>CM076579.1:1587267837-1587867837 GCA_034641835.2 Pinus albicaulis
ACATGAAGGCATGAAGTATTTATGCAAAATGTCTTTATGAATTTAATTATTTATTTAATTTTCTTTCTTATTGAAAGCATGAAGTACTTATTTTGAAGTCTTTATGTTTTTTTGGGTATTTGGTCCCAATAGAATTGGATTTTAGGTTTCCAATTTTGTGAAAATGGGAAACAAAAGGAATTTCCAATTAAGACACAATCGAAAAAGAACTGATTCAATAGAAAAGAATGAGATATTACAAAAAAAGGCGAGAGGAAAGGGAAAGATTAAGCCATGAAATAAATGTGGAGGTAGAGCATCGTGAAAGAGATGTAGAGGTGCATGACAATGACAAGGAAATGTGAACTTTTCAAGAACTTGTAAACAAGAATATTGAAAACAAAAATTTTGAAGAGAATGTTGAGGAACTTGTCAACGAGAATATTGAAAACACAAATGTCCAAGAGAATATTGATATCGATCTCACTGGTGAGTCAATAGTTTCTTCAATTTGAATTTTGTGTTTTTTTTTTAAACATTGTAGTTCAAGATAGTTTTAAAATTAAAAATATGTATATGATAATTTCAAATAGAGTTAATATTGTTTTTTATGCAGGGACAACATCAGGACCACAAGAAGATACTACCACACCTCGAATTTCACTGCAATTAATTGGAAGTTCCAAGAATGTTGTATTCGACTACAACTTTCTAGATAATATAGATCCAACTAAAATTGAAGAATTGGGACCACCAATGCCTAAAAGGACAGTTCAAGATAAAATAAATTGGGGGTTGAAACATCTTTTTGAAGGTAAATCTATCATAGCACAAGCTCAGATTTTACGTAGATTTTTAAAGCACAAATCTCTCAGAAATGATGTGGAATTATTGGGCATTAAAAGTGAGAAAGAGGTTTTAGTAAATCAAATGGTATCAAAAAATGTGACGTCGGCGCTTGCCACACTAGCCAAAAAGCGATCTCAAGTTGAAAAGAATGCTCGTAGAGAACTTTTAACAGGTGTACTCGCGAAACAAACTGCATCAAGTCGGTTGATGTTAGCAACTTCAAAATTGTTTAAAACATCAAGAAAAAGTTTATGGAGGCATAAAAATTTAGAATTCAATTAGATGAGAATGATGAACTTGCATGTTGGGCTAATATCTGCAGGAATCCATGCATGAAAGAATTCCTGATGGTGTGAGGGATAGGGTAAAAGAGTTTTTGGATTTGAATTCTCATGTGTCTCCAAATGAAAAGGACGATGTGCGACGCCATATATCTAAGGGAGTTTATGAATCTCATGCCAAAAATATAACACAGGTTAGTCAAGTAGAATTATTCTAGAACTTTATGGAGAGTAATATTGATGTGAAGGTTTCCCTTAGCACATTTGTGAAGATTAAACTATGGTATGTCAGGCCTATCACTGTTTGAGACACATGTTGTTGTCCATACCATGTAGAATTCCAATTATTTTATGAGACATTTGTAAATTTTGGCAAAAAATATTGGTCAAATGACCCCCCTCCTTCAAGTGTTCGTGAATTTTTATTGAAGATATTATGTGCATGAGAGAATAATAAATTATTTTATAAAAAAGAATGTGTTGGTGGAAGAAAATTCCTAGAATGTTCTCATTTGGAGCACTACGATGCAAAGTATCCCATTGATCCTAATGATCCCAGATTGTCAAATCTCAGTCTGAATTGGAAGCGATATGAAAATTTTACTTACACTCCTATTGCAAATTCAAGCACAACATCAAAAAAGATCACTTGACGACGAAATTTCAGTGAGATCTTTTATGGAGAAGTTCAGGCTGCAAATATACAAATATATTAAGCATTGTCATATAGCACGATGGCAGGATTTACAGTCCAAGCAATCACGTGATGTGTTCCCAAAAGGAACAATATTATTAGTGGTTGATTTCACTGAGAATTACACGTTTAGTCTACAAAAGGAGATACAAAGTGAGTATTATCATTCAAACCAAGTATCTATATTTGTGCATATTTTTTATAGAGTCCATGTAGAGCTTGATATCGATGGTTTTGATAGCAATGAAAATAATCGTGAGGTGATTAAGGAGTACCATTTCTACATCATTGATGATCAAACACATGATACATGTTTTGTTCAACATTGTTTCAACGTTATTTCTAATGAATTTTTGAAATGAAGGGTCACTTTTAAAGAACATTAGGTATGGTTAGATGGTTGTGCTGGTCAATTTAAATCAACAAGATCATTCTTTTGGTTGTCTCGTCTTCATAAGAGAACCAACATTTGACATACATGGAATTTATTTGAGACAGGGCATGGAAAAGGAGAGCACGATGGTGCTGGGGCATGCATAAAATGTGCACTTAGGAGGCGTCAATTGAATCACTCAGCTTCCCGACTTGCAAATTCTTTAAATGTTGTTAATTTGTGCAAAGACAATTTAAGTCATGTATCGAACCCAAGGATGGTTGATGTGCACAAGTAAGCGTACAAATTTAACTAACAATATATTATACATGTCTAAAGATGTATGTGTATACATGTGCGTGTATTTTTTTATCAAAAAATAATTAAATATTGTTCAAAATTTGACTCATACATGTGTGTGTTTTTCTCCAGCAGGTACTTTTGGAATATTGCAATGGGTAATGTTGATAGATCATTGCCATTTAATTGCCTTGGAATCCCTCAAACAAGAAGTTTACACTCAATTAGGAGTAAGAACATGAAAAATATACATTGCATTGAGAAACGAAAGTGATCTTGCTTTTGTTCTGCATGTATTGATCAGACATAGTCCATCGATGACTGTGAAAACCAAATTAAGAAATTTGTTAAACCATGGAAACACGAAGAATTGACACCATTGCCCCCATTTGGAAATGTGACTGACAAGGAAATGGACAATGAAGTGGTTGTGATTGACAATGATTATGATCATGTTTCTGATATGGTTAGAGAAGGTGATGTATTCGTTGTTATTTCACTAGAAAATAATCAAGAAAAAGTGCATTATTATTTATTATGATGCACTATGTCTAAATCCACATTGCTGCAAGAGTATAATGATCCATCAAATTATACATACCCAATTGGTTCAATGGTGTTAATGGGAAATTTCTTTGAAGAATTAAATAAATGTAAAGATCATATTATTTTTCAAGATTACCAGCCAGAGGTTATGTATGCCCAATATAGTCACTTGGTCATAGCAACTTGGTTGCAGTTGAAGCAAGTGAAGAGTAGAAAAAAACAATGACAATGGAGGTTATCGATAGATGATCATGATGTCATTCTAGAAAATTTTCCACTAGCACATTTCATATGAGTGGAACACATTGTTCAAGATGAACAATGAACTTTGATTCTAGGGTTAGAACATATAATTGCTACAATGTATTGGAATTTATATATTTTAAGACTATATTGTGGATTGCTTTCAAATAAATGGACATGTGGATGGTTAGATGTGTATTGGTATGAACAATATATTATGATCTACTGGATAAGGGCGCTTTGCTAGATAATTAAGTTATGGTGTTTTAATGTGTCCATGATATGGTGATTTAATGTTTCCATGATGTTTACTCCTAGATGATCTTAACTCGCCCCTTTTTTTGCATGGATATGATGGTGATGAATGAATATTTAATCACATATATACTATTGTATTGTTAGTTTAGTTTTGATATCAAATGTCATCATATTCTCATCTCTTGATTGGCTTAGATTAGTTTATATTTGATGTGGCTAATCTCTTCATTATTGTCTCTTCTCATGATTGAGGTCTCCTACTTTTATTTTCCATCTCCTTGTAGTAAGGAAAATCTGTTTTTGAATGTTTATGGATTATGTGATTTTTAATGAAAGAAATGAAATTGAACTTGGGTTGATGTGGATCATTCAAGTAATTGACCTAAGAAAGAACATGTTAACCAAAAATGAACACTTACCCTTGGTATTTCAACTTTTCTATTAATATTATTTGGACTGTCTAATTCATTGACATTTGTGGTATCGAAATTTCCATTGGAAATAATTTTATCATCCTTATCTTCTTTGTTTTTGAGTAGTGGTGGATTATGTAGTTTACCTATAACTCTCAATATTCCTCTCTTTCTATGTGATGTCAAAGCATCTGCAACAACATGACCTACATAATGGCAATAACAATTAAAATTCTTGCCACATATTTTGCATATATATGTATGGCCCTTCACCCTTGCTTCATGTGAATCTAAAGGTATGGACATGATCTTTGGAGAACATTGTTTGCTACTAGTGTTTGATTCATCATTTCTATATTCCTAAAGAGAAGGCTTAAATAAAAGTTAAAATTAAATTTAAAGAAAATTATCAACAACCGAGGATATTGATAAGAAACAAAACATTTAAACCAACATTTTCCAGAACATATCACTTGCCTCTTATGAAATATTAGATCATTGATTGGAATCTATATAGCTTGGTGGAGAAATATTACAAAATTAAATTTCATTAGTGCTAGAATAACACTTGAAATTATTCTCTTGATGACAAACATAAGACTCATATTTTGAAATTTCTTTCAACTCAGGAAACTAGACTCCATCCGAGCTTCCACAAAAATAGTAAATAATTGTAAGTTTGATGGAAAGGTCAAATAAAGTACTCATGTTGAACCTAAAATATATTTGATAGCATGTGGACATAGAGTATACACAATGCATATGAGAATACTTGACTATGTAAATCTCTCTAACTGTAGGAAAATGAAGTGTTCCCTCCATCGGAGGCATATCATAGGTCGCTTAAAATGTTAAATATGAGAGGTAAAATTTAAAATAACTGTCAAGTGAAATTGGAGAGTTAAACAATTTGGAAGCTCTGGATGTAGGCCCTTTGCTAGAAACATTTCCATATGTAAGTTAAATAAATTGAAGAAATTGCATCATATGTATGTAGGGAATTGAAATACTTATTAGCTTCGTTGGGTGACTTAAAGAACTTGAAGGAATTGCATATTCATAAAATGAAAGGAACTGAAGTGTGTGTTTCCTTCTCTTGGATTGTTGGCCCAGTTGATTGAGTTGAGGGTAATTAATTTTCCATTAATACACAAACTATCATTTGAGGAGGTGAAAGAAGAATTATAAACATTGAGTTATTTGGACTCTTCCATTATGAGTACAACAACTTTTTATTTGAAGGGGCTCTGAAATCCTTTGAAAGCAAAATATTCTCAAAATGTTGTTCAACATTATCATGATGATTATTAGCTGACTGTGTCCCATTTACATGAACTTTTTGAAACGCCCCTTTAGAATGTTCTTGAGTGTCTGTTGTTGAACTACTGCCAGCCTCTTCACTGAATGGGATAACTTCCCTGAGTTGCTCTGGATTAATATTAGAGTCTTCATTTCTAATAGGCTTTCTAGAATGTCCTTTCTGTGAACTAATTTTTGAGGGTATAATTCCAGATGTATCTTGTTCATCATCAATATCCTCACAAATTTCTTCATCACTGCTTTCAGAATCCATTGTGTCCTCTTCATCATTGTCCAACATTTCTTCAACACCTCTATCCAACAGCCACAAATAATCTTGTAGATTAGAAAAAATTCCACCTATTCCATCAAAATAATATTTTGTTGTTTCTTCATCTATATCTGAGGAATACATAATTCCATCCTCCTGCGAACTGTCAGATAACTCAGAAAAGTTGGTGGAAGAAATTTAATCTACTTCATTTGGCCAACCCCTTCAATATAGGTGACAACACATCCAAAATCCACTGAGGGAGTGTTAAATTTCTAAGTTGCTACCAAACACCTCCACCGAGGGAGAATGTTAACTTTATGAGTTGCTACCAAACACCTTAGACTTTCCAAGTTGCTACAAAACACCTTATAGTAGACAAGATCAAAATAACAAGACTCACTGAGGGAGAATGTTAACTTTCTAAGTTGGCTACAAAATGCCTCCACCGAGGGATAATGTTAATTGTCTGAGTTGCTACTAAACACCTTAAACTTTCTGAGTTGCTGCAAAACACCTTATAGTAGACAAGATAAAAATAACAAGATTCACGTACATGTATTAACCAATAATTAATTTATTTGGTCAACGCCATCAAAATAGATGACAACCCACCCAAAATTCACCAAGGAAGAATGTTAATTTCTGAGTCTTTTACAGCATGCTAAGGTGCATTTCGTAAACTCGTTGATCTTATTAATTTTTTAGTTGCTTTGAAACCTTTTACACCACCATGCTAAGGTGCACTCGTTGAGTCATGAATAGGGAAACCCTAGGGCGCTTGTTTCAATATAAATAGTTTTTGGTTGATCAACATTTGGAAAACTTAATAAGTGGATTTGGACAGGTTTGTAGTCTTTTTTTTTGTTATTATAAAAAAGCACTTTTCAATAATCAAAATGTATTCAACGCAAATTTCAAAAGATATAATTATAGTATCCCTGCCTAGAGGCAAATGAGATCCATTGCAGCATAGATCCTGTCATTTAGACAAGATTTTGAAAAAGCTTATCCATGGAAAATTATTTCTTTCAAGAAGAATATCAAGAGAGTTTTTCATTTACATACACAATGAAATGCAAAATGTGTTTGAATATCAAGGGATTTGATTTTTGCATTTAGAAAAACTGCAGAATGAAGTGTAATTAAATGTGATACAAATTCCACCAATAGTTCCAACCAACAAAATGAAGGATAATTACACATATTTGACACAACTCCAAAGACACCAACCAAAAAAATGAACTCCATAAGCAAGGTATTTTCTGATGAGAACCAGAAACATGTGAGACATTTTGATGAGAACCAAAACGATGTGAGACATATTGGGAATAAATTAACAAAACTAGGTCTGTTTATTATCCTTGTTGAAATATAAAAATTAAAATTTTTTATCCTTCGTGAAAATTAAGAACGGTAATATTAAGAAATATTGAGCATAACCAATACTTGAGAAGGTATTAGTTGTATTAGAATTGATAAATTTGGTTCACTAAAAAACACTGCTTTGGTGGTTCACTACAAATCCTTGCCAGTAGTCCAGGCTCGAAATTATAGATATTTGGAATGAGATTCAAAGACACATGCTACAATAAGAACACTCATAGAAGAGAACAGTAATCCTATATAGGAAAAACATTGCAGAGAATTACTGGTAGTACCTATCGCAAATATACTATCAAAATATTAATAATGATAAATTTGAGCACAAATATTGTATCATCTCCCAGGCACTAAAACCAAAACATTAATCTTGCACTTTCTAGTAACATACCATCTCACCCTAAATAATTCATTTAACACAATTAAACGTTCATATTCTAGAAATAAAAGTAAATATTTTGATGATGCATCAAACAAAAGAAAGGACTTGATAATTGTAGAGGGCATATCATAGATGATTCTTGATTCGCTTGACTAAATATTTTTTAAGACATTAAAATGAAATGGATTCAATAAATGCAACATAAGGATAAATAATTTCAAAAATATTCCTAGGTTCAATTTTCTTATCAATAATTTCAAATCAAATTAGAACAAGAGCCCAAATATGTAGTAATAACTATATTAAGAACAAATTTTTCTTTCAAAATAATACAGTGAAGAAATAAACTTTCAGATTCAATCAAACCAGCATTGTCATCATTATGGTTATTGAAAAAGAACTACTACATTCAGTTATAAAACCTATCATCACTCGACAAAAAAAAAAAAAACTATTCAGTAACAGATGTTTAAAGATAAAACCAACAGTCAATGTAACAAATGTTCAAAGATATAAAAGTAATGCAACATAAACCAAAATCTATTATCAAAATTTCTGTAGACCGTTTGTGAAACACATTAGAATGTTAAGAACCAAGTAAATCCATTCATATGCATAGACATATTTTATAAAAAAATCCCAACATGATCTCAAAACAAGCTTATTTTATCCAAACATATAAAAATGTTGATAGAAGACCTCTAAATTCATTAACAATAGAATTTTAAAAAATTACACAGCAAAACAGTCTCCAAGTCCAGATATCTGCACAATTTAGTTAGTATTGTCAAAATGCCATACTAAAAAAAGTAACCTGCCACCAGTAACATCCAAAAACCATACATTTTCTTGCATACGACTCACTATAGTATATTTATAAGGCCTTGGAATATTTTCTTTGAAACACCCACAAAATCGCCTCCCGGGTTGCAATAGCTGAAATTCCTGAAATTTAGTAGTAGTATGTATGTTAAAGCAAAGTAATACTTTAAAGAAAACCAACAATTGAACCAATTTTACAGCGGTAAAACACAAGTATACCTTTTCAACCAAAGGTGAATCCACCAGAAGGAAATTTTGGTTGATTTTTCCCAAAATTGAATGTTGGTTGTGCAACATCTCTAGTGGCAGGTAACGTTTGGTCATCTTCATCATCTTCCAGCCAATAAGTTTCAAGAATCTTTACTGCCTTCTCATAAATTTCACTATTTTCATGACTTTTCAGGTTCTCAATCTTCTCAAGTCCTTCAACATCATCAAAATATTGTGCATAAAGATTTACATCTCCAATGTTGCCCAGATCCTTCTCTGCTTCCGCAACTTTCAAAATATTCTCTAGCCCTTCAAGAAAAACAGTTACAATTCCTGGGTTTGTATAGACTAGAAGATCACATAGAGGCTTAATGCATCCTTGATTCACAAGATATCTGCAACCAAAAGTAGGAATCAGTAGTTTGTCTCATTATATCAACTGACACAAATTCTTGAACATCTACATCACACTGACTATTATCAGCAAACACATCTCATTACATTAAATATTGTAACTTGACCCCTTTATTCATTACTATACAGCCCATTTTAACAATATTCTTGTGTTGATCGTATATATTTATTAAATACATACTTGATTTGATCATGTGTACCACCAGAAGTAGCATTAGATATAGCCCATGCTGCTTCTTTCTTGATATCAAACTCAGCAGTTTGCAACAATTGTACAAGAGGAGGAATAATTTTTGTGTCAATCACAGCCTGTAAACCAATCCAAAATCAGGATATATGAACTTAAACAAAATTTTACAAGGAATAAGGCATTCAATGAAGTGTCCTTCTTAATCTATAAAGCAGTAGCTAAGGAACCTGTATTTGATCTTTGTTTCCTGCAGTTATGTTTGATATGGTACAACATGCTTCCTTCTTGATACTTTTCTTATGATTATGGGTCAACAGTGCTAAGAGGCAAGGAAGTGCTTGATTGTTGATTATGTACTGAGGCAACACACATCCCCACAAAATTACTTGAGAACATAATCTAGAAAATAAAACACAAGTATTCACTCCATCCCAAAGAACTCACTGAAACATTTAATTTATGTGTGATTGTATAAATTCTAGAAGACTAATTAAATCTCCACTTGGATGTGTACACCATAGATTGACTTGCAATATTTCAAGTTTAAACCAGATGCCAATAGAGACTAGATATACCTGAGTCTGTACATTATCTCCAGTTACAATATTGCCCACATTCTGGAGAGCAGGGATAAGAAAAAATGGAGATGGATGACTGTAGAGAAAAAACATGTAGAATTGAAATTTTCAAATGCATTTAGCAAAAGAATAGCTCTGATCAATCTCTAACCTTTACCTAAAAACATAAATCTGGAACTAATAGAACACATTATTAACCATAACATTAATATCCTTGCACGAAATACACCTATCTACAACATTAATAATAGGTAGAAGCTAAAAAATGTTCATCAAATTTTCAGTATTTATGCTTATAGTAAAAGCTCAACCAATCTTCGACAAACACCAGCCTCAATCACAACTTGAATTGTATCATATGTTCCATCAGAAAGATAAGAAAGATCCCAAAAAGCATCTGTTAATACTTCTTCATCATTCGAATGAATCATATGCTCGAGTGCTGGTAGAGCTGGCTTTGCCTGCAAGAAAACGGTTCATGAAAATTTCAGCCCTATAAAATGTATTTCTATGGCCAAGGATGACAAATTGATAGAACTAACAAGGAAAAGTTATTTAAAAAATCAACAGCATAAATTCCCTACCTGGTCAAACGCAGGTTGTGGCTTGCCTCGACAGAAATTAGACAAGGTCCAAGTGGCATTTCTCAACATAGAAAGCTTAGCTGCTCATTAAGTTGAGAAAGGAGTGGCATCATAGCACCATGGCTGAGAACTAGATCTCTGCATTTGGGTGAGTCACCGACCACATTTCCCAATGCCCAAACAACCTATTAACATAAAAGGACAAGATATTAAACAACAATGACAATATAGGCCCAAATGCATAAACAAAAACTTGGACTAAATTTCTTGGAAAAATGCTCTACTGCAGAATAGAGATATTGGACAAAAACTCTGTATCATAAACACAGTAAAGAAACATTAAAAAATAGTTCTCTAACCTGCTCATGAACATCATCACTTGGTGAGCTTAGCATTTGTACAAATATTGGCACAGCTCCACGGTCAATCACAACTCATGTATGCTCTGATGTTCCTGAACCTACGTTTGTCAAAGCCCATGCTGCTTCAAACTATAATCAAGCAGGAAAAAAGCCATGAAGCCACTTTCAGACCAATAAAACACTTTCCTATTAGGAGACAAGATAAGATAATTATATTTGTGTCCAACTAATGACCACAAAGTAGGTCAATGGGACAAAGTAGGTCAAAGGGACTATTGAATACAATGATGTCCATATAATGCGGGTGAACCAAACTGTCTCCTATAAAAATTCAATGCATGAATATACAAGGTACAATGCATGAACATAAAAATACAATGTATGGAATGCCCTAGCAGAGAAAATCCAGGAGCTAATGCGTCTGAGGATCAGACCCATCTTTCCTAACATATGAGGCTGAAAGAAAACATAATCCCTCAACCCTTTCATGAAATAATAAATCAAGTACATTAATGTCTTCTATCATGTATAGATAAAACAATAAGGACTTTCACCTGCAACTGTGGAAAATCATGCCTCGTTAGGAATTCATCAAAGCGAGGAACAACACTTGCATCAATAACTTCCTCTATAGGAGGACTACGCTCTGTCAAAAAAACAAAACCAATGGTCAGTTGACTAATGGAAAAAATAGAAACAAATAAAATGGCAGTTCATTGACAATCAATACATAAGATTTGATGTAAATACCAATTGAAAGCAACTTTCAGAATTTGGTAGTTGCTTCAAGTTGCAGGTTAGGTTCATCAGACCATACTCCTGCAACCATAGCAAGAAGACTTTAAAGACCATATTCTGTAATCCCTCCTTTTAAATCCCTCTCTAGTCATTTTTATAGATACTTCTTGGCCACAATTAGTGTAATAATGATACAATAAAAGAAACTTTCTCCTTTCCCAGTCAAATAGAACTACTATTTTTTTTTCGGAGGAAAACCTCATGGGGAAACACAAGAGATGCTTCCCTACTTTCTTGTACAACAACCCTAGTAAATCTGCTAGTATAGAGTAGTGACCATCATGCATGGGGGATTAAAATCATTTACCTAATGGGAATGCCAAAGTTTCCAATGTGGTTAATCAAGGGGGAGGTTACCAAAGATATCTGCCCCTTTTTCTATTTGAAAATGGAATTGTGTCTGACTCCTTTACCGCCCTTATACAATAAGTTGGTAACATTAAGCAGAGTGTTCATGTCCCTAGGGTTCAACAACCTCTCCCTACTTGTGAACAAACACCTTTAAGCCATAAGGAGGCTAATCCTAATGTAACTTGAGGAATTGACTTGACTAGACATCTACCCATGAGAGTGCTAATTCATAGTTACTTTATCATATGTTACAATTAGATCAAACATTGGTTTCCCAAATCAGAACTCATTTATCTCTTTTTATACCCCTTCAACGTAGTGTGAATGTGAGCTTACCCTATGTGGTTATGCCTGAAACACAGAAGGATGCCACTAATTACCTTGGTTATAAGATTTATTAATACTACCCCTCCACACTTAGACTTAAATAAAATATGTTTCCCATCTATATTACATAACTACCTAAGTATGGTGGATCTGAGAATCCCAAAGAGCATATCAGTTTGTTGTTCTGATAAATATTTCTAATGAATGATGTGTTGGCTAAGTTCTTTCCTTCCAATACGATTTGACTAGGTCCAAGTGGATAGAATGGAATCTCCACTAATGCCCATAATGGGTTTAATAACATAATTCCTAACTCCATTTACTAGTTTAGACACCTCATCCACCAATCCAGTTTTTCAAATACTTTAACTACAACAAAATGGAATGCCATTACCTAGCTGATGAATATAAAATAGGGGAGTTAGGATTCCAAGATTGGCACAATATAATAGATGGTAGGAACTATAATCTAGGATTAAGGATAATGTCACTAAGGCCACTTATATAGAAGCTTTCACTGAGGGTTGAAGAAGATCTTATGCTTTAAGTGATGAGAGCTAAGCCACAAACCTTAGATTAGGCCATGTTATTGCCTATCAAATAGCAAAAATCCATGTCTTGGCTTTGACTTTTTACATTTTCATACTACATCAAAACCCTAGCTAGATAGAACCATACTCCTAATAATTAGAAAATTGTAAACCCATCGTGAACACCCAAAGAGAACCTCAAAAACGAAATGCCCAAGCTCCTAGACCTAATCATCCAAATGTGCAGAATCCTCCAAAGAATTACTAGGATAGCAAAGGGATACAAACCAATGTGAATGTGAATTGAATTCAAGCCTTTTATGAATGTCGACTGTATTTCATTCTTCATGTGGCAAAATTTATAGTTTTCAAAAAGTTTGGATAGGAAACTTTTCC
Source organism: Pinus albicaulis (assembly GCA_034641835.2). Taxonomy (NCBI): domain Eukaryota; kingdom Viridiplantae; phylum Streptophyta; class Pinopsida; order Pinales; family Pinaceae; genus Pinus; species Pinus albicaulis. Next base: position 1,587,280,671 of record CM076579.1, read on the forward strand.
ACTATTCCCATTGCTTTCCATCCTCCCTCCTTTTAAATCCCTCTCTAGTTATTTTTATAGATACTTCCTGACCACACTTAGTGTAATAATGATACAATAAAATAAACTTTCTCCTTTCCCAATCAAATAGAACTACTGTTTTTTTTTTTGAGGAAAACCTCATGGGGAAACCCAAGAGATGCTTCCCTATGTTCCTGTACAACAACCCTAATAAATCTGCTAGCATAGAGTAGTGACTATCATGCATGGGGGATTCAAATCATTTACCTGATGGCACAAAGCTAGCCAATGCTCAGCAACATTGGTGACAAACGATTGAGCTAACCAATTGGGAAATGATAAAACAAATTATTTTCATTTGGTTTATAAAACAATGTCACTCACCCAACTTAATGGGCTGGATCAAAATATGAACAAGTGACATTTTCTTGTAGCAGTGTGGCTGGATGTTTTCCACAGAACAACAATGGATGTGCCAATCACACCATGGATGGCAGATGAGGATCCCGTAAAAGAAATACTATGGAAATCATTTCAAGTCCATATTTAGATGTCCTCCCATGTTATTTGTAGTGGTATGATGTCCACCTTTTCCTTACATCTCCTGGATAGCACACCATTGGTAGCAGCCTAAATATTCCTGATACCAGTGCAACAATTCTTATTATTAGAGATGTAGAATAACCGGTCATACCCAGGGCTAGTGTAGGCAATGTGGGTCCATATTTCAGAGGTTTATCTATGGTTGAGAAATCAAAAGCTCCCCAGAGAGCTATTTGAGCAAGACACAACCATCCATATCAATAGGAATAAATTTTACGTCAAATATGACCATTTGGAAATGTTGGAAGGTATATACCTGACTTGTAGCCAAATTCTTCACATTCCAGGAGACTAATTTATGTGAAATTTTCAATGTTAAAAGTAGCCTTGGCCTAATTTAGCAATACAAAGAACCACAAAATCCAAAGAATTTTCAGTGTATAAGGTCATATAATTGCAATATTTACATCATAGTACACCTACAATGGTACCTATCCTACTTGTCTGCCACAAAAGGACTCAATGGTACCTATCCTACTTTCTTAATATATTACTTTCATTCTCTTTGTAGTAGACATAATTTTATCTTGTATATTTCCATAGGTTTCATACTACCTATATTTAATTTGATTCTATTAATATATTAAGCATAAGTATCCCTTATTCACCATGCCTATATTTGTTATTTTTTTCCCAATGAAATATTCACAGTGAAATTCAAGGGAAGCTTCCCCACATTTGAGGATGACACCCCTAGTAAATTGATTGGTATACAAACTAACCAAGTGCCCAGCAACCTTGCTGATAGGTGGTTGAGAGAATCCCTTGGGCTAGTAGTTGCATCAATAACTTCCTCTATAGGAGGACTACACTCTGTCAAAAAAATAAAAGAATAGTCAGCTTCCTGATGGACAAAACAAACACAAATAAAATGGTAGTTCATTGATAATTAATACATAAGATTTGATGTAAATACCAATTGAAATCAACTTTCGGAATTGGGTGGTTTCTTCAAGTTGCAGGTTAGGTTCATCAGACCATTCTCCTACAACCATAGTAGGAAGGCTCTCCTACTGCAAAAACAAAAAACAAAAAAGAAAACAAAATAAAATAAAATTAATCAAAAAAGGAAACAAAATGTCAAATAAGGTCAGCATAGATGCCACGACATAGTTTTACATATTCCTCTAAGCCAAATGAAACACCTATACTGTCAGTAACCTATTGAATTGACTATGGCTCAAAGTTTTTACTGAAAATTAAAAATTAGTTTTAGCATTCACTAGATACATAAAGGAACCTCTCAACTGTCTATAAATTGGTGGATCTACCAAATTTGAAATTTAATTTGCTGATAATTTCAGATTTGATATCATATGAGTAACCATGGGCTTACAATCCATCCTCTGAAATATCATATGAATCTTGATTGCATACTTACACTGCCTAAGGAAGGCCTTCTCTAGAGCCTAGACTCAAGAAATAATTCATAAAGCTTATGTCCTTCATATTGAATTGAGATGCTAACTGCGTATGGCACAATCATGTTGCATGTCTGAAAAACCCTCGGGAGACAGCCATGCATCATAATAGAGATTTACAATCAGAGATGGCGCCAAATATCATATGAATAACATCTTCAGGAATGAAATCAAACAAATCTGGTTGTGTGTCTTCCATTTTCACTGTACTTCTACTAGACATTCAATAAAATGTAAGTGAGATCATCAATCAACTCTTGCAAAAAAACCTTAAGAATATCCATTCTAAATTGTTTAAGTTGAACGTAAAAATACCACTTTAAAGTCTTAGGAAAAGCTAAACTCATACTCGATGCTATATAATATAAATAGGGAAAAAATAGGTAAAATTTGAAAACCTATAAAAGTATTGGTGCACCCTCTTGTATACTCTACTGCCACGCCCTCATCCACAGACCATCATGCTGCACATAAATCAATGTTGTACATAAATCAATGTTATACCTTATACTGTACACTTGTTCAAATAATTTCTATACCAAGGTTATGAATTTTGGATGTCCCAAAACTAATGAAGTTTTGCTATTATGAGTCAACTATTGATCACATCAGGATATGAAAGCAATTCCTATAAAGTATTCCCTAAAAATCTATGTAAAAATTATGATTTCCATCTAAAAAACCTGGTAAATTTTCTTGGAGAATGTTCCATTCCTGCTGAACCTTATTCATCCATTTACACTTATTAATATGTTGTGAAAAAATGTTTAAAAAATTCAATAATACACCATAAACATGGAAAATAACATTTCTTTTGGCAACAAAAATCACAAAAATGGATGAGAAGAGCATGCCCTTTAATAAATGTATACCTAGTTTGTTTCTTGGTGGTAGAAGTGATCCATAGGGTCCTTTACACTATCAAACTGTTTGAAGTGACCTAGGTCATGACAACTACTACTGGGCAAGCTATGTAGTGAAAATTCCTCCCTTTTCTGTTCCATATGCACTGTATCTTCCTCCATTTTCTGTTCCATATCAATTTTACCGAATATCAACTTAACTAAATCAAAATCAACAACTTTCCATCTTTCAAGACCATCTTAATCATATTCTTCATCATTATTGCAAACCGATGCATCATCTTCATCTCTACGAACCACAAATATTTGTTGAGGTCCAACCTGCATAAAAAACACAAAAAATTAACCTTTGGCAACAAAGTTAAATTCATATTGTTTATTCTGTGATAGCGTGCTTATAATGTGGCAATGATACCAATGAAGAAATGGTAAGAGGTCACCATGGTTTAATGTAGACTCTCTGACCCAAAGCCTACACGATCTCCTTGGGGCTCAGTTTGCATCATTTAAATATTATTTGTAGCTTGAAAAGTAGAAACCAAAGTTAATTGAAAAGTTTGTGAAAATAAATATAATAAATATAATAAACATAATAAATATGATTAACGAAAACTATCGATACCTGTGTCATGACTGGAACCTGAGAATGAATAATCTCTTCAGGCAACCCTTGATGTGTAGCACATACCTGAAAATTCATTAATGTTAAGAGCCACACCATATAAAATTATGTTCATCTTAAATTCACTTGGAATTTAACGTAAAAATCTAGATAGATAATACCTGTGAGACCACTGGAACATATGAAGGTATCATGTCTTCGGGAAGCCCTTCATGTGTAGCTCTAACCTGAAAATTCCATAATGTTAAGACTCATATCATATAAAATTATGTGACATACATTCATTTTCAATTTGACATACAAAAATATAGATAGATAGTAATGAATGTGGCACCTGTACATGATCATGTCCATGATCTACAAAATGAGGATCAGGGGGCAAAGCAATCTTGTTCTAAGAATGTTGTAAACTGCATAAGTTAAATAAATATATTGGCGTAAGTTTTTGGAGACTAAATGTATATACACCAAAAAAACATGTTACATGCACTCTAGCTCATCTTATAAATGTGTATTTTAAAATAGATCAAAACATGCTTGTACATACCTTTCCCATGGTATGCATTTGCTTTCTAATGGCTTGCTCATAATGGTCTCTAGAGGAGGATGCATACTCCAGAAGCTCTTCTTGTTCCATATCCCTCAACAAGTCATCTGGAATACTCACAAATGAATGAACTCCTGCACTAGATGAAGGTTGGCTTGTCCCTAAGCCAACTTCCACCCCTCCTAAAGCAGCTGAAATATGTTGTTGTATCTTCTCCTTCATATGATATGCAGCACTGGAGATAAGGGCTAACTCCTCTAGAAGTGTAACTACCCTAGGTGATCGAGGTGCTAAACGAGGTGCTGGAGGCCTAAACCCAACATCTTGCATATCATCAGGTCGTTCATATGTACGACCTTTTCCAACTCCATATAATTTGGACACTGTATCTATATAGTTAGGGTCCATGTGCTCTCGGAATTGAACATACAAAATCCTAACAAAATATTGCAGCACCTCATCATTATTTGGGAACTTCCCGTATGCATACAGGAACTTCTCATAAATATAAGGTGCAATATTGGGATCATTGAATCTTGCAATCTTCAGTCTTTTTTTGTCTTCAGGCCGAAAGTCAATAGTGACAAGGCCATTTCTTTAGTGACCCTAATTTTAAATTCATTGTAGGAGTGGATACCAATCATTGATGCTCTCCTCCTACGCATCATGTCAAAAAAAACTTGGGATGATGGTCCAACCCAAAGATAAGTCTCTATCAAACTCTCCAGATTGTGCAAAACAATTTGGAGACAATATCGACTAGGGGCAGTGAGGTTGCAAATTTGCAATTCATTATGCAATCTCGTGGAATGCTCCCTCATCCCATCAACAATAAGTAAGGAGATGGTATCTTCCCAAGGCATCTCCTCAGGAATATCATCAGGATGGGTGTAAAGGGGATCATAGCTCGAATTTCGAGAAAACTCATGAACCCTACAATATCTCCCCCTAGGAGGGCGACGACCACCACCTGTAACATGTTAAATTATTGCACATATTAAAAATTAAATAATTTATAAGGAAAATTTGTATTTAAAAAACTTGTCTAGTCATTTGAAAATACCTCGTGGAAAAACTATCTCATCTTCTTCGCTCATCGGACTAGGATTTTTCCCTTTCAAGGAATGAAGGTCTCTACTAGCTACTGTATAAAACATTAAATTGTTTTATAACATAAGTACATGAGGCACACAATAAGTTTCACATTAAACATACATCAAACAACAAATTTTCCTTTAGATTTTACCTGAACGAGAACTATCCAAGTGTGGGATGGATGCCACAGGCTGAGACATTGTTCTCCTTTGTCCCTCACCATCAATACGACCAACCCCAAATCCTACATTTGCTCCTATGGAGCATAATGTTTTCACATTAAACACATGTCATTTGAAAAAAAAATTCACCTGTTCAACATTGAATATAATGTAAACTTGGACATTTTAACTAGCAATTGATCTAATGTGTACCTATACCATGTATAATATACTCCTCATAATGGGCTCTATGAAATTGGGGACGAATGGGAACATGCGTATGGGGCTCCTCTTGTTCGATTTGGTGTCTGGGTGCATGGGTCATATGAGTGTGTCCACTTGTGCAGGACAAAAAAATTTCACATTCATCAATTTTTCACAACGAACAATAAATATAACCTACTTGAAAACATGACATAACTAAACAACCAATGTACCTGATAATCCTCCTCTCATGGAGGGGTCTCTGGAGGGCTTTCCTAATGCCATTGTTGCTATAGTATCAAATTAAATTTCTACCCCTCATAAACAAATTAGAAAACAAATTATCAATCGACAGTGATGTCATCAACCAATTATGGATAACAGGTACTGTAGCTCCTTGACATACAAGTCGACAATAGTACATGGCATAATATCTCATGGCACTAACTAAGTTGGGTCAATCATTCCTCCAGTTGTACAACTTGACTACCTAGGTATTAGTGAGTGGTCTCCTCGAGTGTTGTTCTACGTCTTTTGGAGCAATAGGACGGTTGGTTAGCCTATCGAAAGAGGGTTTCAGTTTCTAAAGGTACATGGAGGTGATATTTTGTTTACAAGTATTGTCTTATGTCATAGTACTGCAAGTGATACTAGCAAGGGTTACAAGTGTTTCACACAATGTAATTCCACTTTATTTCCTACAATTATTGTTCCTCTATTGTAGTATTACCCAGTTATGGATAGATCGCCGTGTTATTAAAGGGCATTAGAAAACAATCCCAAAATAAAGTTTAAATATATATGAGCTTGCTAACCAAAGGAAAGGTATCCTAAAATAGAAAGAAAATAACTTGTGCAAGGTATATTTTGAGGCTGAAATTGAAAAATGTTCACAACTTCTGCTATACTTCTTTGATTGGCTATTATGACCCCAATCATGAAATGCTACAAGATCATTAGATCTATTGTCACTGGATTGGCATAAATTTTTTATCAATGGAGTTGTAAAATCATCATTTTGTAGGGTTAATAACCTTGTCTAATAATCATTACTGGAAAAGAGGCCATTGCCTCAATTCTTCTTCTTTCTAAGTTTATAATCCTATTTTTTTGTAGTCACCATCAATAGCCACAGCTGATGTTCTGGTGAAATATTCCTCCTCAAGAGAAATGGAACCTTAGTTAATGGATATTTATAACAAATCCTTGTGAAGTGTTGAGGATGGAGAAAATTGTACATTAAGATGGGGCTCCATTAATGTATTATCACACTTGATATGTAAGCCCTTTCAGGCCCATGTATTCATGATTTTTTCTTTTTATTGTAGAAAATATATTTTAAACAACTAGGACAACATTTGAAATTCTCTTCCTTTTTTGGTTCAAGCATGTCAGCATTTTCAAATACATGTGAATGAATCTGGACCCCAAGAAATATCCATGTTGAACTATAAAGTCTTGTGGTTTCCTTTATGTTCTTTTGCATTTACATGTTGCTCTGTTCTCTTTTTCTCATCCAATATAAAGGAATTACATTCCCAGTCTGTTATGTCTCCTAGATCTTTTACTCTATTTCATATTTAATAAGTTGTACAATATCAATAGCATCTCATAAGGTAGGCCGACAAGCAGTGCAGACTCCAAATATCACAGAGTTTCTATCAACCTATATTGTGAGTTATCTGGTGCATTATACCTGTTGACTATCAGAAAAAAATAGCTGAAATCCTATTATGTACTGCCATTTTGTTTCTTTTGATTCAAAAGTTTCAAATTAAACTTGCCATTAAATCTTATCTAATTCAACTTCAACTTGCCAACACGAGGACAAAAAAGACATGAGGGTATATTTATAGAAGTGAGGTGACTGTTCATTTACCATGAACTTTCACCTACACTCATGACACTTGAAATTCTTCACGAATCTCTAATTTCTAATGAATCTCACATGTGCAATCAATCTTAAAATTTCTATTGAGATTATTATAAAAAGTGTTTACACTATGAGAGAAGAGAAATTATGAGGAAAGTAGAGATGATTATTTTGAATCCTAAATTATTTGTTTCCAATGTTGTTGCAAAATTATGGAGGATTTCATGAGATGATGAATAGAGTTTTGATGTTCATTTTTTGTATTGAATGTACATTTTCTTGCTACTACATTTTTCATCAAGTAGACGAGTTTTAAGACCAATATCGACATTCCCCAACTTGGTAGACATAATTCCTTGGGAATATATATGGAGTCGTTATATGAAAATTGATCTCAACCCTTGCAGAATGTGTGGCAATTGTCTTTGTTTCTTATTTGCATTAAAGTCATCATACAACCAACTTGTGATGTTGTGCCTTTGGTATTGCTAAATTTTCCTAGAAGCATGTATGAAGATAATGTCTTGGATACATTCATGTGAAAAATTAAGAATTATTTTTTAAATAATTTGCAAGTCAACTAAAGCACAATGTTATCCTGGATCATGTTTCAAAAGAAGGTCAAGAAAATTCAAGGGATCTGTCAAATGTTAATCTCATTATTGGAATGTTTATTTCTTGTCATGTACTTCAGTGTTTGTCATGAAATTAAATATTATACCATGTTCATCTACTCTACACAATTCAATAATATAGTTCGAGGTTATAATAACATTGTAGAGGGACCTCCTTTGCAATGTGCTTTTTCCTCTTCTTAAGACATAATAAAATACTACTTGGATCCTCTAATGTAATTCACAATCCTACATTCATATGAAAACTTAAGAATTCCTTTATAAATAAGTTGCAAGATAACTAAAGCATGACATTAAATCATATCATGTTTCAAAAGAAGGTCAATAAAATTTAAGGGATATGTCAAATGCTAATCTCATTAGGTAATAAATTATACCCAAATATACATGCACCACCACATGTCTTTACAATTGTGCAAGAATTACTCAACGAGTAATAAATTACCAGTTGAAAACTAGGCATTGCATTCTCTCTCATGAAATCAAGAATACTTTGGGAGCATTTTAATGGGACCACAAGAAGAAACTACAATGTTAGAGTGATTGTCCATAAAAGTATTTAAATGGGACTTTCTTGATCCAGAATATTCATAGTATCACAATCACATGCAATATGTTTTTATGAAGATGCACATGTTGTTATAATTCCTTTTTCAATTCCACCTTTGTTTGACCTATCTTCCAAGTGCACGGGGTGATAATATCCAAGCCATGGAGGACAATTTTATCCAAAAATTTGAAACCTTCCCTCAAAGAATGCATTGAAGGTGTTATAGTAAATCATAGAAACTAATATACTTGCCTACTATTGCAAAGTCAATATATGTTCTCAAAGTGTGGTCAATAATTTATACATAATCATTTTCCATCCATTGGTGAGAAATTTTATATTGTTCCATTTCATAGATTCATTTTGAAAGAAGATGTATCTTCTGCAGAGTTGGCTTGTAATACTTGATAAATAAGGTGGCTATCTCTAACCTTATTTTTAAAGTCACATTAAGAGAGGGAGTCATATGTTACAGATTTAGGTCTAGTGCCATATTATAGTTCGTAGTCAACCACAAATCATGAGTTTATCTTGATGAAGATAATATATTCGACTTGCAACCTCAAGGCCTAGTCATGAATCTTAGTTATAGTGCAGGTCACACTTTTCAATTTCAATCTCACTGTAAGCTAGAAGTGAAATCTTTGACCTACTCATAGTCACAAATTAAATCTCCAACACAGATCCCAATTTAATTCCTAAGACCACTACAAATTATCAGTGATATTTGCAACTTCGAGGCAAAGTATGCAGGACCAATCACATATTGGAAATGCACATTGTATTTTTCACACGCGATAGAGGTGGTCTTGGTCGCAGTTTAGGGGTCTTGAATCGTAGGTCACAAAGAGGTTCTAATGTAACTGCAACTTGTGGGTGTGTTGTGTGATTGAAGGATGGAGACCTCTACTACTATCAAAATTTTGACCTGTCATTACCCTATTCTTTAACGCTACTTGAAATAATCCGTGCATTGAATTTAAATGCTCATTTACCACTGCTATGGTATCACATATGTGTAATGCTTCAATTATATTACTTACGAGCCTGAAACTTCACACAGAAGCTCCAAGTGAACCAAATATCCTCCATGCAAGAGGCGTACAGGAAAAGAAAAGGGTACTCACCAGCCTGAAAATTCACATTGAAGCTCCTAAAGGAAATCGCTTCAAAGTGTTTCGGAAACCTTGCCTCAACTAAAAATGCCAACGAGCAATAGTGGTGGAGTTTTCTTGAAAAATCAGGTTTCCGTTTGTTTTTTTTTGTATTCCAATTTGTCGCTGGTGCTCACGGTGGCTCGAAAATGACAGTGCTCCAGTGTACAGGTTTTCAGAATGTCAGGGGAGATAAGATTTTGGGGTTTTTTATAAGAATAAGACTCTCGGAAAAGAGTTAAAAAAAATCTAGGCCAAGAGTTTTACAACTCTAGTCTGAGATTTTACCTGAGAGTTTATGTCGATAAAACTCTCGAATGAGAAAATACTTAACTCTTGTCCGAGAGTATTTTAAATCTGGTCAAACCCAATCTAACTCTCAAGCGAAACATTAAAAATCTCTCAGACGAGAGTTCTAAAAACTCTCGGTCGAGAAATTGAGTTGACTATTTTCTCGAACGAAAAATTAAAAATTTCACCCAAATTTTGGCCATCCGCAAAAAAGTGCTTCCCAAAATTTCCAGATTTCACCAAAAGATAAATCTCAACTTTTTATTTGTGATTGTTAGTAAGAATATTCTAGAATATTTAGTGGAGGTTAAATCCTCACCATCCACCTAAGAGTTATTGATAATTAAATTAAAATTATGGAAGCTCTATTATATAATAGACACTAATATTAATATAATTATCCTTATTATAATCCATAATCAATATGTTTAACCAAATTCAACCATCATATACTATGGTCAATGAAAGTCAATCGAATAAAAATATATTCAATCACAATTAACCATGGCCAAACAATTTTCAAGCATCATCAAACATAACCATAATAAAACATAATGAAAGTTAATGAATCATAATCAACCATATTAAAATATCTTAAATATTTTAATAAGAATACATCAATATTTCAAATTAATAATAATAATAATAATAATTCAATTTTAAGGTCACAACTAAGTCACACCAAATTGATGTATGAAACATCGTTATTGTTTGTGGAACAAATGACCTATAAATTAATATTTTAAATTTTTAATAATAATAATAATAATCTAGTTTTAAGGTCACAACTAAGGGAGACACCAAATTGGTGTATATTTCTTTTGGATTTCAATATTTGAAATCCATGACATTTTTACATAGAAACATATATATTTCATAGATTAATTTTTATATCTTAGTTTTTCACATATATGTTTTGGTTATTATATATGGATGCAAGAGATGAATTTTCTAAATATTAATATTATTATGAGAAAGGTATATATACATTTTTTTATCATTTTAATTTATGATTTCTTATAATAAAAAAAATATTCCCCTAACATCATTGATTAAAATCACACACGAGTCAAGACCGCATGATGTTGTGATATGGATGTACTTTTCAAGGTTGTTTTATTAAAATTATGAAAGAAGTAAGAAGGATCTTAATAGAATTGCCAACGATTAAATCAAATTGTGTGGCCCCATCCAACTCGCTTTCCAATGTTATTTAAATTTTATTTTCATAGGGTTTTTTTATTAATAATTTTGTTCATTATGGTTGGAATTATGTATGAAATTGTAGGTGAATCTATGAATAAAATTTGCAATAAAGAAAAAAATAAAGTTGATAAAAATAAAAAAATAAAAAAAATAAAAAAAAATTAATAAAAAAATCATGAGAAAAATATAATTCAATACAATATATTTTATATGGTCTGAATTAATATAATAGCGAGTTAAATACTCGAATTTAGAAATGTGAATATGCACTAAAAAAACTAACACTGCTAAATATCTAGTCATGTGGCTATCCCATAACTATCTCGATGAAAATATTAGTTAGGTTCTACATGTGGGAGGCACTACCACCGATGTTGCGTACACATCGAGAGGAATTTTGATCTTGATCCCGGGAGAAAACGACCGGACTTTCATAACAACTACAGAGAGAGGGGGTAAGTGGGGGAAGAGCGTTTCTTATACAATGCCTTCTAATATCTCGCAACACTTTACTCATCGACGGCCTCGCGTCTTCACCGTCCCCGGATGCACCATTCTCCCACTATGGCAGCCCTCTACACTTATTCGACCTCTCGCATCATTCGACAATTTCTTGTCGAGCACTTCCATGGAATTTCCACGCTTATCCGACTTGCAGCCTCACGCCGGGAAAGAATAGCTCACCGACTCGAGACTCGTCCAAGATTCTTCACCCCCGCAATTATTTTGAGCAATGTCATGCCAAAGTCAGAGATGTTAGCCTTCACAAGTAATGGGCGTACCGCAGATCCACTCGGGGGCCAAGTAACCTTTGGTTCCTCCGATGGTCGCTGCAACCTTACTATACTCTCTCGCCCAGAGCTTTTCCATCCCAAAATCTGCAACCTTGGGGCACGATTGAGTCCAAGAGGATGTTTTCTGGGCTTGATGTCGCAAAGTGAATAATGCGCTTTTCACTTTTCGTGTAGGTAAACAATTATGCGGGCAGCTCCCACCGCAATGCCAAAGCGTGTTTTCCAATCCAAAAATTTGTGTTTCTCATAATCTCTTGGGGATTTCTTGAACAAGAAAGAGGTGAGGGAGCCGTATTCGTACACCAACATTCTTAGAGATCGCTCTCGTGAAAAATCCCCAAAGTCTAATCAAATTCACATGTTGCGTGACTCGATGGTACTCACCTCCATGTTAAATTTCTTTTCTCCTTGGTTCACACCCTCCAAATTCTTAACCGCCACCATAGAACCATTCGTTAAAGTCCCTTTGAAGACGTAGTCAAAACCCCCCGCCTCCCTAGACGCTCGTAAAAATTCTTCGTTGCACTCGCAACTCCTTGTAAGTGAATATAGTAAGCCAACTAGCATGCAATCTGCTTGTACATAATACGGGGTGCTTGCAACACCGCAGAAACAACAATAAAAACGCCAAGATAGCAACCATCCCGCCCATGACGATGCCCACCACGCTCGCTACAATGCCTTCTTGATGGAATTATAGGTATGAGGCACATCATCGACATCTAACCACAAAAACAGAGAGATCTCATTGGAGGTATCGTAGATATTTAGCAATTCACCGAACCACATTACACAACTCGCAAAGTGTCATTAGCATGATAAGCATATGCGGTGCACGAGCAATGGTTGAGACATGTTGCCTCGGCATCGCTTTGGGCCTAATTTGTATACAACCCCGTGAGGGGGCATAGATGTGCCACCTAATTCTACAAACCCGTATGTGGTGGTCTCGTTCGTCGCATCGTTGTTGCATCGTAACGAGGTCTTCCTCACACGACCGCTCGAACCACTATTGAGAATCCCATTCTCCACTCTGTCTCTTGGGACAAACCTCGACACACAGCTCCAGGATCGTGAAATTTTTATTGTTGCGGAATCCATAAGGCCCACATACCCGCATAAACCTAACACCGAGTGAGAGGCCATTTCCGCATCATGCTCCACTCTTTATTTTCCATCATCTCGTACAACCGAAGTTTTCTCGACTTATCCACAACTATACTGAATCCCCCGTGATATACTTAAATTAAAATCCTTGTACGAACCATTACCTGAAATAGCCAATACCGGACCCATCTACAAAGTAGCTCAGTCTCTTTGCTGAAATATTTGTTGTTCCAAACACCATCGTCCCAATTCTATTAAAATTGCACTAAAGACATTCAATGATGATTTTTGTAAAACAACTTAAAAAAATACAAAAAATGAAATCTAGTTAAGTTGTTATAAGGAAGTAACAATTACTCAAAAACTTAGAGATCAACCTTTTTCTTCCTTGTCATCCTGCTTTTTATGTTTTGAATGGGTTCCATTTTCTTTTTCTTTTCTACAAGAAAATTCTTGAAAATTAATATTTAATGCTAAATTGTTTATTTATTGTACCTAATGATCGAAAAAATTCAATGATTACATATTACATTTGAAGCACGTTGTTGTTGTTGGAAAGAACGTCTATACATTCGTTCCACTACATCCCTCAAACTTTTTGTAAAAAATTTTTCCCCATTTCGTTAACTTCCCAAAGCACCACTCCAAATGAGCTAAGGAGCAATTCATTTTCATTTCGCATGTTCTATTTTTTTCTTTTCTTAGAACAACATTCCTTTTCTAAGTTGTTGGTCCTAGTAGAACATAATTAAATAGATGTGAATTATTAGACTATTTGACACATGTTATCTAATAATTTTAAGTATATTATTAATGATAATTAAAAAAAAGAAACTCATATTGGATCGATAGAATTTTTTTCATTCACCTAATTCATCTTTTTTGCAATTTTCCCATTAAAATTTTACGCTCTTTCTCGGTCCTAGATCGAAATAATCATATCGAGCTTCGTCATTTTGTGACTCGCATGATACACAATAAAAAATACATATTAGTTAAAGTTACATATAGTTCAAAAAATAATATTTTTTATAAAGAATTTACAAAGAAATTGCCTTTTTTGCTTTTCTTAATGTGTTAATAGCATTTTTGTTACTTCGATATCTTGTCAATCATTTCTTTATCAATCGAAACTTGTACCATATCATTAATTACTATATTTATAAATAAATTCTCAACTTTTCGGGTAGAAAATAAATCTCAAGACACCGGTCCGCCTTTCATGAAGTTCGCACCGCCGCTGCTGCGTGGGTATATTAACATGGTCTTCTTCTCCTCGCATCTTCACAAAAAACATAGTTAAATACTCAATTACATGGTCAAACCGCCAAAAAATACCTACGGGATTTTTGTGTCGGGTCCGGCAGCCGCACGCGAAGTGGTCAACTTCTCCACAATTATAACCGATAATCTAGCCTCTTCCACGACCAACTCCTCCTCCTCTTCCACACCCTCGACTCTGAAATCCCTCTCGCCTAGAGGGTGACGCAAGTGAATCTAGACCTCTACTTTCTAACTTCAACCTATAGGTCATATCTTAGTAAATCATTAGGTCAAAACTATGAAATTTCTTCTATGAAATTTCTTCTCATCATGGCCTACGTATCGACAAAAGTTTCAATATAGCTTCTTTTGCCATCGAATATATTTTTGCAACCTCGGGGACAATAGTATGTAGGGCGTTGTCCGACTAGTTGACATATTCTGCACCATATTAGAGGGTTCGCACTTGGAGGTGCTCCAACCCATAGTTTAGGTTTGATCGTACTCGACTCCTCCCACCGGAAAATATTCACCATATACTAGGCATTCCTCCTTTTAGTGTCCTTCAACTTTGCAACGCACACACCATACCTCTACACACACATCCTTCCCATTATCCTTCCACAATCTTTGTAGTTCTAAGTGTAGAGTAGCCAATTGAATCTGAATCTACTAAACCCCGTACTCGCGCATTCTCGAATCGGAGAAGCCTCCAACTTCATCGTGATTTCCAGCACTTTGGCTCTGGGGACGCGATATTTTGTTGAGACAAAGGTAGCATAGATGCGACAATAATATTGCAACAAATGATTATTTATGTTGATCATCACTAATGGTGAAGCTTCCATCCCCTCGATGATATGTTTTAAGCGTTGATCCACTTCCCATATGGTCTCATTCACTTCCCGATGAATATCCTTTAATTCAGTAACACATTTAGCATATGACTTTGTCTTTCCGAATCGCTTCCTTTAATGCATTTTTAAGATCATCTATCGTAGCATTGGATTATTTGCTACATACCTCATATAACAATCCAATGCACGTTCTTGGAATGCAGTAGCGAGTTGTGCTTTCTTTAAATAATCATCATTGATCTATCAGTGCATTCCACACATCCTCTCGTGATAGCCTCTCGTGACCCTTAAAATTATGCATCTTAATAGAATTAGCCATATCGAATACTAGTGGTGGAGATGTAGGTGGAGGTGGAGTGGAGTGGAGTCACTACAAGGAAAAATACCCTCTAGCAGAGGTTATAACAGAGGTTTTTAGTGTTATAAATTTGGCCAAAATTGTCGAAAAAACATTTGCTACAACATCCGTTTTAGTAACAAAGGTTTTAGCGGAGCTTCTAAAAGAATTTCAACACAACTAAAAAAACATTGGGTGATCGGAGGTTGTTACATATGTTTTTTCTCATCTGTGCTAATCAAGTGTCAACACACCTAGCATTGTATAGTGAACACACCGGTATTGTAAACCTACCAAGCATGGAGACAAAAACAAATTTAGGATGCCCCGAGGCATTTAGCAATGTCCCTCGTTCATGTCCGCGTGATAGTGCGCCCATGGGCGGTCGAAGGTGCATGCACCGGGCCATTAAGGTGTAAAAACGCACTCGAGTGCACTCGTAGGTGATACACGCATTGGGTTGTTCTAATTGGTATTGGTATTTGTGTGGTGGCCATAGGTCATATAAATGCACCAGAGTGTCGTATTATACAAATGCACCAACGCATAGTATTAGTATTGGTATTGGTATTGGTATTGGTATTGGTATTTGTGCGGTGCCCATAGGTCATAGAGACGCACCTATGATCGAGATCACATAAATGCACTCGAAGCACAAGATCACATAACCGCACCAAGTGTTCTAATTAGTATTGTTATTTTTGTGGTGCCCATAGGTCGTAGAAACGCACTGCGCATTAGCATACAAACACACCGATGCACGAGAACTCAACACACACCGGTGTTCATTTTGTATTTTTTAGAAACATCGACCCGTGACTAATGCAATTATTGTGATTTTTTTTAAATTCATTATTCATCAAAAGTCGACACATATCTTATAACAAATATTCATATCCATTAAATTTTTTATTAGTGCATTTGAATGTGATGTTTGGATTAATTTGTTATATCATATCATCAAATTTCGCGATCTCTTCATTATAATATTTAATCATCCATATATTTAATCAATGGTGTTACATTTCACAATGACATGGAGAACACAATAGAATACATTAAAACATATTTTATTATATATATATATTAATAAGACACTCTTTGTCATACAAAATGGGACATTTATTGGTATCCCTCTATCTTTCAATTGGGACACTATGTCCATTACATTAAACAAAATGTCCGATTTCACAAACAAATATTTTAAAAATACAACACCTTGCTTTGATATCAAAACATATTGATCATCATTCTTTGCTTGAACTGCATGTGATCGCTCGAGCTAATTCCATGACTTGGGTTATTTTTCATGAATGTTTTTTTCAACGTGTTGATTGTTTTCTTCTTCTTCACCTTCCATCTAAAAACATAAAAATAAACCGTAATGAGTGTATATACATTGGTGAGAATAATGAAAAATTCAATATTAAATAATATACATCAATGTAAATCAAAATAAGAATGACGTACCATAGCAAAAATTGACTCGTGGAACTATACACATTCATTCAAAACCAAATTTCATGCCATCTTTCAACATTTCATTTGTTGGCGCAGCTCCATACTTTATTTCCTACAAGTTTTATACCCCATAAAAAATCATATATTTAATATAAAATATTTTTTTTGTTCTATTATTTATAGACAGAGCTAAGTAAAACAAGATTGATAGATGCTTACAAATTCCACAATTAATTTTTGATATGCCAACATATACTAAAAACCCATATTTAACCCAATGTCAATCAATTTTTCTGATGGTTCTTCTTTGTATGTTAGCACCTGTTTGAAGACATTCAATGATTATTTTTGTAAAAAAACTAAAAATATACAAAAATAAAATCTATTTAAGTTGTTATAAGGAAGTAAAAATTACTCACAAACTTAGATATCAACCCTTTTCTTCCTTGTCGTCCAGTTTTATGTGTTGAATGGATTCCATTTTCTTTTCTTTTCTGCAAGAAAATACCTAAAAATTAATATTTAATGCTAAATTTTTTATTTATTGTACCTAATCGAAAAATTCAATGATTACATATTACATTTGAAGCACCTTGATGTTGAGATGGCTCCTCGTGCAATGCAATTATGTCCATTTCTTTGACCATATCCTTGTACACCTTTTTGGACATTCCTCTTGGCATATTTTTGATATCCTCTCGTTCATCCTTTGAGATTTTCATAATCTTCCAAAAAATGTAGCATGACAATAAACTATTTAATTTTCATATTGATATATGAAAAGTAAATATAACAAAATTGATATGTATAAATGATTTCTTTCTAGTAATATATACATATAATTATAGAAAAGCATTTAAAGGAATATTAATTTTTCATTCCTTCTTTTTTGTTGTTGTACGTTTTTGCTATTAAAAGTCTGACACGTCTCATTGACTAATTCTCTGGAAATTCATCTTGTAGTTTAGATAAAATTTGGTTCTTGGAATCATTGGATTGATTTTTGTATTATAAGTGGAGAGAACATCTATACATTCATTCCACTAGATCCCTCAAAGTTTTGTAATAGTTTTTCCCATTTTCATTAACCTCCCGCACCCTCCAAATGAGCTAAGGAGCAATTCATTTTCATTTGCATGTTATTTTCTTTTCTTTTCTTAGAACAACATTCCTTGTCTAAGTTGTTGGTCCCTATAGAACATTAAACATATGTGAATTAATAGATTGTTTGAAACATGTTATATAATATTTTAAGTATATTATTAATGAAAATTAATAAAAGAAACTCATATTGGATCAATAGTTTTTTTTCATTCATCTGATTCATCCTTCTGCAATTTTTCCATCAAGCTTTTACGCTCTTCTAGTCCTAGATCAAAAATAATCTTATCGAGCTTCATCGTTTTGTGGCTCTGCATGATACACACTAAACAATACATATTATTTAAACTTACATATAGTTCAAAAATAATAATTTTTGTAAATAATTTACAAAGAACTTGCCTTTCTTGCTTTTATCGATGTGTTATCAGTTTTTTTTTTACTTGATCTCTTGTCAACCATTTCTTTATCAATATAAAACCTATACCTTACCATTCATTAATATATTTTATAAATAAATCACAAACTTTTCAAGTGAAAAAAAAAATCAAGAAAACAGTACGCCTTTCAAGAAGTACGCACTGACATTGGTGCGGCATGTTCTTATAAATGCACCGCCTAAACAATAGAGACACTGTATGGTGCTCTTTTTCAACAAGAAGAACTGGTGCATCATATGTTAAGTAGCGCACCAATTAACACAGAAAAATTAATAAAAATCCTCTAGTATTAGTTTGTGTATCATATGATGTCGTGGAGGAGGCAGTGTGGCGTGTTCTTATAAACGCACCGAGAAAATAGGGGAACACCATATAATGCTCTCTGTCAACAAGGAGACCAGGTGCGTTATATGTTAACTGGTGCATCGATTAACACAAACATAAAATAAAAAATTTCTTTGATCAAACAGTATGTGTGCGGTGCGCTATTTTACACAGTGCACACCAATTAAAAAAAATTATGTTTTTTAAAAATTCATGCAAGGGCCAACATGGATTGGGATCTGACTCTGCAAGTAGTCCTACGGGTTAGATGTCATAGGCATATATTATAGCAATACAAACCCTATAAATCTAAAACGAAAAGCCTTAATTCTAAAGTCACATAGACAGGAAGAAGCAAGGGCAGAAACAAAAAGAATCAAGGGTTTAGCGTAAGAATGGATTTTTTTGTTTTTTTTTTTTAAATGAAAAGTAAAATTTAAATTTTTTACTTACCATGTGTTATGGCTCATTTTCATTTACTTTTGAAATATTTTTCAAAACACCAAAAAAGCATATATGTTAGAAAATGTAAAAATTTGTATTTCGAAGAGGAATTTTGATTTACATGTTGGTTTACTAACATTATGTGCGGAGATGTGAAGGCGGGTCGAGTCGGGCCGATTGATGCGTTCAAAACATAGCACACAGGTCAGGGTCGAGTCGGGCTTATTCGCAAGCTCAGGAGGGACTAGCGCTATAGAATATCGAATAAGCTTACGAGGGTTACACCGTGGAGAAAAAAAAAAGTAATTAAGATCATTTATTCGTCAAAGGAACGTATGTGAGCCTGTTGAATGAAACTATGTTCATTATTGAAGAAATCGTATATATTTCTCGAAGGCAGAGACCTGGCATATTTTCCTTAAAAACTTAGGAGTTTTGGAGGAAGTGTGAAGGGAAAAATAGATGGTCAAGATCAAAGCGCATAATTGAAGTGGAGATATGGACAGTGGAGATCATAGCACATAAATGCAAGTCAAATGGACGGATAAGATTAGATCGCGAGACCTAAGTTAGAGATAAGTGGTCGAGAATGGATATCGCAAATAAAGATGCAAGAGAGTTAATAGATCAGAGGTTGTGAAGAGAAGCCACACATCGACCATAGGTTCCATTGCACATCGCACTTTGCAAGTTTTAACACTTACCTCTCACTTTTCATAACAAAACTCTTGATTTTCAATTTGCAGGTGGCCCCACCTTCGTCCTGCCACATCACCCTTCGCTCATTGCACTTCGCACACCGCAAGCTCGGGAGGAATGGTATTAAGGAGTATGTTATAAACGCTGAAGGCCAAAATGCGATGGAAAGGCACACGCAATACCATTCAAAGGTTAATTTGAATTTAATGAAAGTCCAATATTATGTGTAGTTGTGTTGGTTTTATGAAGACATGTGGACGTGGGCAGTGGACTCAGGTAAGTGACCCGATGCAAAGCAAAGGATAAGAAAAGATGGAACGCAGCAAGCACGAGAAGAAGAGGCAAAAGGGGACATGATAAGCTTGGTTGAAATGTAACAGCTGGGTCAAGTAGGGCAAGGATGCATTATTGCAGAACTATTTGAATACTGCACCAGAAGCAGAAAAGACATGACAGCAAGAAAAAAATACAAATATGGAACTCTGGAAGAAATTCATGGCAAGGATGTCTGATCTTTCAGGGAGACACATTAGAAATTCAAGGAGACGCATCAACAACAAGTCAGATTCAGCAAACAGAATAATATTTCAAGTTTAATTTGTTTTCTTTGTCTGTTAAGATCGAAGCTAGAGTGATGTCCTCAATTTCAATGTAATAAGTAGTTTTAATAGTTTAGGTAGTCGAAGTAGTTTCAAGAAGTTTTAAAAGTTACGAACTGTTTTTGATGTATTTAAGCAGGACAAAAGGAAAGAAGAAAGGTTCTGAGTTTTGGACCTCTGGAAGACTAAAGCTTTGGTACTTACTTTTCTGAGGAATTAATGAAAAAAGCATCAAGTTTCCTGCACCTGTTGATGGTGATTCATTTTTCCTGTGTCATTTTTTGTTCCTTCTTCCTGGAATGAAGTGAAGTAAAGTATTTTTCGGTCTCTTAATTACATCTATGACTAAGAGTTAAATAACCTTAATTTGCGCTCCTCTACTCCGTCTCCTCTCCCGTCACACATTCTCTCTGGAACTTAAAAGTAATAGATTCTGTGTTTACAACATATTATTTTGAGTTTCCTCTCTCTCCATAAATTCATTCTGAAATTTAAAGTGATAGATTCTGTGTTACAGCATATCAATTTGAGTTTCTTCTACAGTTCTTCTTTTCCATTCAGATATTAGCAGTTAATGGCATTGTAGATTCCTTCATTATACCAGATTGTTAAGGTTTTTAAAGAATTAGTTTCCAAAGGGATTCAACGAAGACCAGCTGATATAATTACTTTTGTGACACATTTTTAAAAATATATTAAGCATTGATTCCTTTCCACAGCCAAGGAATTGTCTCTTAAGAAACAACTGTTTCTGGCACCGTTGCCAGGGACGAAGAGACGAAGTTTATTTTCCCTGGGTTTTCACATTATTTCCTCTGGTTGTTCAGTGAGGAGGAAATATTTGGTTGTGTTTGTTATTCTCATAATTCTGGCTCACAAAAGGCCTCACACAAGGTCGGATACCTCACAGCAGAAGGTCCCTACTTTGTCAAACCTTGAAAGATTGGTTTCTAAAAGGGTTCAAAAACCCAAAACCCCCTCAACAGCTAGTCCTACAATGTCCACTCCTGACAGTAATTCTAGTAATCCTTTGTTTGAAGATATCTCTAAAATACTTCCTTTCTTGGAACAAGATTCACCCTTCACACCAATTTATTTTCAAGAACCTAAGTTGGAAGAACACTCCTTTGAGCCTGTTTATTTTACTTTTACTCAAGCTCAACAAACTCCAGTTGTTGGTCCCTCTTCCATTCACCATCAACCCACTCCCATATCAATTTTGCTTCCACCTTCGTTCATTTTCACAGCAGGTTCATCGACTGCATCTAACCAAAGAACAGTCAATCAAGGTGCAAACATGGAAGCACAACCAATTAATGGAATGCCTCAAGAGTAGCTTAAATTACTCCCATGTTTTACTGGAGAAGATGAAATAACTGCAGAAAAAAGCTTGTCTGCGTTTTGTAATTTTGCTGAAAAACTGAATGTAGAACATCTTGATGTTGTAATGAGGCTTTTTGTTCAGTGTCTGGATGGAGAGGCTAGAAATTGGTTTAAGGGATTGCCAAATGATTCTATTAATACATGGGAAGAACTGGAAAATCAATTCACTTAGAGATGGGGCGAAAAAATGAATCATGGATATTCACTAACAGAATTCAATGCGATCAAAAGAAAACTAGATGAGAATATATCAGATTTTATTAAAAGGTTCAATAAATTGTAAAACAATTTTTATGTAGAAATGAAGCCCCCTCCTGTTGGAGCAAAGGTAGTTTTTGTTGGGGCTTTTGAGGCCGATTTTAGTTTCACACTTAGAGAAAGTAGATCCCCTACTCTGGAGCAGATATGGAAATATGCTTTAGAAATTGAAGCTAATATGACTGCAGCAGGGAAGGCGAAAGGGAAACAACCAGTCCAAGAGAAGGGGATTGCAAAAGAAGAATCATCACGGGATCAAAAAATTGAATATATGACAAGGGTGATAAAAAATTTGTCAAATAAGCTAGTTAAGATGGAATTGGAAAACAAAAACTCCCAAAGACAAGTACAACAAAACTGAGGAGGATTTAATCCTCAATTCATAAGACAACCCCTGCAAATTTTGCAGAGGGAAAGAAAAGATAAATACCAAGTTCAAGCACCATTGTATATATAAGCATCACCCAGAGAGTCAGCAGAAGATGATCAAAAGGAAGCTAAAGATCAAATATCCGCTATGTACACAATAGAAGAGGATGAATAGGAAGATTGTGAGGGAGAATGTGTTGAAGCTAAAGTATCTTTTGATCAAGATGAAATGGATGAATACTATAGGAAATTCACGTATTTCATGCAAGATGAGTTACAAAAAAAGTATGATTTAAGGTCTAGAAAGAGATCTAGAGTGCAGGATAATGAAGGTCAACAACAAGATTCTATTCCTCCTCTAATGGCGACCACAACAAAAGGACCCTGTAAAACAATTCAGTAATGGAAATAAACCTATAAATTCAGTTAATAGAATAGATGTGCAGGAGGGTGAACCTTCCCAGAGCAAATCAGTTGACACTAATATTTTGGAGAGAGTTTTTCCTGTACCTGAACAAGCGGCAAATTCTAGAAAGAGTGAAGAAGAACCTGAAAATAATGTTAAACAAACTCATGCTTTCAATTTTACAAAAGAGTTGGAGAAGATAAAAATTCAAGTACCTTTTCTAGAATTAGTTAAAATACCAGTCTACAAGAAAGAGATTTCATAATTTACTAATCTCACATAGATTGAAGATATAAGTGACACTGTGAACCTACAAGAAGAAAAGACAGTGGTCACCTTTGGTCCTTATGTATAAGAAGTATACCCTTCTATTCCACCATTCTATATTTCTCTGTTGATTCATGATTTTACTCTCCATAATTGTATGTTTGACTCAGGTACATCCCACAATCTCATGCCACTATCTATTATGAAGAAACTAAACTTGCATATTACGAAACCTTACAGGGATCTGTATTCATTTGATTCCAAAAGGGTGAAATGTGTTGGGTTAATT
Organism: Pinus albicaulis; assembly: GCA_034641835.2. NCBI lineage: Eukaryota > Viridiplantae > Streptophyta > Pinopsida > Pinales > Pinaceae > Pinus > Pinus albicaulis. The sequence continues at coordinate 1,587,304,294 of CM076579.1, forward strand.
AAATATGTAGTAGTTTATTTGGCACAAATTCCAGCAAAGAGTATAGTCATGGATGTAGTTTTTACTGACATTCCAACCAGGTTTAGAATGCTCCAGTCAAGATCTTGGGGAGAAAAGTTAGGAGGTGTTCTAAAATTGGATTTCACTTATGCTATGATTCTTGTTTTCAATAGGGAAGAAAGGAGATTGTACAGGGAAACAAGGTTCATAAAGAACACTACCAAGAAAGATGCAGGAAATTCCCCTATTTATAGTCAATAAACATAAGATAGTTCATGTTTCATGCTGCATGAAATGCAAAATTTGCTGAAGAGACAGGGAAGCAACTCTCTTCTACAGTTGTAAATAATGAGCTGCACTCAAAAAGGATTTGGAAATGCTACTTTGATTGTGCCTACTCCAAGGAAGGCGCAAGAGCTGGATTCCCTCTGATATCGCTAGAAGGTAACCTCATTCCTTTTTCTTTCAAGTTAGAGTTTGATTCAACCAATAATGTAGCTGAGTATGAAGCCTTGATCATTAGCCTTCAAGTTGCTAAATAATGGGAGTTCAATGTATTTCAATTTTTGGTGACTCTGAATTGATAATAAGACAGATTAAAAATCATTGTCAAACCAAGCATATGAGATTAATATCATATAGGAATGAAGCTCGGGATCTAATAGATAACAATTTTGAAGCCTCCAATCTTCTGTTTATTCTAAGGGAGGAGAATAGATTGGCATATTCTTTTGCAGTTGTAGCTAGCACCTTCAAACCACCTGTGAATCCAACTTTAAGGTATGAGATTGAAATTAGACATAGACCCTCTATTCCTGATAATGTGAAACATTGGCAGGTGTTTGAAGACTATGAGCAGATAAATCATTTCTTGGCAATGATTGGAAACTTTGAAGATGTTGAGGTAGACCAAGAAGAAGAACAAATAGAAGAAAAAAAAATTTGTATATATATAGATAAATAAAATTAAAAAATTAAAAAAAATTAAAAATAAAAATAAAATAAAAATAGGTAAGACATTTCAAAGATTCAATAGGTGATCAGAAGATTATTCAGTTGAAAGATAATTTATTCCCTAAAGGTTTGGTTCCTCTTGAGAGACTGTTTGATTTAAATGATGTTGTTGTTAATTCGAAGAAAATAAATCAAGAGGAAGAGATGGAAGATTGTAATTTGGGAACTCAACAAGAGCCAAAAAGGTGAAATTATTCAAAGGTGTTCCCAAAATTTATAATGAAAGATATATTGATATCTTTAAAAAGTATATGGATGTGTTTGCTTGGTCATATCAAGACTTGAAAACGTATGATAAAAACACAATACAACATAAGATCCCATTGAAATAAGGAATAAAACCACACAGACAAAATCTTAGACAGATTAATCCATTACTGTTAGCTCCAACTGTAAAGGAAGTGAAGAAATTGTTGCAAGAAAAAATCATAGTCCCTCTCAGATATGTGGGCTGGGTTTCTAATCCGTTTCCTGTGAGGAATAAAAATGGAGAGATAATATTGTGTGTGGACTTCAGGAAATTGAACAAAGCATCTCTAAAAGATAATTATCCTTTACATAAAATGGATTATGTCTTATAGAAGGTGACAGGAGCTTACAAGATGTATATGGTTGATGGATTCTCTGGATATAATCAAGTGGCAGTGGATAAGGATGATCAGAAAAAGACAGCTTTCACAACCCCCTGGGGCATCTTCATGTATGCAAGGATACCATTTGGTCTTATGACAGGCGAAACTTTTCAGAGGGCCATGGACATAGCGTTTGTTGGGGACAAGTATGTGGTTATATATTTGGGTGATGTAACTGTTTTTTCAGGATCAGATGATGAACACCTGGAACATCTACAAAGAACTTTCGAAAAGTGTAGGAAGTATGGCCTGCCACTAAATCCCAAAAAATATTTGTTTGCCTTGGAGGAAGGTAAATTATTGGGTCACATAGTTTCAAAACAAGGGGTAAATATTGATCCAACAAGGGTGGAGGCGATTCAGACGATTCATTTACCCAGAAGCAAGAAATATATTCATATATTTTTGGAGAAAATAAACTTTCTGAGAATATTTGTACCAAATTATGCTGATATTGTGAGAAATATCACTGACATGTTGAATAAAAATGTAGAAGTGAGGTGGGATAAAGAAGCAAGAGAAGCATTTTCCAGAATAAAAGAAGCACTCCAGGAAGCTCCTGTTTTAATAAGTCCTGATTATCAAAATGTATTTCAAATATTTTCATTTGCTTCCCCCACTACTATTGTTGTTGTGCTATTACAGAAAAATAAGGATAGTAAGGAACAACAAGTAGCATTCTTCCGCAAAGTTCTCAGAGATGTTGAGCTCAAATATAACATTTTCAAGAAACAAGTGTATGCTTTGGTCAAAGCACTCAAATTCTTTAGGACTTATGTGTTACAATCCAAAATAACCGCTTATGTACCTAATTCTGCTTTCAAGGACATGTTGGTTCAAAGTGATGTTGAAGGAAAAAGAGGAAAATGGATAGCTAAAATCTAGGAGTATGATTTGGACATTAAACCCACCAAGTTAATCATAGGACAGGGTTTAGAAAAGTTGCTAATAGAAACAAATTTTCAAGAATTGGGAATTAACCTCTTAGCACCAGTGGATGGAACTGATAACGAAGAAGGTCAGAATAAGCCCAAAAAAGGTATTCAATACAAATTTTTGTGTTTATACAGGTATAAAGACGTTTTTCATTACCTGTGTACTAGAAAAATCCTGCTGGTATTTTTCTGTTGTGTTTGACTGAAGATGAATCCATTGAGTTTATCAAGGAATATCATGAAATTTTATGTGGATGACATTATAGTTGGAATGTCATAGCCCATAAAATGCTCAAGTCAGGTTTCTATTGGCCCACCCTGTTTGCAGATGTATACAAACTGGTCAAAAGTTGTCAGAAGTGTCAATTGTTTGTAGAAAAGAAAAGACTCGCCCCGTTACCTCTCACTCCAGTATTCATAGAAGAGCCTTTTAGGCAATGGGGACTGGACTTTATTAGAGATATCAATCCACCATCATGTGGGAAGTTCAAATGGATTCTAACTGCTACGGATTACTTCACAAAGTGGGTTGAAGCAATCCCCACCAAGAAATCAAATGACCAAGTGGTGATGAAGTTTTTGGAGGAGAACATTTTCAGTAGGTTTGGCTATCCAATCAAAATTGTAACTGATAATTCTTAGGTATTTAATTCTTCTCGATTCATTAATTTATGTCAAACATATAATGTAATTTTATCACATTCCACATCCTACCATCCACAAGGGAATGGATTAGCAAAGTCTTCAAACAAGACATTGGTTGGGATTCTGAAGAAGACAATCACTGAAAATCAGAAAGACTGGGATTCAAAGTTGAATTTTTCTCTTTGGGCAGTCTGAGTAACCACCGGGAGGTCTACTAGAAAGTCACCTTATGAATTGGTTTATGGAACTCAAGCACTATTTCCTACTCAGTTGGCCAGACTAGTGATTGTTTTCCTTCAAGAAGCTCAGGAGGAACCTAATGCTCTAGTGAGAAGATTGAGAAAAGTGATTGAATCAAGTGAAAACAGAAAAAAAATTGAGAGGTAACTAAATTTCTTATCAGGAAAAGATGAATTCCATATTTGATAGAAAAGAAAAAGAAATCCTCTTCCAAGCAGGAGATTTATTATTAAGATGGGACACCAGAAGGGAGGATAAAGGAAAGCATGGTAAGTTTGACCCTCTCTGGTATGGTCCATACAGAATTTCTGAAGCAATATCAAACAATACTTTCATCCTAAAATATTTATGTGGAGAATCCCTACAACTACCTGTGAATGGGCAGTATTTGAAGCATTATTTCGAGCATTAAAATTCAGCATTCTACCACTGTAAATACCAGATTGCTCATTTTTCATATGTCACGAAGCAATATTTGACTCCATGCCCAATGGATAAGGCACTAATCTATTGTTCTTAGTGCTTCCATGGAAAAAATCACTATCCCCAGGTGGAGCCAGATGTTGTGGCTCATTTGCATTTACTTTTGAAATATTTTTCAAAACACCAAAAAAGCATATATGTTAGAAAATGTAAAAATTTGTATGTTGAAAAGGAATTTTGATTTACATGTTGGTGTACTAACATTATGTGTGGAGATGTGAAGGCGGGTCGATTCGAGCTGATTGATGCGTTCAGAACATTGCACACAAGTCAGGGTCGAGTCAGGCTTATTCGGAAGCTTAGGAGGGACTAGCTCTATAGAATATTAAATAAGCTCAGGAGGGTTACAACGTGGAGAAAAAGCAAATTAGTAATTAAGATCATTTATTCCTCAAAGGAACGTATGCAAGCCTGTTGAATGAAACAATGTTCATTATTGAAGAAATCGTATAGATTTCCGGAAGGCAGAGAACTGGCATATTTTCCTTAAAAACTTAGGAGTTTTGGAGGAATTGTAAAGGGAAAAATAGACGGTTAGGATCAAAGCGTAGAATTGAAGTGGAGAGATGGACGGCGGAGATCGTAGCACAGAAATGCAAGTCAGATGGTAGGATAAGATTAGATCACGAGATCTAAGTTAGAGATAAGTGGTCGAGAATGGATATAGAAAATAAAGATGAAAGAGAGTTAATAGATCAGAGGTTGTGAAGAGAATCCACGCATCGGCCATAGGTTCCTTCACACATCACACATCGCACTTCGCAAGTTTTAACACTTACCTCCCACCTTTAATAATAAAACTCCTTATTTGTGATTTGTGGGCGGCCACACCTTCGTCCTGCCACGTCACCCTCTACTCATCGCACTTCGCACATTGCAAGCTCAAGAGGAATCGTGCTAAGGAGTATGTTATAAACGTCGAAGGCCGAAATGCGATGGAAAGGCAGATGCAATACCATTCAAAGGTTAATTTTAATTTATTGAAAGTCCAAGATTATGTGCAGTTGCATTGGTTTTATGAAGAAACGTGGACGTGGGAAGTGGAATCGGGTAAGTGACCCAGCGCAAAGCAAAGGAGAAGAGAAGACGGAATGTAGCAAGCACAAGCAGAAGAGGCAGAGTTGGGCAGAAAGGGACATGATAACCTTGGTTGAAACGTAACAGCTAGGTCAAGATGGGAAAGGATGCGTTATTGCAGAATTATTCAAATACCGCACCAGAAGCAGAAAAGACATGACAGCAAGTAGAAAAGACAAATATTGAACTCTGGAAGAAATGCAAGGAAAGTATGTTTGGTCTGTCAAGGAGACACATCAACAATTCAGGGAGACGTATCAGCAACAAGTTAGATTCAGCAAATAGAATAATATTCCAAGTTTTAATTTGTTTTCTTTGTCTGCTAAGATCGAAGCTAGAGTGATGTCCTCAATTGCAATGTAATAAGTAGTTTTAACAATTTAGGTAGTCGAAGTAATTTCAAGAAGTTTTATCAATTACAAACTGTTTTTGATGCATTTAAGCAAGATAGAAAGAAAGAAGAAAGGTTCTGAGTTTTGGACCTCTGGAAGACTAAAGCTTTGGTACTTACTTTTCTGAGGAATTAATGAAAGAAGCATCAGGTTTCCTGCAACTGTTGATGGTGATTCTTTTTTCCTGTGTCATTTTATGTTCCTTCTTCCTGGAATGAATTGAAGTAAAGCAGTTGCCAGTCTCTTAATTACATTTGTGAGGAAGAGTTAAATAACCTTAATTTGTGCTCCTCCACTCCAACTCCTCTCCCTTCACACATTCTCTCTGGAACTTAAAAGTAAGAGATTCTATGTTTACAGCATATTATTTTGAGTTTCCTCTCTCTCCATAAATTCATTCTGAAATTTAAAGTGATTCTGAAATTTAAAGTGATAGATTCTGTGTTACAGCATATCATTTTGAGTTTCTTCTACAATTCTTTTTTTCCATTCACATATCAGCAATTAATGGAATTGTAGAGTCTTTCATTATACCAGATTGTTAAGGGTTTTAAAGAATTAGTTTCCAAAGGGATTGAACAAAGACTACCTGATATAATTACTTTTGTGACACATTTTTAAAAATCTCTTAAGCATTGATTCCTTTCCACAGCTAAGGAATTGTCTCTTAAGAAACAACACCATGTATTAAATCAAAAAGAAACTGTAAAAAAAACAATTATTACAGTAAAATTTAATCACCATATGGTTTGAAATTCTATGGTGACAGGGTTTGAATCACCAGATGTTTGAAATTTTGATTCTCTGAATAGTTATGTTAGAAATTATTTCGCTACTCCACATTCTCTCGTGCTCTCTTGCTCCGTTCATGTCTCTCATGCAAATCTCTCCCTGAATTTTTTTGCAAAAAAAAATGAAATAATGAAAAATTTTTACTGTTTAAAGAACTTTTTATGAAATTAGATTTTCGAAAATAATTTGTCGCCCATTTTTCAATTTACCGCTTTTTTTTCACTTAAAAAAAATAAAGTTGTGTTTTTTTTATTTGCGGCTATTCGGTGTGTTTGTTATCTAACCACACCAGTGCGTCAATTAATAACACAGAACCAGTGTGCAGTAACTAAAACGCACCGGTGTTGTTAACTGTACATTCGCACTGATAACAATAAGTCAATTTTTAAGGCACCGAAATTACTTTTAGGTGTGTACACCGAAATTTATTGTTGATTTTTCTCAAATGCAGGGAGAAAATATCATAATTATATTGAATGGAAAATTCTTAAAAATCCAAATCATTCCATAATATTTCTCAAATTCCATCGCAGAGTTCTCCTGATCCAGGTGGATACCAGTGAGTCACACTATTCCATGAGGCCCCACCAGCTATATTCATTTTCGTTTGTGTGATTCTTTTCATCATTTGTCCTAAGGCTAGCCATTTTGGCCTAGCGATATTTTTGGAAAACGAGCAGCACATGGGTCCATGGACTGATATTTCTCATTCCAAATTTGTAGTCCTCGGATAGATCTTTCTAACGAGGTATGGTACGCGTCAAACGGAGATCGTATGCCAAAGTTACGCCCCTGGGAAGTTGAAACACCAATTTACCCAAACGGGGCCCATAGTTTTGGCGCTTCATCTTCTAGGGTTAGGGTTTTGGCTGTTTAGGATTTCCCATTGTTTCTAAATGATAAGCAAACATAAGACTCATTACATAACTGAGTTGAAGGCTTTATAGCACATACCATCCTCTGAGAGATAACTGCAGCCTAGCTGATTTCATTGCTTTATATGCAGCAGCAAATTTGAGTTCTTTAAATATTCTTAAAATGAGGGGAAGTCATTATTCTACTGTATCTCTCCAATTTTTTATTTTTTGTTGGCTGCATTAATCCGGATCGGTGGTATCGGAGCGGTGCTTTTTTCTGGTCTTGCATGATGCAACTGGTCCCGAGGTATAAGGAGTTAGGGCTTGATTTGGTTGAACCTTTGCAAGATCAGCCTCGTAAACCTCGACGACTGCCCATGGGGACGAAAAGAAAGATGAGGGAGCAGGAGATCCTATCAAAATATTGCTCGAGGAGGCCCTCGAAAAACAAAGGAACGCGATGATGGATAACTTTGCCCAGATCCTTCAACGGCTGCCCACCGGCAGTGCATCTGCATCCAGCAGCCACTCTAGAGGTGCGACTCCTTTGAAGGTACAAGTAAATTTTGACATTCCCATATTTGAGGGTCAAATAGACGCAAATTCCGTAGATAGATGGTTGAATCTGTTAGAAGGATATTTCTTGATTCATGACTTTTCAGACCGGGAGAAGATTATTTTTGCACTCCTCAAAGCTACCCCCCATGTTAAGGACTGGTGGGAAACCTACTGTGAGAACAAGGACCAGACAGAACCCTCTCTGTTCTCGGCCGTACCAACTTGGAATTCTTTCCGAGACACCGTCAAGGAACAGTACTATCCTGTGGGGAGCTATGAGGAGAAGTACATACAATGGACCACGCTGCGACAACAAAGGGATCAAGATGTGCATGAGCTGACGAATCTGTTCCATACCCTGCGCACAAAGTTGGGTATCAAAGATTCAGAGAAACATCTCGTGCTAAAGTATCGCAGCTGTCTGCACAAATACATTCAGGAGGAAATGGAGTTCCTTGACATCTCCTCGCTTGGTACGGCATACCGGTATGCTGCCAAGATTGAGCAGAAATTCAAGCAGAAGAAGCGAGACTTTGGATATGCGAATCAAAAGCAAGGGAAAGGTGCTTCCAAACCGCAGAACAAAGGACCGAGCCAAGGCATGGCGGCTAAAGACAACTCATCGAAGCCACAAGAAAAGAACAGCACCGCAAAGCCAAAGAAGGACACGGAAAGTGGTGTGAGTTCCATAAGAGCTCCACTCACAACACAAGTGAGTGTCGGGCCAAGCAGTCGCTAGTGGCCGAGATGAGGGCTTCTGAGTCAGATGCATGCTTCGACTCCGAATCAGAACCTGAAAAGGGGAATGAAAAAGGGAAACAGATTATTGATGCGGAGCCCAATGCCACTGTTGCCACTACAAAGATCCAGAAGGAGGAACCGGAAGATCCAGAGGAGGAGGAACGTCTCTTCCACTCCCAGATGTGGGTAAAGGGCTCCCTGGTACAGTTCATTGTCGACAATGGGAGCCAAAAGAACCTCATTTCAGCAGACGCCGTGAAGCGGTTGGGCTTGCCAACCACAGCTCACCCACATCCATACACCATCGGGTGGCTTCACCAAGGACGAGATCTCTGCGTCAGCCGGCAGTGTCGCCTTCCCTATAGCATCAAGCCCTTCACTGATGAGGTATTATGTGACGTTGCTCCTATTGATGTTTCTGATGTATTATTAGGACAACCATACTTGTGGAAGCGTCATGCTGTGTATGAGTCTCGACCTCGTGATGTTATTGTTACTTTGGGAAATAAGTTGTACAGGATACCAGAGGTACCACCTCCTGCTGCTATCTCTTTGGTTACTGCAAAACAATGCAGTAAGCTCATTTCCCAAACCAGGAAATTCGTTTTCCTCATGATCCGCCCCCAGGGCAAGAAGAAGACTGTGGCCACGACCTCCAGACAGGGCCCCTCTGCACGACAACAACAAATGGATAAGGTCATGGAGGAGTACGGGGACATCTTCACCTCACTCAGGGGTTCCTCTCGTAAGACCGTCGTCATACCCGATTGATCCGACCCTGTGCGCCACTACCTGAATGCACCGATCGTGTTGGTATAGAAGAAGGATGGGACGTGGAGACTTTGTATTGACTATCGGGTGCTGAACAAGATCACTGTACGGAATAGGTACCCAATCCCATGGATTTATGACCTTCTAGACCAACTCAAAGGTGCAAAATATTTCAACAAGATCGACTTGAAGTCTGGGTATCACCAGGTACCAATTGAACCCTCCGATGTGTGGAAGACTGCCTTCAAAGCCAAGGAAGGCCTTTTCGAATGGCTGGTCATGCCTTTCGGGTTGACAAATGCTCCCGCCACCTTCATGAGGATGATGGATGACATCTTGCCGCCATTCACCAACTCATTTGTAGTGGTGTACTTGGATGATATTCTGATCTTCAGCCAGACTTGGGAAGAGCACCTTCACCACATCCGACAAGTCCTCCAAACACTGCGGCAACACAAGTTGTGTGCCAATTTGGAGAAGTGTACTTTTGGCATGACCCAGGTTCAATATCTGGGATACATTATTGATGAAAGGGGGGTGCATGTGGATCCAGCCAAGATCCAAGTCATTCTGGATTGGCCAGCCCCAACCACTATAACAGAGCTTCGCAGCTTTCTGGGTCTTGCTAATTTCTATCGGAGGTTCGTGTTGGGATTCTCTCATATCACTTGGCCCTTGAGTCAAGTCACCAAGGGAGGAGCGAGAGCAAAAAAATTTTGGTCAGAACCTCAACAGAAGGCGTTCACAGAATTGAAAAATCGCCTCTGTTCTGCCCCAGTGCTCACTTTACCAGACTTGCAACAGCCATTTGAGATCGAGACAGATGCCTCTGACTATGCTATTGGGATAGTTCTTACTCAACAGGGACACCCAGTGGCATTTCACAGTGAGACATTGTCTGACACAGTTCGCAATTACATATGACAAAGAAATGTACTCCATTGTGCAAGCATGTCAAAAATGGAAGCATTACATTTTGGGGAAGGAAACAATCATCCACACAGACCACAGGCCTCTGCAGTTCATACAGACACAAGGGAAGTTGTAGAATGATCGCCATCAGAAGTGGTCCACATACCTGCAACAGTTTCATTTGAACATCAAGTACAAGAAGGGTAGCACCAATCATGTTGCAGACTGCCTCAGCCGACCACCGATCGTGGCACTCACCACTGTGCTCAACTCTTGTGGGCAGGAGACTTCTGATTGGCCGCTTCTCTATGAGAGTGACCCAAAATTCAGCCAAACTTACAAGGCACTCTTGGGGGGTACGCAAGTTCCAAATTTTCACCTCCAAGATGCACTTTTAGGTCACATGGGACACCTTTGTGTTCCTTCAAGCGAGCGTGCCAAGATGATATGGGAAGCACACTACAGTCGAGTCACTGGGAATTTCGGGGTCGAGAAAATAGGTGGACCTATTGCAGAAGTATTTCTATCGTCAACCTTCGAAAGGATGTCGAGAAGTTACATCGTATCCCGCACCGTTGTGCGCAGCTTTCCAAACCGACCATCAAGAAGCAAGGACTCTATAGTCCGCTACCTACCCCTACTCGACCTTGGGAATCCATCTCCATGGATTACATGTCAAGCCTTCCTTCTAATAAGCATGGAAATGACTGTGTTTTTGTGGTCGTCGATAGATTCTCAAAGATGGCCATTATGGCGGCTTGTAACAAGAATATCACAGCAGAAGCCACTGCTAAACTCTTCTTTGAACGCGTGTGGGTGCACTTGGGATCCCACAGTATATCATATCGACGGATAGCAGTTCTCAAAGACATTTTGTTCCACTTTCTCTTGCCGATGTTGGATACAAAGCTGACTCACTCCACAGCCTTCTATCCCCAGGGGTACGGCCGATTGCAGGTCGTCATCGCACGATCAGACACATTCTGCGCATGTACCACTCAAAGCATCCACGCACATGGGACGAGAGCCTCCCCTATGTACAACACAGTTATAACCGGGCTCTCCACAGTTCAATTGGCCATAGCCCCTTTCAGGTGGGCTTGGGATTCCAGCTACTATGTCCCATTGACATAGCCATGCCATTTGCAGCTGCTCAGGCCGATTCAGATCATGTCCAGTCTGAAGTTGACAAAGCAAGTAGCTTCATCGAGCGCATTCAACACATCCGCCAACAGGTTCATGATATATTGGACAGAGCTAATGCGAAGTACAAGCAGCGCCATGATCAACACCGGGTGCCACACCACTTCCAGGTGGGCGACAAAGTATGGCTACATTTGCAGAAGGAGCGCCTCACTGGACCTCACCGCAAGCTTCGCCCGCTCCGATACGGGCCGTACACCATCACCAAGGCCGTAGGTAACAATGCCTTCGAGCTTAGTATTCCACCATTCCTTGGTCTGCACCCAGTCTTCAATGTGGATCGCCTTCGTCCTTACTTTCCACCTCTACTGGACACCTCGGACATTGCAGAACAACTCACACCAACAGAGTTAAACCCAGACTGCATGGAACAGGCCACCACAGATTGTATCATGGACATGCAAATCAGGAACACTCGTCAACAGCAGATCCAACTGTATCGGGTTGTCAAAGCTGGCCAACTCCTGCACCAAGGAAAGTGGTTCACCAGGGACCAAGTTCAGCAGAAATTTCCTCATCTCATGGAGGAACTTAACGCAATGGGGACCATTGCTTCCTAAGGGGGGAGGAATGATCCAGGTGGATATCGGTGGTCACCCGCCTATTCCACTTGGGGCTCCACCATTGTCTATTTCAGTTTTTCAGTTTCGGCACAGTTTACTATTTTTAGCAGTTTTTCGGGTCCTAAACTTCCGGAGCCGTTTTGAGGCCCTAAACGACGTTTTTTGGGAAAACGGAGAGCAACATGGGTCCATGGACTAATGTTGCTCATTCCAAATTTGTATTCCTCGGATAGATCTTTCTAACGAGGTATGGTACGTGTCAAACGGAGATCGTATGCCAAAGTTACGCCCCTGGGAAGTTGAAACACCAATTTACCCAAACGGGGCCCATAGTTTTGGCGCTTCATCTCCTAGAGTTAGGGTTTTGGCTGTTTAGGATTTCCCATTATTTCTAAATAATAAATAGGCCCTCGAGCCTCATTGTAACTCAGTTCAGAGGCCTGTAGCCGCCACATCTCTTCTCAGAGATAGCTACCAGCGCCGTAGCTAGTTTAATTTCCATTCTATCTATAAGCAAATATCAGTTCTTTGATATTAATGAAATGAAGTGTTATTTCCGCTGCATCTCTGTATTTATGGTTATATGTTTATTCTGTTGCGTTCCTGCATAAATCCGGATCATCTCCTTATCCATCTCGAGAAGTAATATTTACTTCAGATTTTATTTATATTTTCATTATCTAATTGAATTTATTTATTTTATCCATGTCAATCAGCTGAATAAAATTAACGTATACAAATTTGTAGGTTCATGCAGATTCGGAATCGAGTTAAGACGCACAAAATATTCAAACAACTTCAAAACGTCGGAAGCTCTTATCAGGAGTAGCATACTGCAAGGCGCATGTGGTAGATGAAAATGGACAGCCGCTTCACCTTGCCAATTGTAACGTTGCATCTTCTAGCCACAATCCTGGGACAATGATGGTAATAATAATTTTTTGGTATATTAATGTAATTATTTCAACGTCAAACCAATTAATCATGCATTGTCGACATGCTTACTAATTGATATCATAGATTTTGTACTGATCATGTTCAAATATATATTTTTTAATTATTAGGATTCTAGTGATGATGAGCGACCTACCTACCATCTTCTGTTGCACCCCACGACAATGTCAAATCAAGAGAAGGCTGAATTAAGAGAAAAAATCAGAGAGGAACGATACCAAGAATGGTTGAATCAACCACCTATTCAATTCCCACTACGTCCAGATTCACTAATTAGGAATGACTACAACAATAGTAGTACTTCTCAAGATGATAATGGAGGCATTCAAATAGAGGTTGGTATGGATGATTACTTAAGGGATACGACTACCATGGATACAATGTTGTTAGATGCATTCCAGAACGATGGTCAGCTAGGGGATGATGCTCATATCGTTGATACCTTTTTTGAAAGACTTAAATTTTCTTCCATCACCCCTCTCTTTGGACCTAGCAGTCAGTAAAATTCTACCTAGTTGGGGACAACAATGTTTCTGTACAAATTGAAAGCAAATTTTGGCTTGTCGAATGCATGTTTCTCGTAAATTTTGAGGTAATTGACCATCAAGTCCTCCCTTATATTTTGATAGATATAATCACACAATGAACATTATAAATGGTCAATTTTATGAACGTTAATAATTATATTAGCATTAATGTACATTTAATATTGTCCATGATCGCCAACTACAAGTTATTCAAAGATAAGGTTCTTCCGAGTGATAATGTCTTGCTCGGTAGCTGTGAAGAGGCAAAGAAATTGTTGAAAATGTTGGGTGTTGTGTACATATCATATCATGCATGTCCAAATGATTGTATTCTATATAGAGGAGAATATGTAGACAAAGAGATATGTCTGAAATATGGGCATGACAAGTATGATAAATAAAAAAGAAGGGTAAATCACGTGGTCCTCCTTTTAAGATATTGAGTCACATGCCTATAATCCTAAGGATTCAAAGGCTCTTTCGTTGCAAATAATTATCTATGTTGCAGGAATGGCATGCCGCACGCAAGAGTGAGTTGGGAGTTATGCGAATCCCAACAAATTCAATACCCATGAATCATATAGAGGATACATGGCCCGAAAAATTGAAGTATGAAGTACGAAGTCTACGACTCGGCATAGTCATGGATGGCGTCAACCCATATTCCCTCCAGAACACCAATTATTCTGTTTGGCCTGTAGTATTAATTGATAACAATATTCTCCCATGGTTTTTCATGAATAATGAACATCTTATGTTGGCTCTCATAGTCCCTGGTAGAAGACAAGTGAAGAATATGGATGTCTACTTACAACCACTGGTAGATGAATTGAAGGAATTATGGGATGGGATAATTGTATACGATGTATCAAGACCCATCACAACAGAGAGGAGTTTTACGTTATATGGCATATGTGCTTACATGACACGTGATTATCCAGGTTTAGGAGTTTGCTCTGGTAAATGACATGTTTATTGATTTGTTTATATATGTAACAATATTCTTTCGCATATTGGTTATTTAATTCATTGTAATTGTTTCGATCTTCTTGATATTTTTTAATGTGCCATGCATATATATTGTATACAAGAATTTCGTTGGTTTTGTAACAAAAGGGTATTTTGGATGTAAATGTTGTGGACCTTCTGTTAGACTCCTGTATTTTTACAGTATCACAAGATGACTGCCTATTCCTTATATTTTTCATACTGAAAATAATATTCCATGACTATCATTTATTTTCAAAAAGGAAAGGAGATCCTAGTTGACAAAGGGGTCAAATAAGTCCATCTACCATTTGATTCAGTTAAAAGGGAAATTTTTTTGATTAAGTGTGATGGTAAGCAAAATCTCATTGCCTTCATTATTTTCATTTACCCTCTCCATTACCTTTTATTTTACCTATTTCTGACACTCCCATGCTCTAAAACCCCATTTTAACCCTAATATCCCCCAAAATACCCCTTTCTCCTTCTTAAACCCCTTTCTATAGCTAAAACCCCTTTCACATTGCTAAAATCCCTTCCCCTCTGCTCATTCCCCTTCTTTCATTTAAAATAATGTAATACCCACTTTTACATTGTTTTTAAATAATTTTCATCTATCGGGTCCCACTTTAAACCCTGTTTATTAATCACCCGACCCATTATATATTCAAACCTCCACCTTAAACCTTTCCCTCCATTTTTATTTTATTTACCCCTCAGTTTTAAATAGATCCCTGGGCCCCCACTTGTATTTAAAACCCATTTTTTCATTCAAACCTGACCCCACCTATCATCCCAAGCCGCAATCGATCTGATGAACAACCACCGTCCAATCTCCACCATTTGATCTGACGGCCCCCAATCATTTTCGCAACCCAAAACGCCCGTTGTTTAGAACCTTTGAGGGGTTTTGAAATGGACAGTTTTTCAACCCCTCCCATATGCCATGCATCGTCCCCGTTCTTTATCGCATCCCTCCATCCTAAACTGCCAAACCATTTATCCCTGTGAGATAAAAACCACAAACCGCCTCCATCACACATTATGAAAACCATCATCTATTTCCAATTCAAACCACCTGCCCACCGCGCCTACATGATAAAGCTGTTTGCCCTGCGATATGCGATAAACCACAATTTCTCTCCTCCCTGCGGACCTCCATTTTTATTAATAATTGTTTTGAATTTTCCAAGTGATTAGCATGCCATAAGGGATAAGCAACTTTCGATGCTAGCTCCAAAAATTGTTTAATCCAAACTCTCATGATTTCGATTTAAAGGCTTTATTCACCAGAGAATTATAAGCAGAAGAATATGTTATGTCCCTATATTACTAGTTTAGTCCCTTATTTTTATTAGTGTATCCCCCTTATTGTTATTGTTGTACCCCTGTAACCCCAATATTGTTATTATTGTACCCTTACATTATTATTTCTAGGTCGGTTACGATTATATTGTGGCCCCATGGACTCTTATATATAGAAGGAGGTTTGGGTCATTTGTATCATCCAATAATTGTTCATTTATGTAATGTATTGGAGGTTTCCCCCTTGAAGTGGCTGATTTCTAAGGCGTTGATCTCTCTTTTCTTCTATTTTTGGAGCTGGTTTCATAACATTTGGTATTAGAGGTTTGGTTTCTAGGGTTTCATTGCTCCAAACAGGTCATCATGGAATTTTTCTAAAATCTTTTTCTACAAAGGTTCAAAAGCTAAAAATTTTACAGAGCGAAGCTGAAATCCTGAGGAACGTTGTGGAAAAATTTCAGATATTGGTTCGCAATATTTGCGAAGATATGATCTATGCAAGTTAGTGATTTTTGCAGGCTCCTAAATTTAACCTAAACAAGTCATCGTGGCATTTTCACTATAAATTTTTTTCTACGAAAGTTCAGAAGCTGAAATTTTCACAAAAAGAAGACGCAATCCTGAAGAACTTTGTGGAAACATTTCATAGCTTGATTCAAAACATTTTCAGAGATAGGATCTGTGGAAGTTAGGGATTTTTCAGGCTCCCGAATTTCATCTCAGAGAGGTGACCATGGGAAAATCGTCATAACTCTCTCTTTGAGCATTGGATTGGAATTTTGTAAATACGTCCACAAGTACATGGATTGTAGTTTCATCTATATCAATTTCATAGCCGAACGATGAAAAGTAACACGTGGCACACTGTACAAGGTCGCTCTACTTAACTAGTCCATAATTAGGTCATTGTGGGAGATTTGGCATAACTTTGTCTTGAAGAATCCAAATCAAGTTAGACCTATGGAAATTCAAAGAAGATTCATAGGGCTAATACAGGGCCCAATTTTAGATATTGAAGATCTGAAATCATAGAGATAATTCAGTTTCAATATTGAGCTCCTGAAAAGCAAGAAAAAGGTGTGTATTTTTTTTAAATTACATAAGTCTCGTTTGAAAAAAATTAGCTTGAATTTATTCCAAGGGAATATTGAAGAATAGATATCAGTATTGGCTTCTAAAACTCCCCCTAAAAATAATTCAACACCCATTAAGCATTCAGAAGGCTCTACTATGACTCATGAAGATGAAGAAATGCAACATGAGATATCAAAATTGTAGAAATTATATAACTTATGTGTTATATGTCCAAGATTCTCCTGATATCACACTATTTTAACTTCATGCAAAATACATAATCTATTCCACCATTGATCATTTGCAGAAATTAAATCAAGATTGCAATGCACACATGAAACAATAAAAATTCACACACATTAACACAGTTGTTTAACGGGAAAGCCGAAGAAGCTGAAAACCCCAACTATCTGTATATAATATGTGTCATATAGATCATGTAACAATCCTCATACAAAGCTGATCATATCAAGCTCTCAATACAATACAATCGCTACACACTAATCAGGCCTAATCTTGCAAATCCATGCACTGATCTTTGCCACCTGCTAGCCTGCCTCTACTGCGCAATCCCTGCTAAAGAATGGCTCTGAATGAGTTCAAATTTCTCCAGCCTTTCTCACGCAATCCTCATTAGCATCTCCACTGGGTTTTAGATGTAATCAATGCATCACTATATTCACAACTGATAGTCACACTTGCTCTTTCACCAATCTCTCCACTAAGTCTCCACTGATCTGTTCTTCACTGTAGTTAACTGTTGTCTCTGTCCAGTTAAATAATGAGTCATTATTTAGTGAATTAATTTAACTAATTAATTCACTCAACTCCACTGAAAGTATCAATTAGTTAGAAATAGACACAATCAATTCAACTGAGTTTAACTCCACAAGTGTAGTTAAACTAGAAACCAACTCCACCAACTACTTCTCCAACTCCACCAAACTCTGCCACTTGAGTTCTAACTGAATTCCTCCATGCATGAACCACCAGTAGCTCTAGGAATTGCGTAATTCCTTCAGCTAGCTGATCTGAACAATCTGTTAACTAAATTTCAGTGCTCCAAGAGAATAAGATAATTTTTAGAGTCCAAATATTATTAAGAGCTAATAATATCCGACATGTCTATTTTTAGACTGGCAGTCTAAAAATAGACTTCACCCAAAATGTCTAAAAATAGAAGTCCATCTATTTTTCCAACTTGACCAACCATCCACAAATAGCATCCTGCAACTCATAGAATATGATCGACATGTCTAAAAATAGACATAGTCTAAAAATAGACTTTGCGCCAAAAATAGCCTGCGGGCCCACTTAGTGAAGGCATCTCTTTTCACTAAGCTCATCATCTTGTTGAATCTCAACACTCCCTCTCAACAAGATAGGGATTATCTACCACCCTGATCCTGTCTCTATGGTATTCGAATTTGCTCCTGCTGAGCGCCTTCATCATAATATCTACATCCTGATCATCCGTAGGAATGTAAGAAAGCAACATGATCCTTCGCTGCACACAATCTCTGATATGATGGTACTAGATGTCAATATGTTTAGATCTATCATGAAATACTGGATTAACCGAGAGTTTAATGCAACTCTGATTATCACAATATATCACAGTGGGATCTAAAAGAGAACCAAACAAACTAACCAGGATCTTCCTCATCCATATAGCCTCGCATGCAGCCAAACTTGCTGCCATGTACTCGGCCTCTGCTGAACTGAGTGCCACAGATCTTTGTTTCCTAATGTACCAATAAACTGTTGTAGATCCGATACTAAAAATCCCTCCAGATGTGCTCTTTTTGTCTATTGGGCTTCCTTCCCAATCTGCATCTATGAAGCCATGCAGCTTCACCTCATCCAACTGTCTGTACCACAATCCATACTCAGATGTGCCCCTGAGATACCTCAGGACATGCTTTCCTACATTCCAAAAGAGCTTGGTAGGCTTCACCATCGCTTGTGAAAGCTGGTTCACAGCATAGCATATGTCCGGTCGTGTATTGACTAAATACATGAGCGAACCAACCAACTACCTCTGCCGATGTAGCATCCTCCTTCCTCCAACCACCAGGAAGAGGAGTGTCGATAGGCTTGCAGCCTTGCATGTGAAACTTCTCCAGTATTTCCCGGGTGTACTTGCCTTGAGACACAAACAGTTCACCTTTCCGCTGCCAAATTTCCAATCCCAGGAAATAATGAAGGAGGCCCAAGTCCTTCATCTCGAACTCCTTTGCAAGATCTGACTTGCATGAGTGTATCAACAGTTCATCACTCGTTAGTATTAAATCGTCTACATAAAGCACAATGATCAAAAGCTTACCCTCCACCACAATTTGGTATAGGTTTGGATCCGCCTCACTCCTGGCAAAACCAAGTCCGGTGAAATAATTGTATATCTGTGTGTACCAAGCACGAGGTGCTTGTTTCAGCCCATACAACGCTCTTTTGAGCCTGCACACATGCGACTCGCTACTGAAGATTTCGAATCCTTTAGGCTGCTCAATGTACACCTCCTCCTCAATGATTCCATTGAGGAACGCAGTATTCACATCCATCTGATGAATGTGCCAACCCATCTGCGCTGAGAGAGAAAGTATGGTCCGTATGGAAGAATACCTTGCGACAGGTGCAAAGGTTTCTTCATAATTGATCCCCTCGATCTATGAGAAGCCCCAGGCAACAAATCTTGCCTTATACTTCTCAACGCTCCCATCAGTAGCTTGCTTCACTTTGCAGATCCATCTCGAACCTACCACTGATTTCCCTTCCGGCCTTGGTACAATCTCCCATGCACTGTTTCTGACGATCGAATCATACTCTTCCACCATGGCATCTACCCATGCGGGATCCTCCATAGCTTCCTCGAAAGAGGATGGCTTCGTCACGATACACTTGCTCATCAGAGCCATGTATCCAGTAAATCGGTCAAGTGATTGTCTTTGTCTGCGCTATGATGTAGGAACTCCTACATTCTGCATTGCATCAAGATTCAGTCGCTCAGCTTCTGTAGTGCGCTTCCGCCCTCTGATGTTTGGCGCTGCATGAGTGGTTTCTTCCACTCCATGAACCTCCTCCTGTGGCTGATCCACATCTTGAGGCTCATCTTTAGGAACAAGTAGCTCCTCCTCTGCATGCAAGTGTAGCTCCCTCTCAAGTGACAACTTCATGGTTTTCTCCTCATGAGATTTGATATCCCATCGCATGACAATCATCTGATTGTCTAGAAAATACACACGATAATTGTGGGGTGTTTCTGTGTACCCCACAAATATCCCAACCTCTGCAGTTGGCTCCAACTTCTTCCTGGCATCCTTCGTCACATGAATGTAAACAAGTGAGCCAAAAATTTTCAAATGAGAAATATCAGGCTTCTTACCAAAAAATGCCTCTTCGGGTGTACTCATGCCAAGTACTCTATGAGAACAATGGTTTTGCACATAAACCACAGTGTTGTGTGCCTCAGCCCACAAGTGTATGGGAAGGCCCTGATCATGCAACATCACCCATGCAGCACCCACAATCATTCTGTTCTTCCTCTCAGCGACCCCATTCTGCTGTGGGTTATGAGGCGCTATGAGTTCTCTTCAAATTCCTTCTTTTCTATAGAAGTCTTTGAATTCACCAGAGATGTATTCACCACCATTATCGCTCTGGAGAGCTTTCACTTGCTTCCCCGACTCTTTCTCAACCAGCGCCTTGAACTCACAGAACTTTGAGTATGTCTCGCTCTTCTTCTGCATGAAGAAGATCCAGCACTTACGAGAAAAGTCATCAATAAATATCACATAATACCTGTGCTTTGCTATTGAAGCAACTGAGAAAGGTCCACACACGTCTGTGTGAATTCTCTCAAGGATCATCGAAGCACGACTATCCTTCTCATGAAAAGTGGTCTTCACAAATTTTCCCAAAGTACATCCCTTGCACTAATCTAACTATGCAAGTGTACCTTTGGGAAGCCCGATAGAAATCTGCTGCAAAATTTTCAAAGTGCCATGGTGAAGATGGCCCAATCTCCTGTGCCACAATTCGCCCTCATCTCGGCTCACCACTCCTTCTGCTTTGCCTGCCATTGCAGCACAGCCATCTACCTGCAATTGATAAAGATTCTTGACTTGAATCCCTATCCTCCTGGTTTTACCAGTTGTTTTATGGCGCAGGAAAGCTTTTCCCTCGCTAAAAACAACATCATAACCCTTGTCTTCCAGCATTGCCACGAAGATCAGATTCTTCTTCAATCCTAGAACATGCATGACATCCTTAGAGATGAAAGGTTTACCAGACTCCCTCTCAAAGTAAATGGTCCTGATACCAGTTGCACTGTATCTACCAACATCGCCCATCTCGATGTGCACTCCAAGATCCTTTTCCTCCAGATCACTAAACAAATCTTTGTCTCTAGTCATATGGAAAGACGTACCACTGTCAAGAAACCACACCGATCCCATCACACTTGAAACAAAGCATGCGATCAAAGAAAAATATAGCTCAAACTGTGAGGCTAAGGCCTCTCTAGCTGCAGATCCAGCAGCCTGCTTATTCTTCTTCTTCTGTGGACAGTTAGTGGTGAACTTTCCATGCTCGTGACAGTGAAAACAATTCACTTTGGACAAGTCCTGCTTCTTGCCTTTCGCACCAGATTTAGAAGGATTTTTCTTCCCTTTCCCTTTCCTTTCTTTGGTAGCCAAAGCGCAATTCTATTCATCTTCATTCTTCGATGAAGATCCATCCCTGGTACCCTGCCTTATCTCCTCCTACACAAGGTCCGACCAAAGTCGCTCCCATCCTGGCAGTTTCTCCCGTCCATTGACAGAGTCTTCGTAGCTATGCCAACTCTTCGGAAGCCCAAAGAGAGCCAAGCTCACCAAGTCTTCTTCGTCAACAGTAACCCCCACACTTCCCAGCTCATCCTTGCAGTGGACAAACTTTGTGAGGTATTTTGGAATACTGTCGCCTTTCTCCATTTTTCTTTTTCTGAGCTTGTCTTTAAGCACCAACTTCCTCTAATCACTTATACTTTGGAACAAGTCTGTCAAAGCATTCCACATTAAGAATGGAGTGGCTTTCCCGTGAAGGATGGACACAATGTGGTTCTTCACACCTTCCAACAGAATCCTTCGACACTTTTCTACCTTCTTTTGCCATGCGTCAAGTGCGGCTGCATTGCTAGAAGCAGGCTTCGGAATATCAACATCTATGAACTCCTTCAACACATTATCATCCAGCATTGCCTCCATCTTGTCCTTCCATGCTATGTAATTTGAGCTCCCATCAAGGGCATACTCCAATCGAAATCCGTTGAAATACATTTCAATGAATGCTCAACTTCGACAACAAGAAAACACTACAGCAAATTCGAATTCCACCAGCACAAAACTCAACCGCTTCAATAATTGCAATCTCCTCCAATGATCAATATTGCTCTGATACCATGTAGAAATTATATAACTTATGTGTTATATGTCCAAGATTCTCTTGATCTTACACTATTTTAACTTCATGCAAAATACAGAATCTATTCCACCATTGATCATTTGCAGAAATTAAATCAAGATTGCAATGCACACATGAAACAATAAAAATTCACACACATTAACACAATTGTTTAACGGGAAAGCCTGAAGATGAAAACCCCAACTATCTGTATATAATATATGTCATATATATCATGTAACAATCCTCATACAAAGCTGATCATATCAAGCTCTCAGTACAATACAATCGCTACACACTAATTAGGCCTAATCTTGAAAATCCATGCACCGATCTTTGCCGCCTGCTAGCCTGCTTGTACTGCACAATCCCTGCTGAAGAATGGCTCTGAATGAGTTTGAATTTCTCCAGCCTTGCTCACGCAATCCTCATTGGCATCTCCACTGAGTGTTGGATGCAATCAATGCATCACTATAGTCACAACTGAGAGTCACACTTACTCTTTCACCAATCTCTCCACTGAGTCTCCACTGATATGTTCTACATTGTAGTTAATTGTTGTCTCTGTCCAATTAAATAATGAGTTATTATTTAGTGAATTAATTTAACTAATTAATTCACTCAACTCCACTGAAAGTATTAATCAGTTAGAAATAGACATAATCAGTTCAACTGAGTTTAACTCCACAAGTGTAGTTAAACTAGAAACCAACCCACCAACTACTTCTCTAACTCCACCAAACTCTGCCACTTGAGTTCTAACTGAAGTCCTCCATGCATGAACCACCAGTAGCTCTAGGAATTACATAATTCCTTCAGCTAGATGATCTGAGCAATCTTTTAACTGAATGTCAGTGCTCCAAGAGAATAAGATAATGTTTAGAGTTCAAATATTATTAAGAGCTAATAATATCTGACATGTCTATTTTTAGACTGGCAATCTAAAAATAGACTTCGCCTAAAATGTTTAAAAATATAAGTCCATATATTTTTCCAACTTGACCAACCATCCACAAATAGCATCCTGGTCTAAAAATAGACATAGTCTAAAAATAGAATTTGCGTCAAAAATACCCTGCGGGCCCACTTAGTGAAGGCGACTCTTTTCACTACGCTCATCATCTTGTTGAATCTCAAAAAAAATTACAAGAGCAAGTGCACCAAATTTCGCTATCGCAAATAGAAACAAAAATTGAAATGGAAGTTTTGAAGAAAGGCGTGGTAACTAAGATGGATGGTTTGAAGAAAGGCATGGAAGCTAAGACGAATGGTTTGGAAGCTAAGATGGATGGCATGGAAGTTGGCATGGAAGCTAAGATGGATGAAATGGAAGCTAAGATCGATGAAAAGATGAAAGACAACATGGAAAACATGAAGAATGATCTAAAAGTAGACATCGAAGGTTTGGCAAAGTTGATACAAGAAATATTTCCTAATGACGAAAAGATAGTAGAGGAAACTCATGATGAGAACAAAATAAATGTTAATCGTCATTTCATAAACTCTAATGTTGGATGGAAGAACCACCATATTCCAAAGATGGATATGAGAAAGTTTGATGGCAAGGATCTCGTAACATGGATACTATAGATGGAGCAATATTTTGATCTCAATAATGTGCAAAACACACAAAAGATGCGCATTGCAACTTTACATTTAGAACAAAATACATTTGTATGGTATCGATGACTTTGCTCCCGTAAAAAAAATTTCACTTGGTCAATTTTTACGAAGGAAATGATAGCACATTATGAGGATACAAAAATCAACACCTTCTTTAGCTAATTGATAAATCTCAAACAAAAGGGTTCAGTGGTGGAGCACATTGAGGACTTCCAAAAATTGAATATAAGGGTAACTGATATTCCAAAGGAACACAGGATTGATGTCTTCATAGGGACTTTAAAGGATAACATCCAACATGAAGTTCACGTTTGGGAACCTGATTCACTGGAAAAGGCATTCAGGTTGGCAAGAAAAATTGAACGTAAAATTATGGCGACAAGGAAGCCTACCACTCACATATATAAAGATGGAAGTGTTGCTACTCCAAGATTTCCACAACCTACAAGGTTGACACCACAACAATTGGAAGAAAAAAGTGAAAATGGCTTTGCTACAATTGTGATATCAAATACATTAAAGGTCATAAGTGTACTGAGAAGAAATTATTTTACATAGATTTTGAAGAGGAAGAAGAAAATGAACAAGAATATTCAAAAGAAGAGGATATACACCAGGAACCAACCCTAGAAGAGGAAGAAATGAGTCTGACCATATTGTGTAATGCATTGGTAGGAATTACCACTCCTCAAACTCTCAAGATAGAAGGACATATCAAGAAGAAAAAGGTAATAGGGTTGATTGATTCGGGTAGTACCCATAATTTTATTCATTGTAAGGTAGCCAAGGAATTGAATTGTTTCCTATACCCAACACTAGAATGTCAAATGATAGTTGCAAATGGAGGAACTATAAATTGCTCTGGAAAATGCCATAATATCAAGCTAACCATGGGGAAATATGTATTGAATAGTCCATTGCTTTCCATTCCAATGGGAGGTGCTGATGTTGTACTAGGGGTACAATGGTTACAATCTTTGGGGACGGTAGCTTTTAATTTTCAAGAACTTTTATTGAAATTTTTTTCAGAAGGAAAGGAAGTCGAATTACGAGGTATCACAGGGAAGTCGGGAATGATAATAAGCTCTAATGTCATGACAAAGCTTGTGAAGAAAGAACAACGAGGTGTAATTGCACAATTATGCTCACTAGAAGTTCCAACATCAAAATCATCTATTTCTGCATATCTCCAAAAAATATTGGACAATCATTCCAAGGTGTTTGAAACTCCCAAATGACTCCCACCTATTCGTGATCATGATCATGATATTTATTTGATTCCATGAAGTGTTCCTCCAAACATCGGGCCTTATAGATATCCTTATGTCCAAAAGAGCGAAATTGAACGTATGATTGTAGAAATGTTAGAGGCTGGTATAATTAAACCTAGTCAAAGTTCTTTCTCTGCTACAGTAGTATTGGTGCACAAGAAGGATGGATCACGGCGCATGTGTCCGGATTATAGGGAGCTCAATAAGCTCACCATTAAAGATAAATTTCCCATTCTTGTGATTGATGAATTATTGGATGAATTACATGGAGAAAATTATTTTACCAAGTTGAATCTTCATTCAGGATATCATCAAATTAGAATGAAGAATGAAGATATTCCAAAAACAACATTTCGAACTCATGAGGGTCATTATGAATTTTTGGTCATGCCTTTTGGCCTTACCAATGCACCTTCTACATTTCAAGGGTTAATGAATTCCATTTTCAAACCCTTCCTTAGAAAATTTGTGCTAGTATTTTTTGATGATATACTAATCTACAGCAGGTCTTGGAAGGATCATGTCCAACATGTTGACATGGTGCTCAAACTATTGCAAGAGAAACAATTATATGCAAAAACATCCAAATGTTTCTTTTGAGTACAAGAGGTGGAATATCTGGGTCATATTGTATCTCACTAGGGTGTTAAGGTAGACCCTAACAATATTAAAGCCATTAGGGAATGGAAAGTCCCCACAACCATAAAGCAGTTGTGAGGATTTCTCGGGTTAACAAGGTATTATCTCAAGTTTGTTAAGAATTATGGGAGAATAGAAGCACCTCTAACAACATTATTGAAGAAAGATGCATTTTCATGGACTCCTGAACCAACTAAGGCCTTTAACATCTTAAAGAGGAAATGTGCCTAGCACTAGTCTTAGCTACGACAGACTTCACAAAAACCTTTATTGTGGAATGTGATGCCTCGGGAAATGGAATTGGTATTGTTTTAATGCAAGAAGGAAGACCCATTGCTTTTTAAATTCATCCAATCAAAGGAAAGTATTTACAAAAATCTATTTATGAGAAGGAAATGTTAGAAATACTACATGTAATAAAGAAATGGCAACCTTACCTAATGGGAATACACTTCAAGGTAAAAACTGATCATGATAGTCTTAAACACTTTTTGGAACAAAGACTATCTTCAGAAGAGTAGCAAAAATGGGCCACAAAGATGTTGGGTTATGAATTTGAAATAATCTACAAAAAATGGAAGTTAAATGTTGTTGCAGATGCACTCTCAAGAAAGAATGAAGAGGTGGAAGCATTGCTTTGTGCCATTTCTATTATCCAAATTGGATAACCGAAGCAAGGGATGAATGGAAGAAGAACGAAGAAGTGTGGATACTCATTCAAAAGTTGCAACAAGATCCTAGTAAATCTCATACATTTAGTTGGAAAAATGATTCCTTATGGTACAAATATCGCTTATATCTTTGTAAGAATTCCCAACTAAAACAAAATATTCTTTTGGAATTTCACACTTCTCCTTTAGGAGGACACTCAAGATTTTTAAAAACTTACCACAAGGTGGAGAAAGAATTTTTTGGGGATGGCCTTAAATCTGATATTCAAAAGTTTGTGGCGGAATGTTTGGTTTTCCAGATAAATAAAGTTGAGACAATTAAGACCCCGGGTCTTCTACAACCTTTATCCATTCCAAGTCAACGTTGGGAGGAGATTTCAATGGATTTTATCACGGGTTTACCTAAGTCCGAAGGAAAGAGTGTCATCATGGTGGTAGTTGATAGACTTACCAAGTATGCACACTTTTGTGCATTATCTCATCCATTTAAAGTAGGTATAGTTGCTACTACATTTATGGACTTCAAAAGCTACATGGAAAACCAAAGATTATTGTGAGGGACAGAGATCCCATTTTTATTGGAAATTTTTGGACGGAGTTATTTTCTTGTTTGGGTACTTAATTAGCTCATAGCTCATCTTAGCGTCCTCAATCCAATGGTGAAACTGAGATAGTGAATAAATGTTTGGAAGGATATCTTCGTTGTTTTGTATCTGATAAACAAACACAATGGGTCAAGTGGTTACCTCTCACCGAATGGTGGTATAACACTTCCTTCCATACTGCAGCAAAAATGACCCCATTTATGGCACTTTATGGATATCATCCATCGTCCATCACATCATCTTTAAGAGAAAATTCTAAGGTTCAAGCAGTGGAAGATCACATCAAGCATCAACAAGAAGTTCTCCAAATATTAAAGGATAACCTAAATTTGGCACAAAATCGAATGAAACAACAGGCAGATCAACATCGCAGCGAGAGAAGTTTTGATGTAGGAGACTGGGTATTTTTACAGGTACAACCATAAAAACAAATGTCCCTCAAGAAAGCTAATAAGGATAATAAATTATCGCCAAAGTACTATGGTCCTTACAAGGTGTTGCAAAATATTGGTATTATGGCATACAAATTGGAGCTTATTGATTCTTCGTGAGTGCATCTAGTTTTTCATGTTTCATGCTTAAAGAAGGTTATAGGTGAAAATCTTCCAGTTCAAACAATATTTCCATAACTTGATGAGGAAGGAAAAATCATATCGGAACCTGAAGCAGTCACGGAAACAAGAACTCGACAGCTACGAAATCAATCAATTTCAGAGTATCTTACCAAGTGGAAGAACTTACCCACTGAAGATTCTACATGGGAGGATGAAAATTTTATACATAAGCACCCAGAGCTACTCAAGCATTGAGAAAAACAATTTTTTGAAGGAGAGGGGCATGTTAGGTCCCTATATTACTAGTTTAGTCCCTTATTGTTATTAGTGTAGCCCCCTTATTGTTATTGTTGTACCCCTGTAACCCCAATATTATTATTATTGTGCCCTTACATTATTATTGTTAGGTCAACTAGGATTATATTGTGGCCCCATGGAATCCTATATATAGAAGGAGGTTTTGGTCATTTTTATCATCCAATAATTGTTCATTTATGTAATGTATTGGAGGTTTCCCCCTCGAAGTGGTTGATTTCTAAGGCTTTGATCTCTCTTTTATTCTATTTTTGGAGCTGGTTTCATAATAGAATAAATAAAATCAGGACAAGGAGCAGTTAGGGTAAAGGAGCAGACAGGATAAAAATGAAAGACAGAGTTAAGGAAAAGACAATGAAAGGTAAAAGATTCACTGTGACAGTGAAAGGTAAAAGAGGTAAACATAGCAGTCAAGGGTAAAGGTGAAGACAGATGAAGGGTAGATAAAGAGGTAAAAGAAGAAATTACAAGTGACAGCAAAGGCAGTAAAGAGATATATAGATAAGGAAAGTTTAAAGTTTAAAGACAAATCAGAGAACAAATCAACGAGAAAGACAAAGCCAAATGTCAAGGCCACTCAGCATTTGCCTCTTCATAACCATGTTGGCCACCTTCAACTTAATTTGGATTTAATGAAGCTACCACAATTAATATTACAGTCAAATATATTTAGCATCAATTCAGAATTTATTATAAAAGTTAATTTTGCAGGTAGTTAGTCAAAGATATTTTAAAGTTAGCTCAAAAGTTAATTTGAAAGTTATTGTTACAATAGGTTTGTCAGAGATATTTTTGGCTTGGGCCTTGCATGGTCTCAATTGTCAAAACTTCATTTACTATGTAGTAAATGCAATCTATCACCCAAGATTAGGGCAACCACCTCAGTTGCAGTTAAATACTGCATGTATTTTCATTATCAGTGTCGGTTGGTTGGTTTCTTGGACTTTGTATAGAAATTGAGTTGCAAAGATTATTTTATTGGAGCACTGTAACTGTTTTTGAGCTGGACATCAATGATACAAGCACGTTCACAGGATCCTTGAGCTATGTTAATGGTGATTTTATCCCTCTTTTGTTAATGTTTTTCCTTTGTTTTTCCATATTGTACATCAATCTCCCTGATAGCAGAACAGAGATTTTAGATTAAGATATGTTGCATGAGCACCTTAATTATGTCTGTTACTATTATCTCAATGTTTTCCTCTGCAAAGCATAACTAAATAATTCTTAACTGCTCTTTAGTTTACCTAGTTGTTATCTTGAGGTCTTCTTTTGAAGTTTAACTAAGGAATTCTTAACTACTATTTGGTTTCTCTGAAACTGTTATCTTGAGGCTTTTTCTTTTGAAGTTGAGTTAAATCATTCTTAAATGCTCTTTACCCCCACTGAACTATTGTCTTATATGTTTTCCTCTAAAGACCTAAATACATAATTCAGAGACTGTCTGCTCTGCATTTATGCTGAAGTATAACTAAATAATTCTTAACTGCTCTTTGGCTTTACTGAACTCACTACCATCTCATATTCACACTGCCTCTATGATTCATTTGATATAGTAAGCTTTCCCTGTGAAAACCCTTGAAAATTTGATGTACAACTCGACCCTTTTATGACTCCATAGCCCAATGGATTAAGCTTCCCACAATATATCTATCCAACCAAACAAACAAACAAACAAACAACCCCAATCTTT
This sequence comes from Pinus albicaulis, assembly GCA_034641835.2. Classification (NCBI taxonomy): domain Eukaryota; kingdom Viridiplantae; phylum Streptophyta; class Pinopsida; order Pinales; family Pinaceae; genus Pinus; species Pinus albicaulis. The sequence continues at coordinate 1,587,333,766 of CM076579.1, forward strand.
ATAACTAGCCTAAAATCATAAGAATATAATCATAAATCTAAATCAGTTAATCATAAATATAGAGAGAGCCCTCTCTAAGCCCAGTAATGCTAGGTCCTAGACTCCAAAGTGGTTTGATGTTGTTATCTACCATTTTTTCTTGCAAATCTTACAAATTACAGGGAGTTAACACCTTCTCTGAAAGCTAGATGGTCCAACGACCTATGAAAGCCAGTGTATGACTGCTCCAGGGTATTCCTCCCAGAAGAACACCCTTAGAGAAGAGAAGCATCCACTTTCAATGGTAAACGAGAGAGAACCTAAAGGCCTCCAATAACGACACCATTCGAATGGCTTAAAGAATATGAGAGAGAGAAGGAGAAGGAGTTCATAGAAATTTTTGATTCAAAATGGGAGCCTATGTTTGATGATCCATAATTCTTTGACACCTATGTTGAGAAATTTCCCATTGGGATGAAAAGGAAATCTATCTTTTGTAACCTCCCATATTTGGAGAATCTTAAGATTACCCACTTATTATATCCCATGCATATATTTAAAAATGTTTCATCTTCTTTATGGAGGCACATATCATCAAAACAAAGTGACACATTGGCTGTTAGGAAAGATCTTATTACTTCAAAAACTAAAAATAAACAATGGCCTAGATGATTAGAAAGTACAAGATCAGAGGCAGCGTTGATCCCTCTAATTCATGGTATTTCAAAGAAGGTGATGTCCCATGGATTTTTAAAAAATATGATCTTTCTTTGGCAAAGGAATTTATAATGGGTGTGAGGGTGCCATCTTCATATGGGTCTTCACTATGGTGTTGCTTCACCGTGGATGACCATTTATCGGGGCTGAAATCACATGACCATTTGAATCTTCTAAGAGTACGTATAATGTCAAAAGCATGATTTTATTATTTTTTATATTAATAAATGTTATCCCATGCAAGGATCATAAAACATAAATAATTTTGTATATTATTGCATGACTTTATAAATTTGCAGTGTCATTATCCTTTGTTCATGTGTGGGTGTGTGAAACATGAATTCCCCCAAGACCTAGGATGTTCCATATCTAAATTATCTGCATTTTTACGTTGGATCACGTCAAAGTAGATTCATGTGGCTATTATTCCATGGTGGCGTCAAGAGATAGTTGATATCGTTTGTATGTTTGAGGAGGAACTACCGGTGAGTTTCGTGGACTTGCAGGTTCATCTTCTAATCCACCTAGTATATGAGGTTGAAATAGGTTGGGTGGTTTCTTGTCATTGGATGTTCTTCTTAGAGAGGTACATGAAGAAATTGAAAGGTTTTGTTCGACAAAGGGAAAAACCCGAGGGGTCTATGGCAGAGGGGTACATATCGTATGAGTCTTTATATTATGCTAGTGAGTACATCATGCAGATCAACAACAGACCACGTGTGGTGATTTGGGATGATGAAAGGGATGAAGACAAAATAGAAGGGGAGTTGCTCCAAACGAATGGAAAAAGGCGCTTGATAAAGAGTAAGTGACTTATAATTTTTCAAATTTACACAAAGTAAATATTCATGTTAGACTTCAATATAATGTATATTTTGATCTCATATGTATTATATGTCAGTTTTATTTCATCGGCTAATGTATAAATTGAAGAAATCAATAAATTTATTCTTTACAGTTCCAAAGCAACACAACCGTGGGTTGCATTCTACGAACAAAAGAGGATGAAATGGGATAGTGAAAAGAAAGAATTTAGATGTTTGAATGGTAGAATGTGCCTTATCCTAATCATTTAAAAGAAAATATGCCAAACATATGCCCCAAAAGTTGGGTTGCTATCCAAGTCAGAGAGAAATACAGTCGAGCATTTTTAAGGCGAAAAGGGAGCTTCTTATACGCAAAAGTGCCCCATGAAAAGATGAAGGTGGATTTATGTTAATCAACCGGTAGTATATTAATCTGGTTATAACCAGAGAACGCGTCCATAATGGAAAAAATCTCACTCCCAACCCATTTTTCAATTATCTGGTCGATGAAGGGAGTGGGATAGTTATCATTGGGACACGCATGATTGATATCGTGGTAATCCACACAAACTCCAATAGTGCCATGCTTTTTATCCATAGGGACAATTGTAGAGACCCAATCTGTTAATGGTATCAAGTAAATGAAGCCTACTTTGAGAAGTTTTTTAACTTCTCCCTTTATGGCAGCTGCCTTTCTAGGGTGCACGGGACGAAGGCGTTGGCAAACAGGTTTCGCATCAAGGTAAGTATGTATCTCGTGCATGGATATACTCAGATAAATGTCAGGAATTTCCTCGTAGGACCAAGCGAAAACGTCTCAAAATTCGTGGAAGAGACTAGTATAAACCTCGATCTCATCAGGAGAATAGGTCACCCCAAGATGTATATTCTCGATAACCCCCAGTTTAACAGAGATGTCAGTAGGCATCGTTTGAGTGATATTTCCCATGTTGCCTTCTGAAAAAACTTCATGTGTCAAAATAGGCGTTTGAAGTAGTTGGTAAGGAGCATGGGAAGGAAAATTCTCAAGAAAAGTAGACATTGCCCCAAGACTAGGAAAAAAGGAGGAACGATGATGATTATTGTCCCAGGGATGATCCTCGAGAGACATGGTTTCCATGATGGCTTCATCATTTGGAAATTTTTCGTTCAAGGGATCTGGAGTATCCAAAGCACTGAGCCAAGGGGATTGGGAATACGTGTTGAGAGGCATACTTGAAGAAGTATGATCAGAAGGAGAAGTCGAAGGCAAGATAACTTCATAATAATCAATTTATATTGGGCTTAACGGCATTACGTCACCAAAATAATCATCCTGATCAGGTGAAGGGATGATCCAGGGATCAGAATAAGTGGAGATCATATTGACCTAAGCACTGTTGAGCAAAGGAAGAGAACAAATACCCATAAGGGCATGATCTTTGAAAAGTCCTGGCCCCACACTTTCATAAGGCTTGGGAATGTGGTCTACATACAGAACATTGCTCTCTGAAGAAGTGGAAGTGAAAAAGGATAGCTGATCCACAGTGATAATCTTTCCTTTGTGCAGGAAACAAAGAACATGAAAGGGAGTGGATGGTATGCATAGCATGGCGTAAGTCAAACTGTGACCGAGGAGGAGATTATATTTGAGTTTTGCATCAAGGACTTCAACCTCAACATTAACCGCTTTTCCTTCCAATGTGATAGATAAGCTGGTGAGGATACCAAAAGGGAAACATTCCCTTCTGTTGAAGGCTTTTAAAGCATTTCAAGACTGGTTAAGGGCTGGAGAGCCAATAGATTTCCAGCATCAAACAGACATGATGCAAGTAGATGCACCTTCGTCTACAACTACTCGATGGATATTCTTACCATTAATCCCAACTTGGATAATCAAATCAAGTTGGTGAGGGAGACGCGAGACGAAATTTTATAGATCAAAAGTGATAAGGCTCGAATCGGCAGGGTCAACCCCTCCGATAACAGATAACAAAGCCTTCAGTTGTGATGGACAACTTTGAAGTACCTCCAGTGTGGACATAGCGAATGGCGCCTGAGCCAAATCCTCAACAATACTGTAATGTTGAGCGGTACGGGTGTTAAGTTTATAGGAGGACTTTCAGAGCATGCCTTTGAAAGGTGGTCGTACAATGGGCTCAGAACTAGGCCTTTCAATATGAAGAGGGCCAGAAGCAAGTGGGGGAGGAGGACCATATACAATTTCTTTCCCCGCCATTGACGCAGTTCGGTATAATCTTTTGATCTGGTAGCAATAGATATGGGTGCAACACCATTCATCATGAAAACTTGAGAACCAAAAGGGGTGGAGGACTAGGGTTGCTCCACCATTTGAGTTTTCTTTGACGGGAATGGTTCCTTAAGAACATTCGTAGTTCCTTGGGTACCTTTGAGAAGTCGACTTACTTCGACCTGTCGTGGACAGTCCTTGGTGTAATGCTCATCATCACATATCAGACAAGGATACTTCGGTTTACGTTTCAAGCCATCATCAGTATTGGTTTTAGGAGAATCCTATTTTGGGTATCGGTTTTTGCCTTGCCTTTACCCTTCTTCTTACCTTTGGAAGCTTTGTCTACTGAGGTAGACTGGACGACATTCAATTTCACGGTTTTTCCAGGATTGGAAGGTGGTTGAGAAGTAGTATCGGTAGAATGGGTGGAATTCTGCTTCGCATGAGAAATGGAAGACTTATGGGAGGATAGGAAACGAAACCAATGATACCATCGACAGATGGTTTCGCCGGTGCTTTGGAAGTTCCAGGTCGTGGAGCATCAGGCAAGAGTTCATAAAGCGTGTCAAACTAGGAGTAAACCAGATCGAGGTATTGGTCATGAGCAATGGCCTACTCCTTGGTAACGCATGCCCCCATAGCAATGTCCTTAGTTATCAAACAGATAAAAGAGGTAGTGAACCAGTCAATCAGAAGTTGATCAGGGATTTCAAACTTGATCAAACAATGACGTTGTCTCCATTCATGAATGTGATCAGAGATATGTGTGGCCCGATCTTGTTTCAGGGACGTAAGGAGGTGCATTCTCGTTTCATAGTGAATCGGTAACTGAAAGTGTGTGAGAAACGCCATTGCAGGAGAGTTGAAATCTTGGAATATTCCACGAGAGAATTCAATGTACCACTTTGTAGTGGCACCAGTGAGAGTCCTTTGGAAAAGACGTAAGCTGATAGAATCATCAATCTGAGAGTTAGAGGAGCACCATAGGTGAGACGTCATAACATGGGCCTGGGGTCTTCTCCGGATTTGCCTTCGAACTTGGGACAATCTCCAGGAATCTTGGTGGGAATTGGGGGTCGATATGGATTATGAAGAATGGGATCATATGTTAACTTCGACACATTAGGCAGTTCCAGTGTAGCAAGGAATGGAAATTGCGAGTTGAAAGGCATCGCAAGCCTTTGATAAAGACAGGCGTTAGGGGTCCAACTAGGTCGGGAGAAATTTTGAGCCCATATGTTTTGTCCCGAAGGATTTTCTCCATAGGGGTTATAATTTTTGAGATTCGGCCCATATCTTGGTTGGGGACCAGGGTATTCATTCTGAGTGAACCACTGAGGTCCAGCTTGAGAAACGTATGGGTTTTGTTGTGGGATGAAAGCAGTGCCTTGGGGTGTACCTTGTACCATCAAAGGTTGGCCTTGGGAAACCAATGGTTGGCCTTGAGGAATTAAAGGTTGGCCATGAGGTTGAACACGTTATCCCTAGGGTCCATGTTAGCCTGGATGATGAGGTTGAACTAGTTGTCCTTGAAAACCAGGTTGGCCTAATGTTTGAGATAAGCTAGGTTGAACCTGAAGACCAGGTTGACCTTACTGGATAACAGAGGGTTGACCTTGTTGCACAAGAGGTGAGACTTGTTGAACGTAAGGCTAGTTCTATTGTACAAAGGGTGGTCTCTCAGGTGGGTAGGTTTTCCTCTTAGGAACATAAGGCCCTCCTTTCTGAATGTGGGGTTGACCTGGATGGCCGTAGGGTTATCCCTGTAAATGATAGGGTTGTCCTTGCAAGCCATAGGGTTATCATTGTTAGTATGTGAATTGATTTGAAGGTTTATTTTTTTGAACATACAATGGACTTGGTTCGACAGGCCCATGGTAATATATGTTATTCTCGAACTCATCGTAGTGATGTGGGGGATTGATTGAAGGTTGAACTTGCTGAGAACCTTAAGGGAGGTAGTTCTGATTTTGAATAGCCATCATATATTGGTCGTACAACAAACCTCTTGGAATAGGATTAGAAGAGATAGGCACACTACCAATAGGTTGATTGACTCCCGATACGTGAGGTTGTGATCCACTCACAATGGGTCCAGCAGACATTGCGGAAGCATTGGGATGCATTCCACGAATAGTAGAAGTTGACAGAAATGATGTAACCACACTAACGGATGGTGCGAAGGAATCCACACATACAGTGGGCTGGGTTGGGATAGACAACAAAGTTGTTTGAAAAATGGGAATTTAAGAAGATGGACCTGACACAAACGACCCTGAAGAAGGAGCCGCGGTACTTGACCATAACGGGTTCCGGTTGAAAGATCAAGCACCAGAAATTATATTTCCCAAAGAACGATAACCAGCTGGGAGCGGCTGAGAGGAAGGCTGAGTTGTCTCATAAGGAAAATTTTCATCAGGGAATTGATATTCTCTAGTAGATATGAGATTGTCTTCACTACTAATAGGACTCGAGGCATCCATGTCAGATGAAGACATGATGTCAAGGAAAAGCTGGCAAGTGGTAGAGGGAAAAGCACTGGAAAATGGTGTCGCAGGCGAATCCGAGTGTTGAGGGGGATCCTCTCTCAGAAAGAAAAAGGGATCTGGGGGCTGCCAGTTGATTTCAAATGGCTCCAAAGGGGGAGACCGAGTGGCAAGAGGTTGAATGCTCAGGATGATGGCACTTTCAAGGTCTTGGGTCCCAACAAACAGAGATGTCTCAGAAGAGACTCTGGGGAGAGACTCTTCACCATGAAGTAATGAAGAGGAAGACAAAACAGGTGGTTCTGCCACAGTGACTTTGTCTAAAAAGAAGAAGAGAAAATAGATTGTCAATTTGAGGCTTTGATGACAATCATTAAGGAATTACCCATGATCCGGACAAGATATAGCTTAATGGGTGTGTGATGTAATCGTGGGAAATTGATTTTATAACATTGAAACAAGACTCTGCCTTTTCATATTTTGAGAGTCAAGAAAAGGAAAAAGGTGACTCTAGTCACTTTCAATTTGAACGAGCTCGAAAGGACAAGTGCTCGATGATATTTTCAAGTTTAAAGAGTCACAGAAAGATCAAAATGACTGCTCAGAAAATCTATGAAAAAAGGGTGTACTAATCTCCTGTGAACTGCAATATACACCTTGGTGATCAAATGAAAGACAAACGACCAAGGACTTAACGTACGTGCAGGCAGTCTCCCTGAATGTTATGTTTGGTGTATCACGGTTACAGGGAGGAAGACTTGGCTTCCTATGGATAAAGGATTGCAACCTAAAAGGGTCTCCCTTTATATACGCAACATTTTGGGATCACAATTCTGTACTAGCGTTGTCTAATGCAATATTGCGAGCGATAGTTGCTAGGTTTAATGACGCCAGAACACGTCACTAGCCTAGACCTCTAAGTGTGAGCGTTAAGTTATGATGCTTCCTTAGGTTGATTGAGATAATTTTATGGTTTATCTTGAAATTATGTTTCAGTTTCAAGGCCCTACTGAATGTTATCTCAAATCTCTAATGCACAACTATATGAGAAAAAGAATACCATTTCATTTCGATGAAAAGGTAGCTAAGTGAAGGATAGAGGTTCACAACAAAGCAGCAGTCAAACGAATGCAAGAATGACACTTTCCCTTATGCTACTAACACAGCCAAAGCAAAAAACGAAAATTCGTCTTTGTCTTTCACTTTCCAATGGAGAAGAAACCTACTAATGCAAAAGAGCATGTTTCATTTCCAAACAAGAAGGAAGAATGTGAACTTTTTGTTCTTTTGTATAAGTGAGAAGCAACAATGCAATGCTACACTAAAAAGACAAAACAAATACTAGCTTCGAGTAGCTTTGAATGAAATCATCAAAACATGAATAGACCAATTCCAAGCAAACGTAAACACGCACTCAAAACTAGGCATGCATCCCCTTGCGCAAAATAAAGGGCTTTTAAGTTGACTCAACAAGCAATGTAATCTATGCTCGGGGCGACGGAGGGACAATCAAATAGACACAGAATGAAAGCTTGACAACCCTACTTCACATACCATCAACTGAAAATACCAAGAAACCACATATAAGGCTGAAATAAATGACCAAATTGACTCATAAATGGATCAGACACCCAATGAACATACGACCAAACAAATAGTTCGAAACACTTAGAAACCCTAGGATGGATAACACACATTGTTCGAATGAGAGATAACACAAATTGAAACGAATGAGACAGCCAAGTCTGAAAAATACAGATGGATCAATCTGGGAGAGAAAAACCAATCTAAAGGACAAGACACACTAGAAACTCAGCAGAAAAATCCCAAAATCCAACCCTACAGGAATCGGCGTGATTGTTCAGTTGTATCCTGCACCGATCAGGCAAAATCGCGCCTATGTAAAAGACAACTCGCGCTGATGGGAGTGACTATCAAGCAATCAAAAATACCAAGCTAGAAAAGGAAGGAAAAAAAAGGATTTTCTTAGCAAAACCAGGCTTATCACTCCAGGAAAAGGCTAAATGGCCAAAAGCAGTCAACAAGCCAAAAATAGTAGAGAAATGATAATTCGGCCAAATTCAGACAAACAATCAAAAATTCAAAACGAACAATAAGAGACAACAAGCATTGAGATCCCCAGTATGGTCACCAACTTGTTGTCAAGGAAAATCCCCTCTGTGGATAGAGGCAATCCCTCTAGCCCTAGGGTGGGTCTAGCAACAAGGGAACATGTTGGTTTCTAAATTCCTAGTTCATAAACGAAATGCGAATTGGAATAGATGTCCTACCTCAATCCAACGCTCTTGATGTAGTATGTTGTAGTGATCCCTCGATCTTCATTCTTCAAGCCTTGCACTCTGTTCGTATCGACATTCATACACCTACACAAACATCAAGCAAACACTAAAATCATATGAGCATACATGTTCATTTACAACTATCCAACTAGTCAAGGAGAGTCAGAAACTTTGAATGTTAACATAGACAATGATGGAACTAGAAATCATTCATGTCATATTAATATATAAAATGGAGTTTACAACCTACGCCTTGATGTTGTAGACCTCCTTTGACGGGTTCAGTTAGGCACGTCTCAAAGCATTCATTCATTGATTCAACTCGAAGAGGCGAAAGGTTCAAACTCTCTCTCATAACTATGGACTATTCCCTACTATAAGCTCCTGGTCTATTCTATCTATGTATGGCTAGCTAATTCAATGGAATGGAGAGGGATTTATAGGAGTAGAGGAAGAGCTTTGGGATCCACTTACGGTGGATGAAAGGTCTATCCCTTTGGGAAGTTGCATTTTTGTAGGAACTAGAAGGCCAAAGGGAGAAACTCGACCTCATCCAGTCGAAAAAACATCCATGACTCTGCTCATGAAGCTGTTACATCTTAGAAGCTTCGTTTCCATATTAAAAAACCTTCCAAAAGTAGCTCGGTGTGGGGCTCTTCGTAGACAAAGCGACCATGGTGCGAGGCCCAGTGCAAATCTATCCATCGGTGTAAGGTCATAACTACACAACCGCGTCGACCCAAAAGTATATGTTTTTAAAGGTTCAACCTCAGGTATGGTCAACAGAGATTGTGTTCCTAGCATGTTAAGGGATGCAATGACATTCATCATGATGTGTGATGGTACACAGGGGTCACTCTGATAGTCCTCTAGTATTCAGGATGGTAAATGTGGGGACAGTGACAAATGTTGTATAACACTTTCTTGGCTATCTATTGACCCTGATATAACTTGTCAGCCCTCTTTTGTTCTTCTGTCACAATATTAACTTGCCTAGTTTTAACAGGTTCAGTAACATCTAGAAATGCAATCTCAGGTCCAGAAACTACGCGTTGACCCTTAGACTCAGGAATGTTAATTTTTCTTGGATCCTCCTCGTTGTCTTCAGTGGTCACATTGTGACATTCAACTGCAACCTCTCTCTTCACATTCCATTATGGTGAGGCCATACCACAAATTCCTTTGGCATTTCAAATATAACATATTGAATCTTCTGTAATGCCTCATCAATTATCTGGAACCCACTTTCAAATGTGAAATTCAAAATGAAGCTTTCTTTCAGCATAGCCCATTCGGTAGAACCATGTCGCAGCTTAGTTTCCAAGTGCCAATTCATGGGTACCCTGTCTAATTTATGGATGAATATGTGAACCCATTCTCGTTGTGGCTCTTCTCCCCAAACTGCAGTCCAACTAGCTAAATGAATTCTCGGATCCTCTGTGCCTGAATATGTTCCTTTCATTCTGGTGTTGGGGCCACCAAATCTCAGTCGTAATGTTCGATGACATTCCTTCCAATTAGCAATATTATCTTTGTGAGTTCCCCACCAACATTATGGGGTTGAGCACAGAGCTAGATCAAGCATGTGGAACCATTGTTTCTCTGTACCATCCCTTTAAATTACATCTAAAAATAGACTGACATCTCCTATACCATCATAATGGGGTAGTTCACGTACCTCAAAGGATATATAGCATAGAGATCTTGTTACCTGATTACACTGCAATGTGGATACTTCATGTAGGTGGTTCTACCAGTTTTCCAATTCTTCATCTGAGTCTGATAAGCATGATCTATCCTTCTCCCAACTAAGTCGGCCATCTGTTATGGGGTTGATCCAATCGTCATCCCTCATGGTCAATTTGTATACATGATCAATATCTTCATCGGCATATTCGTCGTGCACCAGCTTTATGTACCTTGCTCCTTCTACACAATCCAGAGGGACCACAACTCTTGTCCCATTGCTTTCAAATACCATTCTCTTGCGCTTGAGGTTAATAATAGCATCCATTTTGAAATCCCATTCTAAGCCTAGAAGTGTAATATATGGGTTTGTATCATCAATAATTTCGATAACTTAAAAGTCAGAAAATACCTTGACTCCTTCAATGTCAACTACTACCCTATAGAGTCTTCCTATTGGGATAATTTTATGCTGGTTAGCCATGCGTATTTGCACTGTGGACCATTCAAGCTTAGGTTCTCCCATTCTCTACCATGTTTTCTTAGGTAGTAAATTTGCATCAGATCCCATATCTAGAATGACTTGATCCATCTCAAAGTCTCCTATCTAAGCGGTAAAGAGAATTTCCCGCCCAGTCCTTCTCTTGCTTCTGTAGATTTTTTTGACAACCCTCTGTTCCTTTTAGGGTATTTCCTTATCAGAGCAGTTTTCAATTAATGTTTGTAGGTTTTCAACAGCCTTCTTATTGCGCAGAAGCTTAATACAAGCCTGTAAGAACAATTTCAGTTTAGTTGGATCAGTCACCTATGTGGCATCAATAAGCCTAATCAGTAATTTTTATGTTGACGCACCAGGGTCCATAAAGTTATTCTTTTCTTTGTTAAAAGTATCCTTTTCCTTCAGCAAGTTAAATCCTTCCTTCTTCTTAGGTACTTTCTGAACCTAGACATCTGCAGCAAGTTTCTTACCTTCAAATTTTTCTTCACCAATTGCCGTACCACTTCTGGTTACAATATTAACACTAGGCTCTTCATTGTGCAACTTTTCCCTCATCATATGAACGTCTCATGTAGAGTCTTCTTCTCCTGCATCTTCATGAACAACACAGGGAAATAGTCAATTACATGGTCAAACTGTTGAAAATACCTGCAGGATTGTTGTGTCATTTTTGGGAAGTCGCATGCAACGTGACCAACTTCTCCACAATTATAACAGATAATCTGGCCTCTTCCACGACCAACTCCTCCTCCTCTTCCACACCCTCAAACCTGAAATCCCCCTTGCCCAGAGGGTGACGCAAGTGAATTTGGACCTCTACTTTCTAACTTCATCCTGTAGGTCTTATCTTGGTCAATAATTAGGTCAAAATTATGATATTTCTTCTCATCATGGCCTACAGATCGACAAAAGTTGTAATATATCTTCTTGGCCATCGAAATATATTTCTGCAACCTGGGATAGTAGTATGTAGGGTGTTGTCTGACTACTTGACATATTGCGCACCATATTGGAGGGTTCGCACTTGGAGTTGCTCCAACCCCTAGTTTAGTTTTGATCAGACTCAGTCCTCCCACTACCAAATATTCACCATATACTGGGCATTGCTCCATTTAGTGTCTTTCAACTTTGCAACGCACACACCATACCTTTACACACACATCCTTCCCATTCTCCTTCCGCAAGCTTTGCAGTTCTAAGTGTAGGGTAGCCAATTGAATCTGAATCTACTAAACCCCGGCCTGCACATTCTGAACTAGAGAAGCCTCCAACTCCATCATGATTTCCTTAGCTTTGGCCTGGGACGTGAACTTCTGTTGAGACAAAGGCAAGCATAGATGCGAAAATAACATTGCAACGAATTTTTATTTATGTTGATCATCACTAATGGTGAAGCTTCCATCCCTGATGATACATTTTAACCGTTGATCCACTTCCCATACGGTCTCATTCACTTCCTAATGAATATCCTTTAATTCGGTAACACATTGAGCATATGACTTTGGCTTTCTGAAATTCTCCTTTAATGCATTTTTAAGATCATTTATCGTCGCATTTGGGTTATTCGCTAGATACCTCATACACGAATCTAATGCATGTTCTTGGACAAAATGTGTTTCTGGGAGCATACAGTGTCAGTCTTTCGTGAAATGAATTGCGCCAGATTCAGAAAAATGAGATCTATGCAGTCATTCAGGTCCCACACCATTCCAAAAAAATTCATTTTTGAGCATAATTTTGAGCACATGATCAAATGCGCTCCCCCTTCTGCATCTAGATCATCTGGAGCTTCTGCTCCAAGTGCATCTTCTGTTGCTCGAAATTTCCTTCGTATAGCACAGAAAAGGCCTCCCATATCTCCCTAGCTATGTTATTGCCAGCTATATGAGAGACTATATGATCCTTGACACCATTAAGGATAAGTATCTTGGCCTTTGCCATATCGGACTTGTACTTTTTATTTTGATCTATATCTCTAGGCACAGCAACCACGTTGTCTACAAACACCTTAAGATCATACTCATCCAGAAGGAATACGATTCTTTCCTTCCATATCACGTAGTTGGAGGATCCCTCCAACCAATACTGATATCTAAGTCTGTGACCTTCCATCTCAATCGAAAACTGTTGAACTGCTCCCTCTTTCTCCCTACTGCATAGCTTCTAGGCTAGCTTACGCACTCACTAATGGAGCTGGTAAGTATGCTTATCCTCTACTGCCAAAAAATGAGAAAATTTGAATTGTTCAGCAAGGAAATCACTGAGGAATAATTCCTCACTATGTGCTCTTCTTCTTCATCTAACACTTCTCTGCCCAGCAACTACTTGCAAAAAATATGTGTCCCTATGGCTTTGTGCTTTTCCCTCTGCCTCGGAAAGATCTCGATCCGGAAGTCTTACCTCTCTGTTGACTCACTCAGAGAGAGACCACCTCGAAAATTCAACCCTTCTAGCTAGAACTGCACAATCCCTCTGGGGATTCGATATGTTTTTGTTGTAGCAATTCGGCCTTCACTTCAGTGTTATATATGCTCTTCATGTTTCACAATCAATTATTTGATACCATGTGAAAATTCCTAGATCTAAATGATCTCCAGATTCCTACTGCAACTAGCTTAATTTACTTCTCCTATTTGTAAATTACATTCCATAATTATTCCAGATTTCTTCATGAAATATTGACGCCAATTACTGAAGCAGCCTACACTTAATTACTTATGATTCTAAAACAAATAAACTGAACAAAGAAAAATATACACATAGGACATCGTTATTTTTAAACGAAATTCCTCGGAAAAACCGAATGTAGGAAAACAAGTGTAGCAAATCCGAGGGTTTGATTTTATTAAGAAGTAGAAAATTCTGAATACATCTTTGAATACAAAAAAGGTAATTTAGTTATAGAGAGATAGATATTGGCAGAAATATTGTGATTTTTACCTCACTCAATCACTGAAAAAAATCTCGACTGATCCAGTCACTTAATGAAGTGCCACTGGCAGGCCCTGCGCTGCCTCTCCGCAGCCCCTGCGTCAACCTCTCTAGGCACTGCATCACCTAGCTAGGTGATCGATCTGTAGCCCGAAATCACTGCTCTCAACCTCCTGGTTTCACACCGTCGTTCCTGGCTTTTGAAACTAATTCTTCTTCAAAATCTCAGACTCTTTCTCACCCTTTGTGTTGCCTCTGCATGGTCGTGCGTCAGCCTCTGCATGAGATTTGTTGGGTCATTCTCTGCCTCTCTTTGTTGATGATTCTTCGGCTGAGAAAATCTCTCTCCAAAATCTATCCCTGCCCCTCACTGCGTTGGAATCACTTAGATCGAATTCTCCTCTAAGCACAGCTCACTTCAGAAAATCAATCACTTAGATTCGCTCGGTGTGTCCTTCCAAATGACCCTTAAGCCTTCCTTTATAGCCTTCTCATTGAGACTTCAACGATCGAGATTAGATCTCTAATCATAGGCTAATATTATAACTAGACTTGATCCATGTTCTCTAGAATATTCACACTATGTTCTATTAATACCTTTAGTTATTTAATTTTCTCTAGTTTAAACTTAGGGTCACATTAAAATAATTAATTATTTTAATAAAACACATTCTGAGTGGAATTTTCACAAACAATTTCTAGGTTCTTTGGAATACATGTGCCTAATCCTCTCCACAAATTTTGAGACTTAGAGCACTTCTAATTCTACCAAAAATCAAAAGAAGCATCGATGACAACACTTTTTTGAAGGAGAGGAGCATGTTAGGTCCCTAAAATACTAGTGTATCCCCTTATTATTATTGTTAGTATAGAACCCTTATTTTTATTGTTGTGCTCATGTAGTCCCCATGTTTTTATTATTGTGCCGCATAGAATCCCACTAGTGTTATTGTTGTGCCCTTTAATTATTATTGTTATGTCGACTCTGATTATATTGTGACCTCTTAGACTCCTATATATGTAAAGGAGGATTTTCCATTTGAATCATCCAAGAATTGTTCATTTATGTAATGTAAAGGAGGTTTCCCCCTCAAAGAGGATAAGTTTTAAGTCGTTGATCTATCTTTTCTTCTATTTTGTGAGTTGGTTGCATAACATAATGTTGCAGATTTTATCCATGAGGGAGTGTCGATATCCATTAATGCTACGAGTTATGTGCAAGGTACACAATTAAATTATTTTATATAATTTAATAAGTCTGTTAATTCCTGTGAAATAGAATTTCTAATCTCAAAAGGCAGGATGAATCATTTGCCAACCAATATCCATTACCTAGTGTTTCCATTGAAAATATTAGTTAGAGATATGATGTGTTTTACACATATCCTTCATCAACTTTAGGTTTGGATTCACTGATGAAATCCATGGAGCACAAGGATATAATATTGTGGACAAAAAATTGAAGGACTTCCATTCAATTGACTTCTATTACCATCATATTTAATTGTTGATTAGCCATGCAATTCGAGAGAAGGCTATAGGAATCATTGAAAAAACAAATAAAACTAGAAAGCATCTTGAACATTTAGAGAAGGCTTTGATTTTAGTAACATAAATATCTGGTATCCTTGGACTAATAATGGCTCTCTTGACACTTTCAGAGTTAGATGGCAGTTTCTTTTAAATTAAAGGACATTATAAATGTAACAACATATGTGGATCAAATAATATTGATTGGTTTGCATGGAGGGATATTTCTAAGAGTTTTATCCATAATAAAAATGTAGAATATTGTCTACCTGGATATAATCCAAACGTTTGGTACTTATGACAGAGTTAAGGTAGCCATCATATTATTTGAACCAAGTTTGATAAACTGACATTGATATTCGACCCACAAGTTAATTTATCCCCTGATTTAATTCTCATATGCTTGCATTCAGTGGGAAAAATATATAGCCTATTTGTCATAGAAGTATATTTTTTCTAAATGTGTATGATAGTGCCATCATGAGCAAATTGGTGGTCAATTATGTAATGATATGAATTCCTCCATAGTTTATGATATAAACAAATAAAAATTGTGAATTCTACATATATTTTCTTGTATAGTTGAAACATTAAAAAACCCTCATGGAAATATTAATCCCAAGGAATAACTAACATGCATTTAGTACCATCTGATGGTCAAAAGTTGAAATATTGTTGATTCTTCTAAAGTTGAAGAGATGAGGATTAAGTACAATGGGCCCATGGGGTTGAGGCTTATACAAGTGAAATATGGAATGGATTATGACTACAGTGCTCTAGTAAAATTGTTGGACAAGCTATTGTATTCCATGGCACGAACAAAATATGAATAGTTGGTGGTGATTTCTCAGGTTCTGGTTGCAGTTATAAATATTGGTTAAGAGAAATTGAGAGAAAAATGGGTAGCTAAACAATTATTTTATGGGTATCTTTCAAACACTTGTCATGCATCCTTTATTCTCCTATTATTGGCATATTTGAAGTAAAATAAAAAAGGTATAAATACACTAACTCAGCCATATACACATTTCCAACATATATCAACAAGTGAACTTTCACAAGGACATTAGACTGAAAGATAATTTTGCAATGAATTCCTATGCCCACTTTCAAATTAATTTCACTTGAAGATCTAGGCTTGCATGAAAGGAGCTTATAAATATCAATATGGCTACTAGGAACCATGGTATTAAGAAGAGTACAAGGCAAATTGGAGAAATGGATTAGGCTTTTAACCTACATCCCTTTCGTAATAGAGCCCATTAGGTCCAAGTGTTACAACTTGGGCTCTGATACCACTTGTAACACACCCACTTATTACCAACGTGTGGCTATGAGAATGGGGTGATAAGAGTTTCTTTTCCTTAGTAGGAAGGCATTGATAAAGTCGAACTCTCCAAGATTAATCAAAGGCAAGGCACAGTCACATATGCTCCTTCCCTAATACCATTATCGGTATTTGAAATATGGACAATCATAAAATGACAAATATGAGAGAAATATAAGAAGAATGTTTGTTTTATTAAATAGGATGTAATGAATACAACAAGGTTGTATTTTTTACACCATATTGTTGAATTCCGAAATTGTTCTCTTTTTGAAAACCCTCTTTCCTCTCCTTTACCTTTTCTATATCCATTTTTGTTGCAATTTCAATCTAAACAAGGTCATCATAGACATATTCAAGCATTCAAAAGGTTTTGATCATCCATGATTTAGAATCTATTGTTTCTTTTATAAATATAATTAAAACATCTATAAAACTACATAATCTTGCTCATTACGCAGCTAATGTAGAATTTTGCAACTATCTTAATTGTTAGACAAGTTTCAATAAAATAGAGGACAAATAAAAGGTACCAGTAGATAGCAATTGTTCCACACATGGATGTCAACGTGTCTTCATGATCTAGGAAGACACAAAGGTTGAAATACCTGGAAGTAAAATAAAATTCAACTTTGTCTATGACGTTCCAACGATCAAGCAAATTTCAATAGAATATCATGGTGAGATCAAGCGAGCATGGAAATGATTTGTTCAATCAGGAGTTGATGTGTCGATCAAAATCCATCATGATTTGCTCTTCTAGTAGCAAATCACAAGGAGATAAACTTTCAATTTAATGTTAATTCTTATTTGTGATATTCTTTAAGTTGTCTCTCGACTTAAAACTTTTAGATCAGTTTGTGACAAGAAATGTGTAAAAATCCTCGAGGAAAAACCAAAAGGTAGTAGTTATTATTAATAATTATCTACAAAATTTTTTAAATACCTTTGCGATCAATATAATACTCTTTTTTGAATCAATGTGTGGCTAAGTGATTTGATTGAATCCGTAATGAACTTACGCTCAACGAGAGGGCCCCATGGAGAGTTGTAAGGATAGATAGTTTCAGTTATACGTAAATTTTTATAGTTTTCCTTTATGTCAGAATTTTATCAGGCTAACTTATTCTTGCTTGTGAATAGAGCACTCATAAAAAAATACCAAAAATATTTATTTTCTAGAATGTCTTTTGTTCAACAATTTGATTTCATAACTCAGATCTATTTTGAGGATGATGAATAGATTTCGCACACTAATAACCATTAGAAGTTTCACTTTAAATTGATTCAATTTATTTTTTCAAGTCATTTCATTTTTTCAATTAGCATTAATCTTTCTTTTTTACAATTAGTGTTAAGCTTTCTTTTCTACAATTAGTGTTAAGCTTTCCTTTCTGCAAATAGTGTTAAGATTTATTTCTTGCAATCAACATTAGGATTTATTTTAAGCAAATTAGAAATGTATATTTAATTTTGCAATTAGAATACATTGTGATTTCAATGAGATTAATTTTCAATTCAATTCAGCATTTGGTTTTGAAGTAGCTTTAATGAAAGAACATGTGTGTAATAACTCTTTGATATAGTCTAAACATTCATCCATGTTTTAAATCAGTTTCATCCAAAAATATAATCCCTAGCATATATTGTGTGCATGCACTTCATAAGTACACGAACCTTGGTTGACAATTAATGAAGTAATTAAAGATCAATTAAATTACCCAACACATAATAAATTATATAATTATTTTTCTAATTAGCATGTAGTTGATCTAGGTCATTAACATTAATTAGACACTATTAACGTAAGAAAAATTTATTAGGACTCCTAAAAACATATTGGGTTACCATTCTAACAGTTATTTATTTGAAAGATGATGTATTTCAACAAGTACATGAGCGTTAATATGGGCAGCCGAAGTTGGGCTAAACTTCTTGTATTTTTTTTGCAACATTATAATTGTTCCCTATTCTCTCTACTTTTTTGTTTTAAATATGAATGTGCATTCTCTCTTAAAATCAATAATGACAAGGTTGAAAGAAAAAGAAAGGGAAAATATGATTACAAAAACTTTGGCACACGACAGTTCAGACTGCATTCAAGGAATCTTATCATAAAAATTATGAGGGGAAGAAAAAGAAGGATAAATGCACCTTGAAGATTTTATAACCTTCACAACTAGATGTATCTCTCTTAAATTTGTGTTGAAACTAACAACATGTATAAAACATTTAAAACATATTTCTTACGATAATGACATATTGACAATACTGAGCAGGTTTATCATTTGTAGGACAAACAAGGAAAAGGGATAAGGTTGAAACCTAAGTTGTTGAAGTATTAAATACATTGAACAACTAGTGGTAAGAATATTGTAAGTAATTATGCTTTTATTTTGTGGGTCAGTTTAAAAAATACTCATTGGCACTATTGAGTATAATCTTGAATCTAAGTATTCGAGATCACCCATAAATAAATCAACATACATAGAAAGAAAAATAGATAATGGAGGGCACATTAAGGGCTGATTTGGCACATTTTGTAGGAAAAAAACTTCATATTATGTGCCTTTCTTATGAATATGATAAGCATTCTAGCCACAGGCATGTCTCTCCATTAGAACTATTCATGTTTTTAATTCTTGGATGCCCATGGACTTGGATCATAAATTGTAAGGACACACATAAGCATATAAGGAGATCAATGTAATGCAAAAAGTTTTAATATAATCGACAATCATCATTGCACTTAGGGGATTTTCCAAATTGGTGATAACCAACAACAATAGTGAAAAGGGGTCTTAAATTACAGGGAAAACAGAATTAACTATATAAGAGAGTATACTCCCTGATTAATGATAGGGAGTATTAAAACATAATCTAACTTCTTGCTTTTTGCATTAGAAATTTTCCCACATAAATAAAGAAACTACAATGTACAATCACAAATAGAAAAATAATATTTCAACATCTAGAGTAAAATAGATGGTTCATAACCAATAGTTTTGTATTTCCCATTGTCTAATCTTTTTATTTGGCTACATAATTACTTGTACGCACATATTTTATTGTCTCTTTTAATAAAAAGAAAAGAACGCAACTTCCCAAGAACCAGACATTTCATCTTAGTTAACTACTAATTACGGTTGTAAATTATTTGTTTCCTGTTGGGGATACTTAATGTCCATGCAAGCACCATTAGTTCCCAAAACAATCTTAGGAGTACTTGCAGTGGTCCCATCATGAGAAAAAAGTACTTTTGCATCAAGACCATTAATAATTTCATTAAAATTGACAATGTATGTAACCCATGAATGCTCAACACCCTTGTATTCACTCCAAAATTTAGAGCTATGGTATTGATCGACATCTTTGATGTCTCTAACATAGTCAAGGTACACAAAAAGAGGCAACTATTGTTGGCCCATTAGTAAGAAGGTATTCATTGATATTGTGTCATTTTAAAACTCACCTGGTGCAAAAGAGACCTATAATCCTACTACTTCAGGACATTTAATGACATGAGGAATAAATATTCGAGCACATCTTCTTAGGCTCCATCCAGAAGTTCTTTGAGTTGAGCTGACTATCTGACTCTTCAACAATGCTTCTGCATAATGCTAGTCTTATATATATATATATATATATATGTATATATATTATGCTATAGTGCATACATAGAACCAAGTACAATGCTTCATATAATCAATACACTCTCAGTTCATTGTGCATCATAAATGATGCACAATACTTAATATCAATTGGTAAATCACATCATAAGCAGTCACAATACCTCATAAGTTCAACGACTAAAAGCAATAGTGATTATTTGTAGAATTAACATGAGAGGGATACTTATCTCTAGTGAAGATCGCAACTGATTCAGGGACAATGACTCTCCCATGAAGTTGTCACCACTGAGCCAGACTCCAGGGCTTAAGGGGACTGCTCCATGGGCCAAAAACATTGATTATGCCATAAATGTTGCATGTCGCATGAAGAACACAACTTCCTTCACCTATGTATCCACTCTTGTGTTGCTTTAGACAACGTACCCTTCACAACATTGTTTGAACACACTATATTCCCTACCAGTGAGCACTACTCTCTTAAAAAAATATCTTGAGCTAGTTTTCCCACGCCCTTTAGCCTGCCGAATTTTTCCTTTTCTGTTGGTTTTCCAGTGTGGCCTGAACTAATGAGCCAATCAAATGTTGCCTAGTTGTCCATTTCTTCCAAAGTTTTTTGTTAGATAGCCTTGTCATTTGCTGATTAATTTTGTGTCTACCTGCAAAGTCTTGCAGGTCAATTATTATAGTGACATTGGTCCCTTGCTTGCCATTTGTCCCCAAGCAACGTACAAATTAGCCCTAGAGTATGTTGTCCATTTTGCCTCATCCCATGTGCCTATGTTTTCTTTCAAAATATTACACATTTACAAAGGTGAAAGTGACCAGGCTATTACATTATCTTTCTTTGTATTCTCATTATTATTTACATTGGTTGATATTTCATTGTGTTTTGGTCCACGTGGTTAATTCAATAATATTGATATTAACTTCTCTTTTATTTTTATTTTTTTCCTTTTTTGTTTTTAAGTTCAATATTCATTTAGGTTGAGAAAATTAAAAGTTTGACAATAATTTGGAGATTTATTTTAGTTGATGAAATGCTAGGGCTAAAGAGGTCATTTTAACAATGAAAGAGGATATATTAGTTCTGTTATATTTATTATTAATTTAAAAATATATTTAAATTTTATAAAAATATTTCAAATTATTTTTAATTTGTTAAGAGTCCATGTTTTTTGGAAATGAGTAAATAAGTTAAATATTTAAGAGTGAAAATCTATTTTTATAAATTACTAATAAATTATTTTAACTGAAGTGGTTTTCTTGCAATAATAGTGATGATTTAGTTTACATTATCAATAGTAATAAAAAATTATAATTATTTTTACCCATTAACAAATGAGTTATGATAGGTTTTACTGCATTCTTAAAAATAAGAGAAATTAAAGTTGTACTAAATTACTTTTAAAATATAAATAAAAGTAGTTGTTTGTGGTTTCGAGATTCATTTTAATTGTTGAAATGAGAGAGGGGAGGAGGTGGTTTTAATGATAAATGGGATATTTGTTTTATTATAATTATTATTAATTAAAAATTGTATTTTAATTTTATAGAAAGATTTCAAATTATTTATAATTTGTTAAGAGTCTATGTTTTTTTGAAATAAGTAGATAAGTTAACCCTTTAAGAGTAAAATTCTACTTTTTGTAAATTATTAGTAAATTAGTTTAATTGATGTGATTTTCTTGAACAATAGTGATGAGTTAGTTTACATTTTTTTTTCAAGAGGAACAAACCACTATCTTTTATGATAAAACAAAAGAGAGTTACAAATTTCAAACTTGTATGGTCCCAAAAGTTTGTTGCATCAAAAATCTCGCATAGGAGAAAAGAGATTGCAATACTAGTTCTAAATTGTCTCCTAATTTCGATCTTGTTGTGCGAAACCTAATTACAACCTTAATAACTTTCTATTGGATTGTAAATATCTACTGAAATAACTTCCATAATGCATGTATAAAAAATGACCCAAAAAAACCATTATGATATTGACCATATTCAAAACCTACATCCAAGAGAAGGCCATAAGAGAGAGAAACAACATTAGTTCAGAAGAGGAGGCATGAACACTTAGTCCTTTAGGCTATAAAGCTCTCAGAGGTGTGTAGTGTGCCATCAAAAAAGAATTTGTAGTTGATTACATTTGATAGAGTAGCTCTACCTTATTTTGACTATAGATCGACCACCTTATTCTGCTCTTTGTATATATATGGAAGAAGGACATGTGATGAAATGACTCCAACAGGGCATAAATGTGTTGCATCCAACAATATATATATATAGGGTTGCCCAAATGAAGTGTTCTCCTGAGCCCATTTTATGACATATTTGGAGTCATCAATAACCTCTAGCTCCTTAATTCCCAACCAACTTACACACTAGAGAAAACCCCATAGTGAAATCAATTTACCTTGCTATTAGTCCCTTCACCCCCATGCCAACTAAACTGATAAGACTATCTAGGCTTCAAAACAATATGTGCACTGCACTTGCATTCCCCATTTTTTGAAGCACCATTAAATAACCCACCAACATGGATGTCCTGATTTCCCTGCAACAACATGATCTCTTATGTGGCTTACGACACCAAGGACCTATCTCCTAGAAGTATGCCAAAATCTTCAGGTTGATATTTCTCACATAGGGAGAAATATTTTGAAAGATTTGGCATTCTTGCGTCGCCATATTCCCCAAAACATATAGAAGGGAAGGGCTTGATGTTCCTTTTGTCCCGCAATCCACTCTGTGAGACAACTACCAATGGAAGAGAAACCCACATCTGCTTGTATATTCAGTAACATAAGAGCCTCATTCTAGGTAGATGTCACAAATGGGCATGTGATAAAGAGGTGAACCACCTCTTTTTTCACCCCACCACATAGATAACACATGCTAGGACCCTAAAAGCCCCTTATTGTAAGGTTCTCCCATGTTAGAACCCAGTTGTGGAAGACCAACCACATGAAATATTTCAACTCTAATGGAATATCCCAAATTTTGCTCCTTCTCGATCAACATAATACCCGCATGACTAATCTGAAGTTTGTACCTTTCCCAATCTACTTCAAAAACCTTTGAAAGCCCAAGATCTTTGTAATTAAACCAACATAGGTAGATAATGTGACCTATTGAAAGCATTCAAAGTGGGAAAACATATGGATGCTTGACAGTTTTAAGAATTTTATGATGGGGGCAAAGAGAAGATGTTAGCCTTCCAAGCTTTTAATGGTAGTGAGACCAACAATGATCTTGTCGCACCTGCTTACCTCCTAATTTAGGTTTCCTACAAGCCCATGCTTATCCTGCATCAAAATTTTCCATACACATGATGAATCCTTCTTTACATGAGCACCTTCATTGATCCATGCCTCGAGTTGCTGGTTGTTAAGATATTTCTCACAAACTACATGTTGTCATAAACCTACCCCATTGAAATCTCACCAAATATTTTTGGCAAGTAGTGCCATGTTCAAATTTTCTAAAACTCTTATGCCCCACCCACCATTGGCCACATACTAGGATATATATCACATCCAGCCTAAGAAAATTGATTTTCTTTTGTATTCCTAAGTCAGCCTGAATAAAGTTAACTATTATCATGTCTATTCTTTTGGCGACAATTTTGGGTAGTTTAAAAAGGTGCATCCAATAAACCGATATTCCCTGCATTATAGATTTGATCATGATCAATCTACCGCCCAAGGTCATCCACTTTTGATCTAAAGAGTTAGTTTTTTTCAAACTTTTTGATTATCCAATCCCAGTCCTGGCACTCATACTTGTTTGGATTTAGTTGGAATCTCAAATACCTAAAACCATCGGCCAACCTACTCATTTTAACCCCAAATAGATTAGAAATCTCCCCCACATCCTCCACTTCCAAGCTGTCATTGATCAATTTTGATTTCTCTTTGTTCATTTTGAGCCCCAACGCTTCCCCAAAACTAGATAGAATATTTTGAAAATATTTGCATTCATTTATGTTGGTTTCCCTTGCAAAGAGGACATCATCTATGAACATGAGGTGTGTAATAGTGTTGAACCTTGTGACCCTACAACCATAAATCATCCCCAACGCTTTGGTTGCTTTGATACCTCTTCTGAGTCCATCTATAACCAATATGAACAACAACGATGATAGCACACAACCTTGATGTAGACCCCTTGTGACCTCGAAGAATTCAGTCAACATCCCATTAATAAGAATAACCATGTTCACAGATGAGATACAAGCCATATTCAAGTCTATGATCCTGCAAGCGAATCCAATTTTGTGCAAAATAAACCTAAGGAATTCCTATTCAACACAATCATAAGCCTTAGATAGATCAATTCTCATTAAATATGTTTCCATCCTGCGCAATTTGATTGTGTACTGGATGCATTCTTAGGAGATGGCCACCATATCCTAAATCTGTCGATCAAATAAAAAGCCAATTTTCTCCTGTGTAATGTGCATAGACAATGCCTTTTTAATATGATTTAAAATTATTTTAGATATAATCTTACACAAAATTACATAAGGATATTTCCCTAAAGTTAATGAAACAGGAGGGACAAACCTTTTTGGGAACTAGAGTATTGAATATAGTGTTGATTGAACGTGGGATGGATCCCATAAGTTTGGATTCTTTAGCCATATCCAGTATATGAAGTCCCATTAGGTCGTTTAAATGTAGGAAAATTTATATCGGCCATCCATTTGGGTCGGGGTTTTTGTCCTAAGCGAAGGCTTTCAATATCCCTTGCAAATCCTCCATCGTTATCGGCCTTGCCAACTCTACGTTAGTCTCCCCATTAACCATGCAAGGAAATAGTCAGTGAATTCCAATTGTTGAGAGGTGTTTGAACCTTCCTTTTCCCTGAATTGGTTGCTAAAGTGTCGAACCACCTCTGTATGTATATCCTCTTTCACAATCAATATATTTTTCTCCCCATCTCTAATGTGCCAAATGGTATTTGAATATTTCCTTTTCGAGGCCATGTTGTGAAATTAATGTGTATTCTTGTCACCTTTTTCCACTCAACGTCCTTTTCTTTTCTTTCTCCACTCTTTCTCTTACCGTTTTAATATATTTTGTTTCCTAGCCTCCATATTCAATAACTTTTTCTTTGTGGTTTCAGAGAAAAAACCCAGGCTTGTGGGGTCATTCCAGACCGCAACCTCCCTATTGATGTCACTCATATCATTGGTAAGTTGTTGGACATGGGATCCCCTTGAAGAAAGTAGTAGAGAAAGAATTCGCGGATCGAGGAGCAGAGCACGCAGCGTGAAGTCCATTTTGAGTCTTATGGACTTTAGGGTGGGTCAAAGCCCCTTATTATGTAATGTAATGGGAATATTTTTTGAACGTTGAACTCCGCCCATTGTTTTCGGACCATGGTATTGTAAATGCAAAATCTATATAAGGAGTCTAGATAGAAGTCATAGGTAAAGTCAAGTAGAAGTTGATCAAATGCATTTGGATGTAAGATTGTTTTGAGTCACAATCTCTAGTTTTGGGTTAGAGGAAAGGCTCTTGTAGCTGAGTGCACCGAGACCTTAGTGTTGAAATTTAACAAGAAATTGTAGCACACACACTAGTGTGGGACCACAGGTCCTAGCGATACATTAGTGTGAAAGCCAATTTAATTTAATAAATTGGTGCAGTGTCTAATTTAATTATCCCTTAATTAAATTGCACAATAAAATGTAATATTATATCATAATCACTTGTAATAGTTAACTAAGTGTGATAAATTCAGTTAGCTCATGAATGTCGAGTTGAGGGTGGCTAGCGAGGCATGCAGAGTGATTATATTAGTTATGGAGTTCGAGTTGTTGTTAGTGCATTAGTTTAATGCATGAGTAATCAGTTAACTCAGTTAGGTGATTTAAAGTCAGTTGAACTAGTTGTAACTGTTTGTTTCACTAGTGAGAGATCAAGTGAATTAAATAATATTTAATTCACATGCAGTGATCTGCCATGCAACTGGTGATTTACTATTAATAGCTGCATGCATGTCAGTTCCAGTGGAGACCCAGTTGAGACAAAGGTTAAAGGGATGTTAACTATCAGTTGTGTCATTAGTAGGTTCCCGCATGCAACCAAACATACATTGGATTTCCCATGATCCTTGCATAGTTTTGGAAGGCTGAAATTCCTAAAGAATAGGGATTTCATTCCACATGAATTGTGCAAGGCAGGTTTATTAGAGGCTGAGAATTGGCTAAGTGTTGGTCGATTTTGTCCGGGTTACTGTGAGACAGTTGTGAGAGTGCAGGAGACTATTGTGAGAAGAGTGCATTGTAATTTTTTCATGATTCCATGGTGAATATACAATAGAATATAGAGGGGTTTTGAGTAGCAAGCTTTCCCCAGGAAATTATATGTGTTGTGGCTTGATTTGATTCTTTCTTTACTTGTTGTGATTGGCGATCATGTTTATTTTGCGTAGTTGATTTGTAGAAGGATTCAATGTATAGCTTTAGTACATTGCTTGATTGGATTGAACCCATTGATATACATGGTTTGTATCATTTCTACATGGTATCGGAGAACATGAAATCACTATAGTGGAGGAGAAGTTGAGTTTGTGACTGAATAGAATTAAAATTTGTAAAAGTATTCTTGGTGCGACATGCAGATCAGGATCAAAATGGCTTTCAATGGCTTGAGATTGGAGTATGTACTTGAGAGAAGTTCTAACTATATTGCGTGGAAAGATGACATGGAGGCAGTACTGGTGGACAATGGTTTGAAATAATTCATTGATAATGACATTCCCAAACCCGCTACAGCAGATGTCGCAAATCTTGATGCTTGGAAAAATAAGGTTGCAAAGGCGAGGAGGATCTTACTGGAGGGAGTACGAGACCATAATGTCTCAAGTCTCCATGGAAAAGCAACACCATATGCAATGTGGAAAAATTTGACAGGTATATTTTAGAGCAACAGTGATCATAGCAAAATTGGCACTGAAGGACAAGCTTAGGAAAATCAAAATGGAGAAAGGCGACACTATGTCGAAATATTTAAAAAAAAAATTCTAATGTCGGTATGAGCTTGGGAGCGTCAGAATTACTGTCATGGATGATTACTTGGTGAGCCTAGCTCTTCTAGGACTTCCCAAGAGTTGGCATAGTTATCAGGACTCTGTCAATGGGAGGGAGAAGCTGCCAGATTAGGAATGACTTTGGTCAGATTTGGTGCAAGAAGAAGTCAGGAGGAATAACAGGGATGGATCTTCATCTAAGACATGTGATCAAGAAAATTGTGCTTTGGCTGCTAAGGCGAAGAAGGGGAAAGGAAAGAAATCCTATTCCAAATATGAGTCCGGAAAATATGGAAAGAAGCACGACATGTCCAGAGTGAAGTGTTTTCACTGTCACGAGCATGGACATTATGCCACTAACTGTCCACAAAAGAAGAAGAATAATAAGGCTTTAGGTGCAGCTGGTGAGGCTTTGGCCTTGCAATTTGAGCTTGAATTCTCGCTCATTGCATGCATGGTGTCAAGTGTAATGGGATCAGTGTGGTACTTGGATAGTGGTGCATATTTCCACATGACGGGAGACAAAGAACTTTTCAGTAGTCTGGAAGAGAAGGACCTTCAGATGCATATAGAAATGGGTGATGATGGGTGGTACAGTGCTACCGGGATTGGTACAGTTACCCTCTAGAGAAATTCAGGTAAACCCTTCTTATTAAAAGATGTAATGCATTTACCAAGATTGAAGAAAAATTTAGTTTCAGTCGCAATATTGGAGGATAGAGGCTATGATGTTGTTTCCAGTGAAGGAAAAGCTTTCCTTCTGTTAGCCACCTATAAAATTTTGGCATATCAAACAGGTGGCTAAATGGTTTCTAGGTCTTCAAGAGGAAAATTTTCATTGAAAACCTGCCATTCTTGAAGCCTTCATGTATTTGTTTTGTCCTCTGAAGTAGTCCTCATTGTTGTATCAATAGAAAAAAAGGCTCCATTTGCCTCATTTCATCCCCACAAAACCTACATTTTCATCAGTTGTCCTCCTCACAAAAATCCCACAAAATCCCCTCACTAACCCTCCATTTCATCCTAAAATCCTTTTTAAGCCTCATGTTACCCTCTGTCTGGTCTAAAAATGCCTTTTCCCCCCTACCGGAACCCCTCATTTAGCCTAAAAATCATTGATTTTAGCCTAAAAATCATTGATTTTAGCCTAAAATACTCTTTTTTACAATATATTAGGCTTTAGCCCCTGAGGGCTTATATTCTGCAGCCCTAGTCTCATACAACTTCATTCATATGACCGAGCGCTTAAAAAATGCTAATCTCCGCTGAAAACTCCGAAAATCCCTTTAAAAAGGCTTATAAAACATTTTTCCGCCCTATTGGAAAGTTAAGCCCCTGAGGGCTTATGTGGCTTAGCCCCGTTCCGCAAGACCTGAAGTTATCATGTTCAAGCGCTTAAAAGCCTTTATAAACCATTCTCTGAGCCTTTTTTTCCTTTGATTTTATCATCCCCCGACGCATTGGTTTAAATCAATGAGAACTGTCGATCTCCACAGATCGACGGTTATCGAGCGCCTTCATTGCATTCCCTTCATTCCTTTGCCAAAACATTGTGCCCATCAGCAAATCTTAACCATCCATTCACTTGATCTGATGGCTCACAAGAAATACGATCATCGCATCCACCCGTCCACCTTCCCATATCACGCTCCCACCTCCGCCGTCGGATCTAGCCGCCCATCATCCGATGGCCAAGAGGCATATCGTGCGATTTCTATGTCTGGATGTTAACATTCAAAAGCTACACGATATAGGCAGTTTTTTATCGCCACGTCGTGCGTGATGAGTGGGATCATGCAACTTTGGTTAAAACCATTTCCCACTCCAAACCCAGCGCAAATACCACTAGTTGTTTTTTTCCTTACCACCCTTTCGGCTGTGTGTTTGATCGTCGATCCTGGCCATTGATAGACTTCATCCGACGGTCCTGACTTAACGCGATGCCTGTCAAATTTCCATTCCATCTATTCCCCCGATCGTTTCAATCATGAATTCCCACCGTCGATCTTTAAGATCGGATGGCTCATATTGTTCCCAATCCCATTTCATTGTCCTCCATCCACCCTCCAAAAGATATCATCCACCGATCTCCGTTCATTTATCTAATCCAATGGCCCAGATATATTTTCAGCCCCATCCCCATTTCCATTCATCCATCCCCTAACTACCTTCTCGCGCAACCTCCATCGTCGATCTTCGGGGATTATCCTAATCGGACGGTCTAGAAGCCATGATGCCCCAAACCTTCAGCAGGCCTGTTGCTCACCATTCTGCCCTGATTTTCACCATTTTTTCCTGCATTCACCATTTCCATCCCACGCCACCATTCTCCATGAGCCTCCAGAGCCATCCTCCTCCACTCCCCTTGGATTTCATAACCTATGTATTGTGTTTTGCAGGTACCAAAGGTTGTAAATTCGCTATGTCTCACAAACAAAGACAGTGTTCTTCAAAATGCAGAACTCCATTCTCAGAGCCTAAGACAGCAGGGAAGAAACTTGAGAGGGTTTTAAATGGGTGTTTCATTAAAAATATCAGTGTTAAAACCCTGATCCAAAACCCTCCTGCACCGTTGAACCTGTATATGCACCAAAACAGTCAAAGGAAGCGGCAAAATGTATCAATAACGAATTAAAAGGATTAAACGTACATTATTGAAGGTTAATGATGTAATCCAATGATTAAAGGACAAAAATACAGTTGAAGACTATAAGATCGAAATTAAGCCTAATTAGGCCTAAAACACAGACCTAAAAGTGAATTAAAAGTGTTTTAGGAAAAGACAAAGACATCTGTCAGTC
Source organism: Pinus albicaulis (assembly GCA_034641835.2). Taxonomy (NCBI): domain Eukaryota; kingdom Viridiplantae; phylum Streptophyta; class Pinopsida; order Pinales; family Pinaceae; genus Pinus; species Pinus albicaulis. The sequence goes on from CM076579.1 coordinate 1,587,363,728, forward strand.
CGAGAAAGCTTTCCACCGCCACTCAGAGGCCAATTGAACCCTCTCCATCACCAAAAGCCAACCCTCTCCAGCTACCAAAAGGCACCTACAGCATCACAGAAATCAAAGAAGGCCTATTTATTACCAGAACAAGAGATATTTGCCTAAAGACAGCTGAACAATTAATACAAATTATTTCTGATTGTCAACAAAGTTATTTTAAAGGATAAAAAACAACCCGGAAGTCAATCTTTTCGACCATTAGGCCTCGAAAAGCAGAAACGGAGTTATGAAGCAGAGTTATAGGAAGATTTCATTCCTGCCTTATGCCTTGCATGGTTTTAAAGGCCAGGAATTGCATTGATTATGGAATTAATGATACTTGACCCCTAGAAACTCTCCCACTTCCTGATTTTCTTATAAATTCTCCTTGAAAACCACATTGTAATGGTTGGTCTCTGGACATCTAATTTCATGTTAATAGTTAGTTGAAGCCTTGTTTACAATTGAAGATACATAAGCTGATATGAGAAGTTTGAAGTTGTAGAGACCCACCAGGATTGAAGATTGTAACTGGTTAGAACATCAAATACAAGCTGATTTATGGGATCCTGGTCTATGTCAATGGTGATGTGTTTCTGATTGCTAATTGTTATTTTCCTTGGTGTTTTCACTCTGTCCACTTTCTCTGATAAAGAATAGCAAATACAGAGCTAGGATTTACTCTTAACAGTACCCTACTCTCACTGATAAGCTTTATTTCTATGTTTTCCTCCTTTGAAAATTTCCATTAAGAGTACATTGAAGCAGGTTAGTTTCAAAGAACTTACCTGATCTTAGATCACTCTTTATGTTTATCATCTGTGTTTTCTTATAGAATATGCTAAAAGTGGGATAGGTTCAAATTCCTTACTTAATCTTAAGTTATTCTAAGTGTTTTTTAATGTTTTCTATTGAAAGTACATCAATGCAGGCTAGTTTCAAAGCACTTACCTGATCTCAAATTACTCTCATGTTTTTTCCTTAAGTGTATGCCAAAGCAAGATAGTTTCAAAGTACTTACTTGATCTTAGGCTGCTCTCAGTTTTTCATTGGTTTTGTTCTCCATTTCCTATTTGTTTCATTCCATAAAATCAACTTTAAGAGATCCTTTGACATAGATGACTTGCCCCATGGATCATTCTTGAACCTTGCTATCTAATTAAATCCTCTTATGACTCCATAGCCCAATGTATTGAAGCTGCTTTTTGCCTATCTTACCAGCTGAATCATCCTTCCCTTACATACACCTTTACCCTTCATTTAAACTGCCTTCACCTTCATCATGTCCTTGCCCAACCAAAAAGCAAAGCAAAACCCATGCTCTTCATAACTAGCCTAATATCACATTTCATGCTTTAAAGGTCACATCTTTAGACACACTTATAAGAGAGATCCCTCTCTGGATTCAGGAGGGCTAGATCCTTGAATCCCAAAGTGGTTCATATGTTGGCTTTGTAATTTGTATCCGCGAAACTTGCAAATTACAGAGAACCTAACATTCTGGCGACTCCTCTGGGGAATTTTGAGTGAACTTCATCCTAGATACCTTTAGGACCTCAGGAAAACCCCTTGATTCAAAGGCATTTGGTGTGTTAGCCAGTTGAGCCACCAAACCTAACATTCTAGTGACTCCACTGGGGAGTCAGACCCTATTAGCCTTAGTTTGGTAGTAAATCACTGTGGTGGACAGTAAATCTCCTTCAAGACACTTTAAACCTTCCACCTGGCAACTCCACAGATCTTGAATGACCAAAGGACTCCACTGGTGATCAGAAGGCTTGTTGATTATCTTTGTTTTCACAAGACTCCACTGGGATACTAGTTTCATTACAACATCATCCATTTTAAAGGAGACACATAGGATTAAGCTTCTTTGTTTGAAGATAGTTTGCCTCTTAAAGACTATCATATCTAGCCAACCTTCTTCATTGAGATTGTTATACATACTGGCTTCAAGAACAATCCATACCAGAGCTTATCCTAATTCAAACCCCCCTGAAATAGTGGACAATCCTGAGAGCATTATTAGGAAGCCTTCTTCATATAGGGACCCCACTATTGTCAAACACATTTATAGAGCTACTTCAGCACCTGGAAACCTTACAGATCTATCAGAGACTTAGTTTCATTTAAACTTACCAAGCAATTCACCTAGAAATAAGTCATTCAGTAGTTTAGATCAGACAAACTTTGAGCCTCCAAACTCACCTCCTCATAGTGATCATCACATTGGTGGAAGATAAACCCCTCCATCAACACCTCCTGATATACATTTCATCCATAACTTGGGTCTCTCTCACCCTAGATCTGCTCAACATTTTGCTGCTGGTCGTAGCATTTCTGTCAGTCATATACCCGTTGCTCAAGCCCATCCTTTACCTCCTCAAAACATCATCATGGCAGCATGGTATGCTCCCTTGGTGTTACCACATCCTTTAGCTCCCTTACCCAATGAATATCAGTCTAAAATTCCTCATTTCACTAGGAAATAATCTACTACAACTCAACACCATGTAGATAGGATGGAAGATGCCTTTGACTACATGGAAATAGAGGATGAGACAATTAAGATGAGCATCTTCGCTCAGAGTTTAGGAGGAGAAGTGAAGAAGTGGTTTAAAGGCTTACCTCCTAATAGCATCAATGATCTACCCTCCTTGCTTCAAACCTTTATAAACAAATGGGAAGTTAGAAGCAACCCTCTCCAAATCTTAGCAGAATATAAGAATCTTAAAAGAAATCAAGGAGAGAGTGTCCAGGACTACTCTACTAGATTTAACAGTGTCTACAATGCTCTTCCACCACACATGAAACCTCCCCAAGGGATGGCCTTAGTGAAATACCCTGAGGGCTTTGATGCTGATATGGCCTACCAGCTTAGGGAAAGAGATTATAACACGTTGGAAGACATGCAGAAAGGAGCGGTGAGTGTAGAGGCAAACTTGATTGAAAAAAGAGCTAGGATGAGAGCTGAGAAAAAGGTAACCTATAGGGATGACAATATAGCTTCTTCATCTGATCCAAAATATGATAGTATACCCAAAAACATGGAGAGGATGGAAAGAATGATGGAGAAATTGGTCATCCAAGAAACTAATCAGAACAGAAACAAAAATCAAAACCAGAACCAAAACTTTAGGAGAAACAACCCCCCAAATAGACAAAGAGACTCTAATCAGCAAGTCATACCTCCCTTCCAAGAGAATTTCCTTGATGAGGATGAAGGGATAATAGAAGAATCAGAGGGGACTATCATAAACATGGTGGAAGTAGATGACGAGGATCACACTTTTTCCACAGAAGATAACCAGACCTCATACTTACATTGGGATGAGGAAAGGTTGGAAACTGAGGACTATAGGTTAGGATTCAAAAATGCCATCATGCAGGTTAGAGAACAATATGATCTCAGAAGCAAAAAGAACATAGATAGTCCCAAACCAAAAGCCTATGAAATCACCATTAAGAAAAGACCTGAAAAGACTCCTACAGTGACTACTGAAAGCAGTAAATCAGCAGCTGAGAATTTTGGTAAGAACAAAGATAAGGACACCCAAACCAGTGACAAATCAAGTCAAGAATCTAGCAGCACTATCACTGCAACTAATTCTCCTGATAAAACAGCTTCAAACATTGTACATACTAAAAATCAGCAAGCTGATCTTGCTAATAAAACGGTGCCCAACAGGATAGAATTGAACCTCTCAAAGAGTCATTCTCCTTTCAGTTTGGAGAGTAAAATAGCCAAAATTAAAATTTATGTCCCTCTCACTGAGTTGGCCACCCAAGATGTATATAAGAGTCAAATTTTTAAAGCTTTGAACTTAGGAGAAAACAGTGACACTGTCAATTTAAATGATAATCAACCAGCTCTCTTGTTTGGCCCAAAAATTGAAGGGAAATTTCAGGAAGGGGTAGTACCTCCTTTCTATGTCAGCCTCAATATACATGACAAAATCCTGCATAATGCCATGCATGACTCTGGAGCTTCACACAACCTGATGCCAAAAGTGATAATGGAAAAGCTAGGCCTAGAGATAACAAGACCTTACAAGGATTTATATTCTTTTGACTCTAGCAGAGTGAAGTGCCTTGGCCTAATCAAAGATCTTTGTGTGAACTTGACTCAAATCCCAACCAAGTGCATGGTCATGGATGTTGTGGTGGCTGATGTACCTCCTAAGTATGGCATGTTTTTTTCAAGATCATGGGGTGCCAAGCTGCAAGGTACAATGCAGATGGATGGGACTTATGCCACTATTCCTATCTTTAGCCAGCTTAGAAGACTATATAGAGAGGCACACATGAAATTCATGGTTAGTAGCCCAAAAAATCCTGAAAATTCTCCTCTTTACTCTGTCCATAAAGACCTGGACTCTTTTATCCTTTTCAATGATGAATCCATAAATGAGCCAGAGCTAGAAGACAGAAATTCAGACAACCAATTAGAAGCCCCAAATCTAGAAATAATGGCAGTCCTAGATATAGAGGAAAACGAGAGAGGTACCTTTGAACATTGTGCTGAAACAAAAAAACAGAGTGAACAAAGCCAAGACTGCAAACAAAATATTACCCATCGCTCTGAACTTCATGAAAATCCTGAAGAACAAGACACATCACAACATGGTGCAGACCTCATAATACAACATAATGGTGAACATGGCATTAAGGATGAAAATGATGTCAATCCTACAAACAGTCCCTTATGGTGCATGAAATTTGATGGATCTTGCACTAAAAAGAATGGAGGGGCTAGGGTATGGTTGCACAATGCTAAAAACAACTACACAGAGAGCCATGCTTTCAAGCTAGACTTTAAGTGCACTAACAACATTGCAGAGTACGAGGCTCTCATCTTAGGATTGCATCTATTGAAAGGAATAGGAGCCAAGAGGATAGTTGTTCAGGGGGACTCAGAATTAGTCATCGAACAACTAAATGGAGAGTATACTGCAAAGCATCCTAGATTAAGGGCATACAGAAATAATGCCATGGATTTCCTGAAAACATTTGTAGAGTATGAGCTTGTGTTTGTTCCTAGGAGTCAAAACGTAATTGAAAATGGATTGGCCTGCATTTCTAGTTCATGTCAGGAATTACCTAGTGACAAACAGATCATTATTGAAACAAAATACAGACCTGCAGTGCCAGATAATGAAAAATATTGGCAGGACTTTGAGGGTGACAAACAGATAGAAGATTTCTTGCTCTGCAGGAATGAATTCGAATCACCTGATTTAGATTCTAAATCTGATGAAAACTGTTTAGATGAAAAACCTCCTAATGAAGAAAAACCATTCCCCAACGCAGAAATAAACATGTTGACCAGAGAATTCGAAAAGCAGACTGAATAATACATGAAAACAGATAAAGAAGACATTGAGGTGTTGTAGTCCAAATACAAGAACATACCTAGAGGATTAGCACCCTTAGAGGACCTTTTCGATTTCAATGATGTGGCAAAGAAGCCCACTATAGAACACACTGAGTCAGATGTTGAAGAATGCAACATAGGCAGCAATGATAAGCCTAAAATGATTAATTATCCAAGACTTTGCCTACACATATCAAAAAAAAAATACATTGATTTATTTAAAGAGTTTGTTGATGTGTTTTCCTGGAGCTATGAAGACTTAAAAGCCTATGACACAGAGATAGTCCAACATAAGATCCCATTGAAATAAAACCAGAAACCCTTTAGGCAAAAATTGCGTAGAATCAACCCAGTACAACTTCCTCTAGTGGAAAAGGAAATTAAGAAAATGTATGAGGTAGGAATCATAGTGCCTATGAGGTTTTCAGATTGGGTTTCTAACCTTGTAGCTGTGAGGAAAAAGACAGGAGAAATCTGATTTTGCATTGATTTTAGAAACCTTAACAGAGCCTCCCTAAAGGAAAATTACCCTTTACCCAAAATGGAACACATCCTACAAAGAGTAGTAGGTTCAAAGAGGATTTCTCTGTTAGATGGTTTTTCAGGGTATAACCAAGTTTTAGTACTCCCAGAAGATCAACTCAAGACAGCCTTCACCACTCCTTGGGGCACTTTCATGTATGTGAAAATGCCTTTTGGATTAATGAATGCTGGGGCCACTTTTCAAAGGGCCATGGACATTGCATTTTCAGAGGAAATAGGGCACTTCATCGTAATTTATCTTGATGACATAACAATGTATTCCAAAACTGATGAAGAGCACCTTAAACATCTAAGAAAGTTCTTTGAAAAGTGCATAAAGTTTGGGCTATCTTTAAATCCCAAGAAAACAGTGTTTGGCCTACAAGAAGGTAAACTCCTTGGCCATATTATATCAGAGAAGGGGATTAGAATAGATCCAAAAAGAGTTGAGGGAATACTACAGATTAGCCACCCAAGGAACATAAAATAATTGCAGTCCTTCATTGGGAAGATTAACTTCTTAAGGAGGTTTATTCCCAACTTAGCATAGCTCCTTAGAAACATGACTAATATGCTTAAGAAAGAAGTGGGAGTGAAGTGGACTGCAGAAGCCAAAAGGTCCTTTGAATTGGTCAAACATGCACTCACCCGAGCACCAGTGCTGATCAGCCCAGATTTCACCAAATATTTCTTCATTTTCTCCTTTGCATCAGAGCATAATATGGTTGTTGTCCTATTGTAGAAAAATCCAGAGGGACAAGAGCAGCCAATAGCATTTTTTAGCAAGGCACTAAGAGATGCACCCTTGAAATACAATATCATGGAAAAACAGGCCTATGCCTTGGTAAAGGCCTTAAAGGACTTCAGGGTGTATATTCTGCATTCTCACATCATTGCTTATGTGCCTAACATAGTTGTAAAAGATATCTTGTCACAAGACCCAGATGGAAAGAGAGGTAAGTGGATTGCAGTAATACTAGAGTTGATTTGGAAATCAAACCCACGAAACTCATTAAAGGTCAGGGCTTAGCTCAATTAATGGTTGAATCTAACCTACAAGCCCTTGTCATTGACATGATAGATGCCTTGGATGAACATGAAGAATTGCCTGCTCCCACTGTTGAAGAGAAGTTCCAAAACTCACCTTGGTATGCTGACATCTTGTATGTGCTTACAAATATTAATGCTCCCCCTGATTTATCAAAGACAAAGGCAAGGTTTTTAAAGTTGAAAGCTAGGAATTATTGCATTTTAAATGAATTTTTATATTGGAAAAATGCTAATGGTTTATTGCTTAAATGTTTGCCTGAAGTTGACGCAGAGAGGATCAAGCATGAATTCCATGAAGGAGAGTGTGGAGGTCATCTCTACTGGAAAACCACAGCCAATAAAATCCTTAGAGTTGGCTATTACTGGCCCACCCTCTTCCAATATGTCCATAAAATGATAGTTTCCTACCATAAATACCAAATTTTTTAGGGCAAAAGAAAACTCCTTCCTTTACCATTACAACCTATCACTGTTGAAGCTCCTTTTCAATAGTGGGGCCTAGATTTCATAGGAAAAAGCCATCCTGCTTCATCTGCCCAACACAAATGGATTCTCACAGCCACTGAATACTTCACGAAATGGATAGAGGCCATCCCTTCTAGGAATGCCACAGATATTGTCATTATAAAATTCCTTGAAGACCATATCCTATCTAGATTTGGCTGCCCTAGGAAGATTATTACTGATAATGCTGCTGCTTTTGGTTCCAAAAAGATGATTGATTTTTGTCATAGGTATCAGATTGCACTTGGTAATTCTACTGCTTATTACCCTCAAGGTAATGGGCTAGCAGAATCATCAAATAAAATTTTGGTGACCATCATCAAGAAGCTGCTTGAAGAGAATAAAAAATCATGGCATAACAAGTTGGTGCATGCTTTGTGGGCAGACAGATTGACCACAAAGAAATCCATTGGAATGTCCCCTTACCAGCTTGTCTATGGAGCAGAGGCAGTGTTTCCTACCATCCTAGGTGTACCAGGGATAAAATTAGTCCAATAAATACAGTCAAAAGAAGACAGCATGGTAAGGAGGATCAATCAAACAATACATCTCCAGCAAACAAGGGAAGAGGTCTACAACAAAGCTCAAAAAGTGCAAGAGAACATTAAAAAGTTGTTTGACAAGAGAAAAAAATCTTGTGAATTCAAAATTGGAGACAAGGTACTCAAGTGGGACTCTAGAAGAGAAGATAAGGGAAAGCATGGCAAATTTGACAGTTTGTGGCAAGGTCCTTACATTATTCAGTCCACCATTGGTCCAAATGCGTTCTTCCTGCAAGAGTTGGATGGTACAAATCTGTTTGGGGGTCCTTTCAATGGCAGGATGCTCAAACATTATTACTGTTGAAATTCAGAGTTTAAAGTTTTCACTTCCATTGTAAATACCATTGCTTTGTTCAGTTTCACAAAAAAAAAGAAAAAATACAAAAAGAGAAAAGAAAACGTTCAGACAAGCTCAAAACTTGAACCTCTGAAGTTCCAAATAACGGCTCAAATCAGCCCAAAACTTGAGCCAATGAAAGGGAAAATTGGTTCTAATATGCTCAAAACCTGAACCAGCAAAGAAAGAAGAAGAATCAACTCTAATAAACTCAAAACCAGAGCTGAAAATGAAGAATAAAAAGTGACTCTAACAAGCTCAAAATCTGAGTCACAAGAGAAAGAAGGATGCTCTAAAAGTTTTACAATTTCCAGCTTTCACAATTTTGGTTTCAATTTCCTCCAAAGTTCAGTTCATGTGCAACAGTCTTTATGCCATGGACCCACAGCAAACCAGACAGTCTAATCCTGGTTTGACTGTTTTTAAATTTCTGTTTTAGAATGTAGAGAAAGAAATCTGCTAGACAGTTTAATCCTAGAAGATATTAGTGTAGGTAGAGAAGCTATGAGGCCAACTGTTTAATCTAGTCTCATGGAGGAATAAGGGTAGAATTAGATTAGTGTTTTCTACTTTCAATAAAAAAATGATGTAAAAGGTCTACAACTCTAAATGCACCTTGAAGAAAAAATGTTAGGACAGTAGGATGGGTAGGTAGATTGTTTGGGAGAATATTAATGCTGATATGATATTTTCATGATTTGTAGCAGCTGATCAAAGAAGAAAGGGATGGTAAAATATCACGCATTTGGCCTACTTCCAAAGAATTAAATCTGCAGTTCTTTACATCTTCAAGAAGATGCCATCCCCATGTGGAGCCATTGTTAGCCACCTATAAAATTTTGGCATAGCAAACAGGTGGCTAAATGGTTTCTAGGTCTTCAAGAGGAACATTTTCATTGAAAACCTGCCATTCTTGAGGCCTTCATGTATTTTTTTTGTCCTCTGAATCAGTCCTCACTGCTGTATACATAAAAAAAAAAAGCCTCACTGTTGGTGAAAGAAAAAGCTTCAAAAAAGGCCTCCATTTGCCTCATTTCATTCCCCACAAAGCCTACATTTTCATCATTTGTCCTCCTCAAAAAAATCCCACAAAATCCCCTCTCTAACCCTCCATTTCATCCTAAAATCCTTTTTAAGCCTCATGTTACCCTCTGTCTGGTCTAAAAATTCCTTTTCCCCCCTACCGGAACCCCTCATTTAGCCTAAAAAGCATTGATTTTGGCCTAAAATACTCTTTTTTACAATATATCAGGCTTTAGCCCCTGAGGGCTTATATTCTATAGCCCCGGCCTCATAAAACCTCAGTCCTACGACTAAGCACTTAAAAAACACTAATCTCCACTGAAAACTCCGAAAATCCCTTTAAAAAGGCTTATAAAACATTTTTCCGCCCTATTGGAAAGTTAAGCCCCTGAGGGCTTATGTGGCTTAGCCCCGTTCCGCGAGACCTGGAGTTCCGATGTTCGAGCGCTTAAAAGCCTTTATATACCATTCTTCAAGCCTTTTTTCCTTTGATTTTATCATCCCCTGACGCATTGGTTTAAATCAATAAGAACCGTCGATCTCCACAAATCGACGGTTATCGAGTGCCTTCATTGCATTCCCCTCATTCCTTTGCCAAAACACTGCGCCCATCAACAAATCTTAACCGTCCATTCACTTGATCTGACGGCTCACAAGAAATCCGATCATCACATTCGCCCGTGCACCTTCCCATATCGCGCTCGCACCTCCGCCGTCGGATCTAGCCGCCCATCATCCGATGGCCAGGAGGCATATCGCACGATTTCTATGTCCGGACGTTAACATTCAAAAGCTGCGCGATATAGGCGGTTTTGTATTGCCACGTGGCACGCGATGAGTGGAATCGCGCAACTTTGGTTAAAACCATTTCCCACTCCAAACCCAGCGCGAATACCACTAGTTGTTTTTTCCTTACCACCCTTTCGGCTGTGTGTTTGATCGTCGATCCTGGCCATTGATAGACTTCATCTGATGGTCCTAACTTAACGCAACGCCTGTGAAATTTCCATTCCATCTATTCCCCCGATCGTTTCAATCATGAATCCCCACCGTCGATCTTTAAGACCGGACGGCTCATATTGTTCTCGATCCCATTTCATTGTCCTCCATCCACCCTCCAAAAGATCTCATCCACCGATCTCCTCCATTCGTTTATCTGATCCAACGGCCCAGATATATTTTTAGCCCCATCCCAATTTCCATTCATCCATCCCCTAAATACCTTCTTGCGCAACCTCCATCGTCGATCTCCAGGGATTATCCTAATTGGACGGTCTATAAGCCATGATGCCCCAAACCTTCAGCAGGCCTGTTGCTCACCATTCTGCCCTGATTTTCACCATTTTTGCCTGCATTCACCATTTCCATCCCATGCCACCATTCTCCACGAGCCTCTAGAGCCATCCTCCTCCACTCCCCTTAGATTTCATAACCTTTGTATTGTGTTTTGCAGGTACCAAAGGTTGCAAATTTGCTATGTCTCACAAAAACAGACAGTGTTCTTCAGAGTGCAGAACTCCATTCTCAGAGCCAAAGACAGCAAGGAAGAAACCTGAGAGGGTTTTAAACGGGTGTTTCATTAAAAATATTAGTGTTAAAACCCCGATCCAAAACCCTCCTGCACCGTTGAACCTGTATATGCACCAAAACAGTCAAAGGAAGTGGCAAAGTGTATCAGTAACGAATTAAAAGGATTAAACATACATTATTGAAGGTTAATAATGTAATCCAATGATTAAAGGATAGAAATATAGTTGAAGACCAGAAGATCGAAATTAAGCCTAATTAGGCCTAAAACACAGACCTAAAAGTGAGTTAAAAGTGTTTTCAGAAAAGAAAAAGACATATGTCAGTCCGAGAAAGCTTTCCACCGCCACTCAGGGGCCAATTGAACCCTCTCCAGCACCAAAAGCCAACCCTCTCCAGCTACCAAAAGGTACCTACAGCCTCACAGAAATCAAAGAAGGCCTATTTATTACGAGAACAAGAGATATTTGCCTAAATACAGCTAAACAATTAATACAAATCAAAAGATCTTATTTCTGACTGTCAGCAAAGTTATTTTAAAGGATAAAAAACAGCCCGGAAGTCAATATTTTTGACCATTAGGCCTCGAAAAGCAGAAACAGAGTTATGAAGCAGAGTTATAGGAAGAGTGTGTTCCTGCCTTATGCCTTGCATGGTTTTAAAGGCCAGGAATTGCATTGATTATGGAATTAATGATACTTGACCCCTAGAAACCCTCCCACTTCCTGATTTTCTTATAAATTCTCCTTGAGAACCACATTGTAATGGTTGGTCTCTGGATATCTAATTGCATGTTAATATTTTGTTGAAGCCTTGTTTACAATTGAAGATACATAAGCTGATATGAGAAGTTTGAAGTTGTAGAGACCCACCAGGCTTGAAGATTGTAACTGGTTTGAACATCAAATACAAGCTGATTTATGGGATCCTGGTCTATGTGGGTGATGTATTTCTGATTGTTAATTGTTATTCTCCTTAGTGTTTTCACTCTGTCCACTTTCTCTGATAAAGAACAGCAAATACAGAGCTAGGATTTACTCTTAACAGTACCCTACTCTCACTGATAAGCTTTATTTCTATGTTTTCTTCCTTTGAAAATTTCCATTAAGAGTACATTGAAGCAGGTTAGTTTCAAAGCACTTACCTGATCTTAGATCACTCTTTATGTTTATCATCTATGTTTTCTTATAGAATATGCTGAAAGTAGGATAGTTTCAAAGTCCTTACTTGATCTTAAGCTATTCTAAGTGTTTTTTAATGTTTTCTATTGAAATTACATCAATGCAGGCTAGTTTCAAAGCACTTACCTGATCTCAGATTACTCTCATGTTTTTTCCTTAAGTGTATGCCAAAGCAAGATAGTTTCAAAGTACTTACTTGATCTCAGGCTACTCTCAGTTTTTCATTAGTTTTGTTCTCCATTTCCTATTTGTTTCATTCCATAAAATCAACTCTAAGATATCCTTTGACATAGATTACTTGCCCCATGGATCATTCTTGAACCTTGTTGTCCAATTAAATCCTCTTATGACTCCATAGCCCAATGGATTGAAGCTGATTTTTGCCTATCTTACCAACTGAATCATCCCTTCCCTTGCATACACCTTTACCCTTCATTTAAATTGCCTTCACCTTCATCATGTACTTGCCCAACCAAAAAGCAAAGCAAAACCCATGCTCTTCATAACTAGCCTAATATCACATTTCATGCTTTAATGATCACATCTTTAGACACACTTATGAGAGAGATCCCTCTCTCGATTCAGGAGGGCTAGATCCTTGAATCCCAAAGTGGTTCATATGTTGGCTTTGTAGTTTGTATCCGCCAAACTTGCAAATTACAGAGAACCTAACACCTTCAACACAAAGCAACAGGACAAGCCAAGAAGATTGGGATTCATGTGAAGAATCTCTATAAACTTGATGTAGATGGTTGCATGGCATTGATGGGTAAGGTGGACAAAGTGGTGAGCCGAGAGGAGGGTGAGTTATGGCACACGAGATTGGACCATCTACACCATAGAGTCTTGAAGGTCATGCAGCAGATTTATACGGGTCTTCCCAAGGGTACTCTTGCACAGTTAGACACATGCAAGGGATGTACTATGGGGAAGTATTCAAAGGCCACTTTTCACGAGAAGGATAACCGATCTTCGGAAATCCTTGAGAGAGTTCACTCATATGTGTGTGTACCATTCTCTACTGCTTCTATAACAAAGCACCAGGACTATGTGATATTTGCAGATGATTTTCTAGAAATTTTTGGATCTCCTTCATGCAGAAGAAATATCAGATGTTCTCAAAATTTTCGAGTTCAAAGCACTAGTGGAGAAAGATACAAGCAATCATGTGAAGACTCTTAGGAGCGACAATGGTGGTGAGTACATCTCAAATGAATTCAAGAACTTCTGTAGCAAAGAAGGAATTCAGAGAGAGTTGATTATGCCTCCTAACCCACAACAGAATGGGGTCGCAGAAAGAAATAATAAAACAATTGTGGGTGTAGCACAAGCAATGTTGCATGATCAGGGCCTACCGTTGCATTTGTGGGCAGAGGAATTTACACAATGGTATTTGTGCAAAACCGTAGTCCTCATCGGATACTTGGCATGAGTACACCAGAGGAGGTTTTTTTTGGTAAGAAACCTAATGTTTCATATTTTAAAATTTTTGGCTCATTTTTTTATGTGCATGTGACCAAAGATGCCGGGAAGAAGCTCGAACTAATAGGTAAGATTAGGATATTTGTGGGGTACACTGATACTACCCACAATTATCGGGTGTATTTTCCAAACAACAGGATGATTGTTGTGAGATGGGATATAAAATTTGATGAGGAGAAAGTCATGCGATTGTCCCTTGAGAGGGAGCTGGATTTTCATGCAGATGAGGAAATATTGGTTCCAAAGAATGAACCTCAAGATGTGGAGCAGCCACATGCGAAGGATCATGGAGTGGTAGAAAACAATCATGCAAGCCATCCACCAGACTTGATAGAAGGCACACCATAGAAGCTGAAAGATTGAGACTTGATGTGGTAGAGCATGTAAGAGAACCTACTTCACTGCGCAGATAGAGACAATCTCCAAACAAGTTTACTGGATACATGGCTCTTATTAGCAAGTGTATTTTGACAGGACCATCTTCCTTTGAGGAAGCAGTGCAACAACCAATTTGGGTTGATGCTATGGTAGAGGATTATGAGTCCATCGTCAAGAACAATGCATGGGAAGTTGTCCCAAGACCGGTCGAAAAATCAGTGGTTGGATCTAGATGGATCTATAAGGTGAAGCAGGCGACAGATGGGAGTGTGGAGAAGTACAAGGCCAAATTTGTGGCCCGAGGATTCTCACAAGTTGAGGGGATTGGCTATGAGGATACTTTCACACCTTTTGTGAGGTACTCATCGATTAGATCTATCCTTGCACTCTCGGCGCAGATGGGGTGACGCATTCATCATATGGATATGAAAATTGTGTTTATCAATGGAGTTATTGAGAAGAAGTGTACATAGAGTAGCCAAAAGGTTTCAAGATCTTTGACAGTGAATCGCATGTGTGTCAACTCAAGAGAGCACTGTATGGGCTGAAGCAAGTACCTCGTGCTTGGTACACTCAGATTGACAGCTATTTCACGGAGTTGGGCTTCACCAAAATTGAAGCGAATGTGAACCTGTACCAGATTTTGGTTGATGGTAAGCTCTTGATTATCATACTTTATGTTGATGATCTAATTTTGACATGTGATGAGCAACTAATAACTTCTTGCAAGGAGGATCTTGCAAGGGAGTTAGAAATGAAGGACATGGGAACTCCTTCACTATTTCCTTGGTTTGGAAATATGGCAGCGGGATGGTGAGCTATTTGTTTCTCAAGGCAATTATTCCAAAGAGATTATGGGTAAGTTTCACATAGAAAATTGTAAACCCATAGAAACTCCTCTTCCAGGAAATTGGAGGGAAGAGGATGCTACTTCAGGAGAAGTAGTGGACGCTAATGTCTATAGGCAACTAGTGGGTTCACTGATGTACTTGGTGAACACCATACCATACATTTTCTACGTTGTTAACCAGTTGAGTCAAGCTATGGTTAAGCCAACCAAGCTCTTTTGGAAGGCAGGGAAGCATGTCTTGAGATATCTCAGGGGCACTACAGAGTATGCATTATGGTACAAATGGATAGAGGGAGTGAAGCTTCAAGGCTTCACGGATGTAGATTGGGCAAGCAGTCCATCAAACAGAAAGAGCACATTAGGAGGGATCTTTAGCATAGGATCGACAACAATTTCTTGGTATAGTAGGAAGAAGCAATATGTGGCACTCAGTTTTATCGAGGCAAAGTACATGGCAGTGAGTCAAGCTGCATGTGAGGCCATCTGGATGAGAAAGATCCTAGTTGGTTTGTTTGGTTCTCAGATGGATCTGACAGCGATACATTGTGATAACTAGATTTGCATTAAACTCTCGCTTAATATGGTATTCCATGATAGGTCCAAGCACATAGGAATCTGGTACCACCATCCCAAAGATTGTGTTCAAAGGCGCATTATGTTAATTTAGTACATTCCCACGGAACATTAGGATGCAGATATTCTGATGAAGGCACTCGACAAGAGAAAATTTGAATACCATAGAGGCAGGATCAGGGTGGCAGATAATCCCTTTCTTGTTGAGAGGGAGTGTTGAAAGTCAACAAGAAATTACAACACACGCAGGTCCTAGCGATACATTAGTGTGAAAGCCAATTTAATTTAATAAATTGGTGCAGTGTCTAATTTAATTATCCCTTAATTAAATTGGACAATAAAATGTAATCTTATCTCATAATCACTTGTAATAGTTAACTGAGTGTGATAAACTCAATTAGCTCATGAATTTCGAGTTGAGGGTGGTTTGTGAGGCATGCAAAGTGATTCTATTAATTATGGAGTTTGAGTTACAGTTAATGCATTAGTTTAATGCATGAGTAATCAGTTATCTCAGTTAGGTGAGTTAAAGTCAGTTGAACTAGTTGTAACTGTTTGTTGCACTAGTGAGAGATCAAGTGAATTAAATCATATTTAATTCACATGCAGTGATCTTCCATGCAACTGATGATTTACTATTAGTAGTTTCATGCATGTCAGTTCTAGTGGAGACCCAGTTGAGACAAAGGTTAAAGGGATGTTAACTATCAGTTTTATCATTAGTAGGTTTCTCACATGCAACTAGACATCCATTGGATTGCCCATGATCCTTGCACATTTTTGGAAGGCTAAAATTCCTAAATAATAGGGATTGCATTTCACATGAATTGCGCAAGCAAGGCGTTTAGAGGCTGATAATTGGCTAAGTGTTGGTCGATTTTGTTCGATTCAGTGTGAGACAGTTGTGAGAGTGCAGGAGACTCTTGTGAGAAGAGTGAATTGTAATTGTTTCATGATTCCATGGTGAATATACAATAGAAGATAAAGGGGTTTTGAGAAACAACCTTTCCCCAGGAAATTATCTATGTTGTGGTTTGATTTGATTCTTCATTTACTTGTTGTGATTGGAAATCGTGTTTATTTTCTGCAATTTATTTGTAGAAGGATTTAGTATCTAGCTTTAGTACTTTGCTTGATCAGATTGAATCCATTGATATACATATGTTTGTATATTTTATACACTTAGGAAGTCTTCAGTTGTGTGCGCTGACCCTTGCAGTTGAGTGCGCAGGGTGAAATTGAATGTATGCGAAAGATCTGAATATGAATGAAAGACCTTTGAAGATAGACTTGAGTTTCTGTTGTTGTGTTTTACTTTACTATTGTTTATACTTATCTATGCTAAGTAAGGGTTTTGATCTGCAATTGCATAGCGAAGTTTGGTTTATGATTATTATGTTGTTTTATGTATGATTAAGCAAGATTGCGTAGTGTAGTAGTAAGTTCAACAGATGTGTTGAACAATGCTTGTATAATTAGTAGAGCTATTCTGCGAAGATCTGTCATGGAATAAAATACCTAAATCCACATCCCAACGTCCCTCTGGATGCAGAAACCTGGTTCTAGCATCCCCCTATATTTCCTTGGGTGAGACTTCGGTCTGTGCAAGCATATCATTGCTGAAGGGGTTGGTAATAGTAGGTTTTGTAGGTTCGTGTAGCCACATTTGAACTTGGGTCTAGACCCCATTAAGCCAACAAATGGTTTTGTAACTGTTATAGCGCCGAGGTCACCCAGGAAGCAAACAACTATGGACGGACCACCTTCGTGACTCGAGACAAATCACAATTTTGTGTTGGGGGTCTATTGGACATGAGATCCCCTCAAACAAAGCGATACATAAAGACTTTGCAGATCGAGGAGCGGAGCACGCATCGCAGAGTCCATTTTGAGTCTTAGGGTATTTGGGGTGGGTCAAAGCCCCCTATTATGTAATGTGATGGGAATATGTTGTGAATTTTGAACTCTGCCCATGGTTTTCAGACCATGGTATTGTAAATGAAAAATCTATATAAGGAGTCTAGTTAGAAGTCTAGTTAGAAGTTGATGAAATTAATTTAGATGTAATATTGTTTTGCGTCAGAGTCTCTGGTTTTGGGTTAGAGGAAAAGCTCCTGCAGCTGAGTGCGTAGATACCTTAGGAAGTTTACAGTTGTGTGCACAGAACCCTGCAGCTGAATGCACAGGGTGAAAGTGAGTGTATGAGAAAGATCTGAATATGAATGAAAGACCTTTGAACATAGATCCTAGGTTATGTCGATGTGTTTTACTTTATTATTGTTTATGCTTATATGTTCTAAGTAAGGGTTATGATCTGTAATTGCATAGCGAAGTCTAGCTTATGATTATTTATGTTGTTTTATGTATGATTAAGCAAGATCGCGTAGTCTAGTAGTAAGTTCAATAGATGTTTTGAACAACGCTTGTATAATTAGTAGATATGTTCTACAAAGCTCTGTCATGGAAGAAAATCCCTAAAGCCAAAGTCCATTGTGCCTTTGGATGCAAAAAAATGGTTCTAGCATCCCCCTATATTGCTTTGGGTAAGACTTCAGTCTGTGTAAGAATATTGTTGACGAAAAGGCCGGTAATAATAATTTTTGTTGGTTCACACAGCCACATTTGAACTTGGGTCTAGGCCCCATGAAACCAACATAAGTTCTTTTTTCCATCTATCAATCCATAATTTCACCTATGCTTTCAATCTTCTCAACTTGTGGTAGGCCACCTCCATTTTTGGTAATTGGAGTGTCTCAATTGGAGAAAGCCATAGGGCTCTGAATAGATCATCAAATTCCTTCTCATGTATCCACGTGTGATTTAACTTAAAGGGACGAGCATGTGTGTTATTCTTCCCTTTCCATTCAACAAAGGTTGCAAAATGGTCGAATACTTTAGTGAAATAAGTCCAAGAACAGAGTTGTCTCGATATGTATTTCAAGAATGCATGTACGAGGAACTATTTTAGCCTTTTGGAAATTCCATCAGTTTCAACACACCTGTTGGGTTTCCCATGTTTTGGCCAAATTGGCAAGACCAAAAGATGAGACAACATCAAAACCGCTTTGGGGCCCTAGGATCTAGCCCTCCTAGACCCGGAGAGGGATCTCTCCATTAAAACAAAGAATGATCTATCTTTGAAGCTCAAATGAGATGTTAGGCTAGGTATGAAGCACAAAAAGGGGGTTTTAAATGATTTGGTTGGTTGGTTGCTGGGTTGGTCATGAGATCATAGATTGAGAAAGAAATGAGAGAAAGGGAACAAAGGAGCAGGATGTTTTTAGCAAAGAGGATAGGTCAAGAAAGTGCCATCCATTGGGCTATGGAGTCATGAAAGGTAATTACATGCAACAACTAGCCAAGGCTTCCAAAGGGAAAGTCATCTAATACCAAAGGATCTTTAGATTAGATGGTGGGATGGAACATTAAGGAAAGAAGGTGAAAGAAGGAAAGACAACCAATTTTCTGCCTATAGATCAGGTCAAAGGTCATTTAACTCCAGACCTGCTTGGACATACTCAAGGGCAGCTCTCAAAGGGGGACAAAGGGGCAGCTTATAGATCAGACCAGAGGTCATTTAACTCCAGGTCTTCTTTAGCATGCTCCAGGGATAACAGAGATAAGCTTAACAAAGAGATCTTAGAAAGGCCAGCTGGTCGCACAAGGATCCTAATGGACAGGGCTGACTCTAATCCCCAGTGTTCCCAAATCTTCCAGCCTAAACCAAACAAGAACATCTAAGAATTAATCCATTCAATTCATACATCAGAGAGCAGGCAATAACATCCACTACACTGGTTAAATCAACTGAAATCAATCCTTAGATAATACATTCATAAGAGAAACATAAATGGCAAGGAGAGCAGAAACATAGGGTACCTCACAAGGGTAAATCCTATGCCAATATTCTGATGCAAGCTAGTAGAAAATGAAACAGCATGGAAATGTAATACATAGAGTAAGAAAAACATCACCAATAGTAATAGACCAGGATCCTATGAAATGTGCTTGATTAATGATGCAAAACCAGTCATATACATCAGAGCTCAATGGCTGAAATACAATCCAAATTTCTCCTCCCAGCCTACTACATGATAACTACTATGCTACTCCCTCCCAAGACTGTTCTAACAATCGAACATGAATCCTCTCTAACTGCAACAGCAGCAACTCAACAACAACCTTTTACAATATGTTCTTTTGGATTCTTATAGGAGGAAAGAAAGACAATGGTAGTTGTAAACTTAAATGCGGCAATAAAAATCTGAAGCAGTAGGAGGGCCGAGGCCCCATCTGGTTTTACTCTGAGCATTTATCTTTGGTACTCGTTGCAGTGTTCTGGTGGATTGCACAACAGGCAAAATAATGATGTTAGGGTCTAGCATACCGTGTAACAAATGCTTCTGATGGTGTAGGACTGCTGATAGGGCGGAAAACTTCATTTGGACACAAAGTAAACTGAAACAGTAATGTGTACCGTCTCCTTTCATGGAAGAACGTTCTGCCGATACGGAAACCCTGATAGTATTATATTTCTGTGCATTGAACCGTCTAAACGATCCATTGGGTCTTTGATTTTGATACCTTTGCCTTCTAATAAATGAATTACGGCTTAAGATCTTCAATTGCAGGCCTTGACGCACTATTTTTCCCCTGATACTCTTTGCTGCTTTCTAGATTTCCTCTGACTACGAAATCTGTGCTTTACTGGCGCCAGAAATATTTGCAGAGTCTAAACTCCGTCCTTGGATGAAATTTATGATGTACACACCTTTTCCAGACAGTCTTCTATGGAATTAAGCTCTAAATTCAGCCTCTCTGTGCACTGCGCCGTTACAATGGCGTATATGAACCATGGCGGGTTTTACCGCCTGATAAACCTGCAAAACACGAAAACAGTTACCAAAAAGTCGTATGGAGGTGGTGGTATGGACGAGCATGAAAGTGGCAGCGTGGCACAGATGAGGATGATGACTGCATGGGAAACAATTGAGGAAAACTTGACACCGTGGAGAAAGCATGAGAAACTTCGGGGCAGAGGTTTTAACGTAAAAATAATGAAATTTGACCTTGGAATGGATATACACCATGGGGCAGACGAACGTACGGAGGAGACACGTGGAACAGTGACGTGGCGGGACTAGGCGATGGTTGAATAGTCAATAGCGGGGGGGAGACAAATGCAGACCGTCCGATCCCAGGAGGAGATCGACGGTGAAAAACTACGGAGAGCGATTGATTGTGGACCGTCGATCTGCAGATCAGAACGACGGCGGAGATTGGCTGGATGGGGCGCCGTACCCTGAGCTATCGCGTGCGCATCTGGGTTAACTACCATGCATATTCGGCGAGTGATAGCCGTTGTATGGCCCACCCCAAATCGGACGGTCCACGGCAATATCGCTGGGCATCCATGTCCGAACAATAATGCACGATGGACGACGTTAACACGCGGGGACGGCGGTTTTGAAATCATACAGGGGGACGCGTGTCGAGAGGTGTATGGAATCGCTCCGTGATCGGGGAAAACCGCCCTCCGCCCGAATGTGGTGCGATAGAAACCGTCGGGTTTGGAACAGTGCATGGGGACCACTGGCGCGGACGCGTTGCGGACCGTCAGATCAAAGTGCGAATGGACGGCGATAGCGCGATCTGGGGAATGAACGGGGAAAACCCGGGCACTACAGATTTAATGATAGCCGTCCAATCTACCAAGATCGATGGTTGGGTCTGTGCCCGATGAACAAATACGGCAAGAGCCTTTTGGATTTCGCAGGTGGTTCTAGCGCCAGATCACGTGGAGGAAGAGGTGCGGGGCTAAGCGGGAAAGGGGCTAGGCCTAATATAATGTTTAAAGTGGGTTTTTAAACCTTTTTATTGCATTTTAAAGCCTATAAAGGGTAACGATAGGAAGGAAAGGGGTATAAAGGTTTAAACAAAGGGCGAAGATGGGATTTAAAGGGGATCTTGGGAGGTTTAGAGGGTTAATAGGGGAAAAGAGGGGAGCATGGGCACATTGACAGAAAGAGGGAAAAAGAGAAAAGGGACACTTTGCAGGGGTACAAGGGGTAATGCAAGGCTTTTGGGAGCACAAGTTTTTGCAATCAGAGGGTCTTTTATAATGGAAATCAACAAAGGGGATTATCAAAGGCAAAGGCTCAGGAGACTTCAAGGATGATGTGTCTCAGGGGAGATGCATTCATTGAAGTCTCAGAAACATTTTAGCCCCCTACTTTTCTTGTCAAAATTTATAGGGGGGCTAACAGTGGCTCCACATGGGGATGGCTTCTTCTTGAAGGAGTCAAGAATTAAGAGAATAGATCTTTGGAGTAGGCCAGTTGCCTGCTGCTTGGCACATCCCTTTTTCTTTGATTTTCAGCTGCCACAACATGATAGACACATCAGCAGAAAAATTTCTAAACAATCTACCTACCCATCCTACAATCCTAGCGTTTTTTCTTCTTCCAGGGTGCATTTGAGCTAGCAAACCCTTTACATCATTTATTTTTTACGAGCAGGAAAATAAACCTATTCTATTTCTATCCTTATTACTCCATGAGACCAGATTAGACTGTTGGTCTCATATGCTTCTCTACCTACACTACCAATATCTGCTGGGATTAGACTGCCTAGCAGATTTCTTCTCTACATTCTAAGACAGAAATTGAAAACAGCCAAGCTAGGGTTAAACTGTCTGACTTGCTGGACTTTGCAGAAATTAAAAACAACTAACTACATGATCACAAACTGAGCTTATTTGAGCTTTTCCTACCTACCCTACTCTACTTGTAAATCTCTGATGTTCTAGATGATACAATAATGCCAATGCAGCCAATCAAGCAGTAGCAAAAAAGGATATGAGCATTGGCTGCCTGTCAGAGATAACCATAGGGTGTTCTGTATGTGGTTCTTCGAAACTGAGGTCACCATCAGTAGTGACCATTCCTGATGAATCTGGCCCTTGTCAAAGATCAATGCTGGAGCATTTGGGCAAACTAGGGCCTCCATATATTCTGCCATAGGATCCACGAACCCATGATGTACTAGTTGCTCTTGTAGGCCTGCCATGACTGGTAGGTTGTCTTCATCCCGAGCAGCTTTGACTACTGCTTCTTCCACTGCATCCTCAAAGTGGCTCTTGAAAGCCCATTCATCTTCTTCTTGCTCATCAAAAAGCAGTGGACTTTCTTCTTTTTTAGGAGGAGGGATACTATCCAAAAATGCTCTAGGGTCCCTAAACTGATATGATTTTTCTTGTGAGTTCAAAAGTTCAATCTCAGCTTCATACCTCTCAACTACCAAACCTAGAAACATTTTCTTAAGCACAGGTTGAGTATCGGGAGGTGAGCAGAGAGGGAAAATCTTTGGAAGGTCCTCCCATTCAATTTCTGCCAGTACCCTTGCTATTCCATCCTGAAACTCTGCTATGAGGCTTGGATGTATTTTTGCAAATTGTTCAGAATCTTCCATTAGCGAAGTGACTGGATCTTTGACATGGATGATGTTGTACTGCGACATGGTCTCCCAGTGGAGTCGTGTGTGAAACCACAGATAATCAGTGGCCTGTTGATCACCAGTGGAGTCTTTTAATCATTCAGGAATTGTGGAGTCACCAGGTGGATGATTTACAATCTTACTGTCCACCACAGTGGTCTACCAAATCAAGGCTGATTGGTCTGCTCCCCAGCGGAGTCGCCATTATGTTGGGGTTCCCATGTTTTGGCCAGATTGGCAAGACCAAAATATGAGACAACATCAGAACCGCTTTGGGGCCCTAGGATCTAGCCCTCCTGGACCCGGAGAGGGATCTCTCCATTAAAACAAAGAATGATCTATCTTTGAAGCTCAAATGAGATGTTAGGCTAGGTATGAAGCACAAAAAGGGGGTTTTAAATGATTTGGTTGGTTAGTTGCTGGGTTGGTCATGAGATCATAGACTGATAAAGCAATGAGAGAAAAGGAACAAAGGAGCAGAATGTTTTCAGCAAATAGGATAGGTCAAGAAAGTGCCATCCATTGGGCTATGAAGTCATGAAAGGTAATTACATGCAACAACTAGCCAAGGCTTCCAAAGGGCAAGTCATCTAATACCAAAGGATCTTTAGATTAGATGGTGGGATGGAACATTAAGGAAAGAAGGTGAAAGAAGGAAAGACAACCAATTTCTGCCTATAGATCAAGTCAGAGGTCATTTAACTCTAGACTTGCTTGGACATACTCAAAGGCAGCTCTCAAAGGGGGACAAAGGGGCAGCTTATAGATCAGACCAGAGGTCATTTAACTCCAGTTCTACTTTAGCATGCTCCAGGGATAACAGAGATAGGCTTAACAAAGAGATCTTAGAAAGGCCAGCTAGTCGCAGATCACAAGTTTCATATGGGAGTGGCGGAAGGTAAGAGTTATGTGCTGCAGGGAGAAATATGCGATGGGCGATGAAATGGGTGACGTGGCGAGGAGGAAGTGGGGGCCACCCACGGATCACAATCGGGAGTATTTTTTGTGGGAAAGTGGAGGGTATATGGTATAATCTACAGGGAGCATAGTGTGATTGCAGCGAGTGGAAGATGACATGGCAGACGGAGGTGGGGCTGCCCGCACATCACAAATCACAAGATTTTAAAATGAGCAACGAAGGGTAATGGTTATAAAATATGATGTGTGAAACGCGATGGGCGGAGGATGTGATGTGGCAGGACGGAGGTGGGGTCGTCCGCACATCGCAGATCGCAAGTTTTAGTTGTGAGCAACGGGAGGTAAGAGGTTTGTATCGCGGGAAGCGATGTGCGGTGAGCGGGGAAATGATGTGGCACGGAGGTGGGGCCGCCCGCAGATCACAAATTGCAAGCTTTATATGTGAGTAGTGGAAGGTAGAATTATATTCTGTGGGGAGCGAAGTGCGACGAGTAGAGAGGTGTTAAAAGCGGGAAATAATATTACACGTATTATATGTAATATATAGCATATGTAACGGTTAGTGGGATGCGGACACTAATCACAACTTTGGATCATAATACCATGACTGCAACACTTTTCTCTTTTGACTACAGGGCTTTCCGCCCAACCTGCGCTTGAATTTCTTGGCCTTCCCCTTAAACTCACACCTATGCCCTGTGATTTCCTTATAGGGATCACTTCTCAATGTTGAGTGCAGTCACAGACCAACACACCTAAAAATAACTCCCCAATAATAAACTTGTTTTTAGTAAAAAAATGTTGCCAAATGATATCCAACTCACCTTGAATTCCCCCTATGAAGTCCACTTCCACTAGTTATCTAGAGCTCCATAGCATCCCTCATCCACATAAAAATACTTATCGAACTTATTTTCAATCTCCTTAATAACTTTCTTGGACCAAAGCTTTAAGGGAAGACCCTGGGAGCTTTGCCCACAATATTTTCGTCATTAGAATTTCTTTGATAGGGTCAAATCCCATAGAACAGTGTTGAAGTGAAAGAAATCCATGAATGAAAACTCATGGAGTGTTGGTAATCTTATCTGCGTACTCCGATTTCAGGAAGTGATATCCAAACCATACATTGAGAGGGATTCTCACTTTCAACCTGTATAGCAAAACATACATCCAACACTACTCTATCCACCGTTTCATCTGAGTCCTAGACATCCTGGAAAACTCCCATCAACCAACCAACACCCCCAACATTAGTCTCTCCACATTATCCCAATAAACATCCACCCCAAGTGTTAAACTTTGTATGGTCTCATTCGCCTTAATCAATTTTTTTTACTACCCTTGTGACGCGAGGCGAGGGATACCTTCCCATTAACCCTCAATCTGGATACATCAATGCCGCCACCTCTATGGA
This sequence comes from Pinus albicaulis, assembly GCA_034641835.2. Classification (NCBI taxonomy): domain Eukaryota; kingdom Viridiplantae; phylum Streptophyta; class Pinopsida; order Pinales; family Pinaceae; genus Pinus; species Pinus albicaulis. Next base: position 1,587,388,918 of record CM076579.1, read on the forward strand.
ATTCCTACCATATGCATAATAGTAATGATTCAATTCATATGAGAAACCAACCTGAATGCACACAAAAATTTTCACAACAACTGTAACTTCAATCAACCCCTCCAAATCGAAAGTGTGACCAAATTTAATGTCTTGGCTCGACATTTATGCTGATATTAACAACTATCAGGAAATTGTTTATATAATTTCTCCTTCCTGTATACACTAAGATCACTTTTGTAACCAAAATAAGATCAATTGTCCTGTTGAATCTGAAACACAAATTCTTTGATCAATCCCACATAAATTATGAGGAGATACAGCCAAAGAGAAATTGAAACTATGTCATATTTTCTGTTCCAACACATAATATCAAAGGCTAAGCGAAATCTACGCTCAAATTATTTTGAATCCTTGTAAGTAGACTTATGAGACGAGGATCAGAGAGTAGACGAAATTCAACAACATATAACCCGACAAACGAGTCAAGCGCAAGATCACCTGTCTAACCAGAGGAAGTCCCAAGGAAATCCATCGGAAGTATGGATCCACAACCAACGATATGCCAAGTTAGACAACCACATTGGAATTCTTGACGCCATTAGAGAGAACCATTTTATCACACAGACAGGAACCCACAATCCTCATTGATAGAAATATCACATCCCACTCAGTTAGACAAATGACCTGGAAACCTTCGAGTGGGTCGATTGTGTGATCAGCATACAAATAAGAGAAAGCCCCATGAGTTTCTATTAGAAGCCAGTGAAGCAAAATTGATAAAACTTGGTCCCACAGAATGTCTTACCAAGTCAAAACAACCATGTACGATAGCCCAAATCCTATAGGAAGATGGGCGTGCCTAGTCATACAATACTACCAATCATGACCCAATAGTGGATATTAAATGCATAGATCCTACTAGAATATGAAATGACAACTCTTATTAGTTACTTAGATCCTCTTGATGGCCATATCAAATCCCAATAAATATGTCCCATAAAGGCTTCAAATCACCAACCCAACATCAATAAATGCTAAGAAAGCAAAATTCAGAAAAGTTACCTACCTCACCAACCACATTGACTTGTGGAAAGTTGTGTCAAAATGAGTGATCCCTCCAATTGCCTCCCATGACAGAACCAAGTGATACCAGCCCATGAGCAAGGATCACAACTGATTGCACCAAGTTTGAACCAAGAACCATGGATATCCAATCCCCTTCCCCCCAGATATCCCACTTTATCTGCCATGAGATTAAAACATGTGCATGTCTCCCCTGAAATAGAACCACCTCACACCTCATACTTGTAGGAAGGAATCTCTTAATTAATTAAACTTCCTGCCTATCTAAGGTTTAAATCATGTATTCAAATGCTGACACCTCTAGTGTACTACAATTACACCTAGTTACACAAGGTCACTTATGAATGCATAACAAATCTTCCATTTACTGGAAAGAGCTTTTTATTCCAGTTACTGGACCAAGCCCTTGATGTCCATACTACAACCCAATGACTAGAGAGCAGGACCAACAATAGATGCCCAACACAAGAAACCTATTTCTAGGTGCTAACCACAACCTGTATCCCTTGTTATATGCATATACAATCCACACACCACCTACAACCACACCATTTGCACTATATTCAACAACGCCAACATTTGCAACCCATAATCACCACCATTTTCCTTGGATCCTTTTCTATCTACCTCCTTTAAAGTAGACACCTTACTTCACATTCAAGCTTCCTACACCCTGCGATAAACTCCCTGTTACACTGAAATTTGTCACCATGACATTTTAGTACTCCCTTAGAATTCTACAATATCAAAGTTCCTAAAGTCAAGCCTTGAAATTAAGAGAAAAGCTCATAAAAGTCTTAAAAACACTTGTACCGCACTTTCTCTTAACATTTCCTGTGGTGCCACACTTTCTTGCTCTAAATCATGTAGAGCTAAATGCACCTTTTATTTATTAAAGGTGCAGACCCCTGTAAAAGGTAAAAAAGGATGCAAGTAAAATATAGAAGCTCAGTTTGAGTCATTATTGGAAGCTTCTAGAAACATTCCTGCAGTGGAAAGATCACTCTTTTCAGGTTCATGCATCCCATCCATTAAGGAGCTAACCCCTTGATGTAAGGAGCTAATCCCTTTGAAGGAGGACCCTATCCCTTCTTGTTTGGAGCTATAACCTCCTCTCTTTCACTATAAAAAGAGGCATATGGCAGCCTCAAAGGGAGTTAAAGCTTTAGTATTATTGGAGGTGAAGTGTTGTTGAAACTTAGACCTTTTTAGCTGAGATTTCATGTGGGAAAGATTACATACCTGTATGTATCTCAGTTGGAAGAGTGCAAGGCTAGTCAAAGTAAAGGAAACACATGTTCTGGACCCTAGGAAGGCCTGTATGACATCAAGGCGAACACGGTTGTAAGGCTCTTCTTATTTAAGTTAATACAAATGAATATTGTTTTTATAATGGGCTATTTAATTGATTATCTCATTTCTTGAATTCCTTGATCATCTTGATAGATGTTTGATTTATGAATTGATTTATTATACATGTGATTTTGATCTTTTCTTGTGTTTGTGATTGCAGATCCTTGATGACGACTTTATTCAAGCCACTGGAAATAAGATTAGCACTGGACTACAAGTAGGTTTCTAAAACCCTGTTATGATTAATTCCATATCAAACAATATCTAGAGAAAATGGTTTTTATTTGTCCGTTTGTTGCTAGATGTCCGTAGGACACTTGGGAGGTCTGTCTTGTCCGCAAGAACGACTTATCCATCCAACAAAATGGCGACTCCGCTCGGGAATGGATCTTGAACTTTGATTTCTTTTATTTTTGACTTGTAAATTTATTTTTCTGATTTTGATTAATTTATACTGGCTTGAAATGATTGAGAGTTTTTTTTTTTTTGGGTGTCCGCTCTTTTCTTTTAGAGACAGTGCAGGCAGCTCCGCACTTTTCTTGTACCTACAGTGCGAGACCGCACTGGTTTGCACTGAATCCTGTGGACCCTGTGAAAATTTTTGGAAAATCTTAAAATTCTCTTTTCTGGATTAGTTTGTTAGATTCTCAGTGAATACCTAGACTTGTATCTGCTGTTAGGAAGCTTTGGTTAAGAGTTTATTTCAGCATTTTTAGTTTTGAATGATTTTCTGAAAGATCTGCATGTTATAATGATTTTTTCTTTGTCTTTATCCCGCTCAAAGATTAGAAACCTTGGTATACCTTTAGATCATTGGTATTTCCTTGCTTTCTTGCTGAGTCTGACATTATAGCAGAAATTGTTTTATGAGATTTAGATCCCATTTTTCTCATTTGCAAATCTTTAAAAAAAAATTGTTGATAAGTCTGGAATTTCACTTAAAAAACCAAAATTGGATGTTTCTTGAGTTCTTGCTAATTCAAACAAATAATTTCTTAGTTAGATTACAATCTAAGCAAAACATCCTCAAAATATTTGAAGTTTTAATTCAGTTTTAGTCTTTATAATTTTTAGATCTCAAAATTAGTGTTTTTAGCTTTGAGTGTTATTTCTAGGAATTGTAGTGTTCTTTTGAAGAAAAAACTTGGTTTGTAGTTTCGATCTTGAATAAAAGGGATTTCTTATTGAGCAATAGATCATTTTGAGTTCTCATTGAAATCAGATTTCTTTTCATTTATTCTTGTTTGAAGGAAATATTTGTTTTTAAAATATTGCATTTCTCAACTCTTCCTTTAGATATAATTCATTGAAAGAACAAGAATTTTTTCTCATAATAGATGCATTTTTAGTGTGTTTTGAGTCAAGTCACTACATATCATCAGTTTCACTTTCGCACCTATTGTCCTAAGAAACAACCCATTAAAATCAACACTTAAATTAAAATAAATCTAGTAATTTTTATATTTCTAAGGCTCTTTTCACCAATATAGCTTAGGCTAGTGTCTTGGAGTAGGGAGTAATTAACTCTCCAGGACAATTAAAAAAAAACAAGTAGTTGATCTTGCAGTAGGAAAAAATCCAATAGTTGCTTGTATGCTCTGGGAAGCTCCTCTTAAAGGAGTCAAGCACGAGGTCATATCTGAACCAGTGGGATAATCAATTCTATCTCATTGGGAATGATAGAAGATATGCATGTATTAAAAACGGTAAACCTCGGATAGACCATTGTCGAGGAGCTTGGGGTCACTTGTCAGTATACCTTGGATTATGTCAAGGAGCCTTCAAGGGGATTGAGCTTTGTTACTCTGCCCTTGCGCGTATGTCGGATCATAGACTGTTCCCACAGGTATATTAGTTCCTGTTGGTAACCATAGTGATCATAATCTTTACGGTTTTTTCTTAAGGTGATGGTGGAGGAAAGATCCCACTGTACCTGGAGCATACGTCGACTAGACTCACTTGGACTCTCCGGAGGGTTATCTTCACTCGAGATGGTTTAAGTGGAGAAACTTGCACTGGTCTGTTTCATTAAGCAGGTTGTCGGGGTAATTGTTCCAACCGCCCTTTCTATATTAAATACTACGATGTTGGACTTCATCACCAACTAGTGTTTTTAGTGTGGGAAATTACTGTTTGTGTCTGGTTTGATCTCCTAGATTTTTAGGCATGTGATTCATTTGTTTGTTTCCTTAGTGACTCTAGGAGTTTTCATTGAAATTTTCTTTGATTACGTGTGATTAATAATTTTTAATCGTGGTAGAATTACCAATAAAATCACGTAGACTCCAGAGGAAGCCCCCTGAGTATACACCAAGCCAACTTGAAGGGCTGCGAGCTCTAGTATTGCCTAGTGACAGTAGAATTATATCAATAGAAACAAGAGAATCATCTATATTTATTCATCCTAATTATCAATCACAAACAATAGAGCATATTCAAGAGCCAATTTCAATTTCCGAAGTTACTGGTGGTATTTCTCCTTCTAGTGACTTAGCTGAAGAACCTAAAATTTTTGAGCCTGACACTGAACCTGCTGTATTGGAACCATCTTCAGGATTTGTTACTCCTACTTCTAGTGATCCTGGTTCACCTAGGGTAAGACATCGCGTTACTGAAAATATTCCTTCTGGCCTCATATCTATTGAAGAACTTGAAGGTCCAGATGAAGACGTAACTCTTCCCGGAACCCAAAGAACTTTGAATCTTAGGGAGCGTGAATCAATATTATACATTCCTTTTAGAACTGATGCTTGGTATTTATCAATGATATATTTTTTAGAAAACCCAGGTCTTAGTTTTTCACCACCCCGAATTCCTTTTCATCCTACACCAAGAGGTTACTATCCTTCATCTACTATGTCAGGTGAGTCATCTATGTTTTCCCAATCTTTGGAAACATTTTTATACGGTGGTCCTTCTTTTCCTTCAGGGTACCAGTCACTCTCTGGTACTTTCTCAGGAGCAACTCCTCGACCAATTGAACAAGTGTTATCATCTGGTACAAATGGAACTAAAACTAAAACGTTGAACGCGGAGCAAATTTTTATGATGTCTGGTAATATTCCAAATCCTCAACCTCAAGGTAGTTAGTTACCGCCTGGGGGGCAACCTCAAGGTAGTCAGTTACCGCCTGGGGGGCAACCTCAAGGTAGTCAGTTATTGCCTGGAGGGCAACCTCAAGGTAATTTTTTACCAGGAAAAATTGTAGGACAATATTATTTACCTGGAGAACAACCTCAAGGACAGTACATACCTTAAGGTTATCAACCTCAAGGACAGTACATACCCCAAGGTCAACCCCAGACTCAGTATATTCCTCAGGGTCCTTATCAACCCCAGATTCAGTACATGCCTCAAGGTCAGTACCCAACTCAAGGTTTCCAAATTCCTTCCGGTCAACCATTATTACAAGGAGCTAGAAATTTACCAGTTAATTATCAACCCTACATTCCACCAGGTTATGGTCCTTCATATGCACAACCTTCTACGGGTCAATACCTCGGAATGAACATGGTGTGGAATCCATCTCAAATTCAATAGACTATGCAACCTAATGTGCAGTTACCTAATCAACCTGGATAGTCTATAGTTTCTGGTTCAACCCAGCAACCTGTCCAGCCTACTATTCAAGTCCCTGCACCTGGTTCTGTTCAGCAGCCCGAGCCTAGTACACCTCAGACTCCGCCTTAGACTGTTGCAGCTACTGCAACTTCTGTTCAACCTACAACACATGTTTCTAGAGTATCTGTAGCTCCGATTTCTTCTATCCATACATCAGTGCAAATTCCTCAAGCCTCTATGCCACAGTCAGGACCTACAATTCAGACTATGGTCTAAATGCCTACAGGACAAGCTGGTACTAGTACGATTGTCTCTAGTCAACCACAGTTTACTTATCAACCGTACCAGGGACAGTATCAATTTGGACAGGCTACACAAAATCCAGTATATCAGTATCAGCTGTACCCTGGGTATACTTATCAAGTACCTCAACAACCCCAGTATGGTTCGATTAATCCTGGTTACCCGGGAGGTTTCACAATTCCGAATGTGCATCCAATTCTAGGGTATCCTATATATCCTCCTCCTGGCACTGGTTTGATCACACAAGGTTATCAAGACCCTAGCCATAGATTACCATTCATAGCAACTTTAGATTTACCGGATCTATCGCGCCTTACGAACGATCCCATTTTTTATCTTCCATATTGGCCACTGATGCCTAACAAGTTTCCCAGTGATATTTCAAAATTTGAAGGTAATTCAGGAGAGGACCCCTCTAATCACGTTATGACTTATCACCTCTGGTGTGCATCCAATTCACTAATCGATGATTCGATTCGATTGCGTCTTTTTCAGCGAAATCTCATTGGTCTAGCTGCAAAATGGTACATTGAGTTACCACGTGGCTCTTTTAATAATTTTAATGTGCTAGCTACTGCTTTCTTAACCCATTTTCAGTTACCTGTCAGATACGACAATGGCACAGAATTGTTGACTTCATTAAAACAGTCTACATCTATGTACATATATAATCATATTCATGAATGGAGACGTAGAAGGCGTCTAGTGAAAATCTTTATTCCAAATCAAATTTTGGCTAAATGGTTTATTAAATCATTATTGCCCAAAATTATTGAAGATGTGGCCAAAGGAGGTGTTGTTACAGAAGAGCAAGTCATTGCTCAGGCTCAATACCTTAACCTTGTATATACTCAGTCAGGTACTCTGTATGATAAAATCCCCGATTTACCAAGACCTGGTCAATTAACTACAACTCCTTCTGGCTCTCATGTCATTGATGGTGTAATTGGTTCTATTAGCACTGGTAAAAGTAAGAAGAAGTCTTCCAAGACGACTTCTCCTATTATCACTTTACCCGATTCACCCAAAGGAGATTCTTTCCTAGAAACTTCCACCGATATTCATGTTGTAGAGTCACCTACAACCAAATCTAGAACCGATGGTAAGAAGAAAGGTAAGAATAAAAAGAAAAAATCTTCAAAAGATAAAAATGATACAACTGAACCAACTGATGAAAAACGTAAACCTCGATATCCTTACCTCATCTGTGATGAGGATCATTTTACAAAAGAGTGCCCGCATAGAGCTGAGGTATCAAAATTCGTTAAGGGTTCACCTATACCTGCTGTCTTGAAGGATCCCTTTCCCGCTCAAGATAGTAACATGGTTGGATCTTCCTCCAATACACTTGAGAATATCTTGATGGTTACGACACGATCGCAAGATTATGGTAGTAAAAATACTGGTAAAGAATCAGAAACATCCAATTCTACATCAACTACATCTCCTTCAGTTTCTGATCCATTACAGATTGAGAAACAAAATCCTGACTTAGTGATTAAACTGCCTGCAAAGGGTATACTTCGTAAATCAGCTTTCAATCCACATGCGAGAGCTGCTCAGAATTACAATATTGTTGAAGATTTAGCAATTTCCCCTTCAGCAATGTCAGCTATGGAAGTATTGCAATCGTGCACAGCCCAAAGAAAATTACTTTTGTTAGCCTTAGGAGTTGTAGATCTCCAAGATTCAAACCTCATGATCTTCGATTTAGAGAATTTTACACCCTGCCTACCCCATCAAATGGATTTTCAGATTCCGGTAATAGTAAAAAACAAACGTATCTTTCGTACTGTTGTTGATGAAGGGGCTTCTACGTGTATTATGTCATTAAAATGTTGGAAATCACTTGGTTCTCCGACCATTAACCAATCACCAACTATTCTCAAAGCTTTTAACAGAAGAGGTTTTCAGCCATATGGTATCTTACAAGATCTACCAATAGAGGTCGAAGGAAAAATGGTTAATCTAGATGTGGAGGTGGTTGATGCCCCTCTGGATTACAACCTTCTCCTAGGTCACAGTTGGTCTTACGCCATGACTGTTGTTGTATCATCGATCTTTTGTCTCATCATGTTTCCTCATAAAGGAAAGATCTTTAAAGTAGATCAGCTTTCATATTACTCATCCGATCCAGCCTCTACTGATAGCATCCAACATATTGGAAAATTGACTATCCCTTATAAGGATGTCGGATTAGGTTTGCTTAAATATTTGGCTTTACTAGGAACTTTTCCATGCCTGATCCCAACGTACAACTTCCTATTGCTAATATCAATATGATTACATCAAGTACTATGTCATTTTATGATCCTTGGATAGTACCTTCAAAATCAAAATTGGATTCTTTCGATGGCCCGATGCCTTTGAGTCCTTTTGAGTTAGCATATCAAAATGTACAGTCATTTTCTGATACTCCTTCAACTGAGTCTGATCCAGTGAATGTGATCAATCATGAGTCATTTTCAATATCGAGTTTAGCTTCGACACCATTTCCGAATCCTACTCAACAAGTATTCAATACTGATGAACATATTCGTGAATTCTTGTCGGTAGATGATTTGCCATGGGAAGATCTTCATCATAGGTCTTCGTTTTTACCTGATCTCGATCATTTTGAGAATGATTTTTCCTCCATTTTTACCACTGATTACGTCAAAGAACCTCAGAATCCTTTTTCACATTTCGATTCTGAATTGAATTTAGAAAATATTTCTACAACGGTTCCTCTTGACATTTCAGCAAAACCTGGAATTGTTGAAAACATTCACATAGGTGCTTATTGTACGCCTAATGAAATCCAAGCATATAAAGCCCTATTTCAGGAATTTCGTGACATTTTTTCCTGGTCATATGAAGAAATGCCAAGAATCAATCCATCGATTGTTGTTCATGAAATTAAGACATACCCGGATGCTAAACCCATTAGACATATATTGCATCAGATACATCAGAGAAAAGCTGCCACTATTAAAGCCAAAGTTGAAAAATTACTTCGTGCAAGTTTTATTTATCCAATTCCACTCACAGACTGGGTATCTAATATTTTTCCCGTCAATAAAAAACAAGGAACAATACGAGTATGTATCGACTATAGGGATATAAATCGAGCTTGTCCAAAAGACAATTATCTAACCCCTTACATCAATAAAATTATTGACGATTGTGCTGGAAGTGAAATGTTCTCGTTCATGGATGGATTTTCCGACTACAATCAAATCAACATACTCCCTGCAGATCAACCTAAAACAACTTTCATTTGTCCATGGGGAACTTTTTCTTATCGCAAACTACCTTTTGGCCTTAAGAATGCTGACACCACTTTTCAAAGGGCCATGTCTTATGCATTTCACGACATTAAGCACATTGTGCAGCCCTACCTCAATGATTTGCCTGCTCATTCTTCACGCAAAGCAGATCATATTACTCATTTACGAGCCATATTTATATGATGTAGGCATTATAAAATTCCTCTGAATCCTCATAAATGTGTTTTCTGCATACAATCTGGACGATTGTTGGGATTTATTGTCTCAAAGGTAGTCATTTGTGTAGATCCGTTGAAGGTTGAGGCAATCATCAATTTACCTCCTCCTTCTACTCTTCACCAACTCCAAATTTTGCAAGGGAAAGCAAACTTTTTACGTCGATTCATTCCTAACTACGCCAAGTTAACGAAAGGTTTCACTAGGTTGTTGAAACATAATATTCCTTTCTTTTGGGACGAGGTCGCTGATAGATATTTTGATGCACTGAAACATGCATTGACCCATGCATCGTTACTGCATCCTCCTAACTACAACCAAGATTACTTTTTGTACGTCGCCGCTTCCGATTCCACGATAGGGATGGTTTTAGTTCAGGAAAATGAATTCCATGGTGAACATGTGATTTACTATCTTAATCGAAATTTTCATCCGACTGAGATCAAATATTCACATGTGGAGAAATTGGCCTTGGCAGTTGTTCAAGTTGTCCAATGTTTTTGTCATTACATATTGTTACGCAAAACAACAGTGATATCTGATTGTAACCCTATGATGTACATTTTGACCAAACAGTTGCTAGGGGGAAAATACTCTAAATGGATTGTCATCCTGCAAGAGTTTGATTTGGAATTTGAAAAATCCAAATCCAAAAAATCATTGATATTTGCTTAACTTATGTGTGATTTCCCACGTACTGATACAGAAACTGTGGCGGAACAACCAATCGCGGATGAATCCTTGTTTCTTATTAGTACCATTGATCCTTGGTATGGAGATATTATTGTTTATCTTCAGACCTAATCTTTTCGGCCTGAGCTTTCACAGTCGCAACGACGAAAAATACGTTTCCAATCTCAACAATATCATATTGTTGGTGACACACTATACCGTCGTGGTGCGGACTCAGTTTTTCGACGTTGTCTAACCCATGAAGAAGCCAAAAAGGTTTTAAATGACTATCACTCTAGAGCATGTGGCAGTCATATGTCTGGGCACGCCACAACCCAAAAGATATTGTGCACATGTTATTTCTGGCCGTCCTTATTTAAAGATTGTATTTATGCGGTTTGAAAATGTCATAATTGTAAAATATTTGATCGAAAAATGCATGCACCACCTGCGCCTCTTCACCCTATAATTGTTGTCGGTCCTTTTGCAAAATGGGGCATTGACTTCATTACATGTAACCCTCATTCGGCCAAGGGGCATGGGTATATTATTCTAGCAGTAGATTATTTTACCAAATGGGCCGAGGCGATGCCTACATTTGCGGCAGATGGAAAAAATGCAGCTACTTTCGTGTTCAATCATGTAATTTCTCATTTCGGTGTACCCCAAGCAATAATTACTAATCACGGGAGCCATTTTCGGAATATCATGATGACCGAGTTAACGGACCACTTGGCCTACGCCATGATAGTTCTACACCATATTATCCGCAGGCTCCTGGTTTAGTTGAAGCAATTAATAAATTTTTAGTCACCATGATCAAACGAATCATTGGAATTCATAAGTCAAATTGGCATACCATGCTCTTTTCAGCACTTTGGGCATATCGAACCTCAGCAAAAACATCGACAGGTTTTACCCCTTTTCAACTAGTTTACGGTTTAGAAGCGGTATTACCCATAAATGCAAGATACCGTCACTCCAACTAGCCATAGAGTTACTACCAGCCACTTCTGAAGAGGAGAAACATTTTTTATACTTGGCTCAATTAGATGAGAATCAGCGCACCGCTGCATTAGCTACCGAGACTCATGCGAAAAGAATGAAAGCTCAGTATGATAGAAGTGTTACCCCTCATAATTTTTCAGAAGGAGACCTAGTTTTGATTTATGATCAAGCCAACGATAAACTACGGGCTGGGAAATTTGAACCCATGCGGCATGGTCCTTATATTATCAAGCGATAGCTTGCAAAAGGGGCCTATGAATTTATTGATTTTGATGCGGTCTCTTTAGGTAAACCCAGAAATGGACTTTATCTGAAGAGATATTATGCTTGATTTTTGTGTGGAGATCTTCTCTGTATATTAGTTACTTTCTAGCTGGTGTGCTATAGATTAGAAACGTGTGCCTAGCTTAAGTGTGCTTTTACTACTATTCCTGCTTATTTGGATTACTCTTGATATCGCAGATGTCGACGTCCTTTCAAACATATATTGGTTTTGCTGATGGCGCTTGTTGTAGTACACAGAACATCTCTTCCGCAGCTTGGGTTATTTATTCACCCACTGACGAGTTAGTATCAATGCATGGGGTAAGCCTCGTTCAAACAACGAACAATATTGTTGAATATAGTGCAGTTATTGAATTATTGTCGAAATCCATTTCATTTGGAATTTGGAGTTTGATCGTTAGGTTATATTTTGAACTCGTTGTATTACAGTTAAACCGAGTATATGCCATTAGAAACCCAGTATTATTAAGATTATTTTTAAGGGTTCGTCTCTTGGAACAAGAGTTTGATTATATTGAGTATCAACACATTCCAAGAAATTTAAACACATTAGCAAATGCAATAGCTTCTAGTGTTATAAACAGACATTTGTAACAATAAAGTAGTAAATCAACATCCGATAACATGATTGAACAGGTAACTGGAAATAATAGTGTATCATAGTATAGATGTAGTGTTCAAAAAATAGTACATCGTCTTCGATCATAGATGTAGTGTTGAACCCTTAGTTAAAATGAGAGGGGGGGGAGGGGGTGAATCAGTTTAACAGATTCATGGACTTTTAAACTTTCCTTAAACTAATTTACACCTTAATTTCAAGATCAACTTAATATGTGAGCAGCAAGTTTCAAGCAGATTTGTTAATGTAACAACAGTCTTAATATGTGAGCAACAAGTATTAAGAAGATTTGATAAACCACATCAACATATAGACATCATGCATAGAGACACCAGATATAAGTGGAAACCCATAAAGGGAGAAAACCACATCTTATTATTGTTGTGATGCAAAGGCAAGCTCCAACTCCCTCTCACCACTGATTTTCTGTAGGCACCAACCTACATGAGGCTCCTACCTCAATTCTGCAAGCTACAACTTGCAAGGAAGCTCCAACTCCCATCAATTTTCTGCAGGCACCAACCTACAGGAGGCTCCTACCTCAGTCAACTACAACTGAAATTTATCAAGCTACAACTTGATAGGGAAGCTTCAACTTCCTTACTCTTTCAAAAGAAAACACTTGCTAATTTACCTTGGATATCAGCGCTATTATGTACCATCGTCACTGCTGTGCATCAGCCTTCATATCTGCCCTGCATCATCTCTACATTTTCTCAAATTCTCTATCAGCTCCTCCTTCTTCTCTGCCTCACTGCTTCATTTCTACATTCTCTAACCTTTCTATGCATATCAATGTGATATCATTTATAGAGTTCATCACATGAATCACAGAGAATTCGAAGTGAATAGCCTTGACTCTTTGCCTTCTGCCTTCTCTTTTATTTGTCCAGCTCATTCAGAAAAAATATAGCAATATGTACTAATTTCAAGATTACAGTGGGATTTTTTTTTTTCCTCCGGAGACTTGCCAATGCATCACAAACAATATAAAATCAATTAAAACATATACATTCATTTTTTTCAGTTACATATATCAATTTCACTCAGTCTTCTTTCCAGCACTTAGCTTGTTGGTTTTTTCTTTTCTGCTATTGTCAGGTAACTGTTCTGCATGCCTCTACTATTCACTGCAATTGTGTATCTGCAGTTGTCATGTAACTGTTCTGCATACTCTATTCACTGTCTTTTTCAGTTATGCATATTCTCCAGCTTTCTATGCATGTACCCCTGCTTTTCCTTTAGATCTGGTAGTTTAAATTAATGTTGAAACTTCAATGCACAATCTTTGACTCTGGCGTGTCCAACGCACCCACGCATGTATTAACACTAACTTTGATTTAGACCCAAACACCAGCATGTAATATGATGGCATGCCTACTTATCAAACTCACATTCTCTCTCTCTCTGTGCATATAACATGCATCCCAAATTTTGCCTCCAATATGCACAATCTGGGCAACTCACAATAATCTCAATTGACAATTTCAATACTGTGCGGAAATTTCCTTTAATAAGGTTATAAACCCTCAAGCATATACGATGTTCTTTTAATAAAACCTGACCAATTTTCTTTTCAATTTCAGAGGCTTTTTCTTCTACTCACAATTTCTATGGTTCAAGACATATCAACTCATTTATGAATGGAAGTCAAAGCATATGACCTTGCTAACCGGAAATATAAGTCTGGGCCCCACTACATATATTAACATATAACCCAAATAACTCTCAGCGATATAATAACAGACCCTTTTAACATAGACAACACCCTTCCGGTCCCACTTGCTGAACTTTTCTTATTCCCCGATGCGATAAATCGCCTCTGAATACTTCCGATTGCGATTACGAAAGTTCCGATGTGATTAATCGCAATCACGACTTTCAATGGTATGTTCCGATGTTCTGCTTTCACTCCGATGTGATTAATTCCTTTGCAATAGTTCCGATGCAATTAATCGCAATCGCATCCTTCAATGATATGTGCCACTGCTTGTCAATTGTCATATGTATGAGGTTCTTTTCAAGGTTCACGGAACACTTCTTGGTATATTGAAATGTTCGACTTATAATAAAATTCTTTTATATGATGACCCACGGCTTTATAACCTTACCTTTACTCAAAGGCTTGAACCTTTTTAATTCTCGTATGCGACTTTATTTGAACTCATAATTGGTTTTAAAAACCCAATGCCGAATCGTATTTAGATTATGGGTCCCACAGCTCTAACATATATATGTGGTCGTTCACAGCAATCCATTTGCCATTCACATCCAACGGTGCATATCTTATCGCGCTCCAACCTCCAATTAAACCCTCATCTGACGGTCCTCGCGCAATATCATGCAAATTAGATGCACAAACCTTAACTTCTCAAAAACGTGTGATGGAAATGGTTTTAGAAAACCACCTTAGGACACGTGGCATCTAGTTTGTGGCATCGCATTTTTTTTAGCGTTTTTTCTTACCACTTTCGAATAACGCGATACTGACGGTTTCCAAAACTCTAGTTTCACTGTTCACGCCTTTCGGTTCCACGCCCTCTGGCTCAAGGTTCCACACCATTCATTTTACGTCTTATTACAAGGAATTCCCGCTCTCGCTCCTATTTCCTCTTGCTTTCTCAACATTATAACATAGTGCCTCCACATGTTTATGCTTCACGGTTCCGCCTCTCCATTCAACGTTCCACTTCAAACATTTAACACTGCACTCTTGCATACCTGGTTCAATATTTTGGTTCGAACATATCCAATGGACTAATAACTTCTCATTCCGCCCTTCAGCTAATACAAATATACTCTTTTAATTAAGGACTGTGCGCCCCCGTTCTAATTCATTTCGTTGCCCATGATAATCTCAACTCCATCGATCCTTGATTTACTGAAAGGACTGTTCCATTCAATTAATCCACAATGATTCCCTTAAACCCCAATTCCTCGTTGGATCAGAATAGGTCTCCAAACAGAACCAATTCCCTTTGCGCCATCGATCTCCCCTTTTTTTTTACTTCGAACTCTGCAATGTTATCAGAGTTAGAATCCTCATTGAAATTGAGTATTCTTGCCAATAGCGCCTCCTCACTCCCGCACTTGAATAATTGGTTGGATTTCATTATAGGATCTCTGCAATCCTATGCTCCAGTGCATTTCATCAAAACACAGAGTTTCACAACTGCCACAGGAACTCAATTATTTCTCACACAGAGTTCGACCAAGAATGCATATAAGTTTCATACAGAATTTAGAACAAATTCCTCATTTATACATATAAGCTCAATTACCATAAACCCCGAATGAGTGTTCGACCTCTTACTCTGTTTACAGAGAATTTCTCTTTCATTTCTGACTTAAAAGCCTTATAAAGATTCCTTTCTCTGTTTTAACACATACAGCCAAATTTAGACTTAATTCAAAGTCTACAGAAACTTCACAAGTAGCACAGATCTACTCACAAAATTTACACAAATGAATATTCAACCTTGTCTCAGCGATTATATGGGTTTTCTTCAATTATATGCAGAACCCCCATTATATTGTCACACAGCATTTGAGCTCAACAATACTGATGCTATCTCTGCTTCTTTTGCTAACTCTGCTGCTCTCTTTTACTGCCTCTGCTACCTCTATGCTGCCTCTGCCTCTCTGCTACTTTGCTTCTCTCTTAGCCTTGTTGCTGTTTCAGGTGCTCCTCCTTTGCCATCAATGACAACATTTCCAACAGTTCAAAACACCTTATGATCGAAAAAAAGTGATACAAAAATGAGTCTATACAGTCAATCATCCACTACTCGTGGTGATGATCATGATAATACACTACTGCTCGTGCCACCCTAGTCAAAAATATCCTGAATGGTCCAGGAACACCAATGATGTATCTCTGTAAACAGAGTGTGATGTCATCTATGGTAGTCTCAGGAATATCCATAGTTAGTCGCTCCAGATGGTGTTCTAAATCAGTCAGGATCTCTGCTGTCTAATCCTGTGGTGGTGCTGCTGCTGCTGCTGCATCCCTTTGCCTCCAATCAAAGGGGTGGAGAATGGTTGGTCGACTTGGAA
This sequence comes from Pinus albicaulis, assembly GCA_034641835.2. Classification (NCBI taxonomy): domain Eukaryota; kingdom Viridiplantae; phylum Streptophyta; class Pinopsida; order Pinales; family Pinaceae; genus Pinus; species Pinus albicaulis. The sequence goes on from CM076579.1 coordinate 1,587,405,325, forward strand.
CCACATCTGCATTTGAATTTTTTGTTATCAATTTTTGATGATTTAAAAACAAAATAAAAATTAGAAATTAGAACATGTCAAAGAGATTTTTTACCTGACTCATCCCACTGAGCTCCTAGAGGAAGTGGCATATCCCGGTCGCCACAGAAATCCATGCCCACATAAGGAAAATCCTCTATCACAAAAAGTTGGCGTTCTAACCAACGAAAATAAGTCGACGGAAATCAAACAATCTCCCCACCCTCGCTGTGATGGGCCATCAAAGCAACCCATCGAACCATCCGAGGCTCTCGAGGTCTACCAGCATCAATATGAATATGTTGCAGAGCTAACATAGGAATCCTCTATAAAGCAAAGGTAACCACAATAGATCCATACCCGAAGTTGTTTAACTTCCCGTTTTTGGCTCTAGTTAATTGGTATTTGACATTAGCCAACACTGCCTCGCACCAGTTGAATATGGTACATCGGAAACAATCTACTGCAATCTGCATCTGAGATCTAGTAGCTACATACAAAGTTTCACTTCCGCACAACTTGACAACAATAAATGCAATCACTTTTAACTCGATATGGATGATAGTTTTAATGTCAATCCGTTTGTCTCTAGGATTGGCTTCATCATTACAAAACTCTAATTGCAGGCTGGCAACAGACTCGCCACCTGGCCTAGCCCCAAATATAGAAAGTGGTTCGCCTCCCTTAGACAAACCAGTCAAAAAATATATGTCCTCCAGCTCAATTTCGAGCCAATGGCCTCCAATCACGAAAACCTGGTCCTGAACGTCCCACTTGCTTACCAACTAAGTGAGAAGATCTACTTGAGCTCTCATGCCACTGATAGCCCAGAATTTGAATAGCACGCATGCTCTTAAGACTTGCAAAGTAGATTGATGAATTATTGCTACTTCATCCACCTCCTCATGTTCCCGTTCTCGCCAAATGAGCATTGTAAATATCCTACAATGAGTAAAATGAAGGATTAGAATCATTTTAAAAACAAAAATTTTGGGTAATTTAGGAGGAAAATGTGTTTTTAAATTCGTTACAGTGCCCCCGCACTTTACGCTCAGAGACAGTGCGTAGCTCCACACGGGCTCTGTGTTAAAAGTGCGGGGCCCCGACATTTTCCTTTATGAGAAAATGTCGGGGTCCGCAGGTACCTAGTGTCCTGCCTGCGGACCCCCGAGGGCGGATTTTTGAACCTATTTTCCTCCCAAAAATGAAATTTAGACCCTAATTTAAGAAAATGAACAGATGAAAAGCAAGAGAAAGAGGTTGTGGATTAATTGGAGCAAACGGTTTTTGATTCCAATGGTCGGTTTATCCAAAATCTTCTCCGAAGCGTTTTTTGCCAAAAGCTCTAAAATTTTCACTCCAAACTCAAACGGTAAAAATGAACTTGAAAAACTCCTTTTTATAAGTTTTTTCGAATAAATGAAGTTCAAATTTGTTTACTTTTCACTTTAAAAAGATGGTTTTCCAAAATATTTTTATTATTGAAACATGTATGTTTAATTTTTTGAGTTTTTTGTGTAGAATATCAGATTTTTCAGGCAAAATGATCATTTTTGATGAAAGAGCATACTTTTATCACTTTTTCGGGCTCTTTAAAATTTACGAAAAAGCAAAATCATGGAGTCCTCTTTTAAGCTCTTTTCAGACTCTCTAAAAATGAAAATATTGCCGAGTACTTGACTATTCGAACTCGTTAAAGAAAATGAACAGTCTTCCCTTCAGTATAAGTTTACCCCTTTTCCGGACTGAAATGGACTATTTAAAAAAAAGGTATACATTGACTAATCATGGTCAATAGAGTTCTCTCTCGCATTATTTTATCCTTTTTCGGGCTTGAGAGACTAAATTTACGAAAAAGAACACCCATGGAGTTTTCTTAAGTTTTTTCTTCTGACTCCCTAAAAATGAAAAACACTGAGTTTCTCCTATACTGGACTCGTTAAAATTTAACAGTAAAGGACCTGTCAATTTCAAAAAAGAACGGACCACTCCTCCTTAGGGTTCGATTTTAAACTAAGTTGGACTCATCCGAAGGATGAACTTATAAACAAGCAAATGTTATCCTCCTCAAGCTTGTCAAAAAATAAAGAGGTACTTGCCAGAAATGGTGGGGGAAAAGAGAGAGAACAGATTCATTTGTTACACTTTGATTAGTAAAATCATTACACCACTCTTGAACACGACACTTTTTGTCACACTTCTAACTGGGTTGGGAAATCATTTGCCTATCAGTTAATCAAACCATATTAAAGGTCTTCAGTCGGTTTCTAGGTATTGGCTTATGGCAAATGTCACCAAACCATCTGCAGTGTCGTTATGTGTTCAAGAGGACAGTCAAAAAAACCATTCATCTGCAAACATTTGTCTCCATTCGCGTTGGCCATCCCTGAGTCAGTCCTTGCAAAAAATTTCTTCAAAAATTGATCTATGGTTTCGTGTCGTGACCTTGCTTACAACAGATCACTTTCTATTGATGACAACTCATCATCTAGGAAGTTGATCTAGAATCTGTCATTACCTTGGAATCTGCATGTCTTAATGGCAGGTTTCTCGCCTTCAACGATAGGTTGCATCATTGACCTTCGATCGAACGATTCTGTGAAATGTTCAACTTCAGATCACTTATTCACATTTCATGGATTGTACATAGTACTTTGAGAGCAATTGTCATTATTGATGGTTTCTCTCACACTTGTTAACAGTTCACATCATTGACTGGTAATTAAGTGGTTTCTACCATGTTCAACTTCAACACATTTAATCGCATGGATAGAATCGTACTAGTTCGGGAAGCAGAAATCAAGACCCTGGATCTAATTTCCACCATCCAGGCTATGAGGAGTTTTATTATTCATTATGCAGTAGACGATTCAGTACAGATGGTTGCGCCCATGTTGTGTCTACATTATTGATGTAATATTAAAATCATTTCTGTATCAGAACAATTTTAGTTAGTTTTGATCTGAGTATGGGAATGCCTACCTCAGCGATAATATGTATGTTTTGCATTGAATGTTTCTACAGGGTTCCGACTGGGGTGTCCATAGGCTAATCCTTGAAATGATAAAGCACATCACTCTTCGAATGCTCTCATACTTCGCACTTTAGGGGGGAATTTGTTACACTGAAAATTTTCACCATGACATTTTAGTACTCCCTTAGAAGTCTACAATATCAAAGTTCCTAAATTCAAGCCTTGAAATTAAGAGAAAATCTCATAAAAGTCTTAAAAACACTTGTACCGCACTTTCTCTTAACATTGCCTACGGTGCCGCACTTTCTTGCTCTAAATCATGTGGTGCTAAACACACTTTTTATTTATTAAAGGTTCGGACCCCTGTAAAAGGTAAAAAAGGGCGCAAGTAAAATCTAGAAGCTCAGTTTGAGTCATTATTGGAAGCTTCTAGAAACATTCGTGCAGTGGAAAGATCGCTCTTTTCAGGTTCATGCATCCCATCCATTAAGGAGCTAACCCCTTGATGTAAGGAGCTAATCCCTTTGAAGGAGGACCCTATCCCTTCTTGTTTGGAGCTATAACCTCCTCTCTTTTACTATAAAAAGAGGCATAGGGCAACCTCAAAGGGAGTTCAAGCTTTAGTATTATTGGAGGTGAAGTGTTGTTGAAACTTAGACCCTTTTAGCTGAGATTTCATGTGGGAAAGATTACATACCTGTATGTATCTCGGTTGGAAGAGCGCAAGGCTAGTCAGAGTAAAGGAAACGCCTGTTCCGGACCCCAGGAAGGCGTGTATGACATCAAGGCGAACACGGTTGTAAGACTCTTCTTATTTAAGTTAATACGAATGAATATTTTTTTCTCAATGGGATATTTAATTGATTATCTCATTTCTTGAATTCCTTGATCATCTTGATAGATGTTTGATTTATGAATTGATTTATTATATAGGTGCTTTTGATCTTTTCTTGTGTTTGTGATTGCAGATCCTTGACGATGACTTTCTTCAAGTCACTGGAAAGAAGATCAGCGCTGGACTACAAGTAGGTTTCTAAAACCCTGTTATAATTAATTCCATATCAAACAATATCTAGAGAAAATGGTTTTTATTTGTTCGTTTGTTGCTAACTATCCATAGGACACTTGGGAGGTCTGTCTTGTCTGCAAGAACAACTTATATGTCCAACACTCCCTTAACTATGATTTCTACTCTATGAGTTACAAGGATCTTATATCCAATTGGATACAAAACAAGACACCTTCAATTCCACCCAAAATTTTTCTGATTTACCAGAATTTGAGTGCTTGTAAAGCAAGGACTTGCAACATGTCTGTACTCTAGTAGTAGCCGATTGGACTTTGTTAGGATATTTTGACACATAGGAAATATTTAAGTATAACTTGGTCTAGCATAGAGTTAGGTAAAGTGTGTTTTTTTACTATGTACATTTGTAATTTATAATCTAACGGTCACGATATGTGGTGATCCGACGGTTCACACTCTCCTCGGTATTATCGACGCTTGATCCGTGGCTTAAAACCCGATTGGTCCATGATCTCTATTTAAATAGCATGGAGGGTTATTTGTCCAGTAGCCGTTCATGAGAGAAGCTTATGTAAATTTTCTTTCTTTATATTAATAAATTCCCTGAAGTGGCGGTGTTGGCTCAGGTCGTGGACTGTTTCCCTCTTTGAGGGTTTTAACCACGTCAAATACTGGTGTACTGATCTGTGATTTGTTTTTGAGCGGTGACCTTTGGTGTTTGATATAAGGAACTTACCTTGTAAATTCCTACATGGTATCAGAGTTGTTTTGAGGGTCGCATACGTTGTTGATCCAAATCCGAAGTCAGTTTGGTTGCATGTGACTGCCCTTTTCCATATCTACTGTTTTTTACCACTTTCAGGCCGGGAGAACTGCTCTGTTGTGTCCATAGTCTCTGTTACAGTGAGGAACCCTTTCATTTCATGCAAAAAGGTCTCCAGATGCCCAAGCTATGTCATTTTAGATTTGGAGGTATAAAGTATTTTTTTTGTAGTTATATTTATTAATACCTCTATTTATTTCAGTTTATAGTCTTTTTTTATTACCGGATCTATACCCTCTTCTCTGTGTATGCTCTTTACTCTGCATTGTGTGCGATCTGGCAAACTAGAAATAGGAAGACGAGATTTCTCTGCTACGTATGCCCTTTCCCCGTGACTTTGTGTGATCTTGGGAAATCAGAAATAGTGTAAAAAATATAGTTGTTGGACAAACTAACCATAAATATAATGTTCTGTCGTAAGGCTTGTATTTTTTGTTTGTTTGTTTGCATGGTTGTTTTTTTTGCAGGAATAAACACACAAATTGAAGAGAAAAAAAAATCTTCCTGCTTTCAAACTATTATAAAATTCTTTTAGTAGCTCACTTTATGAGAATAAAGGTCTTAGGTTCAAGTCTCTTTGTCACATTTCTTTTTCTAAAAAGTTTTTTGTTAATTTACTTTTTCCTTAAAAATATTTTTGGCAAATGCCTTAATATATATATATATATATAACACATGTAAAAGTAACATTGTAAAATGACTCTCACTTATTTATAAAAGTGGGGCACATAAAGTAGTTTTTTTTTTTTTTTTTTTAAGTGAGCTTACTATATTAAGTTTGAAAAATGGTGGGGAGGATTTATTTTATTATATTTTTATTTTTAAGTACAACTTCATCATCAACTTTCAACCTATCATGTAACTACTCGGCATCTACTCCAACTTTTCTTCAAAATGGCATAACTTCTTCATCCAGAAGCCATTTTCAGAACCGTTTTTTTTTAACCGGCCTAATTTTTCGAGATATTTTCATTGAAGTAGTTAGTTTGAACATTTTAAGCTTCAATTTTTAAAAATGGAATTCTTAACAACACCAATTATTTCCAATGGATATTCTACATGGTAGACTTACTTAGAAGTAAAGGGCTTTATAGAATAGCCATGGGATAAGAATCTAAACCTATCGATGGAGATAAAACAACTAAATGGGATAATAAACAAGATCAAGCATGAGGGTTGATAGGAATGTCCATTACTCAAGATCTTAGATTTCATATCCGAGAATTTGACTCCCCTGCTAAAGCTATGAAAAAGCTAAATACTGTTTTTGGCATTAAAAATGAAATCAGAGCTCACTAGCTTGAAAATGAGGTCCTTACTTTGGACCCCAATAATTTCTCCTCCATCTAAGATTTTTTGTCCAAATTCAAGACCCTTAGACTTCTTTTAGAAGGTTGTAAGGTCAAAAAGGAAGATGGTAGCCTTATCTATTCCATTCTTGCTAAGCTATGCTCTGTATACTCTGTATTTGTTTCCACCTCCCATTCCACTATAAAAGCCCTAATTTCTCAAGGAACAACCTACTAGTCCCCCTCTTTTGATGCCTTTTGCGATTCTTTGATAAGAGAACAAGAAAAACTCTTAAACCTTGGTCTTATTAATACTATAAACTCTTCTAAGAAAACCCTAGTAGCCCAACAACAACCATATCCAAAGAATCCTAAGAATCAACATCCTAAAAAGCATGGTCCTAAATGAAACAAGGGCCTTAAGCAATTTCAACCGCAACCTGAAAAGAAAAAAAAACAACTCAACAAACTGATAAGGCAAATAAAAAAAAAGTGAAGAAGATAGATAGACACTGCAACTTTTGTAATTGTGATGGCCACGTAGAGTCAAATTTTTTTAAGAAGATAGAAGCCTTGGAAGCAGCAATGAAGAAGCACAACATCAATTTGGAGAGCTCTTAAACTTCATCTTCGAGAATGGAACTTTCTACTTGTGGTTGTCAAGCATCAAGATCTGGTTATGCATTGAATGTATATTCTTCTTCTCATTCTCATGAGTGGCTCATTGATTTTGGAGCCTCTTACCACATGGCCAAAAATAAAGCCATGTTTTCTTATTTAAATGATTGTAACACCAAAAACGTTTATGTTGGTGATGATAGATCTCTTAGTGTTATAGGGTTTGGAACCATTCATCTAGATAATGGTCAGTTTAATGATGTATTGTATGTTCCTACCTTGTCCTGCAACCTTCTATCTGTTTATTAGATAACTCATTTAGGTGAAACGAAAACTGTAGAATTATCACCTCATGATGTTTTAATTAAGGACCTAAGAGATCCTAGACATATTTTAGCTACCAAAATTGTTGATGATTCCACAAGGTTGTATAAGTTTTACAACTTTGGGTCATCATGTCTTCCCTCCATTTTTGTTGCTCATAATGATGAAGTAAGCAAACTTTGGCATGAGCGATTTGGTCACTTAAACTATCGCTCTCTTCAAACCCTATGTAAAGAAAATAAGGTGACAGGTCTTCTTATGGTATCTTGTCAAGATGGTGTTTATTCCGGATGTGTACTCGGAAAACATCATCGGGATAGTTTTGACAAACGTGCCTCTTGGCAAGCTTCAACCCCTTTGCAGCGTGTGTACAATGATTTATGTGGTCCACTTCCTGTTGTTTCTTTCTCTGGCTACAAGTACTTCTTAACTTTCATTGATGATTTTTCCAGACGCACTTGGGTATACTTCTTAAAACTCAAGAGTGAAGTTTTTAACATCTTCTTGGCCTTTAAGGCCTTTGTTGAGAAACAATTTGGACACCACATTCTTAAGTTAAGATTTGACAATGGAGGGGAATATGTTAACAACAAATTTATCTAATTTTGCACTCAGCATGGCATTCAATTGCAACATATTGTTATGTATACTCCACAACAACATGGTGTAGCTGAAAGGAAGAATCGCACTCTAAGAGAAATGGCTAATTGTATGCTTCAATCTAAGGGCACAGTCATAATTTTTGGGCAAAAGAAATTAACTATGAAAATTACATAGTAAATCACACTCCTACTAAGGTTTTAAGGAATATTACTCCAGAAGAAGCCTGAAGCTCAATCAAACCTAATGTAAGTCACTTTCGTGTTTTTGGAAGTGAAGCTTGGCCCCATATTCTAGATGAGAAACATAAAGCCTTAGAACCTGTTGGAGGATTAATTCGTCTTGCGGACAAGACCGATCTCCCTAGTACTAAAAGTATCTAGCAACAAACAGCCAAATAGACTAATCTTTCTCTAAGCATATACGATCTATGAAAAGCTCTATAGAGGTGTTAAGGACTTACCATTTGTCCAGTGCTTGCTTGAAGTCGTTGTTGTCCTTCGCGCGCTTGAAGGAGTCTTCCTCGTAAACCTGCAGTCACAAGCAAACAAAATATTACATAGCACCTGTATAGAAATCATCATAAACCATGCTTATCATAGTGATCAAGGAATCTATGAAATAAACCATTGATTGAAAGCTTATTGAGAAAAATGAGTATATTTGTATTAATTTCAAAAGAAGAAAATCCTTACAACCCGAGCCTTGATGTTGCACAGGACTTTCCGGGGTCCGAAGCAGGAATCTCCTTTACTTTGATAAGCTCTGCACTCCTCCAACCAAGACGAATAGAGGTATGTAATCTCTCCTCACAAAATTCTTAATCAACTGAGTCTGAATCTCAACAGCACTTAACTTCAAATATTCTAAAGCTTCCACTCCCCTTTGAGGCTACCCAATGCCTCTTTTTATAGTAGAATAGAGGAGGTTTCTTGTTCCAACTATGAAGGGATAGAATCCTCCTTCAAAGGGATAAGCTCCTCACATCAAGGGGTTAGCTCCATAAGGTAAGGGATTCATGCACCTCACAAGAGCGGTTCTGCCACCGCAAAATCCATTCTAGAAGCTTCCAGAATTTACTTTAATTGAGCTTTTTGGAATTTACTTGCGCCTTTTTAATCTTACAGGGGTCCGCACCTATAACAAAGATAAAGTGTGTTCAGGTACGCAGGATAGTTGAACATTGAGTGCGGGACCGCAGGTAAGATAGCCAGAAAGTGCAATACCAAAGTTTAAGAGACTTTTAGGAACTTTTTCTGATTTTCAAGGCTTGACATGAGGAACTAATATGTTTAGACTTGCAAAGGGAGAAGTATGAGTTATAATGAGCACATACACATAGTAGAATGTCAGGATGACAATTTTTAGTGTAACAGATTACCCCCTAAAGTGCAAAGTCTGGAATAGATGATGCTGAAGTCTGTCATATATGAAGAGTGCAGTACTTTATCATTTCAAGGATCATCCTGTGGTCACCCCAGTCGGAACCTGTAAAAACATTCAATGCAAAATATATATATATCATCGCTGAGGTAGGCATTCCCATACTCAGATCAAAACTAACTAATTCAAACTGTTCTGATACAGGAATGATTTTGAGTATATCACAGTATAGACATGTGTAGACATAGTATGGACGCAACCATCTGTTTGTAAATAGTCTACTGTAAGATAACAAAATTCCTCGCAGCCTGGATGGTAGAAACTAGATCCAGGGTCTTGATTTCCGCATCTCGAACTAGTAAGATTCTATCCATGTGAATAAGTGTGTCGAAGTCGAACATGGTAGAAACCACTTGATTACCAGTCAATGATGTAAACTGTTAACAAGTGTGAGAGTAACCACCATTAATGTCAATGGCTCTCAAAGTACCCAGTACAATCCATGAAATGTGAATGAATGAGCTGAAGTCGAACATGTCACGGAATCATTCGATCGAAGGTCAATGATGCAACCTGTCGTCTAAAGCGAGAAACCTGCCATTGAGGCATGCAGATTTCAAGGTACTAACGATTTCTAGATCAACTTCCTAGATAATGAGTTGTCGTCGATAGAAAGTGATCTGTCGTAGACAAGCCCACAACATGAAATCATAGATCAAGTTTTGAAAACATATTGGCAAGGACTGACTTAGGGATGGTAAAAAATGGATGACAGATATTTTGTAGATGAATGGTTTATTTGAACTGTCCTCTTGAACACATAACGACACTGCAGATGGCTTGGTGACAGTTGACCCAAAGCTAATACCCAGGAACCGGATGAAGACTTTCAAATGAGGTTTGATTAATTGTTAGGAAAAGGATTTCCCAACCCAGGTGATTGAAAGTGTCGTGTTCAAGAGTGGTTAACTATATTTTTGAAAAATCAAAATACAACAAACAAGTCCATTTTTCTCTCTTTTCCCCCACCATTTCTGGCAAGTACCTCTTTATTTTTGACAAGCTTGAGGAGGATAACATTTGCTTGTTTATAAGCTCATCCTTCGGATGAGTCCAACTTAGTTTAAGATTCGAACCCTAAGAAGGAGTGGTTCGTTCCTGTTGAAAATTAAACAAGTCCTTTACTGTTCAATTTTAACGAGTCCAGTATAGGAGAAACTCGGTGTTTTTCAATTTTAGGGAGTCAGAAGAAAAAACTTAAGAAAACTCTGTGGGTGTACTTTTTTGTAAATTTAGTCTCTCGAGCCCGAAAAAGAATAAAATAATGCGGGAGAGAACTCTATTGACTGTATTTAGTCAACGTATACCTTTTTCGTAAGTAGTCCATTTCAGTCCGTAAAAGGGGTAAACTTATACTGAAGGAACGATTATTCATTTACTTTAACGAGTTCGAACAATCAAGTACTCGGCAATCTTTTCATGTTTAGAGAGTCTGAAAAGGGCTTAAAAGAGGACTCCAATGTTTCGCTTTTTCATGAATTTTTGAAAGAGTCCAAAAAAGTGATAAAAGTATGCTCTTTGTTGAAAAATGATCAATTCTCCTAAAAAATCCAATTTCTGCACAAAAACTTGAAACATTACACATACCTGTTTAAGATGAGTAAAAATGCTTCAAAAATACCCTTTTAAAGTGAAAAATAAACAAATTAAAAATTCATCTATTCGAAAAAAATTATAAAAAGAACTTTTTCAATTTCATTTTTACCGTTCAAGTTCAGAGTGAAAAGTAGAAGCTTTTGGGTAAAAAAGTTCCTGTGAAGATTCTAGAAAATCTGTCTGTCGAAATCGAGAATCTTCTGCCCCAGGTAATCCACGACCTCCTAATATTGCATTTCATCCATTTACAATTTGTTTTTAGGCTTTATATTTTATTTATAAGGGAGAAAAATAGTTTGAAAATCGCCTGCGGGGGTCCGCAGGTGACACACATGGTACCTACGGACCCCGACTTTTTTCTACAAAGAAAAAAGTCGTGGGTCTGCACTTTCCCCACAGAGCACGTGCGTTCCTACGCACTGTGTACAAAGGTAAAGAGCGGTCCCTGCACGTTTGAATTTAAAAATCAAATTTCTCTCTTGCCGCCCAAAAATTTTCAAATTAGATTGTTCTAATCTATCTTTTTATGCATTGTAGGATTAACAAGATGTTGATTTGGAGAGAACCTGAGAATGAGGACGTGGACGAAGCCACAATGCTCCATTTGCCCACAATGCAAGCATTAAGAGAATGCGGTCTGTATAAATTTTGGGCCATCCAAGGCATGAGGGCACAGGTAAACCTCCTGACATGGCTGGTAAACAGGTGGAACCTGCAGGACCAGTGTTTCATTATTGGTGGCCACCGGCTCAAAATTGAGCTAGAGGATATTTATTTCTGACTGGTTTGTCCAAGAGGGGCGAAAAAATTTCTCTGTTTGGGACTAGGCCAGGTGGCCAAACTGTCGCTAGTCTTCGACAAGAGTTCTGTAATGATGAAGCAGACCCCAGGGACAAACGGATTGATATAAAAACCATCATCTGTCCTGAGCTGAAAGTTATTGCATTTACTGTTACCAGACTGTGTGGGAGTGCCGCACTGCATGTGGCTACCGGTTCCCAGATGCGCATTGTTGTGGACTATTTTCGCGGCACCATTTTCAACTGGTGCGAAGCTGTGTTGGCTAATATAAAAGGCCAACTAACTAGATCGAAGAATGGAAAATTAAATAACTTTGGATATGGATCCATAGTTGTCACCTTTTCTCCAGAGAGAATCCCTATGCTAGCTCCACAGAGTATTCCTGTTGATGTCGGTCGTCTTTGAGAACCTAGGATGGTTCGTTGGGTCGCACTGATGGCCCGTCACGGTATTGAGGGCGCTGAGATTGTTCGATTTCCTTCTTCATATTTTCGTTGGCTGGACCGCCAACTTTTTTTCATAGAGGACTTTCCATACGTCGGGATAGATTTATGCGGCGACCGAGAGATGAGTCTCCCAGCAGGGGAACAGTGGGATGAATCAGGTAAAATCATTTTCAACGAATTCTAAATTCTAATTTTTTTTTTATTTTTGATCGTCTTGTCAATTAATAACCAAAAATTTTTTGAATATAGATTTGGGCCCACGGCGACCAGCCCATCTCCAGCCTTATGACAGAAGACAACCAGTTGCAGCCGCACCAGCCCCAGCAGGCCAATTAGCAGAAATCTTGACTGATTTAGAGCATCATCTAGAGCGTTTGACTCTAGATATTCCGGAGACAGACATAGATGACATTCCACTCAGATTGCAGAGATACGTGATTGGTGTTCCAGGACCTTTTAGGAGGTTCCTGTGCAGGGTGGTTCGGGCAGTGGTTTCTTATCGTGATCACCTTCAGTGATGGGATGATCGTGTTGTAGACTCATATTTTTGACCTTTTGTGTTACTATTTTGCCGATCATAAGGTGTTTCCAACCTATGATCGAAGACGATGTATATTTTTTGAAAACACTTCTATACTATGATATATATGTATTTACCGGCTATATGTGTACATGTTATGAATGTTGTTTTGTTTTATTTTTTTTTGATCATTGCAAATGTCGATTTATCATACTAGAAGCAACTGCGTCTGCTAATGTATTTAAATGTCTTGGAATATGTTGATATTTAATGTAGTCAAATTCACGTTCCAAGAGACGAACTCCTAAAAATAACTGTAATAACACCGGATTTCTAATGGAATAAACCCTGTTAAGCTGTAATACAACAAGTTCAGAATCCAACCTAACAATCAAACTCCGAATTCCAAATGATATGGATTCAAATAATAACTCAATCACTGCACTATACTCAGCAATGTTATTCGTTGTTTGACCAAGGCTTACCCCATGCATGGATACTAACTCATCAGAGGGTGAATAGATAACCCAAGCTACGGAAGAAATATTATGTGTACTACGACAAGCACCATCAGCAAAACCAATGTAGGTTTGAAGAGACGTCGACATCTGCAATATCAAGAGTAAAACTCAGATAAGCAGGAATAGTGATAAAAACACACTTCTAAACTAAGAACGCTTTTCTAATCTAAAACACACTAGCAGTAAAGAAATCTAATCTAAAAATAAATCTCCATACCAAGTTAAGCATAGTATCGCTTCAGATAAAGCCCATTTCTGGGTTTATCTAAAGAGACACCATCAAAATCTATCAGCTCATAGGCCCCTTTTGCCAGCTTTCGCTTAACAATGAAAGGACCATGCCACATGGGCACGAATTTCCCAGCTCCTAGCTTATCATTGGCTTGATCATAAACTAAGACTAGGTCTCCCTCTGAAAAATTTCGAGGGGTAACACTTCTATCATACTGAGCTTTTATTCGTTTAACATGAGCCTCGTTTGCTATTGCGGCATTTCGTCGATTCTCGTCCAGCTGAGCTAAGTACAGGAAACGTTTCTCCTCTTTAGACGTAGCTGGGAGTAATTCTATGGCTAATTTCAGTGACGGAATTTCGCATTCAATCGGCAACACAACTTCCAGACCGTAAACGAGTTGAAAGGGAGTGAAACCAGTTCATGTTTTTACTAAGGTTCGATATGCCCAAAGTGCTGAAAACAACATGGAATGCCAATTCATTTTGTGAATACCAATAATTCTTCTAATCATGGTGACTAAAACTTTATTTATAGCTTCGACCAAACCATTGGCTTGTGGATAATATGGAGTGGAATTATCGTGGCGCAGGCCAAGTTTATCTATCAGTTCAGTCATCATGAAATTTTGAAAATGACTTCCATAATCTGTAATAATAGCTTGAGGAACACCGAACCTAGCAATTATGTGATTAAATACGAAAGTTGCAGCAGTCTTTCCATCAGCCAAAAATGTAGGCATCGCCTCGGCCCATTTAGTAAAATAATCCACTGCTAAGATAATATATGCATGCCGGGTTTGGATAATCTTGCGCGCGCGCTGCTGCCTGCGCGGCCATTGACCTAGCAGCCGACTGGTCTCCTCCTCCCTGCGCGAGGCCCTCGGCCTCAGGCCCTCCATGGCCTCCTCGAATGCTGCTCCGGAGGGCCATGCTGCTCTGACCGCAGAAGACGCATTTTCTGCTTTGATCAAATCTCTTGATCCTCAGCGAACTCGCCCTGCAATGACCAAGTTTGTCAAGAAGCTGGATGGATTGCAAGAGGTTAACCTCCCTCCAGCTCTTCCACGTATGGTTGCACTCTCTTTAGCCGAGCGGGGGCTCATCGGTCAGTTCACTGGCCTTTGGCCCTCCCCGAAAACTGTTCAACGTTGGATCGAAAGAAACTGGGCAGACAAAGTACAAGGGAAAATCTCCATTCGTTTTTGTGGAAAAGGCTATTACACATTCCATTTCGAATCCAGAGCAGACAAGGACTTAATCTTCAGAAATGGGTCGTACTTCATGGACTCTCGCGGATTATATCTGAACAAATGGACTCCAGACTTCGATCCTGAGCTAGATGTCCCTAATGCTGTTCCGGTTTGGGTTCGTCTTCCACATCTCCCACTCCACTACTGGGGAGACGACTCGGTCCGAGCTATTGGCAATGCTGTTGGAAAATACATTGATCGGAGCGAGCCCAAGGATAACATGCAGGCATGTGCGCGTATATGTGTTGAAGTAGATCTAGGCAAGGGTCTTCCAGAAGCAATCGAACTAAAGGTGGACGAGTGGACGCATATTCATCAACTGGACTACGAACAAATTCCATTTAAATGTAAGGTATGTCACGAGTACGGTCATTTTTCCAATCACTGTAAAAAAATAGTTAATGATGAACCTGCTCAATCTGGAGAGCAATGGGAAACTGTTAAAAAAAATAAGACAGCCTCTGGCGCGAAAGCAATCCATGAAGAGGCTCCTCCCAAATCTGCCCCTCCCAAGCCTAACCCCCTCTCCGCTGAGCCTAATGCCTCCTCCTCAGCAGTCCCTCCCCCCTCCTCTCCTCCTGGCCCACCCATCTTCCCCACCCCGGGGCCAAACTCCGACCCTCCCCTGATATCCTCAAATCCCTTTGGCACCCTCTCTATCCCTGAAAATGAACCCCTGATTGAAAATGACCCTCCCATCCTTTACTCCCTTTCTCACTCCTCTCCCTCCCATTCTCCAGACCCCCCCCCCACCTCGATCTACTAGAAGCTCCTCGAAAGAGCATGGAGTCAATCAAGAATCCCAAAAAAAGGGCCTGGTAGGAAATCAAGCAAGCAGCAGAGAGATGAAAATGCTCAAAAAGACATTGCTATGGGAACTCAAAACCCCATAGAAACCTACATATTGAGTCAAAATAGCAAAGAAGCAGCACACAAGGAGCAAGGGGGACGAGCATCCCTCTGAATTTCAAATACTCAATGATGAAAGTTATATCTTGGAACTGTAGGGGACTGGGGCACCCCTCAAAAATTGCTGCCCTGAAAGATCTCACATACCATGAGAAGCCAGGAATTGTAATGATACAGGAAACAAAGCAAGGTTTGCAAGAGATGACAAGAATTATAGAACAACTCAGACACTATGAGGGACAAACATGTGAAGCAAGAGGAGCCTCCGGTGGTATCACCACCATGTGGAACAAAAATACCTGGATATGCACATCCAAAACTATTAATCCTCACTGGATTAAAGTCATCTTAGAAAGCCAAGAAGAGAAAAAGCAAATAGTTATTTACAACATTTATACACCGAATCATTTCAGAGACAAAGAGCAGTGCTGGGACACTTTACAAGAAGACATCCAAGCTGAAGACAACAGAAACATCATCCTTGGGGGTGATCTAAATCTTATATTACACGCCAATGAAAAAAAAGGAGGCATATTTACACATGATCCAAACAGAGCAAAGCTGGAAAACATTATGCAAGAAAGTGACTTAGCAGATATCATCCCAAAAAATCGGAGGTACACTTGGAACAACCGCAGGCTGGGAAAAGACAACATAATGGAGCGCCTTGACAGAATTCTGGTAAATACCTCTCTCCTCTCTGAGTTTTCTACTGCTCATGCTGAAATTCTGCCTTATTTGGCTTCCGACCACTACCCCATTAGCATTATCCTTGAAGCTCATTGCCCCCTGGGGCCTTTGCCTTTCAAATACAACCCACTTTGGCGCAGCAATCCCATTGTGGATCTGATTGTCAAATCAGTTTGGCAAAATCACATAGAAGGATCACCAGGGTTTATTTGGGAATGCAAACTAAAGAATACAAAACATGCCCTGAAGGATTGGGTGAAGCAGAATTACAAAGAACCAGAAACTGTCAAAATTGAGCTGAAAAATAAATTGAAAGAAAATCACAGGAGAATAGAGGAGAATGGGCTGACCCATGAGGACAAAGCATTAGAAAATGACTTATATTATCAGCTGTACCGGGTTAATAGAGAAGAAGAACAAAAGTGGAGAATTAAATCAAGACAGCTCTGGCTTCAAGGTGGAGACAAAAATACAGCTTTTTTCCATAAGCAAGCAACAGTCAGGAAAATCAGGAATAATATCACCATGATCAATGATGAGGAAGGCTGCCTTCAAAAAACTCAAGAAGCTGTCAAGCAAACTGCCTCAACCTATTACAGCAATCTCTTAACTGAGACCAAGAATATAGAGGATTATTCAGACCTCCTTCAGCATTTGCCCAAAGGAATCAATGATGACATTAATGCAGATCTGACTAAGGAAATCAATGAAGATGAAGTACATGATGCCATATGGGCCCTTCAGCCAGAGAAAGCCCCAGGACCAGATGGCTTCCCAATCTGCTTTTACAGATCATACTGGGGAATAATTAAAAAAGACCTTGTCAAGATGTTAAGATGGACTCAACGTAAATGCAAAATTGGAGGGTTCACAAATGCAACCCACCTTGCCCTTATCCCTAAAGAAAATCGACCTTTGACCTTCTCTCGTTTTCGCCCCATCTCTTTATGCAACTCTTCTTACAAAATTTTGACAAAAATATTGGCCACTCGCCTAAAGCCTATCCTTCCCACTCTCATATCTGAAAACCAAGGGAGTTTTATGGCCAATAGGCAAATCTCGGACTCCATTCTTCTTGTCCAAGAGGCTATTCATTCCAGTCAAACCCGAAATGAGAAAGGCTTCATTTTAAAGTTAGACTTAGCCAATGCTTTTGACCGTGTCAGGCACTCCTTTCTTCTTGCTGTGATTGAAAAGATGGGATTTGCCACTCCCTTCATCAGCCTTATCAAAGCCTGCATTACAGGACCTTGGATCTCCCCTCTTCTCAATGGCAGACCTGGACCATCCTTTCAATCCTCCCGCGGTCTTAGACAAGGCTGCCCCCTCTCGCCATATCTCTTTATTTTGATGGCTGAATCTTTCAGTAGAGCTCTGGATTATAATCGTCGCATGGGCCTCATCACCGGGATCAAGTTTGACAATGGGGTCAAAAACATCAATCACTCTCAGTTTGTTGACGACACTCTGCTAATGGGGGGAGCCTCAAACATCATCGCCCGCCACTTTAAAGCTCTCCTAGATAAATATATGCGCTACTCTGGAGGCCTGATAAATTACCTTAAGAGCTGTATTTATGGGTGGAACACTTCAGCACAAGTTATCCATAGGATCGCTACAACCTTTGGGGTTCCTTGTAAGATGAAGTGGGAGCAATTTACATATCTGGGCATGCCTGTGAGTGCCGGCAAATTGAAAGCTACTGCCTGGGAAGTTATCATCGACAAGATGAAAAGGAAGATAAAGCATTGGGGCACCTCTTGGCTTAATCCTGCAGGACGCATAACTCTTCTTAAAGCTGGCCTCTCCTCCCTGCCCTTGTACTGTTTTACACTTTTACAAGCCCCTGCCAATCTTCATTCCAAAATGGATGCTCTTCTTCGACATTTTCTTTGGCAAGGAGGGAGAACTGAAAAAAAGAAATACAACTTGGTAAGCTGGAAGCAGGTCACTCAGCCATGTGAGAACGGAGGGCTGGGAATCAGATCTTCTAAATTCCTAAATCTTGCCTTTGCTGGCAAGCTGGTATGGAGACTTATATCTGGCAGAAATGCTTGGTGGAAAGCAGTTCTAGAAAAAAAAAATCTTGACTACCCAAGGCACCAGCTCTTAGACCATGAGCTCCCAAACAAAGCGTGCTCAAAAATTTGGAGGATGTGCAAAAAAGCTATACCACTTATTGCTCAAAACACTTCCAAAGTGCCCAAAGGAGGTAGCTACATCAGAATTGGGGAAGATAAAGTATTAGGGCAACAGCCCATAAATCGAAGACCTGGAACTCAACAGATTCTTGCTCTCTTTAGCAGTGCAGGGATTCAAACTCTGGATCAGATATCACAATGGGAAACTCACTCTCATGCCTGGAAAGGTTGGTCCTTCCCTAATATACCTGCAGATACAGAAATCAGTCTCAACACCCTGAAATTCTACCTTCATGGTATTGCCCCTTCCAAGCGCTACCTTGCTGATGACTTTCAATGGGACCCCTCAAGCACAAGTTACACTATTAAGACTGCTTATCACCAGATCTGCATTAACGAGTATCCCATGACAATATGGGCACACTGGAGAATTGTCTGGAAGGCAGAAACTCTCCCAAAAATCAAATTCTTCTTATGGATCCTCCTAAGAGGGAAAGCCCTCACTGCAGAGAACCTCAGAAAGCGAGGAATAAATGGACCATCTCGCTGTCCAAACTGCCAAAGTGAAGAAGAGACAAGTCAGCATCTATTTATAGACTGCCCTTTTGCTTCAGCATGCTGGAAGGAAGCTTTTCGGAGTCACAACCCCCCTTGGGAGCTGGGCACTAACATCTCTGAAGTGCTTCACATATGGAAAAAAAGTTATCCGTGGGGGAAAAAAGCAAACAACACTGCTCGACGAGTATGGAATGCCTTGCCTTGTACCATCCTTTGGAACATCTGGCTGGCAAGAAACAGAATGATATTCAAAGGTAAAGCAACTGATGTTAGAAAACTATACAATAAAGCATGGAACCTCAACTTGGAAGTTCTGTCCACCAAATGTCACAGGAACCTTAAGGTATTGGATCTAACTGTCGAAGAAAGGAGTTACATTGGGCCTATTCTAAACAAAAGCAACATAAAACAAAACAGCAATGACCCCAACAGCAGAAACAACTCCAGATGTAGATGGAAAATAAGGATGAAAGAGGAAGAATTTGCTAGCTGGCTCAGGAAATGCAACATCCACTATCTTTTTTTCGATGGGGCTTCCAAATCTAATCCAGGAAGGGCTGGAGCTGGCGGTTTTATTTGCAACGGTAATGGAGATTTGTTATCTGAGTATGAATGGGGTCTGGGCTCAGCTTCAAACAACAGGGCTGAAGCCTTCGCCCTCCTTCAAGGCTTGCTCCAACTACTGAAACTTGGTATAAACAAGGCTATCATAATTGGAGACTCCTCCATAGTCATTGGTTTGATGAATAGCAACAAAAAAGCCCAAAATCTGCCCCTGCAGCAAATTATTGAACGCTGCCACTCTTTGGATCAAAAGATGAATGGCAATCATTATTACCACGTTCTCCGATCTCTCAATAAATCTGCTGATGTTTTGGCTAATAAAGCATGTTCCCACTCTGTCGGAACCCTTAGGTGCAATGGCTCCGACCAACACTACTTCTTGCCATGATCTGGACTCACTCCCAAAGCAGATCCACCCCTCAGCTGTTCATTGACTATGGATTCCAGAGATCTTTACCTAGCTCCTCTGCGAAGTTTCGAACCCCTGCCTCCTATCCAATGGCGCTGACCCCCACTGAGGTTACCTCCCCTGCAACAAATCCCAACCCTCTCTGGTTTGCATTAAACGCTTTAATACCCATCAAACTCTACGCTTTTTGTTTTATTAATAATTCATGCCCAAATGAATGCTCTCTTCATCCAGCCGAACCATTTTCATCTCCTCTCTATCGATCTCATAAGCACCTTGGACACTGCCCCATGAAACCTGCGATTCTGCTCCCACAGACAGAGCTCCTCTGCCCCAGATTTTGTCTTCTTACAAGCCTGGATCTGTTCCTGTCAAGTATGCCATCTGCTCCGGAGAAAAGACAAAGTACACCAAGCAATTTTCAATCTGAAATAGATAAGCAGCGCTACCCCTCTCTCAACAGGCGGCAACAGCGACATATCTGTAAAACCAATCTATGAAGTGTAAAACCTGTTTCATTCTCTGGCAGTTTGTCAGAATCTACACTACTTCTTTCCTCTGCGCAGCGACTGAATCAAGATGTAAAGCTGAATATGGCATAACCTGCAACTACTGGTGGCTATGTATTCATCATAACCGCATTGTAAATCTGGAGCGTTGTCTCCCTCCAATTTTCTTTTGAATATAACAAACCAGCATCCGACATTGTGAAAAAAAAGAAGATAATATATGCATGCCCCCCGGCCGAGTGAGGGTTACATGTAATAAAATCAATACCCCATTTCGTGAAAGGACCAATAGCAATTATGGGATGAAGAGGAGCGGGTAGCACTCGCATTTTACGATAAAAAATTTGACAATTGTGGCATTTCCGGACTGCATAAATACAATCTTTGAATAACGACGGCCAGAAATAGCCAGCGCGCAATATTTTTTGGGTTGTGGCATACCCAGACATATGACCGCCACATGTTCCAGAATGGCAGTCATTTAACACCTTTTCAGCTTCTTCATGAACAAGACAGCGTCTAAAAACAGAATCCGCTCCACGACGATAGAGTGTTTCACCAATAATATTATACTGTTGGGATTGGAAGCGTATTTTCCGTCGCTGAGATTGTGAAATTTCGGGCCGAAAAGATTGGGTTTGGAGATAAACAATAATATCTCCATACCATGGATCGAGAGTACTGATAAGAAACAGAGATTCGTCCGCAATGGGCTCTTCTGCCACAGTTTCAGTATCAGTAGAGGGAAAATCACACATCAGTTCCGCAAATACCAAAGATTTCTTTGCCTTGGATTTCTCAAACTCCAAGTCAAATTCCTGCAGGATAACTATCCATTTGGAATACTTGCCCCCTATCAATTGTTTGGTTAAGATATACATCATAGGGTTGCAACCATAAATGACTGTGGTGTTACGTAACAAGATGTAGTGCCTAAATCTTTGGACAGCTTGGACAGCTGCCAATGCCAATTTCTCCACATGTGTATACTTGATCTCGGTCGGATGCAGATTCCGATTAAGATAGTAAATCACATGTTCAGTATGAGGTTAGTCTTCCTGAACTAACACCATCCCAATGGTGGAACGAGAAGCAATGAGATACAAAATGTAATCCTGGTTGTAGTTGGGAGGATGCAATAACGGTGCATGGGTTAACACGTGTTTAAGTGCATCGAAAGATCGATTAGCGATCTCATCCCAAAAGAATTGAATATTCTGTTTCAACAACCGGGTGAAACCCTTTGTAAGCTCGACACAGTTAGGAATGAACCGACGTAAAAAGTTTTCTTTCCCCTGCAAACTTTGGAGTTGGCGTAAAGTCGAAGGAGGAGGTAATTTAACAATAGCTTCGACCTTCGACAAATCGACGCGAATGCCTGATTTCGAGACAACAAAGCCCAGTAAATGACCCGACTCGACACAAAAAACACATTTGTGTGGATTCAGCCTAATCTTATAATGCCGACACCTCATAAAGATAGCTCGTAAGTGTGTGAGATGGTCGGCCCCGCGTGACGAATGAGCAGGTAAGTCATCGAGATACGGCTGCACAATGTGCTTAATGTCATGAAACGCATAAGACATTGCCCTTTGAAAAGTTGCTCCAGCGTTCTTCAATCCAAAGGGTAGTTTGCGATAAGCAAATGTCCCCCATGGACAAATAAAAGTTGTTTTTGGCTTATCAGCAGGAAGTATGTTTATTTGATTATACCTGGAAAATCCATCCATAAAGGAAAACATTTCGCTACCGGCACAATCATCGATTATCTGATCGATATAGGGAGTTGGATAATTTTCTTTGGGACAGGCTCGATTAATATCCCTATAATCGATACATACTTGTATCGTTCCTTGTTTTTAGTTAGAGGAACAATATTCGATACCCAATCCGTTAAGGGAATTGGATAAATGAAACCTGCATGCAGCAGTTTTTCAACTTCTGCTTTGATAGCAGCAGCTTTTCTAGGATGTATTTGACGTAAACGTTGATGAACAGGTTTGGCATCCGGGTAAGTCTTGATTTCATGTATGACGATTGACGGATCAATTCCTGGCATTTCTTCATAAGACTAGGCAAACACATCACAAAATTCTTGAAATAGGGCTTTATAAGCTTTAATTTCATCTTCAGTACAGCAAGCACCTATATGAATGTTTTCAATTATTCCTAGTTTTACTAAAATGTCAATTGGAACCGTTCGAGAAATATTTTCCAAATTTAATTCAGAATCAGGATTTTGCAATGGATTCTGGGGTTCTTTGACATATTCAACAGTAAAAATTGAAGCGAAATCATCTTCAAAATGATCTGGTTCAGGTAAAAAAGAAGATCGGTGATGCAGATCTTCCCATGGTAAATCATCAACAGACAAAAATTCACGAATCTGCTCATCAGTATGAACAACATCCGGAAATGTCGCTGTGGCTGAACTGGATATAGAAAGTGATTCCTCAGGGATCCCATTCATTGGATCGATTCCAGTTGAAGAGGTGTCGGAAAGTGACTATACGGCCTGGTATGCAAGTTCAAATGGACTCAAAGGCATCATGCCCTCAATTGAATCTAACTCGGAATCAGAAGGTATGATCCAAGGATCATCAAACATAATAGTATTTGACGAAATCATGTGAATAGTTGCAACAGCAGGCGATACATTAGGAGGAGGAAAGGCAAAAGTTCCTAGTAAACCAGAATCTTTAACTATTCCTACTCCAACATCCTTATAAGGGATAGTCGCTTTACCAACGTGCTGGATTGTTTCTGTAGAGGCTGGGTCGGAAGAGAAATAGGTTAACTGATCTATTGTGACGATCTTTCCTTGATATGGAAATTTTATGAGTCGAAAGATCGAAGAAACAACAACAGTCATTGCATAAGACCAACTGCGACCTAGAAGAAGGTTGTAATCTAGAGGGGCATCAACCACTTCCACATCTAGATTTACGGTTTTACCTTCGACCCCTATGGGTAAATCATGCAAAATACCAAAAGGGTGAAAACCTCGACCATCAAAAGCCTTAAGAATCGTCGGAGATTGGTTAAGTGTAGGAGAACCAAGCGATTTCCAACACTGAATCGACATAATACACGTTGAAGCCCCCTCATCAATCATAGTCCGATAGATGAGTTTGTTTTTTACTAACACTGGTATCTGGAAAGCCATTTGATGAGGCAGACGAGGTGTACTATTTTCTAAATCAAAGATTATAAGATTAGAATCATGAACATCTATAGCTCCTATAGCAGACAAAAGTAATTTACGCTATGCTGGGCATGATTGCAACACTTCCAAAGCCGACATTGTTGAAGGGGAAATAGCTAAGTCTTCAACAATGTTGTAATTCTGAGCAGCTCTCGCATGTGGATTGAAAGCTGATTTACGAAGAACACCTTTAGTAGGCAATTTGATTATTAAGTCTGGATTTTGTTTCTCGATCTGTAGCGGACCAGAAACAGGAGGAGGTGTAGTTGATGCATTTGTATTAGAAGATTCTGCTTCTTTACCATCAATAGGACTCTTAGTACCATAATCTTGTGATCACGTCGCAATACTTACATGAGACATCATCAAAATAGGTTCTTCTGAAGCAGTCGAATTAGAACCAACCATTTTGCTATCTTGAGTTGGAAAAGGATCCTTCAAGACAGCAAGTTGTTGTGAACCTTTGATGAATTTTGCAACCTTTGCACGATGTGGGCATTCCTTAGTGAAGTGATCCTCGTCACAAATGCAACAAGGGTAACGAGGCTTGCGCTTTTCGTCATTGGATTCATTTTTATTAGTTTTCTCTTTCGAATTTTTCTTGTTTTTATTCTTCCCTTTCTTTTTACCACTGGATTTAGATTTAGCCGTAGATGTCTCTACAACGTGAATGTCGGCATAAATTTCGGGGGAAGATTCTCCTTTCGGGGAATCTAGTAAGGTTATAATAGGAGAAGAATTCTTTGAAGATTTCTTCTTACTTTTCGTATTAACTGTACCAATCATGCCATCAGCAGCATGAGACCCTGAAGGAGCAGCAACTATCTGACCTTGTTTTGGAAGGTCGGGGATTTTTTCATGTAAAGTACCTGACTGCGTGTAAACGAGATCAAGGTACTAAGCTTGAGAAATCACTTGCTCTTTAGTAACAACACCGGCCTTAGCTACATCTTCAGTGATCTTGGGTAACAATGATTTAACAAACCATTCTACCAAAATTTGATCTGGAATATAAACTTTCACCAAACGCCTTCTACGTCGCCATTCATGAATATGATCAGAAATATACGTAGACGTAGATTTCTTAAGTGAAGTTAATAATTCTGTGCCATTGTCGTATCTGACAGGAAACTGAAAGTGAGTCAAGAAGGCAGTTTCTAACTGACTGAAATTATGAAACGAGCCTCGTGGTAACTCAATGTACCATTTGGCTGCAAGTCCAATAAGAGTTCTTTGGAAAATACGTAAGCGAATCGAATCATCAATAATTGAATTAGACGCACACCAGAGGTGATAAGTCATGACATGATTTGATGGATCCTCTCCTGACTTACCTTCAAACTTCGGTATATCACTAGGCAACTTATGCAGCATTAGCGGCCAATACGGATAATAGAAAATTGGATCATTCGTAAGGCACGTCAAATCAGGTAAATCCAAAGTTGCAATAAATGGTAACTGACGGTTAGGGTCTCGAAAACCTTGAGTAGCCAAAGCAGTTCCAGGAGGTGGATACCCCGGATAACTGGGAATTGGATTTGCGTTAGGAATCGTGTAACCTCCTGGAAAACCAGGATTAACCGAACCAAACTGGGGTTGTTGAGGCTGCTGATAAGTGTAGCCAGGGTACGGTTGATACTGATAATTTGGATTTTGTGAACCGCGACCGAATTGAGGATATCCCTGGTACGGTTGATACATGAATTGTGGTTGACTTGTGACAACTGTACTTGTATCGGCTTGTCCTCCAGGCATCTGAACCGAAGTCTGAATGAAAGGCCCTGACTAGGGTATAGAGACTTGAGGGATTTGCACGGATGCAGGGATAGACGAACTCGGCATTACAGATACTCCAGAAATAGGTGTTACAGGCTGGACAGACGTAGCAGCAGTTTGAGGCGGAGTCTGAGGTGAACTAGGCCCAACCTGCTGAATAGAACTAGGTGCACGAGTTTGAATAGTAGGTTGGACAGGTTGTTGGGTTGGACCAGAAACCAAAGGCTGTCCAGGTTGAAAAGGTAACTGCACATTAGGCTGCATAGGCTGTTGATATTGGGACAGATCCCACACCATATTCATTCCGGGATATTGTCCCGTAGAAGGTTGAACATAAGGACCATAACCTAGTTGAACGTAGGGTTGATAAGTAAGTGGTAAATTTCCGGCTCCTTGAAAAGATGACTGACCAGAAGGCTGTTGGTAACCTTGAATTGGGTACTGACCTTGAGGTTGATAACCCTGAGGCGCGTACTGAAGTTGGGGTTGATAAGGACCCTGAGGAGCATATTGAGCTTGGGGTTGACCCTGGGGTGTGTACAATCCTGAAGGTTGATAACCCTGAGGTATGTACTGCCCTTGGGGTTGTCCCCCAAAATAATATGATTCCACAGTTTGTCCTGGGAAAAAGCTACATTGAGGTTGACCCCCAGGTGGTAACTGACTTCCTGAAGGTTGCCCCCCAGGCGGTAACTGACTACCTTGAGGTTGCCCCCTAGGCGGTAACTGAGTTCCCTGAGATTGCCCTCCAGGTGGTACCTGACTACCTTGAGGTTGCGGATTCGGAATATTACCGGACATCATAAAAATTTTCCCTTCGTTCGACGTTTCAGTTTTAATTCCACTTAACCCAGATGATAACACACTTTCAATTGGTTGAGGAGCTACCCCCGAGAAAGTACCAGACAGAGCCTGATATCCCGAAGGAACAGAAGGACCACCATGTAAAAATGATTCTGGTGTCTGGGAAAACATGGATGATTCTCCTGCCATAATGGATGACGGATAATAACCTCTGGGTGTTGGATGAAATGGAACTCGAGGTGGAGAAAAAGCAAGACCCGGATTCTCTAAAAAAATGGTTAAAGATAAGTACCAAGCAGTAGTTCGAATAGGGCTGTAGAAAATTGATTCACGTTCCCTAAGATGTAACGATTGAGGGGAATTGGGAAGAGATAACTCTTCGTCTGGATTAGTGAGTTCTTCAATAGAAATTAGTCCAGATGGAAGATTGTCAGTGACAATATTTCTTACCCTAGGTGAACCAAGATCGCTGGAAGTTGGTGAAATAAATCCCGAAGATGTTTCCAAAACAGAAGGTTCAGTTTCAGGTTCAGAGATTTCAGGTTCGTTATCCCATTCACTGGCAGGAGAAATACTACCAGTAACTTCAGAAACTGAAATCGGTTCTTGAATGTGTTCTGTTATGGGTTTTTGATAATCAGGATGAACCACTATGGATGAAGTTCCAACTTCTGTTGATTTAATCCTACCGCTACTAGACGATACCAGAGCACGAAGCCCTTCAAGCTGACTTGGTGAATATTCAGGAGGTTTCCCTTGTAGTCTCCGGGATTGTCTCGGCAATTCCGCCACGATTAATTATTCAACTAATCACACGCAAACAAAGAAAATTTCAAAGAAAACACCTAAAGTCTCTAAAGAAACAAACAGTTGAAACACACGCTTAAAAATCTGGGAGTTCAAACCACACACAAACAGTAACTCCTCGTACTAAAAACACTAGTTGGTGATGAAATCCAACTTAGTAGAAATTTAATACAGAAAGGGCGATTGGAACAGTTACCCCGAGAACCTGCTTAATGAAACAGACTGGCACAAGTTTCCTCACAAAACCATCTCGTGTGAAGAGAACCCCCCAGAGAGTCCAAGTGAGTCTAGTCGACGTCTGCTCCAGGTACAGTGAGATCTTTCCTTCACCGTCACCTTAGGAAATAATCTTAAGATAATGGACACTAAGGTTACCAATAGTAACAAATATAACTGGGGGAACAGTCTACGATCCGATCTCACGCGCAAGGGCAAAGTAGCAAGCTCAATCCCCTTGAAGGCTCCTCGACATGGTTAATCCGAGGTTTACCGACAAGTGACCCTAGGATCCTCGACAATGGTTAATCCGAGGTTTACCGTTTGTAATACGCGCAAAATCTTCTATCTTCCCCAATCAGACATAATTGATTATCTCAAAGGTTCGGACATGATCTCGTGATTGACTTCTTTAAGAGAAGCTTCCTAGATTATACAAATTACAATTAGGTTTATTTCCTACCGCAAGATTTGTCTACTTGTTTGTTTTACTACCTTGGAGAGTTAATTACTCCCTACTCCAAGATACTAGCCTAAGCTATGTTGGTGATAAGAGCCCTAGAAAATAAAAAGATTGCTAGATGGATTTTAATTAAGCGTTACTTTTAAGAGCTGTTTCTTAATTCAATGGGTGCGGAAGTGAAACTCTGATGGTGTGAAAACTCGACTTCCAAAAACACTAAAAATGCACCTAAAAATGATAATCAAATCATTTCCTTTCAGTGAAATTCTAATTAAGGAAAAGTTGGAGAATGCAATCCTTTTATTGAACAATTCCTTCTTTAAACATTAAGAGTAATTGAAATAAAATATTTTTGTCTTTTCAGCAATAGCTCAAAAATGAAACAAACTATCAAAGCTCATAAGAAAATCCTTTTACTTTCAAAAACTTGAAGCTACAAAACAAGTTTTCTTCAAAAGAGATCAACAAAATTCTATGAAAAACACTCAAAACTATCAAACTAATTCTGAGACCTACAAATTTTAATAACCTATTTGAATAAAAGCTTTAATTTTTTTTTGAAGAACGTTTTACTTAGTTATTCAGCAAACTAAGGATCTATTCGTTCATAATAACAAACAGTTAAAAAACACTCAATTATGTTTTTATAAAAAATGAAATTCAAAAACCAATAACAAAGTTTCTTTTCGAAGATTTGCAAAGAAACAGGCAATTCTATTTCTCAATAAAGGATGATTTCACAACCAGGCCACATTCAACAAAAGACAAAATACCAATGTAATATCAGGTATTTTAAACAGTCAATGCTTCAAATCGCTACAAAGACCAAGTGAAAGACAATCCAAAACGCAAAACTTCTAGAAAATCATCAAAAGACCAATACTACTAAGATTCATTCACAGAAAGCTTTTGACAGAAACAATCATCGATCTGGGCATAAATCAAAAACTCTAAATTAAATTAAAGATAAACTAAATAAAGAAATCTGAAGGTTTTTCAAAATTTTAACAGGGCCCGCAGTCTTGCAGAAGGAATAGGTGCGGTACCGCACTGTTTACTAAAGCAAAAATGAGAAACTGCCCGCACTGTGCAAAGAAGACAAAGTGCGGTCCCGGGAAAAAATTAGAGAAAAACATAAAAGATCTCAGAATTTTCAAAAACAGAGAAAACCTAAGCTACCCAGGTAGATGTCTATCAATCAAAAACTAGGAAAAACGTTTCCTCAAATCAAAATAAAAGAGAACCAAAAACAACAAGTTATTTCCCCAGTGGAGTCACCAATTTGTTGGAGGATTAATCCGTCTTGCGGACAAGACCGATCTCCCTAGTACTAGAAGTATCTAGCAACAAACAGCCAAATAGACTAATCTTTCTCTAAGCATATACGATCTATGAAAAGCTCTATAGAGGTGTTAAGGACTTACTATTTGTCCAGTGCTTGTTTGAAGTCGTTGTTGTCCTTCGCACGCTTGAAGGAGTTTTCCTCATAAACCTGCAGTCACAAACAAACACAATATTACATAGCACCTGTATAGAAATCATCATAAACCATTCTTATCATAATGATCAAGGAATCTATGAAATAAACCATTGATTGAAAACTTATTGAGAAAAATGAGTATATTTGTATTAATTTCAAAATAAGAAAATCCTTGCAACCTGAGCCTTGATGTTGCACAGGACTTTCTGGGGTCCGAAGCAGGAATATCCTTTACTTTGATAAGCTCTGCACTCCTCAATCAAGACGAGTAGAGGTATGTAATCTCTCCTCACAAAAGTCTTAATCAACTGAGTCTGAATCTCAACAGCACTTAACTTCAAATATTCTAAAGCTTCCACTCCCTTTGAGGCTACCCAATGCCTCTTTTTATAGTGGAAAAGAAGAGGTTTTCTGTTCCAAGTATGAAGGGATAGAATCCTCCTTCAAAGGGATAAGCTCCTCACATCAAGGGGTTAGCTCCATAAGGTAAGGGATTCATGCACCTCACAAGAGCGGTTCTGCCACCGCAAAATCCATTCTAGAAGCTTCCAGAATTCACTTTAATTGAGATTTTTTAAATTTTCTTGCGCCTTTTTAATCTTACAGGGGTCCGCACCTATAACAAAGATAAAGTGCCTCCAGGTACGCAGGATCGCTGAACATTGGGTGTGGGACCGCAGGCAAGATAGCCAGAAAGTGCGATACCAAAGTTTAGGAGACTTTTAGGAACTTTTTCTGATTTTCAAGGCTTGACATGAGGAACTAATATGTTTAGACTTGCAAAGGAAGAAGTATGAGTTATAATGAGCTCATACACATAGCAGAATGTCAGGATGACAATTTTTAGTGTAACAGAACCTAATAGTGAAAAATGAATTTTTGTTGGATATTCTGAAGATTTCAAAGGATGTATACTTCTTTAACCCAAATCCAAAAATGTAATCATTAGAAGAGATGTAAAATTTGACGAAAATATATCGGCCTGCGAGCCTAGTTTGGCGGGTGTGCCACCTTTGGTCTGCGAGCTTGATTCGACATATGTGCCACCTCTCTCTATCTCTTCTACTTCTGACAACATTCCTTCTACTTCGGATGATGACAGCGAGGATGACAATCCTCCTCCACCTCCTCAAGATCTTCCTTCAACTCCACAGCTTCCAAAATGGGTCCGCTCTACTCGAGATGCAATAGGTTCTCTTGCAGGTGACCTTGTAGATCAACGTTGTACATGTTCTCAGCTCGACAGAGCCTCTTCTTTATTGGCTCAAGTTCCAAAAAATTATGATCCAGATACCTTTGAAGAAGCTTCTGGTTATCCAGATTGGGATGCAGCTATGAATGTAGAATATCGTTCCTTATTGGAAAACGATACTTGGGATCTTGCTCTTCTTCCAAAGGGAAGAAAACTTGTCAGATGCAAATGGGTTTACAGAACAAAGTTTGGACCAGATGGAAAAGTGGATAAACATAAAGCTCGTCTTGTTGCTAAAGGATTTTCACAAGTTGAAGGCATTGACTATACTAAAACCTTCTCCCCTGTTGCCAAAATGAATTCTATCTGCCTTGTTCTTTCCCTTGCTGCCTCCTTTAAATGGGAAGTCCATTAGATGGATGTTAAATCCGCCTTCTTACATGGAGATTTGCATGAAGAAATCTACATGGAACAACCCCCTGGCTTTATCCAAAAAGACTCCAGCCTTGTTTGTCGCCTTAGGAAGTCTCTCTATGGTCTCAAACAAGCTCCTCGAGCTTGGTATGCCAAAATGGATAGATTTCTATTAGATAATGGCTTTTATAGGTGTCATTCTGACAACACTGTCTACACCAAGAAAGTGGGTAAGTCCTTCACCATCCTTGTTCTTTATGTTGATGATCTTATCCTTACTGGTAGTGATCCCAACCATATAAACCATGTGAAGTCTAGCCTCAAAAATAAGTTTGAAATGACAAACTTAGGACACTTGAATTATTTCCTTGGTCTTCAAGTCTTGCAATCCAAAGAAGGTATTACCCTTTCTCAATCCAAGTATGCCTGTGATCTTCTACGTCACTTTCACATGGAAGATTGTAAGCCAGCCCCTTCTCCCTTTCAGTATGGAGTCAAGATTTTTGTCACTTGTACTACCCCTGAAGTTGATGCTACCTTATACCGTCAACTTGTTGGTAAACTTCTGTATCTAACCCATAGTCATCCTGACCTTTCCTTTGTCGTTGGTCTTGTCGCTCGGTTTATGCACCAACCTCATGTAAGTCATTGGAAAGGAGCTAAAAGAATACTTCGATATATTCGAGGTACAATTTAGTTTGAGATTCATTACATTGTAGGAGCATCTCCATTGTTGATTGGTTTCCTTGATTCTGATTGGGCTAGTGACCCTGATGATCGAAAGTCTACTGCAGGATATGTATTCACTCTTGGTTCAAGACCTATTACATGGTCTTGTAAGAAACAAAGTGCCATCTCTCTTTCTTCAGCAGAAGCAGAGTATCGTGGTGCAGTTGAAGCCAGCAAGGAAGCCATGTGGCTTCGTCAGATCCTGTCTGAATTTGGCCTTCATCAGCAACATCCAACTACACTTTGGTGTGATAATCAGAGTGCCATTCAGCTATGAAAAGATCCAGTTCAACATTAACGTATGAAACACATTCAGCTCCACATACAATTCATCAGAAAGCTCATTCATGATTGTGTTCTTGAAGTGCAATATTGTTCAACCAATGATCAAGTTGCGGATATCTGTACAAAGGCTCTCACAAAAGCGAAGTTTACCAAACTTCGATCTATGCTTGGAGTTCAGGAAAGTTATCATTAAGGGGGGATAGGCTCTAATGCCTCCTTCCTGCTCCTATTATGTCACCTTTGTAAATTCTTCAATCCTATCCCAAGTTGTTCCTAAGGGGGGATGTTAGGATAGTCCGACACATAGGAAATAGTCTCCTATTTGAGTCACCTTTGTAAATCCTTCAATCCTATCCCAAGTTGTTCTTTAGTTGTTCTTCAAGGGGGATATTAGGATATTCTGACACATAGGAAATAGTTAAGTATAAATTGGTCTAGCGTAAAGTTAGGTAAAGTGTGTTTCTTTACTATGTACATTTGTAACTTATTATTTGACGGTCACGATATGTAGTGATCCGATGATTCACTCTCTCCTCGGTATTACCGACACTTGATCTATGGCTTAGCACCCAATTGGTCCATGATCTCTATTTAAAGAGCATGGAGGGTCATTTTTCTAGTAACCGTTTATGAGAGAAGATTATGTAAATTTTCTTTCTTTATATTAATAAATTGCCTGAAGTGGCCGCATTGGCTCAGGTCATGAATTGTTTCCCACTTCCAGGGTTTTAACCATGTCAAATAACAGTGTACTGAGCTGTGATATATTTATGAGCGGTGACATTTGGTGTTTGATCTAAGGAACTTACCCTATAGATTCCTACGGACTTGAACCTCACATTGCAAGCATTCTTCTTTATTCCATTTCATCTTACCCAATACGTGGATATTGTTATTAGAAGAGTTCTGCCTTAACAAGCGCTGGAGTTTAACCAATTAGTTTACATTAGCAAGAGAAATAACAAATAACACCAAGAGCAATAACAAATAACACTTTTTTTTTGCGTCGAGAGGTGCTTTACAACCCAATATGAGGTAAATGTGTAGGCGTAGATATGTAGGCATTAGATGTTAGAAGTGTAGGAGTTAAATATGTGAATATTTTTTAAATGCCAGGCTGATAAGTACACCTATGTTATGTAGACATTTTGACTTGGCCAAATTACATAAAAAAATAAAATTTAAAATAAATAAAATAAATGAAAAATAAAAATAAAAAATTAATAATTAATAATTGAAATAAAATTGAGATAAAATAGTAAATTTAGGCGTAGTCTAACTTATAGACGAAATAATTTTTTTTCACTGGAATTCACTAAAATCCAGCAATATAATGTCAATATTTTTTGTTGTTTAAAATACATTTTTAAATGCATACATGGATTCAACACCCTGAAAAACTCCCGAAACACTTGAATTATGCAAATTAAACAATTTAAACTCAAGTTTTTAAAAATTTATGTCGGATTTTAATTAAAATTAACGAGAAAAATGATCGTGAAAAAGACCATTTCATATATATATGTATATATATATATGTTTGTTTTATTTATTAATTTTTTATATAGTTTTTTTTTAATTTATATTTTAATACAATTTATTTTATTTATTATTTTTTAATGAAATTGAGATAAAATAGTAAATTTATGGATGGAGGTTTTTGCGCTTCAAGTTTTCACAACCCATGGTTTTTCCCTTGGTATTCTTCTCTAATGGTCAATTTACATAAAAAACAGTGAAATTTAATTAAAAATTTAAAAATTTCAAAAAACAACACAAAATATTAATAATTAATAATTAAAATAAAATTGAGTTAAAATAGTAAATTTAAGAATGAAGGTTTTTGGGCTCTAGGTTTTCACAACCTATGGTTTTGCCTGTGATATTCTTTAATGTAGCCTATTTAAAGGTGTTATTCGCTAATGTGAGACATTCATTGCAATAAAATATTTTAGTTAGATCAAAATAAATCCTAGTTTCTACAACAAATATAGTAATCTTGAGTAATTTTCATATCCAATTTGGTAAAGAAAACCACTTAATAAAGATTCATTACATAATGACATTATAGCTCTGTGAGTGCATGTCTTCCAGGTACAACTTGGGAAAAATAACCTTGCTCACTTGTTACTTAGCCTTCAAAGATTAGATTTTTCCTCGTTGTTTTGTATGTTGTTCATTTTATTTTTAATATATTTGAAATTTTACTTTGAATGTGGAGAGAAACACGTGCACTTAAAAAGATAAAATCTAGTGTTTATATTTTTTTGTCCACATTAAAATTTATTGGAGTTGCTCAGTTTAGATTGTGTCAAACATTGATTAAACCTCCACATGAAAAATCACTGGAATATGTCTTGCAGATGTTCACAACAACTTAGTTTAGATACAATTGTGATTGAGTTTTATTTAAGGGATCTAATAATAACATTAAAAATAAAATTAAACCAAGGATAGTTAATATCCTAAAGTGTTGCGAAGATAGAGGTATATATTCTTATTGAGTTTTACAGTATAATAAAGGATCTTATTAGGTTTTACGGTCTAAGAACATAGCTTATATATCTCAAACCAACCTAGAACAGTGCTTCAAGTATATTATCTTAACTACTGAGCTTATACATCTCAAACTGACCTAGATCCATCTTAACTCTGGATCTATGAAGCGACGAGAGGGATCAAATCTCTCTAGGTGCAAACATTTCCTCAAGTTTTGCACACAAAAAAGAGGTTTGCACTATGAGAGATGTGATCTGTCTTGACTGTTAATAGATCCGAAGTTAAGGTGGATCTAGGTTGTACCTATTAACAAATGAGTTATAGCACCTTAAAAAGAGAGAGAGAGAGAGAAATTAAAGTTGTAATAAATTACTTTTAAAATATAAATAAAAGTAGTTATTTGTATTTTATTAATTAAAAATTAATATTTACCAGCCTAGATGCATCTTAACTCCAGATCTACCAAGCGTCGAGAGGGATCAAATCTCTTGAGGTGCAAATATTTCTTAGAGTAAAAGGAAATTTGATCTTTCTCAGCGCTTGGTAGATCCAGAATTGAGATGGATCTAGGTTGGTATAACAAGTCTTCAAATTATGGAAAATAGGTATTAAATGACCATAGGCATTAATTCACGATTAACATCAAAACATTTACATCATTAGACATCTCAAATTTCCAAAATTAAAAATAAAATCATTAAAATTAACTAAACTAGCCTAGATCCATCTTAACTCCAGATCTATCAAGTGTAGAGAGGGATCAAATCTCTCAAGGTGCAAACCTTTCCTCAAGTTTTGCACTCAAAAAAGAGGTTTGCACCTTGAGAGATTTGATCCCTCTCGACGCTTGATTGATCCAGAGTTAAGATGGATCTAGGTTGGTTAGATTAAAGTAAAATTATTAGAATTTTATGTCTTTAAGTATGCTACAATAAAGATGAATACCATGATAAAAATCATGGATTATTAAAACTTGGAGGAATCCCAGGGTAAAGAACCATAGACTACCAAACTCTAAATTTGAAATCCGCATATATTGTTACACAGTATTTTGTCACCGTCCTTACAATCCCCATCCTGAACATTGGAGGACCTTTTCAGTGACTTATGTGTATTGTCATACCTTGCTATAAGTGTCATTGCATCCCTTGGCATGCCAATAACATTTCCTCTGTTGATCATTCCTAAAGTAGACTCTCAAAAACATGTGATTTTGGGTCGGCGCTGGTCGGTAGTTATGGCCTCGTGTCCATAGAGAAATTAACACTGGGCCCCGCGCCCATTGGCGCTTTGTCTCAGTGGGGCACTCGCTCGAGCTGTTTTTGGAAAGTTTTTTAAATAGAAACGAAGTTTCCATGCCTAACTACTTTGTGAGCGGAGTCGTCATGGTTTGTTCGACTGAAGAACGTCGAAGTCCTCCATTTAGCTTCTTGTTTCCTACAATTGTGCAACTCCCCAAAGGGATAATACCTCTCTTCCACCTAATGAGGGATCCCAAACCACCTTCTCCTCTCCTATAAATACTTTTTTCTCACATTGTTTCAGCTAGTTGAACAATCCTTACTATAGCTGGTGTGTAGAAGAAGGCAGAGAAGAACCCCTTGTCGAGAGAGAGTTTAGCCTCGTTGCCTCATCAAGTCCGATCCCCGACGAATGCTTGAGACGCGCCCGACTGAACCCATCAAAGGAGGCTGCAACGTCAAGGCATTAAGGTTGTAAACTTCTTTTCTCTATCATTAATACATGACTAGTTTTTGGTTCCAATTTTGTGTTTAATCATATGAAAAATGTTTGATTCTCCTTGACCAATCGAATAGTTGTAAATGAAAGTATGTTTTCGTATGCTGTCATTGTTCACTTGATCCCTGTGCAGGTACACGAACTTCATCAATGAAGGACAACGACGTGTGAAGATAAAGATCAGAGGATCGCTGCTGCAAGCTACGACGAAAGTGTTGGACCAAGGTAGGTCATCTATCCCAACTCATTTTTCATTTATATGCTAGGAGTCCAAAAGTCCAGCATGTTCCCTTTTTGCTAGACCCACCTTAGGGCTAGAGGGATCGCCTTTGTCTGCAGAGGAGATTTGCCTGCTCAACAAGAGGGATCAAATCTCTTGAGGTGCAAATATCTCTCAGAGTAAAAGGAAATTTTATCTTTCTCAGCGCTTGGTAGATCCAGAATTAAGATGGATCTAGGTTGGTATAACATGTCTTCAAATTTATGGAAAATAGGTAGTAAATGACCATAGACATTAATTCATGATAAACATCAAAACATTTACATCATTATACATCTCATATTTCCAAAATTAAAAATAAAATCATTAAAATTAACTAAACTAACCTAGATCCATCTTAACTCCAAATCTATCAAGTGTAGAGAGAGATCGAATCTCTCAAGGTGCAAACCTTTCCACAAGTTTTGCACTCAAAAAAGAGGTTTTCACCTTGAGAGATTTGATCCCTCTCGACGCTTAATTGATCCAGAGTGCTTGATTGATCCGGAGTGAAGATGGATCTGGGTTGGTTAGATAGTAATATATATATATATATATATATATATATATATATATATATATATATATATATATATATATATATATATATATATATATATATAATTTTCATTTTTATTGTTATTACGTTGTTTGACCGATTCAAAATGTTTACATAACATAATATAACCTTAAAACATCTCTTGCATACTAGGCTTGAGAGTGCCTCTCGGCGCAATTATAATTTTATTTTAAATTATTACCAACCTAGATCCATCTTAAGTCCGAATCTACCAAGCGCTAAGAGGGATCAAATCTCTTCGGGTGCAATATTTATAATTATTAATTTTAGTTTTTTGTATTTTTATTTCTATATTTTTTGTATTTTTTAATTGTATTTTAATTTTAATTTTATTGTTATGTAATTTGACCGAGTCAAAATGTTTACATAACATGACGTAACAATTATTAATATTACCGACCTAGATCCATCTTAACTCTAGATCTACCAAGTGTCGAGAGGGATCAAATCTCTTTTCACTCTAAAAGAGGTTTGCACCTCAGAGGATTTGA
The DNA here is from genome assembly GCA_034641835.2 of Pinus albicaulis. Taxonomy (NCBI): domain Eukaryota; kingdom Viridiplantae; phylum Streptophyta; class Pinopsida; order Pinales; family Pinaceae; genus Pinus; species Pinus albicaulis. The sequence continues at coordinate 1,587,442,529 of CM076579.1, forward strand.
TCCCTCTCGACACTTATTAGATCCGGATTTAAGATGGATCTAGGTTGATTTAATTATTAATTATTGATAATTATAATTATTAATTTTATATTTGAAATTTGGCTTTTGTGATCCATAATTTATACAGAGATATCTTTCGATAAAATCACATATCAAAATATATCTCTTATATATTAATTTTATGTAATTGACTTGATCAAAATGTTTTAATTAATAATTATAGTTATTTATTTTAATTGTATTTTATTTTTATGTAATTTAACTCAATCAAAATCTCTACATATTGCATAACATAACCTTACAACATCTCTTTCATATTGGGCCAACCCAATTATTAATAATTAAAAAAAAATTTAATATAAAATTAATACAAAAAAAACATGTAACGAGATTTTCTTATCATGGAGATTAAACCCTAATTTACCAAGAATTTATGAACCAAGAAATAATTATGTCATGGTTTATCAATACCACATTCCCAAAAAACTATACTTCATTTCAGAGTTAAAACACACACACACACACACACACACACACACACACACACACACACACATATATATAATTTAATTTATAATATATATATATTTTTAAATTAAGTTGAAAAACAAAAATGACATTACTACCTTTGAAATAAATACCAACCGTCTATCTTAACTACTCTTAAAAATATTTTGTAGCTATTTCGTAAAGGTTAATTATGATTAAATGCCTATCATCCATCTAGTGCTTATTGATAATTAAATTTAAATTTTGGAAATATTATTCCAAAATTGACACTACTATCAAAATAATAATTGATTTTATTTTACAATTTGTGGAATACACATGTATCATTTATTTTATTTTTAAACATTTAAAAAAAGAAGCTAAGATATGATAGTTATAAATATTTTGTTAGTTAAAATCTAACATGAATGAAAGAAGATAAAACCATTAGATTGATATCGAGTATTAGAGGTATTTTAGATATGTAAAGTACAACAACATGTAAAATACAAAATAAAAGAAATTCAAAGTTCGACATGACAACAAAGTTCCTTTGAAATACATTTGGTACGTAAACAAGTTTGCAATACATTTGATATGTTATAAATATATTACTTTGGTAATGGACTACACATAGTTGATCATTCCAAGCATGCATTGTTATTGGTTTGCACAACTATTTAAGCTATTTAAGAAAAAGTTTTAATCTTAGAATGCAAATTTTCACAATTCAAATTCATGTTGGAGACAAAGAATTTCTGGAAAAATTGTGTTTGGAGAAACTGCAATGTCCGATGTTTTGGGTGAACACGTCGCCCATATTTTAAGGACCACAACTTACTAACACTTCACCCATCTTCAGGGACCACAACTTACTGTCCATGGAGATGAACTACATTGTTTGATGTTTTGGGTGAACACTTCACCCATCTTCGGGGATCACAAATTTCTAACCCTGGAGATGGGTGAAGTGTTCACCAGAAACATCGAATATTGCAGTTTCTCCACACACAATGGATAAACAAATTTAAGTTTGATTTTGAGTTTACACAACTAGTTATAGCTCCAATGGATATTTGTTCATATTTCAATTCCATAATTGATGACATAACTTAATTTTGTCACCTGGGAGACATTAACCTGATGAGTCCTTGCTAACTAGCAATCAATTTTCCTTTTAACCACTATTAGTTTAACATTCACCAATGCAACTTATAATGTTTAACTATGAAAACTAAATATCTATTTTTCAATATTATTAAAAAAGCTATCTTTTGAGCTTTTGAGTAGACCATAACTCGAGGTCTTATTATAGCCTTTGCACAATATAATGCCATGTGGATAATTGCTTCACATGTGGATATTTTATGCCATATTTTTTGGATATGGTTGCGATATTCATTCATGATTTTTTATACTTAAGCTTTGCAAAAAAACCAACCAAAATTAAAATCCTTAAAAATAGTTTATACTCCGATGAATAACATATTTACCGTCAATTACTTCCCACCATACTAATGGTTACTACTGACCAAAATTTATGCAAGTCCTTGTCCTCGAGGAAATAATTAATTTATACACTTCACATCTCAATTTATTAGTTCCTACTCAAGCAATACTATATGGTTCATTTGCCTATTAATGACAATTTGACCAATGCATGTATAATGTTTCACACATTTTTTTAAAACATGATTTCTAACTTGCCTTGTAACACTTTTTTTAAACCATCCTAGATGCATCTGAACTCTGGATCTATTAGACACTAAGAGAGATCAAATCTCTCATGGTGCAAACCTCTTTTTTGAGTGCAAAACTTGAAGAAATACTTGCACCTAGATAGATTTGATCCCTCTCCTCACAGTTAGATGGATTTAGGCTGGTTTGATCTATATAAGCTCAACAGTTAAGATAATCAACTTGAAACTTTGCTCTTAGACTGTAAAACCTAATAAGCTCCTCTATTATATTGTAAAACCCAATAAAATTATATACCTCCATCCTTGTAGGACTTGAGGATATTACCAATCTTTGGTTTAATTTTATTTTTAATGTTAACATCCAATCTCCTAAATAAAATTCAATAACAATTATATCTAAACTAAGTTGTTCTGAACATCTAAGAGACATATTCCAATGATTTTTCATGCATAGGTTAAAATCAATGGCTGACACAGTCTAAACTAAACAACTCCAATAAATTTTAATGTGGACAAAAAAAATTAATCAAAATGTAGGACTACATGCACCATCTTTTTTTTCGTACTCTTGTTTCTCTTCAGACTCAAGAGTAAAATTTTAAATATTAAAAATAAAATGAATAACATATCAAACAACCTTGAAAGATCTAATATTTGGAGGCTAAATAACAAAGTGAGCAAGATTGTTTTTCCCAAATTTTACCTGGAAGACATGCAACCACATAGCTATAAAGTCTTCATGTAGTGTGTCTTTATTAAGTGGTTTTATTTTCCCAATTGGATATGAAAATGACTCAAGGTTACGATATTTATTGCAAAAATTAGGATTTATTTTGATTTAACTAAAATAATTCATTGCAATGAATGTCTCACATTAATGAATAATACCTTTAAATATACTACATTAAAGAATACCACAGACAAAACCATAAATAGGCTACATTAAAGAACACCACGGTCAAAACCATAGGTTGTGAAAACCTATGGAACGCAAAAACCTCCATACATAAATTTACTATTTTATCTCAATTTCATTAAAATTATTAATCATTAAAATCTACATCCATAAATTTATTGTTTTATCTCAATTTCATTATATATATATATATATATATATATATATATATATATATATATATATATAATTTGACCATTAGAGAAGAATACTATGAGTTGCAAAAATCTGGAGCCCAAAAACCTCTGGTAAATTTACTATTTTATCTCAATTTTATTTTATTCATTAATTATTAATTTTTTTATTTATTTTAAGTGTATTTTGGATTTTTTTTAATGTAAGATCAAGTCAACACATTTACATAACATAACATAGGTATACTAATGAGTCTGACATTACAAAAATATTCATATATTTAACTTCTACACATCTAACATGTAACACCTACATATCTAACGTCAATACATTTACCACAAACTGAGCTCTAGAGCGCCTCTCAACGTAATGAATTATTAATTTTACATTCAATAGATTTACATATAATCAAAATTTAACCATAAACAACCTAGATCCATCTTAGCTCTGTATTTACCAAGGCCCGAGAGGGATCCAATCTCTTTTCACTCTAAAAGAGATTTGCATATCAAGAGTTTTGTCCCTCTTTACACTTGATAGATCCAGAATTAAGATAAATTTAAATTGGTTTAATTTTCTCTTTAAATAAACTATATTCCACATGAACACAATAAATCAAAACCATAAATTCCAATAAATTTAAAACTCAAAAACCACAATAAAATTTTATTTTATTTTTTAAATTTTATTTTAACCAAAGTAAAACATTATACTACATCATCTTTATCATAAAAAAAAATACTCCTGACCAAAATCCCTTTTCAGGATTCCCTTCCTACTTTGAAGTATCCCTGTTTTGTTCCTTCCTACTTCGAGGGTATACCCGTTTAATATTTTTTTTTTATAATAATGAATTTAATTAATTTACCTTTCCGCTTTGTCACATTCCACCCGATTCAAATTTATAAAAGCTCTACGCTCGGTGATTTTATCTCTTTTATCTTTTGACCACCGCTACGTCGCATTCCACCCGATTCAAATTTGTAAAGGATCACACTCGGTCCTTTTATCTCTAAATCTCCTCCCCTATCCTTTCTCATCAGCGTTAATTAAAACATTAATACTTAACCATCTCATTTAGAAAGAGAGAAACAGCATCCTCCATCCCATTCAGAAAGATAAATAGCTCCCAACCTCGACTCCATCTCCCTCGAGATAAAACTGAAGCTCCTAACCTTTACAATTGAAGCATAAATTGCGATACAGCTCCAGCCTCCAATCTTTCAGATTCAAACACGCCCCCAAACATTATAGTAGTTCTGACGGACAGCTGAGGATTAGGCATAAAGAGAATTATGGTTTTGAGTAACTGAGAAAAACTGTAATATATCCATTGTAAGAAGAATAATAATGGTGGGTACCTTGATTTCAGGCCAACCCACACTGGCCTTTATCAGAAATAGTCCCAGTGGTAAAAGCAACAAGCTTAGTGGTAAGTATACAAATGGGTTTTCTGTTTACAGCATCTCTCAACTCGTCATCATACGCAAGATTGAATCAGAAAGACTGAGAATCGTAGATAATTTAGCCACAGAGAGGTCCACGAAAGACAACAGCTGGGGAGATGAATGGGATAAAATGGTAGCAAAACACTCGTTACTAGCCATTTCCTCAGAATTTGAGGACACGGGTTCCATGGATGATGCTTTGCTCTGTTCAAAGAGACAGGTGATAATGGCAGCCCTGATTTTTGCATTATGTTCAGCAAACAGGCCCTCATATACTGCTGAAGCAGCAGAAGACAACGACGGGGATTCAACAAAGCAGTCCGCTAATTCTAGCATTGTTTCTGATATCCCAAAGCAATCTGTGCCCAATAAAAGCATTTTTGCTGGCCTTTTAAACACACAATCATGGTACCAGTTCCGAGGAGAGGGATTCTCTATGCGTGTCCCCCCAAATTTTGATGATCTCACGGAGCCCGAGGTAATTGTCTTGTTCAGCATTATATTATTCCTGAACCACCATGTTTGTTGTTCGATTCCTTCATCACTATGATTTTGAGTTGGTGAAGCTTGGGGTCAATTGCTGTCCATGCTTACTAACCACTCTCATCTTACGTCTCACTATGGCTTGGAAAGTCCCTAACAAGGTCCTGGTCATCCTGGTAAAGTACTCATCAACTTTCACTTGACAAAGGCTCTTGGGTTATGCCACTATAGGTAGCTTGCCTCATTCTAGCTCGTGAAGTGAATCAAGTGCAGGATGGGACTATGTTCTGATGGTTCTCACTCTGTTTTAATATTGGAGGTCGGGATTCAGATTGTTTGCCCTCCCCTCACTGTCTGGATTAATCAGCTTAAGTATTTGGTCATCATGGTCTAGTTATGGTTAGCGTGCGTGAGTGCCTACATTTATGTGCATAAAATTGATTGCTAGTGCAAAGAAGTTTTGCCCAATCACGAAGTTTCAAATTGTTCCTCTATCTGGTGATGTTACAGCGGTCACCGTAAGATTACATGGTTATCTTTTTGGTTTCTACTCAGTTATGGTGAAAGATTTCATGTCTATTGTTACATTGGTCACAGTTTCGGTTGCAACAGCCATGTATTATCATTGTAGATATGGGTCACAGTCTCGGTCATCTACCAAGTGCAACATCCATGTATCGTCATGATAGATACCATCTCCACTAGGATGCTTAGGGAATCAGGACCTCTAACAGTGTCGTGGTTTTATTTTGTGATATTTTCTCACATCTGTGTTTGACAAACATTAAAATTAATGACATATGTGCACGGTAAGGTGAATGCTGGTGTCAATTGAAATGGCGCGATGCATAAAGTTCACATGTCATGGAAAATTCTTAAAATACAATCCAGATTAACCATCAAATCGTACAAGCTTGATCCTTGAATTACGACTGTGGTGCCAATTTTGTTTGATACTAACAAAACCCTTCAAAGGACACTAATACCAGATACTCAACCCGTTGGTAGGATTCAACTGATGCTAAACATAAGTTCATATTTGCTTTATGTACAAGTTTAGTCATTGACACTTGTATCTAAGGGCCAATTTTCATAGATGTAAGGTAATATTTGCTTTATGTACAGGTTTTGGTCAATGACACTTATGTCTAAGGGCCAATTTTCATAGTTCGATCAAGTTACAGTTTGTGTGTGCACTATTACAAAATAAGCTAGATCACTAAATGAGGAGAGCCTAGATAGAGCCTAGATAGGGTTGAACCATATAACTAATCTTAAAGGTTATATTTGCTTTATATACAAGTTTAGTCATTGACACTTATAGCTAAGGGCCAATTTTCATTAACGTAAGGCTATATTTGCTTTATGCACAGGTTTAGTCAATGACACTTTATGTCTAAGGGCCCATTTTCATAGTTTGATCAAGTTACAGTTTGTGTGTGTGCACTATTACAAAATAAGCTAGTGAGAGCCTAGATAGGGCTGAACCATATAACTAATCTTAAAGGAGGATACTCACAATCACACAATGATATTATTGATCAATAATTGTTGCATTAACTACAATGAAGTTTACCTTTTTCCATCTCATTGTTCACTAAGAAAATTATTTTCACTTGTGGATGTGGGGATAGACTACTTTACATGAAAAGTAAACTTTAACATATCCTAAAGTCATAAACTGAATTTATTGCATAATGAACCTTATATTCTAACTCACCCTCTTAAGGCCAACAATATTGACAGCAAAACTTACTAAATAAAGGCAAACACATACTGACAGAAAACAGAAAACATCAAAACCAAACATTCTTTAGAAGATTCTTCTTTGAGAACAATTCTGGGACTAGGGTGAGCTCAATCAAGCTACCTCGTAATTTTCGTAAAGATGTAGCTCCCAAGTTGAATTCCCAAGTTCCTAGTTTCCACCTCTTCAAAAACACGAATTGTGAATCTCTCAAATTAAATTATTGGACAACAATCCACATGCATGTCGCATTGCCTCATTATTGGACACAATTTACATGCATGACTCAAAACCCTAATGAGCGATAATTCTCAAGATCCACAAATTCCCTAACTATTTGGGCAACCATCCATGTTGCATTGTATCTACACTAGATGCATTCCTGTCTTCAAAGTGTAGGCTTCTTAAAATGCATATAATGCCATTTCTTCATTAAGATCATCACCATTGTTAGCATCTAATGGATCTCCAACAATGGTTGCATTAGCTACATGTGGTTTGTCTTTGGCTTTTCCCTTGATAATGTCATTGGCTTGAAATCTACAGTTCCAAGCTATGTGATCCAATTTCTTTGTAATCTAGCCCCATTAGGTCACCTAGGGCATCATTTTCCCAGAAATATGGCCATAGTAAAAATTCGATCTCCTAGGTTCAACTATGTTGGTGGATCCCCCAAGTCTCCTCAAATTTTGAAGACATTTCGACAGTGGAATCTCGGGATATCCCAATCCCTAGCTCTAGGATCAAGTTTTTCCCTGTGTTTCCCAAGGTTAGCACCAGGAAGGATCAATTTGACCTTTTGACTAAAAATTCTTGTTTGATCCTTTCCTCTCACCTTGTCCAGGATATGAACATCATTGTTTGCTAAATTCCATCCCCAAACCTAGGCTGGGTCCACTTGGTCCCATGTGGTCCCATTTGTTGTCAAAGACTATTCATCAAGGACTATTTGGGAATCCAAGTTCTTATAGGATTTTAGGGATTGGGAAGCACCTCTACAAGTTATACCCTTCATCCTCACCTTCAAATCCTCACCCCCTCTCCCTGGAAAGTCAAGGCCTTTGCTTGAAGAGCAAGCAATCTCCATTCTTCACCTCCTCATAGGGAAAGGGTTTAAGGGGTCACTTCCCATCTATCCATTGGTGAAATTCTGTAAAGTGCAGGGAGCCTTAGCTGTGGTGACAGTGGGGTAAGCCTCCACCATTGCCCTTAACCTAGCAGTTTCCCTTTGAGGAAACCCTTTTAGGTCCCCTGCTGGTTTGAGTGGTAACAGGGCTTACACGAGCAACCCACACAACTGTAATTTGTCTACAAAAATTGCACTACTTAGGGCTCCTTAATACGCTGTCCAAAACTCTTTAGGACAAACCTACCATCACCTTGTAATCATCAACATAAAAGAACCAATCACATACCTCCATCATGTCAATGCACAACCATGAAAAACCTTGGTCCTGAGCAAATCAAGGTCTGAGATTTTTGACCCTCTTCAGGGCTCCTGTAACAGCCTCAGGGATGCCCTAGCTATGACCCAACATAGTCCTTAAAACCTTGTGCAAACCTCCATTCCTGCCCCTGAAATCTCTGCGCTTGTTCCTTAAGGCATGCGACCTCACTCCAACAATATGCCAGGCCTCACGACTCTCCTAAACAGGCCTCATGGCTCTCTAAGACACTTATTGTAGGGGTCTCGACCCTATTCTAAGGAAAAAAAAACTGTGGCTAGAATTACAAAGTATTTAAGACAATCCTTACCCCAAAACCATACCAAAAACACTTTTTCCAACAGTCTCCCTTACTCGGCCTATCCACATTACAAGAGAAAAAGCAAACTCGTCCTTCTCTCCAACTCCAGCTCAACTCCTTAGGTTTGCGGCTCAGATTGATCTTTACTTTGATGAATGCACTTGTGATGTGTGAGAATGAGGCTTGAATTCGTTTTTAGTTATAGTGATCTATGGTGGTCTCATCCTCCACCAAGGGTCATGTCACATTGGTCAAGCTGAGATGAACCAAACACCAAAAACCCCACTAACATTACAAGCAAAATCCCTAAAACGAGTTTACTTGAGCATTCAACTAGGTCAAAGGTCACAAGCCGGCCTTGATATAGCTCTAAAACATAATAAAATGGTAAATATAACCCACATGTCTGGGAATAAAGACTCTCTGCCGTTATGTTATCCGCTAGAAATGATCAATATCCATCAAGCAAGTGATGACATAGTCCATGAGTGCTCCCGACTCCAAGAAATTCTCAAATGCATGGGTACATCTCCAAAAGGTGCCTCCTCCACCATGATGTCATCCATATAGAATCCTACGACAACCTTTTAGGGTTTGTGGGGGTGGCATGGTAGCATGCAAGGCAAGTGTTGGCATCAAAGGAAGATGTGCTAGCCCTCCCAAGTCATCGTAGTGACAACCATCCTCATCTAGGTTTTGGAACAAGAAATGCCCATCAAATAGGGTCAAGACCAATGTGAGGCCGTCGTAGGTCCATTTGGGCACATCATCAAGCAAGTCAATGCCCAAGCTCTATGGTTCAACGTTTCAACATTCAGAGGTACATGAAAGGTTGTAGAGCCATGTTTAATCTTCTCAAGGCCCAACAGTCATCTCCGGATGGGCAACATTGGGGCATCAGGGTCATATTTTCTTTCAGAATGGGAGCAAAACGTCCTCTGGAGTGGTAATGAAGAGGGCCAAGCCCATCCCTCAAGGGATCTTTGCTGCAATGTGAATATCACCTAAAGCAAACCTCTCAAGATCAAGTGAGATTAACATCATTCAGAACAAAAACCATTAAAGCATAGTGAATCATATTTAATGTTAGGGGCACAGGAATACTTCACACAAGACTTACCTTCAAATGTCTTTCTAGCTCAGGATTTGTAATCAAGTTACCTCATATGTTAGGGATGATTAGGTCAATAGCTCTATTAGGTGTTTCCAGCCCCGAAGGGGAGTGACATGTCACACGAAGATCCATCAATCCATAGGTGCATGTGATATGGTGGTATGGAGTGGGAAAGACTTCAAAGAAGACAGCCACAACTATGGAACCAACTGATGGAAGTCCAACATCTTGAGTGTAATGATGTAAGGAGGAAGCAATTGTGGAGGCATGAGTTAACCTTTTCCTCAGCCTACTGTTTACAACTTTACACCACTCTAGTGCACCTTTTGCTTTAATAATTTATCTTTTCTTTCTTGCAAAGCCGAGGTGACTAGTTTGTCATTTTAATTTTCCATTACCCCTTAAAGATGTAGTAGTTTATCGCTCATCAGGGTTGGGACATTTATAAGTTCCTTTATTTGATGACAAAGCATTAAATGCTTGAGGAATTAGGTGATGGCTAATGAGGGGGGTAGAGCTCATGCTAGGATTTTGCCCACACACTTAATAAATCCCTTCCATCTTTTGCATTTTACATTTTCTTTCCATTGCGACTTTCATTTTCTTTTATTATTCTTTCAGTTGCATCAACCTCCAAGGCAAAGTTTCCAGGCCTTGACTGAAGGATGAGGACATAGGGTGCCAATTTCAATGACCAATGAAAATCAACCCAAGGAATAGACACACTATATCAATTAGTGCACACCCATTAGAGCCCCTCCCAAACCATAAGGCCTTAGAAGAGGTCCCACTTGACTAGAGTCAAAGACTAACCTCCTTGGTGAAGTGTGGGAACAAGGATACAATTGAGAGCTGTCAATCATTCAGTTTGCCCTGTGATTCTCATAAATATGCCCTTAACATCAAATGAAAACACTGCAAAAATGGTTCCAATCCCAATGACCAATGAAAATCAACCCGAGGAATAGACACACTATATCAATTAGTGCCCACCCATTAGAGCCCCTCCCAAACCATAAGGCCTTAGAAAAGGTCCCACTTGACTAGAGTCAAAGACTAACCTCCTAGCTGAAGTGTGGGAACAAGGATACAATTGAGAGCTGTCAATTATTCAGTTTGCCCTGTGATTCTCATAAATATGCCCTTAACATTAAATGAAAGCACTGTAAAAATGGTTAAAGTACCTGTTGATAGATGACCCACCTTCCTTCAAGAATGCCAGATTGGAGAGATCACTGACCGAAGCAATAGGTGGAGATATCTGGCATCAAACTATCTGAAGACCATCATAGGGCCTCTTGCTGGTTGGTTGTCATTAGAGGAGACAATATTTCTCCTATGGATTACCCACTTTTCGTGGGCAACAGGCCCTTTATCAGTTTGATTCATAGCATGGTATAAGATATATTTGTCTCAATTCTCACCCACTAATAGTATTTTTTCATTTCTCTTACTGTTGATGTCCTCCATTCAAGGAAGTAAGATAATTCTAGACTACTGTAGGATATGTTGCAAAAACTATATCAATTTTTAAGATGAAAGTTAGAACAATGTATGAAAACTCTGAAAAGACCTGTAATTTTTTGCTGTCAGGATTACTCAGCAGGCTCATCGTTATATGGAGAACGAGCAAAGCCCAAGACTTTTGCTGCCCGTTTTGCATCACCTGATGGGTACTGTTTAGGATGACAGTTTCTTTTCTTGTAAAGTTCTTCTCTTTCTTCAGATGACATATGGGTTTGATTTCTGTTATATATAGTATATACATTTGAGGAAGGGGTCAAGTCATCTGAAGCAATTTCAAATGCATTACACCCAAAGCCATGAAAGAGTGGTGTATGCCTGTGTAACTTAGATGTTTGAAATACCTTCTCTTCTTGGCTATCATTTGTGTTAAGGCTGGCATTGACTAGGAGATGAGGCAGCCTAATCTATACAAACCTATGTAGTAGTGCTAGGATTTAAAAAAATTGTTTGAGCATATGTGAGCAGAAACATGTTTTACAATCTTGACCCAAGCTTTTTGTAGCTATTAATCTATATTCAGTGGATATCTGTTTCTTTTCTCAATTTCTTATGATTGCATTTTGTGGTTCTTGTGTGATGGGATCCAGGTCAGAAGTATTGAGTGTGGTGGTCCGACCTTCCACACAGCTCAAGTTGACTTTTTTGGAGGTTTGGAAGGACTTCTACATATTACTTGGAATACTCATTTCTCGCTTCTTATTTTTTGAACTTATTTCAAGTTGTTACTTGTTTAGTTTCACGAAAATAGTGATTGACTCAGTCCTATGCTGTCATGCATCCAGCCTTCAGTTTTCCTGTTAGGTTGGTGTAAACAAGCTGCCTACCAATATGTGGACATTATCTCAAAATGTATTCACACTATGGTAGTCAGTGATGGATACAGAAGCATTATAAGGCTGTATTCAATAAGACAGCTGCCCTGAAAATATAACTGTTATGACCTAAGGATTAGCATGAGATAATTAATGTTACTCATTGGCAGATGCTGAAGCTCGCAAACAATATACAATATAGATATCAAATGTTTTGCAGAAATCTACAATGACAGACGAAATGGGACAAAAAAAACCATGCAGAGTCTTGATGTAACGTTTCCTGTATAAAATGGATGAAATATATGAAGTGTACAAACTTAGTTAATTTTATTAAAATTTTAGAGTCAATTGACAATTTTAAATAGCTTCCATCATTTTAAACGAAGTCCGTTTTTTTGAATATAACTCAATCAAATTTTGTTACAATCTTGGAATCAGACTATTCAAGAATATCCACCCCTGCAAAAGAAAATGCCCCAATAAATAGTCAATGAAATGTCTTTGCCTACCAAAGGCATGGATAATAAGATAACAGAGAAAGAGAATGCCAGATTTAATGCTTGCCTCTCTGTATCTCCTTACTGCGGTCTCCCAATTTCAAAAACAAAATGATTGCAAATGAGGATGCTTAAATTTTTTAAGATCAAGCTGAACCAATTATTGATCCAGTTATTCTTTCAATGTTAACATGCCACATGTCCTAGCAAGTGAGGCATATTCGGTGATTACATAATTATCCTTCGGTTTGGGTACAGGCTCAAACCTCATCAAATATGCTTTGCAATCTAGAACACTAGGCTTTATAAGCTCCTAACACAAGGCATAATTAAGAATAGTTGTGGATGAGACAAAAATAGCACTTAAGAATGGAATCATAAGAATCTCCATTCATGATCTGACCATCAAACGTGGCTGATGGGATGCCAGTATTTATGTTGTTGCCTTTATATCTGTTGGGATGCGGGTATAATTGAAATCTGTAGAAATTTATTAATACTGATAGTATTACCAGATTCTCCTGATCTAACAAATTAATCTTATGTTAAATACCTAATCCTTCCACTTAATTCTATGCGGAAATTAAATCGCCAATTGCAAAACACATGAAGAAAATCAATCGCACATAAACACAGTTGTTTAATGGGAAAGCTTAAAGCTAAAAACCCCAAATATCATATATTATGTATATCAATGGAATCATGTAACAATCTCATACAAAGCTTAGTACATCAAGCTCTCAGTACAATATAGAATCGTCACACACTGTCATGCAGAAATTTGCATATCTATGCACCAATTTCTTGCCTCCTGACAGCCTGTCTCCACTGCGCGATCCCTGCTGAAGAAGAACTCTATATGAATTCAAATTGACCTTGCCTTGACTGCGCAATCCTCATTGGCATCTCCAATGTGTGTCAGATGCATTGAATGCATCATTATAGTCACAACAAATAGTCCATCTCACCCTTTCACCTATCTCTCCACTGGGTCTCCACTAGAACTGACATGCAAGTAGTTAACTGCTGTATTTGTTCAGTTGCAAGTGAGTTATTAGTTATGAATTAATTAACTAATTAATTCACTAAACACTTACTAATGTATCTTTAGTTAGAACTAGATAGAACTAGCACAACTGAGTTTAACTCACTTAACTAAGTTAAACTAAATAACAACTCCCATAACTACTCTTCCAACTCTGTCACAACTCTGCCACTTTAGTTCTAACTGAGTCCTCCATGCATGAGTCACCAACCACCCTAGGAATTGCGTAAATTGGCCCATTGTGATTTGTCAAATCGTTCAGCACAAAATAAAGTGCTCCAAGAGAATAAGTTGATATTTATTGTCGGATTATTATTAAGGGCTAATAATCGACATGCATCTATTTTTAGATTGAAGATCTATAAATAGACTGTGCCCAATATTCTAAAAACAGAATTTCATCTATTTTTCACATTTGACCAACCATATACAAATAGCATCCTGCAACTTATAGAATATGCTCACCATGTCTAAAAATAGACATACACCTAAAAATAGCCTGCGGGCCCCACTTAGTGAAGGTGCTTAATTTTCACTAAGCTCATCATCTTGTTGAATCTCAACACTCCCTCTCAACAAGATAGGGATTATCCTTTACCTCGATCCTGTCTCTATGGTGTTCGAATTTGCTCCTGCTGAGTGCCTTCATCAGAATATCTGCATCCTGATCTTCCGTAGGAATGTACTGAAGCAACATGATCTTCCGCTGCACACAATCTCTGATATGATGATACCGGATATCTATATGCTAAGATCTATCATGAAACACAAGATTAATCGAGAGTTTAATGCAACTCTGATTATCACAATGTATCACTGTAGGATCTAAATGAGAACCAAACAAACCAACCAGGCTCTTCCTCATCCAGATAGCCTCACATGCAGCTTGACTTGCTGCCATGTATTCTGCTTCCGCTGAAGTGAGTGCCACGGATCTTTGTTTCCTGCTGTACCAAGAAACTGCTATAGATCCGATACTCAAAACCCCTCCTGATGTGCTCTTTCTGTCCGTTGGGCTGCCTGCCCAATCTGCATCCGTGAAGCCATGCAACTTCACCTCATCCGTCTGTCTGTACCATAAGTCATACTTAGATGTGCCCCTTAGATATCTCAAGACATGCTTGCCTACCTTCCAAAAGAGCTTGGTAGGCTTACCCATTGCTTGACTAAGCTGGTTCACCGCATCGCATATGTACGGTCTTGTATTAAATAAATACATGAGCGAACTTACCAACTGTCGATAAACAATGGCATCCACTACCTTCGCCGATGTAGCATCCTCTTTCCTCCAATTTCCTGGAAGAGGAGTATCCATGGGCTTGCAGTCCTCCATGTGAAACTTACCAAGTATCTCCCGAGCATACTTGCCTTGAGACACAGACAGTTCACCTTCTCGCTGCCATATTTTCAATCCAAGGAAATAATGAAGGAGGCTAAAATCCTTCATCTCAAACTGATTTGCAAGATCTGCCTTGCATGAGTGTATCAACTGCTCATCACTCGTTAGTATTAAATCATCGACATAAAAAACAATGATTAAAAGCTTACCCTCCACCACAATTTGGTACACGTTTGCATCCGCCTCACTCTTGGTGAAGCCAAGTCCGGTGAAATAATTGTCGATCCGTGTGTACCAAGCACGTGGTGCTTGCTTCAGCCCATACAACGCTCTTTTGAGTCTGCACACATGCGACTCGCTGTTGAAGATCTCAAATCCTTCAGGCTGCTCAATGTACACCTCTTCCTCAATGATCCCATTAAGGAACGTAGTCTTCACATCCATCTAATGAATGTGCCAACCACATCTGTATTTGAGAGAGCAAGGATGGTACTTATGGAAAATACGGGTGCAACGGGTGCCAAAGGTTTCTTCATAATCAATCCTCGATCTGTGAGAAGCCACCGGACAAAAAATCTTCCTTATACTTCTCGACGCTCCCATCAACAACCCGGTTACCTTGTGAATCCCATCTTGAACCTACCAACGATTTATCAAGACCTTGGGCTTGGTCTCCCAAGAACTGTTTTTGACAAGGGAGTCATACTCCTCCACCATAGCATCTACCCATGTGGGCTCCTGCACTGCTTCTTCGAAAGTAGATGGCTCTATCATGATACACTTGCTCATAAGATCCATGTATCTAGTATATCGGTCAGGTGATTGTCTCTGTCTGCTATGTGATGTGGGGACTCCTACATTCTGTGTCGCATCAAGCTTTAGTCTCTCAGCTTTTGTGGTACGCTTTCTGCCTTGTCTGATGTTTGGTTCTACATGAGTGGACTCCTCCACTGGATGAATCTCCTCTGTGGGCTGATCCACATCTGGGGGCTCATCTTTGGGAAGCTCATCTTTGGGAGGAAATAGCTCCTCCTCCGCATGCAAGTGAAGCTCCCTCTCCAGCGACAACTTCATGGCTTTCACCTTATCTAATTTTATATCCTGTCACACAACAGGCATTCGGCTGTCTGGAAAATACAAAAGATAATTATGGGGTGTTTCTATGTACCCCACAAATATCCCAGCTTCTGTAGTCGGCTCCAGCTTCTTCCTGGAGTCCTTTGTCACATGAATGTAAACAGGTGAGCCAAAAATCTTCAAATGAGAAATATCGAACTGTAACGATGGCGTACTTCTTGGTGTATATTGCAAGTACTCTATGAGGACAACGGTTTTGCACATAAACCGCAGTGTTGCATGCTTCCGCCCACAAGTGCATCGGTAGGCCCTGGTCATGCAGCATAGCTCGTGCAACACCCACGATCGTTCCGTTCTTTCTTTTCGCGACGCCATTCTGTTGTGGGTTATCAGGCGCTATGAGTTCTCTTCGAATTCCGTCTTTGCTACAGAAGTCTTTGAATTCGTTTGAGATATATTCACCACCATTATCGCTCCGCAGAGCCTTCACTTGCTTCCCCGACTCCTTCTCCACCAATGCTTTAAACTCACAAAACTCTGAGAATGTTTCACTCTTCTTCTGCATGAAGAAGATCCAACATCTACGAGAATAGTCATCAACAAAAATAACATAATACCTGTGTTTTGCTGTTGAAGTAACCGAGAAAGGTCCACACACCACTGTGTGAATTCTCTCCAGGATCACCGAAACACGGTTCTCCTTCTCATGAAAGGTGGTCTTCACAAACTTACCCATAGTACATCCCTTGCATTGATCTGACTGCGCAAGAGTACCCTTGCGAAGTCTAGTAGAAATCTGCTGCAAAATATTCAAGGCGCCATGGTGAAGATGGCCCAATCTCTTGTGCCATAATTTGCCCTCATCCCGGCTCACCACTTCTTCTGCTTTGCCCATCATTGCAGTGCAGCCATCTACCTCCAACTTGTAGAGATTCTCAACTCGAATCCCTATCCCCTTGTTTTGACCCGTTGTTTTATGTCGCAGGAAAGCTTTTCCCTCGCTGAAAACAATGTCATAACCTCTGTCCTCCAACATGGCAACCAAGACCAAGTTTTTCTTCAGACCTGGAACATGCATAACATCTTTCAACAGAAATGGTTTACCTGACTCCCTCTCAAAGGTAATGGTTCCAATGCCGGTCGCACTGTATCTACCATCGTCGCCCATCTCTATATGCATTTGGAGATCCTTCTCCTCCAAGTCACTAAACAACTCCTTGTCTCCCATCATATGGAAGGAAGCACCACTATCAAGATACTACACCGATCCCATTATGCTTGAAACCAAGCATGCGATCAAAGAGAAATCAAGTTCAAATTGCGAGGCTAAGGCCTCACTAGTTGCAGCTCCAACATCCTTCTTGTTCTTCTTTTTCTGTGGGTAGTTAGTGGCGAGATGCCCATGTTCGTGACAGTTAAAACATTTCACTTTGGACAAATCCAGCTTCTTGCCTTTAGCCTCGGATTTTGGACGGGATTTCTTCCCCTTCCCTTTCCTTGCTTTGGCAGCCAAAGCGCAATTCTCTTCATCATCATTCTTCGATGAAGAGGCATCCCTGGTATTCTGCCTTATCTCCTCCTGCACAAGATCCAACCAAAGTCGCTTCCAATCCGGCAGTTTCTCCCGTCCATTGACAGAGTCTTCGTAGTTGTGCCAACTCTTCGGAAGCCCAAGGAGAGCCAAGCTCACCAAGTCATCATCCGCAACTGTAACTCCCACACTCCCCAGCTCATCCCTACATTGGACAAACTTCGTGAGATATTTTGGAATATTGTTGCCCTTCTCCATTTTGATTTTTCTGAGCTTATCTTTCAGCGCCAACTTCCTATGGTCGCTGCTGCTTTGGAAAAGATCTGTCAAAGCCTTCCACATTATAAATGGAGTGGCTTTCTCGTGAAGGCTTGACACAATATGGTCTTTCACACCTTCCAACAGAATTCTTCTTGTCTTCACTACCTTATTTTGCCATGCGTCAAGTAATGCAACATTGCTAGAAGTAGGCTTAGGAACTTCGCTATCGATGAACTCCTTCAGTCCATTATCTTCAAGCACCGCCTCCATCCTGTCCTTCCAGGCTATGTAGTTCGAACTACCCTCAAGGGCATACTCCAACCGCAACCCATTGAAATCCATTTCAATGAATACTCAACTGTCACACCAAGAAATTTCTGCAGCAAATTCGAATTGTCCACTAGCACAAAACTCAGCACCGCTTCAATATTGCAATCTCCAGTGATTAACACTGCTCCGATACCATGTAGAAATTTATTAATACTGATAGTATTACTGGCTTCTCCTGATCTAACAAATTAATCTTATGTTAAATACAAAATCCTTCCACTTAATTCTTTGAGGAAATTAAATCGCCAATTGCAATACACATGAAGAAAATCAATCGCACATAAACACAATTGTTTAACGAGAAAACTTAAAGCTAAAAACCCCAACTATCATATATTATGTATATCAATGGAATCATGTAACAATCTCATACAAAGCTTAGTACATCAAGCTCTTAGTAAAATATAGAATCGTCACACTCTGTCATGCAAAAATTTGCATATCTATGCACCAATTTCTTGCCTCCTGACAGCCTGCCTCCACTGCGCAATCCCTGCTGAAGAAGACCTTTGAATGAATTCGAATTGACCTTGCCTTGACTGCGCAATCCTCATTGGCATCTCCAATGTGTGTGTGTCAGATGCATTGAATGCATCATTATAGTCACAACAGATAGTCCATCTCACCCTTTCACCTATCTCTCCACTGGGTCTCCACTGGAACTGACATGCAAGTAGTTAACTGCTGTATTTGTTCAGTTGCAAGTGAGTTATTAGTAATGAATTAATTAACTAATTAATTTACTAAACTCTCACTAGTGTATCTTCAGTTAGAACTAGATAGAACTAGCACAACTGAGTTTAACTCACTTAACTGAGTTAAACTAAATAACAACTCCCATAACTACTCTTCCAACTCTGTCACAACTCTGCCACTTTAGTTCTCACTGAGTCCTCCATGCATGAGTCACCAACCACACTAGGAATTGCGTAATTCCTTCAGCCCACTGATTTGCCAAATCTGTTCACTGAAATAAAGTGCTCCAAGAGAATAAGATGATATTTATTGTCGGATTATTATTAAGGGCTAATAATGATCGACATGCATCTATTTTTAGATTGACGACCTATAAATAGACTTCGTTCAATATTCTAAAAATAGAATTTCATCTATTTTTCACATTTGACCAACCATCTACAAATAACATCCTGCAACTTATAGAATATGCTCACCATGTCTAAAAATAGACATACACCTAATAATAGCCCACGGGCCCCACTTAGTGAAGGTGCTTAATTTTCACTAAACTCATCATCTTGTTGAATCTCAACAAAATGCAAGTGGAATCAGTTTCAAATTATTTGTAAAAATATGTTTTGTTAGTGGTTTCATGATATGGTATTCAGTAGAAAACGATTTGAAGCCCATAAAAACATTAGAAAAATCCTTGTGAAAATTTCTGAATCTAAGTTACAGAAATCCTACTGCAAAAATCTAGTTTACATTAACTACTTGTTTTCATTAATTTAACAAGTTATTCTCTGAATACACCAAGAAAATATTAATGTAAATACACAACCTACACAACTATACAGATCAAGTATGAAAAATAAATGAAGCATTTAGACAAAGGACACACTTATTTTTGGACAAATGTCCCCGGAAAAACCCAATGCGAGAAAACCGGTGCAGCAGTTTTGAGGGTTTGTATTATTATGGAGATTTCTAAATACCATCTAGGGTGCCAAATCTGGCTCACCCAACAGAGAAAATCCTCGGCAGAAGTACCTCTATCCGGAGACAGATATTTCGGCTGATCCAATAGTAGAATGAAGAAATCCCACAGGTGACTGTGCTGTCCCCAATGCTGTGCAACGATGGCTGCAGCAAGCTTTGCGCTGAGACTGCATCACCTCCTCTAGTGGCTGCGTCGCCCTCCTTGTGAGCCCTCCCGACTTAGAAATTGATTTGCTGAATGGTTGCCCGATCTGCCTCACAGAATCCCCAACACAGCTGCTCAGGTGACTGCATCACCCCCTCTAGCTCTATGTCACTCTTATGGCTCTGCGTCACCCTCTCAAGGGCTGCACTGTCTGTCCTGGTGCTGATCTGCCTCTTTGCACTTGTATTCTCGGCCTTGGATTGAAGTCTCGCTGCCGAACTGACCCTCACTGCACTGAATTACTCAAATCTGATCTTTGTCCGAGCACTCCTTCGTTAGAAGAATTCAATATCAAGCCTTCCTTTCTACTGACCCTCAAGCCTTCCTTTCTACTTTTCCTGTTGATGAATCAACGACCGTGATTTAATCTCTATTCAACGGCTAATATTAGAAAAGACTTGATCTTCTTCACTTAGAACATTCTCACCCACATGTTTAAATTAATTTACTTTAATTATTTTATTTCCCCAAGTTAACTTAGGCTCCATTTTAAATAATTAATTATTTGAATAATTTAAGCTCCGGGTGGAATTTCTCCAAATGATTTCTGGGTATTGGAGATCTCATGTGTCCTAGCCCTTCCACAAAGTTTCATAGCTAGAGCACATCCGATGCTACCTGAGTCAGCCATGTGGTCCCTCACCCATCTGTATTGATTGTATGTTGGAAGGTGGTCCTCCCGAACACAAAGGTATCTTATCATTTGGTTATTAAGTATTGGGTTTACTTATCATGGACACTTTTGGGCATGGATTAATGGAGGGATTCGACGGAAATAATGGGCTTATTTTGTGCTTCTGTCCCCTTGACCTATTTTGGATGTTACCCTTGGATTTTAGACCCGTGGGATCTCCTTTATTGACCATTCGGTTTTAGGGTGGTAGTACTTGGGAAACCCCGACTTTGGTTGCGTGG
This sequence comes from Pinus albicaulis, assembly GCA_034641835.2. Lineage (NCBI taxonomy): Eukaryota > Viridiplantae > Streptophyta > Pinopsida > Pinales > Pinaceae > Pinus > Pinus albicaulis. The sequence goes on from CM076579.1 coordinate 1,587,463,565, forward strand.
TGTTGCTCCCTTATCCACATATATCACTACCTTTCCATTCACTATATCCCCATTCATCATCTCTCTCACTTGGGTCCACATTTCCTCACTGGGTCCACATAGGGTTTGCCTCCCCATTCCCTTGCCCCCACCTTGGGCCAAGCTTGGAACGATGTCTTGGAGGTTGAAGCAACTGAAAGGAAATGCAAAAGCATAATGGCCACATTCAACAAGAAAATGTACCACAAGATGCAAAAGATGGTCGGGACAAACATAATTAACATGTGGGCAAAAGAGAATGCATGAGCTCTACCCCATATCGATGGCCATGACCCTGGTTTCATAGGCCCTAGATGAGCCTCCTTTATCATTCAGGAACCCATGATTGTCCCAACCCCTGAAAGGCAATGAGCCGCCCTACCACAAGGGGGTAATCACTGCCATATCTTACACATCATGCTCGTATCCTTTGAGCCCCAAGCAATTAATCAAAGAAAAATCATAGAAGGAAAAAGGCATATAAGGAAGGGTGGAAAAATCAAATTCGGGGCACCTCATGTACCACAATTGCTCCCTCCTACACATTATATACCTAGGTGAGGATTTCTCTTTTTCTAGCTACCTTTGTGTCCCGATATGTGGCCCAGGATTGACCATCTCATTCCTTATTCCATTTCACCTCTTTATCACATGCCACCACCATTTGAGGGATGTATCTTGGACATACTATCTTCTCTAAAGGTAGAAACCACCTAATAAGGTACTTGGCTAACCCCCTTTGGAGCTTGGAGACATTAGCACATGCCAAAGCCCACTACGGAAGGGCAAGCTATTTTGAAGTGTCCAATTGTTGGCCATGGTTTGTAAGCTTTTTGACTTGATTACTCTAATGACTTGTTGTGCTGGAAAGCTAGGGGACACATTGGATCTCATGCAGGATTGCAGATGGTGTTCATTTGGGTTTGGTCTCCCTATGCGGGTTCCTAACCCTCCAAAAGGCTACATTGGCACATATAGGGTGTGTGTAGAGAGCCATGGGCCTCCACAGGAGTAGACAACACTCCATGTGTAATATTTCAAATTGAAATTTACAGCAGATAATAGATGCATGAACTAAACTATAACAGATAAATTTTTCTACACAGGCACCGATCAATAAAACACAAGAAATAGGGAAAATAACTGAGCCTTTTTATTAATGCGGAGAACTAAGTACATCAGATAATAAGAAAGATAGAACCTGGGCATGCTACAACAAGCAAGGCAAGATCCCTGGTGAATATGATGGTACCCAAATGCTGGAGATGGCTCTGCTACAAAATCTGCGTCCACCCAGAAAAAATGCTGCTGCCATTGGAAAGGAACTGCTGCTTTAGCCCTCCAAACTGCTCCAAATTTTTGGAGAAATTAGCCACATGCACTACTCCACCAGCTCAACAAAACCCAAAAATATCTCATGGACCCAAGAGGTGGAAATGGTCTTGAGGTAAACTACCTCCTCCAACAATTTCTACTGCTGACTGCTGGATGAAACTAGGAATTCTGCCACTAGAAGTGCTCATAAAATTCTATAAAATTAATCCTAGCCTACTGTCACCAAACCCACAAAAACCCAAAAAGGGTTTGGGCTAAATCTATCGACCCTCGGTGACCCCCAACAAGTGCAAATTGCTCAATTTGGCGAGAAAACGCCCCACAATTTAGCTACTGCTGAATTAGGCCCAAATATACCTCAAGGAAATCCTCCCTAACCCCTGTGAATTTCTTTCCTCAAATCACCAAGCAAATCCCAACTCGAATGCTCCCCAAATTCTTGAACTCTGCAGTGCAGAGAAGTTGCAAGTAAATCCCTGCGCAGGCCCAAGAATAGGCAAAATCGGCCCTCTAAAAGGCAACACTCTCACCCCTTGCAAATCACCAAGGAAAAATTGTTATCCCTTAGGATAATTCTTTGCAAATTTTCTAGCTAAAATTCCACTGATTGCTAGCTTCTCTCAGCCCCCACGAAATTCTTTTGTGCGCTTGGGAGTAGCAAGCACCAGCTGAAAGAAACCTGTAAAATAGCTCCTCAATGATCCAGAATCAACTCCCCAAATTCTCTCGTAGGGTGACACTCAAAGTTCACTGAAGGAAGAGTTGAAATTTCTGCTTGGAAGTTCCTTGTGCTAAACAACACAGTTGTCTTGGCTAAACAACTCAAGAGAACTAAGGTTTGAATCGTAAAATGACCAAAAGATAATGCACAAAATGAGTCCATCTTCCTTTTGTAATTTCTCCTCATGCCTCTAGACTCTTTATTTTAATGTTATTATATTGGTTGGGGCCATTTTCCACTAAGTCATTTTTGCCACCATTTAATAAAATAATAATTTGGCACTATTATCCGATAAAATAATACTAGCCACCTTTCTTCAATAATATTTTCCCCTTTGTAATTAATATTACTAAATTTGGGCTGAATTCCTTAACGACTCACATGCTCACAAAATTGGGGATATTATAGTCCTCCCCGCCAAAAATTGCTTGTCCTCAAGCAATGCTAAAACAAGAGCTCCCTCTCTCTGTTGACCAAACTCTCATTGCAAACAATTCCGGGGTCCCAAATGTGCCACTGAGTCACCCTGAATCCGTGCACCATCTTGTCGTAAATGAATCCCTTGATATCAGGGTCCCATGCTAATCTCAAAAATATCCCACCATGCCGATGCTGCGCCACTCTGATTACAACTGGTTTCCCATCATCCGCATACCGTATCCTCCTCTCTTGGAACCCGGTGGTGAAACACTGACAAATACCAAATACATCTCGCCTAGGCATCTCCATGATGCCAAAGCCTCCGTGAATCCCCAGGTGTCAACCCCAGAGTGAACTAGATCACTCTCTGTCATGACTCCTCTCATCACGAGACAAAGTGATCTATCAACCAACTGAATCCTCAGATCCCATAGCTAGACTAGCTGCGACATAGTTCTGACAGTTGCTGGAATCCATCCGTGCCTTGTCTCTAGTCACTAAATGCAATCAATATATATGCTCATATATCATGAACTAATCTGATGCATGCTAAATTGCCTGTGCCTGCCACTGCGTAGTACTGATGACCGCTGGAAACCGCATGTGCCAAATAGCTATCCCCTGAATGCAACCAATAGATGGATGTCTGATACTCGCAATCAATTCAGTGTATGTGGATCCATCCTGCTCCTGCCAACCATCACCACTAAGTCTACCATCCGACATCTCAATAATATGCCAATACAATGTCTCGAGCCCAGACACCCATTGGAAAATTGCCTTAATCATACATGGTATCCGCTGCTCATGCAGGATCTCGACATGCCCCGTGGAAAGAGTGGCACATGTCTCCCCCATGACCAACTCCCCAGGTGTAGGCTCAGTGATGAACGATATGCCACCCCTGCAGAAGATCACCTCATCTTGCAGCCTATGGCTGTCAACTCGTGCACCGACCCTGCTCCTTGATTGGAGAATATCTATCGTACCCCTGAGGCACTGAATCTCATAGCGTCGTCTTAGGAAATCCCCCAAGTCCTACTATCCACACTATCGATTTGGATTGAACTCAACATGGCTCCCCTCAACTGCACGTGGTGCCAACGAGTGGAAGATGTGCGGGTTCTGATGGGTATGATCAAGAACCCATGTGGATGCTCCCGACTTGTCCTGTGACTGATCAACTCTCCCAACCTGGGGATGTCCACCCCAATTGCATGCCTGACATCCTCGTCAAGGAATATCCATGCTAGTAGAACTCCCTCAGTCCGCAGTGCAGCCCCACACACTACTGCATATAACCATTGTTGATTTCTGGTAGCATCATATGTGCTCTAAGTCTCAAATTTTGCAGGGATGCTTAGACACATGTATTCCAAAGAACCCATAAAAAGTTTTGGGAAATTCCACAAGGATTGTGTTTTATTAAAATAATTAATTATTTTTAATAGGCCCCTAAGTTTAAACTTAGTGAATTAAAATAATTAAAGGGTTTTAATAAAACAGGGTGTGAATCTTCTAAAAAAGGGCGGAGATCAAGTCAAGTTAATCTTAGCCGTTGATTAATTATTTAATGTTGAAGTCTCAACGAGAAGATTATAAGAAGGACTTGATGGGCATTTGGAAAAGCACACTGGGCAAATACTCAGCTACCCAAGAAGATCGATTTTCTCACTGGCTGAAGTTCAGCAAGAGAAAATCGAATCAGAGGGAGAGTTGCAGGTTGGAGAGAGAGGGCATCAGCAAGAGCTGAGAGTGCAAGATCAAACCGGTGGAAGCAGTGAAGATGAGTGACAACGCAGAGGCAGTGACATAGTGATAGGGACAACACAAAGGTTTAGACACTGGGACTGTGCAGTCACTGCGCAGAGGCTGACGCAGTGAGACGTAGAGAAGCTATAGGGCCTCTCTAGGGTCAAAATTTCATTGTGGAGTGAATTAGAAAATTGTTTGTAAATTTCTCAGAGATATTCCTCTTCTATTTTGCTGGTTATATTTTGTACAAGAGATTTTGCCGAAGAATAATAAAGAAACCATCATCTGCTGCAGCGACTTTCCCACATTGGGTTTTTCCGGGGACAATTGTCCAAAAATAACTGTCATTGTGATTGTACTTGTGCTAGTATTTTTCCTTGCATTTACTTTTCGCAGTTTTTTTTTTTTTTTTGGTAGTTTAGACTAATCCTAATCTTTCCATTTTTTTCTCCTCCCATCCCACCCACGGGTTTCGAACCAATGACCTTGCATACAGAGTGCCTTAACAGTGCACCCCATCACCAAATGCTCTACACCACATGGGCTACTTTCCACAGAATTTTTATTGTGAAGACTACAGTGAATTTCATTTCGATATTTACCGTAGCACACGATAAATAATTTGTTCTGTTAAATTACAAATAAAAGAAATCTAATCAGTTGCCGCAGTAGGATTTCGGATAGCGGAATTTCACATGGTATCAGAGCAAAGAAAACAGATCCAAAAGAGCCAACGTTGAACATAAGAGGGAGATATGGAGATTGCCTAGGCAGTGAATCAAATCCCCTAAAGGATTGCGCAGTCCAGTCCAGGAGGGAAAATTTTCGTGGGAAAATCTCTCTAAGTGAGTCGAGAGAGAGTAATATTTCCATATCAAAATTTTCTAGTGACAAAGGGAGCAGCGCAACAGGTTCAGCGCAGAGCAGTCTTTAGGTGGGACACAGTTTTTGTTGGGCAGCAAAAGCGTCAGAAATCGAAGGAAAAATAACACACAAGTATGGAAAATCTAGATGTCTCTGAATTATCTTCCAGATTGGAAGAAAATTTCGCATGCTTGTCAAGTTCAGCATCTGTAGATGTTTGGTACATTGATAGAGGGCTTCAGCTCACATGAATGGAGTACAAGAATATTTCTCGAACTATCATGAAGAGCAGATGGACTTCCAGATCACTATGGGAAAAAAAATGAAATGCACTCTAGCAGGGACATGCACCATAGCATTTCAGATGGAGGTAGGAACCAACATTAGAGCCATTAATGTGCTGCATGTGCCCATGTTAGGAATGAATCCGATTTCAGTGTCCTAGTTACAGGACAAGGTATACGATGTATACTTCATTGGAAAGAAGGTATACGTCAAACATCCAAGTTGGAAGAAGAAGAAGCAAATTGGAGCTCGAAGTAATATACTATACGGATTGTAGCTCAAGTCTCCAATGGCACTGATATGCAACAATCTTGATGGCGAAAAAGATCTGAATGAACTATGGCATAGGCGAATGGGACACTTGCACCATAGAGCACTAAGGATGCTCAGAGAAACTATCATTGGAGTTCCAGTCCTCAGTACTGAACATGATGACGTATGTAGAGGATGCGTACTAGGGAAATATGCTAAGGCAAATTTTCCTAGAATTGACAGTCGAGTAGAAGGCGTATTAGGATTGATACACTCAGACATTTGTGGCCCAATGTCCACTAGAGCTCTTAGCGGTGGCAAATAATTTGTCACTTTCATTGATGATTACTTCAGAGAGTTTAAAGCTCTCATGGAGAACATGACAGGGAAGTATTGTGCTCAGATAACGGTGGAGAATATACAGATAGAGACTTCACAGATTTCTGCTCAAAGGAGGGCATCAAAAGGGAGTGGATAGCTCCATACAATCCATAACAGAATGGAGTAGTGGAGCAGAAAATTAGAACCATTGTTGGGCAACAAAGGCTATGTTATATGACCTATACTTGCCTAGATTCTTATGGGAAGAGGCATGTAACACAACGGTGTATATATAGAATAGAACCCCTCACAGAGCATTGGGGAAGAAAACGCCTGAAGGAGTCTTCATAGGGAGAAAGCCAGAAGTGAGTCACCTTAGGTTATTTTGAAGTCTGGCATATTGTCACATTCCAGATGAGAAGCGTAGTAAACTGGATCAGACTACAGAAAAGGGGTATCTCGTAGGATATAGCGAGACTCAAAAGCATACAAAATCTACATTCCTAGCAACATGAAAATTGTAGTAAGGCGAGATGCAAAGTTCATGGAAGATAGAGCTTTCGGAAAATCTCGTGAGATGCCAACAGAGGATCATTCAGCAGATGTTCCTTTAGTCCAACAATAGCAGGTGCAGCAGGGAGGATAGACACTAGGTTCGAGTACAATGACCAGTACAAACATTTCCTTAGGGGGAGAAGTTTCTGGTAGTTCTCAACAGATGGAACAACATGAACAAGAAGAGGACTTGAGAGAGCCTCCTACCACCAGTGGTAGAACCAGTAGGGAGGTACAACATGTTGAGATTTTGAGGTGTTGGGGTAGCATCGGATGTGCTCTAGCTCCCAAACTTTGTGGAGGGACTGGAGTACATAAGATCTCCAAGACCCAGAAAGCGATTTAAGAAATTCCATCTTGTTTAAGAGATATTTAATTAATTAATCTTTTTAATTAAGGACCCTAAGTCTAATTTAGGAAAATTAAAAGATTAAAGTTAATTAAATTAAACATGTGATGAAAATGACTTAAGTCACACGGATCAAGCATCTTCTAATCTTAGCGCAGGGGCTAGTGCAGGGGCTGACGTAGGCTAGCAGAGTTGATGCAGAGGGCTTCAGAGTAGCGCTGGGGTTTCTGAAAACTGAAAAGGGTGGAGTTCTGTAAATCCCGTTTGAAGGTGTGAGTCAATCAGTTTTTCTGTCTCCAGAACAGAGTAGCTGCAAATTATTTATTTCTTTGTCGGGTTAACCAATTTGGTGTACTTAGATTCTACTTAATAATAAAACCCTCCAGGAGCCAGAAGACCGGTTTTCCCACATTGGGTTTTTTCGGGGATAGTTGTACAGAAAATCCTTGTGTGTCACTTTGTCATTGTGCATGTATTCAATTTAGATTTGTATGTGTAGGCTGTTAATGTATTTACTTCGATGAGAATGCTGAAGATTTCACATTAATAACTTAATGTAAGTAGGAGAAGTAAATCTGAAAATTAACAGTAGGGTTTTTTTTTGAGATATTCAGAAATTTGCACATGGTATCAGAGCGATTGTAGATCTCTCCGGGATCTCCAGCAAGAATTCTGAAGAATCTTTGCTGCAGAAAGTAGCAGAGAAAGCAACAACAGCAGCAGAAAACCGGACTAGAGAGGGCAGCGCAATAGCAGAAGGAAGCAGAGCCAAGCAAAGGCCTGGGTGATGCAGTCTCCACGCAGATCCACGCAGGCCCACGCACTTACTGCACAGAGGTAGCACAGAAGCTGCGTTGAGACTGTTTGCTCCAGCAGAGGCCACCCAGGGTGACGCAATCCTGAAGCTGATTGCTGTTCAGAGTGCCGGAAACTGAGTTGTAGACCTTCAGCAGTTGCTGGTGGGGTTAAAATTCTGTCGGTGCAGAATTTAGCCTAAGCTAAGTTGATAAAGAGCGGGAGGAGAACAACTTCTCAAAAGATTTCCTGCCAAAAAAGTCTGAAGATTGATCAGAGGATCGAAGAGAGCTGATTCGTTTTGTTTGGCAGACTTCCAAGAGAGGGAGTCAGTTGTTAGAGGGAGCATAGGGTGCCTTTCTCGCCAAGGACCCTAGATCTGAGTCTCTAGCATAGAGAGGAGGATTCGTTCCGACACATTTTTTGAGCAGATGGCACCCCATGGACTACGCGATCAGGATAGGTTGGACGACCTGTCCAACTTTGCAATCTGGAAGGCCAGAATCCTGATAGTCATGGAGGCATACGACTTGAGGGAGCATGCAGAGAAAGTCCTAGCCACACCGACTGATGCGAAGCCCCTGGAGAAGCATGAAGAAGCAGCGACACATGCCAAGCACTTCATTATGGACGGGGTCAAAGATCATGTGGTCCCACATATAGCCGAGAAAGCAACGACTCATGAGATGTGGGTGTTGATTTTTGTAGCATCCGGAAGTGTTCCAAGTCTCAAACTTTGCAGGGAGGCTTGGACAACAACATTCCAAAGAACCCAGAAACTGTTTGTGGAAATTCCACTCGGTTCATAACTTATTAAAATAATTAATTATTTTAATGAAGACCCTAAGTCTAAACTTAGGGAAATGAAATAATTAAAGGGTATTAATAAGTCAGTGTGTGAATCTTCTAGAAAACAAGGATCAAGTCAAGTTTTAATCTTAGCCATTGATTAAACTTCTAATCTGGGCCGTTGGTTCTCCAACGAGAAGATTGTAAAAGAAGGCTTGAGGGTCATTTGGAAAACAAGTCGGACATACACTCGGTACCCGAAGGAGATCGATTATGAAGTAAGAGAATTCAATTTCAGTGGGAGAGTTGCAGGGCAAAGAGTTTGCAAAAGCAAAAGGAGGAGGGAGTCAGAAGTGATCGAGGTCAGGGACAGAGGGAAGCAGTTGGCCACTGGAGGCAGCTCTGGGCTGCAAGGCAAAGAACCCATGTAGACCCTATGTAGACTTACATAGTCCAGTGCTGGGACTGCGCAGAGAAACACCTAGACAGGCACAGGAGCCAATAGAGGCAGATCAGGGTGTCGGAGAATTGTCCGAGAGAGCCGGGACTTCTGTCTCAGGTGTTTCAGATTTTATCTGCCAATATTTTTTCCTTGTAAATATATCATTTGCTGAAGAATTAATAAAACCCTCGTCTGCTACGCCGATTTTCCCTCATCGGGTTTTTCCGGGGACAATTGTCTAAAAATAACTGTGTACATGTGATTGATTCTTGTGCTTATGTCCTTTACTGTTCATTTCTCTGCATATGTATTTGTGAATGTTGCAGTAGTATTTATTTTGATATTTGCCAAAAGATTTCTGAAAAATAACTTATTGAAATAATAAGTAGGAGGAATAAATCTATCATTGCAACTGTATGGTTTTCAGATTGAAAATTTCACATGGTATCAGAGCTAGAGATGAGTAACAGGAAGGGAGATTAGACTAGTGAATGGAAGTCTACTGTTGCAGCAACATGCCAGAAGAGTTCACACAGTTCTCCAGGAAGGGAAAGAAGCATGATAGAACAGATGGATCACGATGTCTCTGTTTTGGCATCCAGTCTTGAGGAAGAATTTGCTTGCGTATCAAGCACTGCTTCTTCTGATGTTTGGTATATTGACCAGTGGAGCCTCTGCTCACATGACTGGAGTACGAGATTGTTTTTCCGACTACCAAGAAGAGCAGATGAATTTTAAAATAACCATGGGTAATAAAGCAAAATGCACTCCTGTTGGGAGAGGTTCCGTAGTTTTTCATACCGAGGCTGGAAATAGGATATGGGCCACTAATGTACTGCATGTGCTTGGGTTGGGGATGAACTTACTCTCAGTGTCTCAACTTCAAAACCGAGGTTATGACGTCTACTTTATTGGCAACAGAGTCTACGTCAAGCACCCCAGTTGGAAGAAGAAGGCACAAATTGGGGTAAGAAGCAACAAACTTTACAAGTCGCAGCTTGAGTCTCCAATGGCACTAGTCGGCAACGCAGATGAAACGGACCTGAATCAGCTATGGCACAGAAGAATGGGGCATTTGCATCATGGGGCGTTAAGAATTCTCCAGAAGACTGTCACAGGTGTTCCAGATTTGAGCACTAAACGAGATGATGTTTGCAAGGGTATGTATTGGGAAAATATGCCAAGGCAACATATCAAAGAAGCAACAATAGGGCCAAGGGTGTATTGGACTTGATACACTCAGACATCTGTGGAATGATGTCCACTAGAGCTCTTAGTGGTGCCGAGTACTTCGTCACCTTCATTGATGACCATTCTAGGAAAACTTGGATCTACTTTTTGAAGACCAAGGATGAAGTCTTCGGTCGGTTTAAAGAATTTAAGGTTCTGGTTGAAAATCTGACACGAAAGTGGATCAAGGTATTATGATCGGATAATGGTGGTGAATACATAGATAAGGAATTCACTGAATTCTGCTCAAGGGAAGGCATCAAAAGAGAGTGGACAACTCCATACAATCCAGAGCAGAATGGTGTGGCAAAAAGGAAAAACAAGACTATTGTCGAAGAAACAAGGGTGATGCTGTATGACCAAGACATGCCCAAATTCCCATGGGCTGAAGCGTGTAATACAACTGTCTACATTCAGAACAGGACTCCTCACGCTGCATTGGGAAAGATCATGCCGAAAAGTGTCTTCACTGGTAGTAAGCCTGAAGTGAGTCACTGTAGGATCTTCGGCAGTAGAACTTATTGTCATGTGCCCAGTGAGAAGAGGAAGAAGATGGAGATGATTGCAGAAAAAGGGTATCTGGTAGGATACAATGAGAATGCAAAGGCATATCGCATTTACATTCCTGAGAGTAGGAAAGTCGTGGTGCGGAGGGATGTGAAGTTCATGGAGGAGAAGGCCTTCAGAAGATCCTGCGAGTCGCCTTCTGCTATGTAGTCTGAGGAGGAGCCTTTGGTTCAGCCCCAACAACCAACAACAAAAAATTCAGTTGCCTCTCCAAGGCATAGGGATCTAAGGGACGTGGTCCCTGAGGATTTGCAAGAGGGATCGCTGGTAAATCCAACCACCACTAGTGGAAGAACGAGCAGGGAACTTCAACATATTCTGAAGGATGCAGAGGACTTTGTTGGAATCCCCCGAAATGAGAGAGACAACGTAAGTAGCCTGAGAGGTATCAAGCCATGGTTGCTCAAGTCGGAGAACCTTCTAGTTTTCGGGAAGCAGCTCAGCACCAGGTGTGGGTTGATGCAAAGGTGGAAGAGTACAGTTCCATCATGATGAATGATGTCTGGGAAGTGGTCCCTAAACCTCAGGATAGATTAGTTGTAGGATCCAGGTGGATCTACAAGATCAAGTGTGCTGCAGATGGCAGCATCGAAAAATTTAAATCCAGGTTTGTGGCTAAGGAGTATGCTCAGAAGGAAGGGATTGACTATGAAGAAACCTTCACCTTAGTAGCCAGATACACCTCTATCGGATCCGTGATATCCCTTGATGCGCAGATGGGATGGGAAATTCACTAGATGGACGTCAAGACGACATTCTTGAACGAGATGATAGAGGAAGAGGTGTATATAGAACAACCAAAGGGCTTTGTGACGCATGATCAGAAGACTCATGTGTGCAGATTGAAGAAAGCGTTATATGGACTGAAGCAAGCTCCTAGAGCCTGGTATGGTCGAATTGACAGCTACCTGCAGAAGATGGGATTCGTCAAGAGTGACGCAGATCCTAATCTCTACTATCTGAGAGTAGGGAGTGAGCCGTTGATACTAGTTTTATATGTAGATGATCTATTTTTGATAGGATCATTAGGGGTCATCACAGATTGCAAGAAGAATTTGGCTGAGGAATTTGACATGAAGGATCTAGGCTGGATGCACTATTTTCTGGGGTTGGAGGTTTGGTAGCAGAATGGGGAGATCTTTCTTGGTCAAGGGAGATACACTACAGAGATTCTGAAGAGATTTCAGATGGAGGATTGTAGACCCATGAAAACTCCAATGATCACCAACTAGAAGAAAATCGACATGTCCGAAGATGATGAGGCTGATCCTAGTTATATAGGTAGCTCATAGGATGGTTGATATTTTTGGTAAATACAAGGCCAGACATCTGTTATGCTGTAAATACCCTCAATTAGTTCATGGTAGAACCTAAGAGGGTTCATTGGGCAGCAGCCAAGCATGTTCTCAGGTACCTTCAAGGAACAATCGAGCTTGGATTGAAGTACACCCGTAACAATGATGTTAGGTTGAGTGGTTTCACCGACGTAGAGTGGGTTGGAAGTTGGAAGTTCAGTAAATCGGAAGAGTACCAGTGGGTATTGTTTCAGTCTAGGATCAGGAATGACTTCCTAGTGCAACAGGAAACGTAAGTCCGTAGCACTAAGCTCAGCAGAAGCAGAGTATATCGCAGCTAGCACAGCTTCGTGTGAGGCCATATGGCTTCGAAAATTGTTAGTGAACCTACTCAAGGAGAAAATGGAAGCGACCAATATCTTATGCGATAATCAGAGTTGCATCAAGCTCTCTGAAAATCCTGTGTTTCGTGATCGGTCGAAACATATTGACATCAAGTGTCAGTTCATCAGGGACTGTGTACAATGTGGAGCTGTTCAGTTGCAGTACACTCCAACAAGAGAACAGGTGACACACATCCTCACAAAAGCTCTAGGGAAGACTAAGTTTGTCTACTTCAGAGAGAAGATGGGGATGATGAAGAATCCCTTCCAGTAGCAGGAATGGATAGGATCAATATTCAGAGGGAGCTATTATACAGATGCAATAGTGATAGTGGCAGTGTCAAAGGCAACAATATAGAGGACAACAACGCAGCAGATGAGGGGTAGCGTCCAGAGATTAACAGCGCATATGGTGCTTCAAAAGCAAAGAAGCATGCAACATGCATATTGTTGGAACACCTTCCTCGCTAAGAGGGAGTGTTGATTTTTGTAGCATCCGGAAGTGTTTCAAGTCTCAAACTTTGCAGGGAGGCTTGCACAACAACATTCCAAAGAACCCAGAAACCATTTGTGGAAATTCCACTTGGTTCATGACTTATTAAAATAATTAATTATTTTAATGAAAACCCTAAGTCTAAACTTAGGGAAATGAAATAATTAAAGGTTATTAACAAGTCAGAGTGTGAATCTTCTAGAAAACAATGATCAAGTCAAGTTTTAATCTTAGCCATTGATTAAACTTCTAATCTGGGTTGTTGGTTCTCTAACGAGAAGACTATAAAAGAAGGCTTGAGGGTCATTTGGAAAACAAGCTGGGCATACACTCAGTACCTGACGGAGATCAATTCTGAAGTAAGAGAATTCGATTTCAGTGGGAGAGTTGCAGGGCGAAGAGTTTGCAGAAGCAGAAGGAGGAGGGAGTCAGAAATGATCGAGGTCAGGGACAGAGGGAAGCAATGGGCCATTAGAGGTAGCTTTGGGCTGCAGCACAGAGAACCCACACAGACCCTACGCAGACTTATGCAGTCCAACACTAGGGCTGCACGGAGAAACATGCAGACAGGCACAGGAGCCAGCAGAGGCTGATCAGGGTGTCAGAGAATTGTCCGAGAGAGCCGGGAATTTTGTCTCAGGTGTTTCAGATTTTATCTGCCAGTATTTTTTCCTTGTAAAGATATCATTTGCTGAAGAATTAATAAAACACTCATCTGCTGCACCGGTTTTCCCTCATTGGGTTTTTCCGGGGACAATTGTCCAAAAATAATTGTGTACATGTGATTGATTCTTGTGCTTATGTCCTTTACTGTTCATTTCTCTGCATATGTATTTGTGAATGTTGCAGTAGTATTTATTTCGATATTTGCCAGAAGATTTCTGAAAATTAACTTATTGAAATAACAAGAAGGAGGAATAAATCTATCACTGCAACTATATAGTTTTCAGATTGAAAATTTCATAGTGGCTAGCTCTAACCACACTATATGAAGGAAGATCCGTCCTGAGGAAGATGCTTCTGGAGAACCAGTTGAGGTTATTCATGATGGCCAAAGGAGAGGAGATCGATCCTTTTCTGTTCAAACTACAATCAATCCGGGATTAGCTGACTGGCATGGGAGTCAAGGTAGATGACGATGTCATGGTGAGGACTGCTCTAATGCAGTCACAGAGGACTAGGAAACTTTTGTCCAAAATCTCTTGGGCAGAGCGGGCCTTCCCAACCGGGAGAACATGTGGGCTATCCTCCGACAAGAGGAAATCTGTTGGATGACGAAAAGACATTACAACAGTGGTTCAAGTGAGTGAAGAAAGAAGAAGAGGAAGATGCAGCCTTGGCATCAAAGAGGCAGCAAGGGAGAAATAAGCAGGATTTGTTGAAGATCAAGTGTTTCTAGTGCGACGAACTAGGACATTTTGCCAGCAATTGTCCTCAGAAGAAAAAGGACAAGAAAGCTTCTAGCTCTAAGGCTGCTATGGCAGACGATGGCTCCAGAGATGACGTAGCCATGAGCGCTCATGAACCACGAAAGTGGGGCGTTCTTGAATTGTAGAGAAGCTACAGAGTGAAGGCAGGATCCTTGAGTAGCCCAACTCTTGGATCACATACAAGCTACGAGAGCCTTAAGACAATAGCGGGACAAGTGGAGCAGTGGGTGCAAAAGATCACGGATGGAGCAAAGGCAGAGCTAGATGCTAAGAGGGAGCAGCGTAGTGCAGATGCAACAGCAGCAACGCAGAGGGGCTGATGTGACTTCAACAGTGCAGAGTAGGTTTGCTTACGCAGCGCAGAGTTGCAGCAGCGTAGAGGCTTCAGGAGGACAACGCAGCGTAGAGGACTTCAGCGCAGAGGCATCACAAAGGAGGTTTGCTTACGTAGTGCAGAGCTGCAGTAGCGCAGCATCCTCCGGAGGAAAACACAGAGCAGCAGCCTATGGAGCTTTAGTGATGAAGATGCAGCCCAACTGACTTGTCTGTCAAAGATTGGGCAAGAGTACTTCAGTTGCTTATTCTGAGCAACTGAGTTGCAATGCAATAGTTGGCAACACGATGCAGCGATTTGAGAGGGTGCTGCAGTACAGATGTAGCAGTGGCGGTGGCAGTGTCATGGGCAGCAGTATAGAAGAGCAACAGCAACACAGTGATGAAAGGCAATAGGCCAAGCATCAACGTAGAGACCCACACCAGAGATCAGTGCAGAACTTCAGGGTGAAGTATTGATGCTAGAGCACATTCCTCGCTAAGAGGGAGTGTTGAGATTTTGAGGTGTTGAGTTAGCATCGGATGTGCTCTAGCTCCCAAACTTTGTGGAGGGACTCGAGTACATGAGATCTCCAAGACCCAGAAAGCGATTTAAGAAATTCCATCTTGTTTAAGAGATATTTAATTAATTAATCTTTTTAATTAAGGACCCTAAGTCTAACTTAGGAAAATTAAAAGATTAAAGTTAATTAAATTAAACATGTGATGAAAATGATTTAAGTCACACGGATCAAGCATCTTCTAATCTTAGCTGTTGATTCAAGATTAGATCATGACCGTTGATGTTTCAACAAGAAAAGTATAAGAAGAGGGCTTGGGGTTAGTTGGAGAACACACACAGTGGCAGAGCACTGAAACTAAGTTGGAATTCTAGGTTGTGGTTTGCTAAGAATTTCAGAAGTGTTTCAGCTGCAGCAAGGGGTAGTATTGGTGAAAGGGATTGTTTGATCTTAGGCAAAGAGTGCAACAAAGGCAGAGAAGCAGCAGACTAAGCAGCGTCGAGGGAGCAACAGCTACGCAGAGCAGCCATAGCCCAGCAGAGGTAGCACAGAGGCAGCAGGAGGCCAGGAGGGCTGGCGCAGTGACATAAAAGGCCGACGTAGTCCTACGAGGACTAACACAATTCCAGGAGGACTGACGCTGGCCAGCCAGGGCAGCACAGGGGCAACGTAACCTAGTCTGGGGTGACGCAGGCCCTCCCTGAGCAGCGCAAGGGCTGATGCAGGCTAGCAGAGCTAATGCAGAGGGCTTCAGAGCAGCGCTGGGGTTTATGAAGACTGAAAAGGGTTGAGTTTTGTAAATCTCGTTTGAGGGTGTGAATCAGTCAATTTTTATGTCTCCAGAACAGAGGTATGGCTGCAAATTATTTATTTCTCTGTCGGGTTAACCAGTTTGGTACCCAGATTGTTGTACTTAGATTCTACTTAATAATAAAACCCTCCAGCCGCTAGAAGATTGGTTTTCCCGAATTGGGTTTTTCCGGGGACAATTGTCTAGAAAATCCTTGTGTGTCACTTTGTCATTGTGCATGTATTCAATTTAGATTTGTATGTGTAGATTGTTAATGTATTTACTTCGATGTTAATGCTGAAGATTTCACATTAGTAAATTTATGTAAGAAGGAGAAGTAAATTTGAAAATTTACAGTAGGGTTTCTGTTTGAGATATTTAGAAATTTTCACATGACAGACATTGATGGACGTAGAGGAGTTCATTGGCGCTCCAAGAACCGACAAAAGGTAGCGCAGACAAGCTGACAAATACCAAGCATTGGTAGCTCAGGTAGAAGAACTTTGCAGTTTTCCAGAAGTCGTACAACACCAAGTATGGGTGGATGCCATGGTAGAAGAGTACACTTCTATCGCGACGAATGATGTCTGGGAAGTTGTACCTAGACTTGAAGATAGATCAGTTGTAGGATCAAGATGGATCTACAAGATCAAGTACGTTGCAATATGGTAGCGTGGAGAAGTACAAGGCTAGGTTCGTGGCAAAGGGGTACGCGCAAAATGAAGGAATTGATTATGAGGAAACCTTCACCCCTGTAGCTAGATACACCTCCATCAGATTTGTCATATCCCTTGTAGCTTAGATGGGATGGGAGATTCACCAAATGGATGTCAAGACAACATTCTTGAACGGGGTGATAAAAGCGGAGGTGTACATAGAACAACCTAAAGGCTTCGAGACCCATGAGAAGAGAACTCATGTATGCAGATTTAAGAAAGCCCTGTATGGGCTCAAGCATTCACCCAAAGCTTGGTATGGTCGGATTGATAGCTACTTGCAGCAATTGAGATTCGTTAAGGGCGATGCAGATCCCAATTTGTACTATTTGATGGTGGAGAACGAGCCACTAATTCTGGTATTATATGTAGATGATTTGTTTCTTACAGGATCATCTAGGCTTATAAAGGATTGCAAGAAGAGTCTTGAAGCATAATTCGACATGAAGGATATGGGGTTGATGCATTATTTTCTAGGGTTGGAAGTTTGGCAGAAAAATGGAGAGATCTTCCTTGGGCAAGGAAGATATGCTACGAAAATTCTGAAAAGATTCAAAATGCAAGATTGCCGACCCATGGCAACGCCTATGATCACCAACTGGAAGAAAATAGAGGCATCAGGGGACAAGGAAGTAGACCCCACCTTGTACAGACAACTCATTGGGTCACTCATGTATTTGGTCAACACCAGGCCAGACATTTGTTTTGCAGTCAACACCCTTAGTCAGTTCATGGTGGAACCGAAAAGGGTACATTGGGCAACAACTAGGCACATTCTCAGATATGTGCATGGAACAGTCGGGTATGGGTGTAAACACTCTCGAGGAGATGATGTCAGATTGAGTGGGTTCACACATGCAGATTGGGTAGGGAGTTCAGCAGACCGAAATAGTATCTCCGGGTACTGTTTCAGTGTTGGATCATGAATGATCTCTTGGTGCAACAAGAAGCAAAAATCGGTAGCTCTAAGCTCAACAGAAGCAGAATATATGGCAGCTAGCACAACAACGTGCGAAGCCATATGGATTAGGAAGCGGCTTGTGAGCCTGTTCAGGAAGAGGATGGAAGCGACCAGTGTTTACTGTGATAATCAAAGTTGTATCAAGCTCTTTGAGAATCCAATATTTCATGATTTGTCGAAACACGTAGATATCAGATGTCACTTTATCAGAGACTGTCTTCAACGTGGGGTAGTATATCTGCAATATGTCCCCACAGGGGATCAGGTAGTAGATGTATGGTTGAGAACCCGTTTCAGTAGCAGATGGGTCCTCAGTTACAACAGCAGCAGATAACATAGAGTTGTAGTGCAGTAGCAGTTGGCAGTAGTACGTGTTGATTTGGGGTAGCATTGGATGTGCTCTAAGTCTCAAACTTTGTGGAGAGGCTTAGACACATGTATTCAAGATAACCCAGAAATTGTTTGGGGAAATTCCACCTGGAGTGTATTTTATTAAGAAAATTAATTATTTTAAAGCGACCCTAAGTCTAAACTTAGGAAAATAAAATAATTAAAGTGAATTAATAGAATATGGGTGTGAATGTTCTAGAAAAAGCAGATCAAGTCTAAATGTAATCTTACTCGTTGATTGAAGATCTAATCTCGACCGTTGAAGTCTCAACGAGAAGACTATAAAGAAGGCTTGAGGGTCATTTGGAAAAACACACCGAGAGATCAAGAGATCGAATTTATTGAAGTGAGCAGTGCTCAGAGGAAAACTTTGATTGAGAGATTCTCACGTAGTTGAGGGGCAGAGACAGTTTTGGTCGAAGGATCTTCTTCGGGGCCAAGAATACTCAGCAGAGAGGCAGAGAAAGACGCAACAGAGACAACACAATGCCCAAAGAGGGTGACGCAGGGCTACGAAGGTGACACACAAAGGCAGTGCACCATTCCTGAGCATAAGTCCAAGATTTTGCTGGGAGACCGGGATTCTGAGCCGGGAAAGTTGGAATCGAGTTTCGTGAAAATAGATCGATTCAACAGAAGAGGTGACACAGTCCTTCAGAGGTCCCCACACAGGCCTACGCAATTACTGCATAGAGGTAGTGTTAATTTTGGGCAACTAGGTCCAAACTCCATGTTGTGATGCTCAGATGACGATGCCAATATTTTTATTGGATTCCTCTTTCGGAGAGATGCAAGATCGATCTAAAGATCATCTTGATCGGATGAGCGGAACATGTATTTTGAATTTATTCCACATGTGCAAGGTCGGCCTGATTTATCCCACATGCATAAGAGATGTGTCACACACCCCCACAGATGCCTATATATTGGAGAGACTTGGAGTACATTTTACACACACATTTTTGGTGGAGGCATTTTCTTCTCTCTTAGATGGTGATGGAGCAGCGTTCTTGGTTCAACGTTTAGGGCTTCTTGGTGCAGCATCTTGGTGGAGCATTCTTGATGAGACGTCTTGGGGTTGTTTGACACACGTGGGAAGTTGACATTATGAAGACTTTGCTGGTTGAAGCATCTTGCTGATCGCCGCAATGCCACCATTCTTTATCTCTGTTTTGGCTTGTCTTCCATTAATCTATTGGTATGTTCTATCTGCATCTTACTTTGATAGAGCCCTAGAAGTTTAAAGTATATTTGCACCTAGCATAGAACATCTTCAGAATTTTACATGGTATCAGAGCTAGGAGAAGACAAAGCCCATATAGTTGAGAATCTAGGGCAGCGATATAAGGACCGTTTTTAGGTGACCGAGCTGCTGAAAGAAGGATGGGTCAATCTCCAAAATGTAATTCGATGCTTTGAGGTTCAATGTTTTCGAGATCTCAGATACTTCATCAATATGATTAGGGTATTGTTTTAAGGGGTATGTTCTCAATACTTTCGCTCATCCATAGCTCGACATTGTAGTTGGCACCCTTGTCGTTTATACGGCACTGAATTTGCTCGAAGTTCTGGGCAGGGCATTTCTGTTACATCACTATGAATTCGCTCGGATTTCTAGGCATGAGCAACATGGAGACTCGCACCCATGGTTATCGCTCAAAGTTTTGGGCATAGGCATCGCATTATATGGAATGCAATATTTGTTCCCTGCAATGACGTTAGTCTTTGTGACGGCATGACAGCGTGGAGAAAACTTCAGAGATTGAAACATCGAATGATGCATTATTTTAAAATTGCATATGACCCACTCTTGTGTCTTTGATTGCTATAATGACCGAGCCATCAGATTGACAGAGTGCCTGACTTTTTCCAATATAATGGGTTTCCCGTTAGACAGAAAGGCTACTCAGAGATGCACACCGACGGGGCCATTATCGCTGACGTTGATGTTGATGTCGGGATCTTCACCCGCCCCGGCATTCTCGTTGGAAATGTAAGGCAATTCCACTATAGCCGCGCGTAATTTCAGAAGTCAGAAAGCCCGCAATTTCTTTGGAGGAAGACGCCACCCAAAATCAACCAAAGCTGCTCCCACAATCGATCCTCATTAAAGCCCGCTGTTGGAAAGGGATTTAAAACAATTATGTTAACAGAGAGATTCAATTACAGGGTCGTTGATATTTATGATATTCTCATGGACGTCAACTGGTGGAAAGAATTCTCGCAGAGTAATGCTAAGATAAGCAGAGAGGTCGGCAAATCATTCTCGCTCTTCTACATGGCCATCACCGATGTCAATCAGGAGCTTTAGCAAGGGAAGCTCATTGTTAAAAAAAATGGAGATTCAGTAATTGGATTGATAATAGTAAAGGCTGCTTGTTGTGCGCTTATCTTTAAACACTGAGGCTAAATACACCTGTGCATTGGGCAAGCCGTGGTTGTAGAATGCATTTGGATACGCTGAGTCTGCGTATGAATAAACTAACTGGTGCGTGTTCTTCCTGAAGTATTGGATAGGGCCGTAGCTCTTATGTTCTGTGGAAAGGGAGGCTGAAAGGTCTGTTTCATAGGCAAAATCTAGGGCCGAGTTACCTCTACCTTTCCAGAGGCTGTTATAGTGACAACATATCCAAGTTTATGGTTTGACTGAGGTGGCCACGGGTGGTTCAGACCCTAGTCTGAAGTGGCCGCAGAAGTCTTGTCCAGGGCTGAGTTTCTTGAGTAAAGTGCCACGGAAGCTGAGATCCCTGAGGTGTAAGCTAAGGTAAGTGTGTGTAGTGGCTAAGTCTTGTGTAGATGGTTGCGGAGTTTTCTCCATGGAAGTCTGTCCTTGAAGGAGTGAGAGGATAGTAGTGTGTTGGAGTTGATATACCGTGGTATAGGAGCAGCTAACTTTTGTGAGATTGCTGGTGGAATTGTGCCCTAAGTTCAGTCATCTTGAAGCAGCAAGGGGACTGTTAGAAGGCAGAGATATGAAGACCTTGTGAACAATGCTTATGATGTGGCAAATCACTGTTAGAGGCACACTGATATAGGTCTATGTTCAATGACATTGGAGGAGCACTGTCATTGATAGACGGCAGATTGATTAGCTGATATGTGCAAGTGTATCTGAAGCAGCAGAGGACCTTGTGAGCAGCTGAGGCAGAGGTATTGGAGCAACAATACTCTCTGCAGGTATAGGAGGCAAAGGACCTGCCTGGTACGTCAAGGACAAGAGTCCAAAGGGATGTAAGTGAAGTGCATCTTCAGCAACTAAGTCATTTTATTTGTTCTTGTTGTGTAGGAAGATATGGATGGTGACATATGGCAGAATCTATATAATCTTGATCTGTGATATCTTCAAAGCCATATGAAAAATATATATATATATATATATATATATATATATATATATATATATATATATATATATATATATATATATATAACCATGAAGTTTGATATCTTCTGTTATGTATGGCTATGATAAATAATACTATGGCATCACTGTAATCCATGATATGACAATATATGATACCTGTCAAGATGTATGACAGATATATGCTAGTATATGGCTATGATTCTTGAATGGCCTTGACAGTAGGTGAATAAGATTCAGACCCATGATTACAAAGCCCTTTCCGAGTTGGTGTCTCAGATGCCCAAATTCAAAATAATCATGAAGGCATATATCAGATTTGTGCCGCAGGAAAGCATAAAAGGGGGGACTTTCTTTTCCCTCAAGTAACACAATATGATGTCTAGTAGTTGATACATTTTGATTTATTTGATATGCTGCCTGTCTGGATATATTTCTTGGAGAAGAAGATCAAGATTCTAAGGATTGATAATGGCACCTTTTGCAGAATAGTTGGCATTAAGAGGGAGACCACAACCGTATATGCTTATGAGCAAATAACATTGTTGGAAGAAAGAAGAAGAGACCCTCATGGCTCTGAGAAACTCTCAAGGAAGCCGAGAGTCATATGGCCCCAAAGGGGGACATTCCGAGAAAGCAAGAAGCCATATAGATACCAAGGGTATCTAGCAGCCATGAGTGCAATGTGAAGAAGTCGTAAAGCATCAAGTTTGGAAGGATGCTATACACAAAGAGTATGAGTCCATTATGAAGGATGATGTCTAGGATATGGTCTCGAGACCAGAGGACAAAGCTGTTGTCACCTTGATATGGCTCTATAAGATCAAGCATGGATCTGATGGGAGTGCTGAAAAATACAAGGCAAGATGTGTTGCCTGAGACTTCTCTCTAGGAAGGCATTGATTATGATTGCACCTGTGATCTATTATTACCCTTGCTGCTACGCAAGGATGGAGTCTACATCAGATGGATGTGAAGATTGTTTTTTTGCATGGCTCGATATAAGAAGTGTATGAGGAGCAACCTCGGGGGTTCGAAGTCCAGGATAGAGACTCTCATGCATGCAGGTTGAAGAAAGCCCTCTATAGGTTGAAGCAAGCCCCAGGGCTTGGTACGAGAGGATAGATAGCTACTTGATGAAGTTGGGCTTCACTCAAAGTAATGCTGATCCGAACCTTTACTTCAAGGTTGATAGAGAAAAGCCTCTCATTTTGGTTCTCTATTTGGACGATCTCTTCCTGGCAGGTGCTGACCCTCTCATTCATCAGTGTAAGAGGGAGCTCGCTTCCGAGTTCAAGATGAAGGACCTAGGACTGATGCATTACTTCCTAGGCCTAGAGGTTTGGCAAAGACCTGGCAAGTCTTTCCTCTCTCAAGGAAAATATATTGTGAAGCTACTCGAAATATTTGGAATGGTGGACTGTAAGTCCGTGTTGACATCGATGGAGCTCAACTTTAAGAAGTTGAGTGGAAGCGCTGTTGGGCCCATGCTAGCAAATCCTACCGAGTATCGTCAGCTTGTAAGGGCCTTGATGTTCTTAAGGAACATCCGTCTAGACGTATGTTGTGCAGTGAACACTTTGACTCAACACATGGTTGATCCTCATAACATTCACTGGGTTGGTGCCTAGAAACTCTTGAGATATCTATGGGGCATGGTAGACCATGGGCTGAGATACACTACCGGGAGTTTGAGACTCCGTGTATATACTAATGCTGATTGGGCTGGCAGTGTGGTGGATCGCAAGAGCACATCTAGATGCTGCTTCACTCTTGGGTCTGCTTCGTGCAGGAAGCAGAAGTCGGTAGCTTTGAGCACCGCTAAGGCCAAATACATTGTAGCATGTATGGCCTGTTGTGAAGCCACTTAGTTGCGAAAGCTCTTCAGTGCGCTGTACGAGCATGTGCTAGATGCCACTGTTATCCTTTGTGATAACCAGAGGGGGATTCGTTTGTTAGAGAATCCCGTGTTCCACGATCGATCCAAGCAGGTACCACTTTGTCTGGGACATGGTACAGCAAGGCGCCGTAAGGCTCATATAGGAACTGATGAGCAAGTTGCGTATATTCTCACAAAGCCCTTGGGGAAGGTCAAGTTCCTAACCTTCCGTGAGAATCTTGGAATCGTGGATCGACCCTATTCTGAGGGTCATGTTGGATGATGAGCTCTGGGAGCTCCAGGGGGGCTTTGGGGATAGCTTCTTGGAGCTGTAAGCAACCACAAGGCTAGGCTTGCTGAACCTTGTTGGTGTGCTTCTGCCCCACCGTGATGATATTGAGTTGATTTACCTCTCTCAGATCTGTGCCCCGTATCGATCCTACCCATGGAGTTTCAGACTCATGGGAAGTACCTCTCATTTGGCCAATGAGGTGGGAAATGTGAATAGAGACCATAGCAAGACCAATGGACGCATCAGAGATTGCCGTACTCTCTATGTCTAGGATGGCACGTGTCCAGCCACTTGATCTGGGATCAAGTCTAGTGAGGTTTTGAACCTCCAACTGACTTCTGGTCAGTTAAACTAACTTCGGGTTAGTATACGACTCTCTTGAGTCCAAGTGAGGTTTCAGACCTCCAGATGACTTCGGGTCAGTTAAACCAACTTCGGGTTGGTATGTGACTCCTTTGAGTTCTATAAAGGTTTCAGACCTTTGAGCTAACTTCGGGTTAGCCGAGAGTGATGTCTTTGTGACTCACCTTTTGTTTTGAAATAAAGAAGCCAACGAAGCAAGTTAAGGCGGGATGACACACGATGTTTGGATGGCACTGGTGGATGGAGTTCTCCCTAGTTGAGAGGGAGTGTTAATTTTGGGCAACTAGGTCCAAACTCCATGTTGTGATGCTCAAATGACGATGCCAATATTTTTATTGGATTCCTCTTTCGGAGAGGTGCAAGATCGATCTAAAGATCATCGTGATCGAATGAGCAGAACATGTATTTTGAATTTATTCCACATGTGCAAGGTTAGCTTGATTTATCCCACATGCATAAGAGATGTGTCACACATCCCCACAGATGCTTATATATTGGAGAGACTTGGAGTTCATTTTACACACACATTTTTGGTGGAGGCATTTTCTTCTCTCTTGGATGGTGATGGAGCAGCGTTCTTGGTTCAGCGTTTAGGGCTTCTTGGTGCAGCATCTTGGTGGAGCATTCTTGATGAGACGTCTTGGGGTTATGTGACACATGTGGGAAGCTGACATTATGAAGACTTTGTTGGTTGAAGCATCCTGCTGATTGCTGTAACGCCACCATTCTTTATCTCTGTTTTGGCTTGTCTTCCATCGATCTATTGGTATGTACTATCTGCATCTTACTTTGATAGAGCCCTAGAAGTTTAAAGTATATTTGCACCTAGCATAGAACATCTTCAAAATTTTATAGGTAGTGCAGAGGGTGCTAGGGTTTCGTCAGTTCAACTACCAGATCAGTTGGGACTTGCAGAGTGAGGTAATCTCACAATTTCTCTTCTGCTGAGTGATATTATTTGTACTGGATTTCCAGCAAGGCATCCAGAGATTGTATTA
Source organism: Pinus albicaulis (assembly GCA_034641835.2). Classification (NCBI taxonomy): domain Eukaryota; kingdom Viridiplantae; phylum Streptophyta; class Pinopsida; order Pinales; family Pinaceae; genus Pinus; species Pinus albicaulis. The sequence goes on from CM076579.1 coordinate 1,587,488,447, forward strand.
AAAAATAACTGCTGCTTAATAATAAAGCCCTCATATCTACTGCACCGGTTTTTTCACATTGGGTTTTTTCGGGCACGTTTGTCCAAAAACAATGGTGTCTTGTGTGATATTCTTTTCTTTTGCTCAGTTTCTTGTTTCCTCATAACAATTTAATTAAGTGAAGGTTGCTTTAGTAATTGCTTCAGTATTTTCAGTAGAACACTGCAAATAACTTGTTCATTTTAATAACAAGTAGGAGAAGTAACTTCAGTTGGTTGCAATAGGATTCCAGACTTGGAATTTCACATGGTATGGGAGCATGTTGAGTATTGCAGGTGAAACAAGAAGAGGAGAGCTAACGCTGAGCAGGAGGTCAAATAGCTGCAGGAGGCAGCAGTTTGAATCCCTAGAGAGATTGCACAGTCTAGACCAGGAGGGCTAAATTTTGAGGAAAGTCTCTCTTTGAGTGAGTCGACAGAGAGGAAGGGCTTCCAGATCGAGATTTTGCCGAGCTAGAGGGAGCAATGCAGAGCCTCAGCATAGAGTTGGTGGGACGCAGTTTTCTATAGGAAGAATTTGTTTTGCTGGTTAGAAAGTCGTCAGAAGAGAGAGAAGAAGAACAGTGAGGGAATTTTCTTCCTCAGGGAATTCCTAACTGAGGAGTTCTATTTTTTGAGATCTAAGTAGCAGATCCGGGTGGCAATCTCCAACAAGGAGTACATAAGCCAGTCCAGTGCTGCATAGAGGGGAAAGAGAGGGATGAGATTCAACATTTTCTTTTTGGTAGATATGGCAGCTCACAGGCTTTGAGATCAGGACCTGATGGAGGGAACCTCCAACTATGTAATTTGGAAGGCAAGAATTACATGCCTTCTAGATGAATACGATCTCATGCTTTTCGTGACAAGTACGGTAGCTGTCCTTGCAGATCCAGATTTGCTAAAGTACCAGGCTAATATGGTGAAGGCTAAAAGGCTACTCCTGGATGGAGTCAAAGATCACATAATGTCCCACATAGCTGGCAAGGACACAACTAGGCAGATGTGGGAAGCCTTAGGATGATTCAGATACAGAAAGGGGAGCGTATTGTTCCGCTCTTGTCTAGCCTTCAGGAAACTCATGATCAGCTAGCAGCCATGAAATCCACCCGTTCTCCTACAACAATGGTGAGACTAGCCCTTAACGCAGTCACAAAAGAATGGCATATTTTCGTCCAGAGTATCTCGAGCAGAGAAACCTTGCTGGGTTGGGAAGAGATGTGGGATGCTCTTCAGCAAGAAGAGCTAAGGAGGGACCTAGTCAAGTGCAAACTTGATGGCAACAACAGCAGTGGGTCGAAGACGAAGGAGGAGGAAAATGCAACCCTTGCGCCCAAGGGGTAGCAGGAGTAGCGAAGACGAAAGGACGTCTTGAAGATTAAATGCTTTAGGTGTGGTGAACTTGGTCACTACGCAACGCAATGTCCTTTGAAGAAAAAGGACAAGGACGAGGATCCTTGAGGAGTCCACCTCTTACATCATGACCTTGCTACGGGTGCCCAAGATCAGTAGTAGCAGGCTGGAGGAGTTTCAGTTGGTGCAAAGGAGTGTTGGAGCGACAGATGCAGTGGTTACCAGTGCCAAAATCTGAGCAGCGCAGTGCAAAGTTGCAGTAGTGCAGAGAGACGCAATGCAGAAGCAGCAACAACGCAGTGGTTTTGAGGGACAATGTTGGACAAGCAATAATCAAAGTTCCAGCATCGAGATGCGTCCTGAACACTTGTTCAGAATTTTGGATGATTTTCAGTTGCTTCTCTCAGCAACTGAGTTGCAGTGCGAAGTTAACAGTGGCAGTGCTAGCAGCAGATGCAACATTTGAGAGGGAGTTGCAGTACGAATGCAGTGTTGATCGTGGCAGGGTCAGCAGCAGTACAGTTGTAGCAGCAACGCAGTGGTTGGTGGACAGCATGTCAGACATTAGCAACGCAAAGGGAGATGCTTCAGAATTAGAGCAGTGTGTAGCAGGGCATATTTGCTAGAGCACATTCCTCGCTAAGTGGGAGTGTCGATTTGGGGTAGCATCGAATGTGCTCTAAGTCTCGAACTTTGTGGAGAGGCTTAGACACATGTATTCCAGATAACCCTGAAATTGTTTGGGGAAATTCCGCTTGAAGTGTATTTTATAAAGAAAATTAATTATTTTAAAGTGACCCTAATTCTAAACTTAGGAAAATAAAATAATTAAAGTGAATTAATAGAATATGGGTGTGAATGTTCTAGAAAACAGAGATGAAGTCAAAATGGAATCTTAGCCGTTGATTGGAGATATAATCTCGGCTGTTGAAATCTCAATGAGAAGACTATAAAGAAGGATTGAGGGTCATTTGGAAAAACACACCTTGAGATCAAGAGATCGAATTTTATGAAGTGAGCAGTGCTCAGAGGAAAACTTTGATCGAGAGATTCTCACGCAGTTGAGGGGCAGAGACAGTTTTGGTTGGAGGATCTTTTCCGGGGCCAAGAATACTCAGCAGAGAGACAGAGAAAGATGCAGAGGAGACAACGCTTTGCCCAGAGAGGGTGACGCAGGGCCACAAAGGCCACACGCAGAGGCAGCGCAACATTCCTGAGCAGAAGTCCAAGATTTTGCTGGGAGATCGAGATTCCAAGGCGGGAAGGTTGGAATCGAGTTTCCTGAGAGCAGATCGATCCAGCAGAGGAGGTGACGCAGTCCTTTAGAGGTCCCCAGGCAAGACTACGCAATTACTGCGCAGAGGCAGCGTAAAGGGTGCTGGGATTTTGGCAGTTCAACTACTGGATCAGCCAGGACTTGCAGAGTGAGGTAATCTCACAATCTTTCTTCTTTCGAGTGATATTCTCTGTATTAGATTGCCAGCAAGGCATGCAGAGATTGAATTCAGAAATAACTGTTGCTTAATAATAAAACCCTCAGATCTGTTGCACCAGTTTTCCCGCATTGGGTTTTTCCGGGGACGTTTGTCCAATAACAACGGTGTCCTATATGATATTCTTTTCTTTTGCTCAGTTTCTTGTTTCCACATAATAATTTAATTAAGTGAAGGTTTCTTTAGTAATTGCTTCAGTGTTTTCAGTAGAACACTGTAAATAACTTGTTCATTTTAATAACAAGTAGTAGAAGTAACTTCAGTTGGCTGCAGTAGGATTCCAGACTTGGAATTTTCACAGTACGCATGGTCAGCAACAACACAGTAGTTGGTGGGCAGCAGTGTCAGACATCAGCGACGCAGAGGGAGATGTTATAGAATTAGTGTAGTGCTTCACCAGGCTGGATTACTAGAGCACATTCCTCGCTAATAGGGAGCGTTGATTTCTGGAAGCATCGGATGTGCTCTACGTCTGAAATTTTGCAGGGAGGCTTAGACACATGTATTCCAAAGAACCTAGAAAGCAATTTGGGAAATTCCACCGTATTGTGTTTTGTGAAAATAGTTAATTATTTTCAATGGGAGCGTAAGTTTAAACTTAGGGAATTAAAATAATTAAAGGGTATTAATAAAACAGGGTGTGAATCTTCTAGAAAAGGATGAAGATCAAGTCAAGTTAATCTTAGCCGTTGATTAGCTATTTAATCTCGGTCGTTGAAGTCTCAACGAGAAGATTATAAGGAATTGATGGGCATTTGGAAAGACACACCGGGTAGATAGTCAGTTACCTAAGAAGATCGATTTTCTCATTGGCTGAAGTTCGGCAAGAGAAAATCAAATCAGAGGGAGAGTTGTAGGTTGGAGAGAGAGGGCATTAGCAAGAGCTTAGAGTGCGGGATCAGACCGGAGGAAGCAACGCAGAGGAGGGACAACGCAGAGGCAGTGACACAGTGACAGGGACAACGCAGAGGCTGTGACACTGGGACTGCGCTGCCATCGTGCAGAGGCTGAAGCAGTGAGACGTAGAGAAGCTATAGGGCCTCTCTAGGGTGAGAATTTCACTGAGGACCGAGTGAGAAAATTGTTTGTAAATTTCTCACAGATATTCCTCTTCTATTCTGCTAGTTATATTTTGTACAAGAGATTTTGCTGAGGAATAATAAAGAAACCCTCATCTACTGCACCGGTTTTCCCACATTGGGTTTTTCTGGGGACAATTGTCCAAAAATAACTGTCATTGTGATTGTAGTTGTGCTAGTATTTTTCCTTGCATTTACTTTCCGCATAATTTTTATTGTGAAGACTGCAGTAAATTTCATTTCGATATTTACCATAGCACATGATAAATAATTTGTTCAGTTAAATTACAAATAGAAGAAATCTAATAAGTTGCTATAGTAAGATTTCGAATAGCGGAATTTTCACAACCATGTATCCTCGTGTCTCCTGGCATACAATTGCACCCAGTCGCACATCTCTATGCACTGCCGGACCTTGCTACATGCTACTGCATCATCCCAGTTCAACTGGTATCCCTCCTGTATTGATGTTTCTTTCACTCTATGAGGGAATGCACTGAGATGTGAACTACCCTGCACACCACTGCGCACCACTGCACACCTTCATGTTCCTCTGCAAACTGCTTTTCACCGCTGCATACCCCTATACACCCATGGATATCAAGGTCTAAGACTAAGTCCATTGGCATCATCTCACATCCTGTCATGGTCGCCATCTCTACTACCACTCTGTTGGAAAGCCCTCCACAGTGTGAGCTATATCTCCTCATCTGCCCAGATAGACCTAAGCGGCCTAACTCCTCACATGCTAATGTGAATGACACTACTGAGCCTATCCTCAGCAGCTCTTGTGTCCAATATACTAGTGAGAGAGCACCTTCTCCATACAATATCTTGTCTGGTGGCCTACCGATGCCACCTTCTCCTACCAACACCTGCCAGAGTAGGATAATCATCCTATAATGCCATGTACGCCCAACATGCCATGACAACTCATGAAATTTTCCTACTCCCCTATCAATCTGTCCTGTCAGTAGTGTTGTTAGGAAGTTTGCAGAGGATATGAAACAATGTGTGCGCTTAAGTCACTTGACACAGGGACACGAAGGACACCCAGATTCGAGTGTCAGACGCAGATACAATGACCCCGCGGAACATGACACGTCTGGACACGTTATATATATATATATATTAAAAATTAGATATTTCTTACACAAATTCATACAAATTCATTGATTCAAACATAGATCTTCATCTAGATGTAAGTTTTACAATGATACAATCATACAAAGTAACATTATGCATACATATTACAAATACAATTGTGACATGTTCATCAATGATCCAAAAGGATAAAGACAAGATACTGTAGCTTTCTCATTAAGTCATCAAAATCAAAATGTGTTACATAGGTAGTACAATGCCAATGGCAAATAGAAATAGCAAATACAAAACAACTACAAGCCTCAAGGTAGTAGGTAGCTCATGAGTCATCAATCCTCATCATTAAAATCAACATCACTGTACTCATCATCATGGTCACCACTGCTCTCCTCTGTTGCATCTTCCTCCTCTGTATCCAATGCCATCTCTGCATCTGCTGGTGTGGAGGATGACCCCTATACAGTATCACCATCATCAAATGTGACAGGCTTTAGCACTGGCTCATTGAGATCCAAGTTGGCTAATGCCAACTTCCAAGTCAACACTACTGTCCAGACCCATATCACGAGGAAAGACATCCCACATCTTTGTCCTTCCCTTCAACCACTCATCCCTCTGCCTATAAATAAGACGAAGGTTGGTGGGCACATATACCATTGTCTCTGCCCTGGACTGCTCGAGCCTGCTCTTCTTGACACTATACAAATTCCCATATGTGCTCCAATTCCTCTTGCAACAAGAGGATGAAGTCACCTAAGAGAGGAGCTTCATGGCTAACTGCTGTAGAGGAGGGCTTGTTGCCCCATGAGTTTCCCACCAAGAATAGGGCTTCTTAGCCCCCCTGTCTCTAATCACATTATATCCTAAAAATCGACCAGTGCAAGTGGAAAACTCTGCAAAGTCATCCTCCATCTCATCAAGGGATGCTCTCTCTTGAAAAATCCGCCTCAATGCATCTTTCCTTCCCTGTGAGATTTCACCATCCATGTGAGGAGGGAATTTGCGGGAAGGTCCACCATTCAGCCACTCATGGCTGTAGTATTTTGGATTCAAGGAGTGATCCAAACAATGCAAAGGTTTGCAATTCTTGTCCCATCTGCTGACAAGAATATCCTGTATGGTGGTGAGGAAGGCCTTTGGTGATGTCTCATACTTGGGGCACTCACTCTGTAAAATAATGTTCCTCATAGACTCAATCATGGAATCCCATCTCTCATAAATGTCTCCTAGGATGGGTTGGTCTGTATCTGCAAATCGAAGCAAGGAAATGATAGGGTCCATGATCCGAATAAGTAGATATACCCTCACCCACTAGGCATCATCTAACACCGTGTCCTTCACTCTTTTTGAGGCTGCTTGATCTGTATTTCTCCAAAAAGACCAAAACTCTGAAATAACCATGGCCCCAAGAGCGGTCTTGACCTCCCTTAACCTTTCAACATGATGAATGAAGAGGCAAATCGTGTATCCGCAATCTTCAACAATGATAGATTGGTGTACTCCTTGTAGATAGTGAGGGCATTTGAATGGTTTTGTACAAAGTTGCGGATATGCCGTGCATCTGTGAAAAATCCTAAATCTGGATTCCTACTGCAACAAATCTGAATTACTTCTCCTATTATTTTTCTTAATTATTTCATTACATTGAAATACCTAAGTAATTATTGAAGCAGTCTACACAAATAATATTGCGGAATGAATCTAAGTGCTGAAACAAACTGAACAAAATACAATGAAAAACATCCACATTTGATACAGTTATTTTTGGACTAAGTCCCCAGAAAAACCCAACTCGGGAAAACCGGTGCAACAGATCTGAGGGTTTGTATTATTAAGCAACAGAATCTTGAGTACAACTAGGGTGCCAATATTCGGCTCACCCTTCAGAGAAGTCTAGACAACTGATGAAATAGTGAGATATACCTCACTTTGTAAGTCCCCGTCTGATCTAAATACCGCTGGTGAAGCCCCTCTCTGCCTTTGCATGATTTCCTACGCTGGAACTGTGTAAGCCTACGTGGGCAAGCTTGAGGAACTGCATCACCTCTCTCTGCAACTGATCAAGCTGATCTAAGACTGAGTTTTGGCCCTCTTAGCTCAGAAACCCCAGCCTCTAGCTATCTTCGGACTGACTGTGGAAGCCACTGTGTAACTTCTGTGTGATTCCCTTCAGGGACTGTGTCACCCCTTTAGAAAACTGCGCTGCCTCTCTCTTCGCCACTGCTGCCTCTCTCTGAAATGTACTCCTGGTCCACCTGACCAGTTACCGCATCTGCCCCTCTCTGGATCTAATCACTGAACCAAAATCACTTAGCAAACCTTGCCTTAGTGATTCGATTCTGACCAAAAGCTGTCTCCTCACACAAACTCGAAAATGCCAAATACTCAATGTGCTCAATGTGTTTTCCATAGGCCCTTCACCCTCCTTATATTCTTCCGTTGACCCTTCAACGACCAAGATTAAAACATAATCAAGGGCTAAGATTAACTTGGAGGTGATCCTTGACTTTATCTAGAAGATTCACACTTAGTTTAATTAATGTCTTTTAATTAATTAATTTCCCTAAGTTTAGACTTAGGAAAACATTAAAAAGCGATTAATTAATTTAATTAAACCATCTCTAAGTGGAATTTTCCAAAACCATTTCTGGGTTTTATGGAATACATGTGTCTTAGCTTGTATACAAAGTTACAAGGCTAGAGCACATTCGATGCTACCATAAATCAACAACATCCTCAATAATGATTCCAATCCAAAGCACATCAGAAGCAATAGATTTTAGTGCTAAGTACAATGAATGGACAATGCAAGGTGTCTAAAATACTTGTGGATATTTAGCTTCCACAATCATGCTAGCAGCCTTACAAATAGGCGCATTATCTGTAATGATTTGCACACAAGAATCAACACCTACATCTTTAATAACTTTAATAAACAACTCACCCATATATTGTGCATCCTTGTATTGTCCAAGTGCATCTACTAGTTTCAAGAAAGCTAGACCATTCAAGGAAGACACCATGAAGTTGATGAGTGGGTGCCGTGCTGGATCTGTCCATCCATCAGAAATAATGCTTATCCCAAATGTTGGCCATGCTGATTTAATAGGCTCGCATTTTGTCCACCTCTTTCTTTGCCTTCGTCAACAATGTGGTTCTAAGCATCTCTGACCCAGGAGGCACATACCCTGATGGAGCCCCTTGAGTTAGAGCTCGACACATCTCAATAAATAGAGGTGAGCGTGCAGTATTGAAGGATATGAAGTTCTGATAGAAAAAAAAGGCAATGGTGAGATCAACCTCTTCCTGCTTCTCTTTCTGGAAAACCTTGTCCATTGGACCAAGTGCAATTGCCTTTCTTTTTGCTGCTTGTCCCCCACTAGAACTTTCAGATGGGAACTTCTTGCTGCTTTTCCTCAAGAATGGAAGGGGGTCATCATTCTTGTTTTTTTTGTTTTTGCAGCCACATTTTCCACACCAACAAATGCCTCAGTTTCCATTTCTTTCCTCTTTGCTAAAGACACCTGTGTACAAGCTACAATTCCACAACTTGGTAAAGCCAAAAAATGAGCTTTCACACGGTAATATGTGCTCATGAAATGATTGTGGCAATAACTGCATTTCCAAGCAACATTGCCTCCGCCCTTCATCTTGCTGCCTGACCCTGTCTCTCTCGTGACATATTTCCACAATGGATATTTGTTATCTCGAGGTTGTTGTCTTCCCTCAACATTTGAAGCTGCTGTTGCAACCCCACTTCTGATAGATGGAATACTTGCAGACCCTGATGAAATAGGAACAAGAGGGGCATCGCCAATGGGGACATTCTTCCCCTTCGTTTGCCCCTTCGTTGCTGCCCTTGATTGAGCCATGAATGCTATAAAATAATAAATAAAAAATGCCCAAATTTGTAAAAGAAATGCACATGCAAACCGAATGTAAAAAAATAGAGAGACAATGCACTTACCTGTTGCTTGAATCTCCTTGAAAATGTTGCCTTGCTCCTTGCTCCTTTCCAAACTCACACCAAACTCAAAGTGAGAAATAAGAGGCCGATATGGCCTTTTAAAACCAGCGGACACTTTTTTCTGCCGATCGTGTTCGGCGGATTGGGACACTATCGTGTCTGTACAGGAACGATTAGGACACAATTATGGACACGATCCACCAGACACGGATCCGATAGATTCGTGTCAGATTCGTTGGATTTGGGACACGATGGCCTAGAACAACGAATCTATCGAGTCCATCACGCAGATACTACCATCACCTACTGACTCCACGATGTGATGGAGAATCCCACCTGGATCCCAACAACAGTTTGGCCCTCTAGCCCCTCTAGTAATCCACAACCTCTGCTGAATTGTGGCCATGGATGCATATAACTCCTAACTAGCTCCACTGGATACCAACTCAATATCTCTCACTATCCAACCCCAAAAGGGATCGAATGCACTAACAACCATACAGAGAACCAGTTGCCCAACCTGCGAATGTTGCTCCTTATGTAGTTCATGTCGCCTCATCACACTGACTTGGCCGGTACATAAAATCTGTCGGGGTAATTCTACATCTCCCTCTCCGCTGTGCAGAGGTAGCTTAGCAATGCTGCAAGTCCCATCCATATAAGCTCGAAGAGGGCTACTGTCTGGAAGTATTGTGGCTCTGTGGATCGTCTGTGCATCTGTATGCTCTAAATCTGTGGTAGGCCCAATAGATGGTTGCTCATCCTCCTCCACCATGGGCTCATCATGAGTCACAAACCGCCCCTCCATGAATAGCTCACGTCCCTGTGTGTGTTCTCCATGCCGTTGTAGGTGGCTGCTATCTGGGAACTCAGTCATGGCTCCGGAGACCTCTGTGTCTCCTGAGAACGATACCTCATGAAGAAATGGCTCTATGGGTGTATGCTCTACTCTCTCCATCAAGGTGCCAACTGGTGCTTTCAAAGAGGTCTCCAACAATGGTGACTCTTGCGCCACACTCAGTATGTCGATGTGCCCCTCACCATCCTGCGCGTCCTCCTGCTGAACCTCCTCCTCAAGCTCCTGACATCTAAATCCTGGTCTCCATCGGCAGAAACGCTCCCTGGTCTCATCCTCTAATTGTCCTAGTTTTGTCCACTCCCTTTGAGGGGGTCTGGTGTCCTCTTGTTCCAATATCTCCTAGAGCCTATGTGTGAACTATGCGTAGGATGTGATACGTGCATTACCCAAAGGGATCAACCCTTGATACCACTACTCCATAGCATCTCCATCCAAATGCAAAGTGGCATGTCTAATAACATCTGCCTCCCTCATGGGGTTTAGTCGGAAATATGTGTTTAGTTCTTGTACCCATTTTCTAACAAAACTCCTAGCTGAACCATCGAAGTGGGTGAGGGTCATTTTTCCCTCAATGCTACTCACTCTCCCTTGAGCCATGGGTTTGTCTATGGTTCACCCATCACAGTGCATACATGCCCAAATCTTCCAAGATCTTGCTGGCTTCCCCACAGTTGGCCAAGATCATGCTCTGATACCACTGTAACATTCCAAATTGAAATTTACAGCAGATAATAGATGCATGAACTAAGCTATAGCAAACAATTTTTTCTACATAGGCACCAGTCAATAAAACACAAGAAGTAGGGTAAATAATTGAGCCATTTTATTAATGTGGAGAACTAAGTACATCAGATAATAAGAAAGATAGAACTTGGGCTTGCTACAAGAAGCAAGGCAAGATCCCAGGTGAATATGATGGTACCCAAATTTTGGAGATGGCTCTGTTACAAAATCTGCGTCCACCCAAAAAAACTGTTGCTGCCATTGGAAAGGAATTGCTGCTTTAGCCCTCCAAACTGCTCCAAAATTTCTGAATTTAGCCACATGCACTATTCCACCAGCTCAACAAAACCCAAAAATATATCGTGGACCTGAGAGGTGGAAATGGTCCCGGGGTAAACTACTTCCTCCTCCAACAATGTTTGTTGCTGGTTGCTGGATGAAACTAGGAATTCTGCCCTCAGAAGTGCTCAGAAAATTCTATAAATTTAATCCTAGCCTCCTCTAACCAAACCCACAAAAACCCAGAAAGGGTTTGGGCTGAATCCATCGACCCCCAGTGACCCCCAACAAGTGCAAATTGCTCAATTTGGCCAGAAAACGCGCCACAGTTTAGATACTGCTCAATTAGGCCCAAATCTACCTCCAAGAAATCCTCCCTAACTCCTGTGAATTTCTCCCCTTAAATCACCAAGCAAATCCCATCTCAAATGCTCCCCCAATTCTTAATCTTTGCAAGTGCACAGAAGCTGCCAGTAAATCCCTGCGCAGGCCTTGGAATAGACAAAATCGACCCTCTAAAATGCAACACTCTCACCACTTGCAAATCACCAAGGAAATTTTTTTATCCCTTATGATAATTCTTTGCAAATTCTTTGGCCAAAACTCCACTAATTGCTAGCTTCTCTTGGCCCCCACGAAATTCTTCTGCGCCCTTGGAGTAGCAAGCATCAGCTGAAAGAAACCTGTAAACTAGCTCCTCAATGATCCAGAATCAACTCCCCAAACTCTCTCCTAGGGTGACACTCGAAGTTCACCGAAGGAAGAGTTGAAATTTCCGCATGAAAATTCCTTGTGCTAAACAACATGGTTGTCTTGGCTAAACATCTCAAGAGAACTAAGGTTTGAATTGTAAAATGACCAAAAGATAATCCATAAAATGAGTCCATCCTCCTTTTATAATTTCTCCTCATGCCTCTAGACTCTTTTTTTTTAATATTATTATATTGGTGGGGGCCATTTTCCACTTAGTCACTTTTTCCACTATTTAATAAAATAATAATTTGCCACCATTCTCCGATAAAATAATAGTAACCACCTTTCTCCAATAATATTTGCCCCTTTGTAATTAATATTACTAAAATTGGGCAGAATTCCTTAGTGACTCCCATGCTCACAAAATTGGGGATATTACACCATGGATCCCTAGAGATGCTTAGAGATTGCTCGAGGTCCACCTTTTGGACGAGGAAAATGTATCTGGTACACTATGCCCAACTAACCCCACAAGTGCACCACACACTTGGCAGGTATCCCAGGACTTGTATGTTGGCATGGCATCATTCATTCCATCTGAGCCCTTACAGGTGGTCTACATGCATCTTCGACTCATTGGAGACCCATGAGGTAATTGGTGTGCCCCCACACCCACTGGGAGCACTACAAGTTTATTATTTGGAGAACAAGGGGCCACCCCCTTGCCCATCACTTTTGAGGATCCTATTCATCATTATGGCACTCATGAACCTCATCATGCCTCTTGGAGGGCCCTACGACATGCATAGATTATTATTTGACCTTTTGAGAGGCTTATTATTTTATTTGTGAGCTAGTTTGGTGGGCTTTTTACCAAAAGTTAGTTAATTTGCACACTATTTTATTTTAGGAGCTAATGTAGGCCCATTAGGTAATTCTAACTCATAATGAGTGTATAAATAGGAGTTAGATGAATTCATTTTGGATCATCTCTTGACTTGGATCATTCTCTCTCTGGAGAACTTCACACTTTTCCCTTGGAAGATAATTTTGGATCATGGATGAATTTTGATGTGTGGATTAGATCTTCTTATCTTGGAGCTTCTTATATTGCAAATGTGTTGATGGTTGAATATGTTCTCTTACATCTAAGTAAAATTTTAATGTTATTTTCTTTCATTTTGTTGCATACATTGATCATAAGATTTTCGCTATTTTTGGGCTAATTGCTACATGCATTTACAACATCAATGTGGAATTATCTTTCTATTTAGCTTGTCTCTATGTATGGGCCATGTTTGATGAACAAATTCTCCTAGAGATCGAATTTATCTCGATAAGCCTTCTCCATTTGCAACGAAGTCTAAACACTTTTAAGGTCACTTTTCTTCTCTTGCCCTTAACATTGGATGAAGTTGACTTTGAGAGCCGCCTTGAACAAGAAACATAATCCATCTTCATAGTTCTCCTTGACTCCATTTCCCCAAGAGGAATTAGGCACCGATCCATCAAAAGGTGGCCACTTTAAACAATATTTCTTCGCCTTTTCCTCTCTCTTCCAGGTCTAGGCATGCTGGGCCACACAGGGCGTTAATTTCCCGACAAACTGGCCCTAGAAAAAGTTCGATCTCCTAGGCCGTACTTCGTTGGTGTGTCCTAAAGGTATCCTCCAAATTTGAAGAGATTCCGATAGTGGGATTGCGAGTTATCCCAAGCCCTAGGTCTAAGATCAAACTTTGCCCTTGTGTTCTGAAGGCTAGCACCTCATAGGATCAATTTGACATCTTTAAGTGAAAATGCTTATATTGATCCTTTCCCTTGCCTTGTTTAGGTTAAGCTTATGATCGGTTGCTAAACTCCATCCCCTTAACCTAGGTTGGGTCCACTTGGACCCGTGTGGTCCCATTCCCTATCAAATGCAATTCATCAAGGACAACTCGGGAATCCAAGTTCTATAAGGATTTTAGGGATTGGGAAACTCCTTTTCAAATCATATTCCTTTAACCTAACCCTCAAATCCTCACCTCCTTTTTGCTAAAAAATCTTCTACCTTGCTTAAAGAGCAAGCAAGCTCCATTCTTAATCCTATTGTAGGGAAAGGGTCTTTGAGGTCACTTCACATCTATTTGTTGATCTATCCTTTATAAGTGACTTCATAAATACCAGGTCTCCTCCCATCCGTGAAAGTTCGTAAAGAGCAGGGAGTTTTCGCTGTGGTGACAGTGGGCTAAGTCTCCATCGTTTCACTTGACCTAGCAGTTGCCCTATTAGGAGTCCCTTTTAGGTCCCCTGCTGGTTTGAGTGATAACAGGTAGATCTGTTGTAATAAAGGACGAGAAAAAGGATCTCCAAATCTGTCCTATTGTTGGTCGAGTTCATCTTGAGAAGCTTCCAAGTATAACGAAGGAAAGAGTCACCTCCAAACTTGTCTCTACTCCTCTCTCGTGTGGTATTACAACAATATGAGTTGCAGATCTGTGGAAAAGAGGCCAAAGTTTCAGGGTAGCCGAGAAGTGCAAAAGAAGGAGAAGTTTGACTTGTGTTGACTTGTGCAAGGAAGAGAAGCAGTAAAGAGAAATAACTTGTGTCTTGGTCTTGGAATGGCATGTTGAGATTTTGGGTAGCATCGAGTGTGCTCTAGCTTCGAAACTTTGTGGAGGGGCTAAGACACACGAGATCTCCAAAACCCAGAAAACGTTTGGAGAAATTTCATCTGGTGTTGAAGTTATTCAAATAATTATTATTTTTAATGAGGACCCTAAGTCTAACTTAGTGAATTAGAAAAATTAAAGTGAATTAATTAAACACATGTGATAAAATGTTATAAGTGATGTGGATCAAGTAGTCTTTTAATCTGAGCCGTCGATTATAGATTAGATCATGACCGTTGGTTTTCCAACGAGAAAAGTATAAGAGAAATGCTTGGGGTCAGTTGGAGAACACATACACACAGGGAAAGCACTGAAGCTAAGTCGAATTTCTGGGGCGGGGTTTGTTGAGGAATTCAAAGCGAGTTTGCAGTGTAGTGAGGGGCAAAGATCGGCAAGGGATGATCTGATCCAACGCTGAGAATACAACAACAGAGAGGCAGTAAGTACCAGACAGCGCAAAGCCAGCCAGGAGGACGCAGTTCAGCCAGCACCACGCAGAGGCTGCGTAAGCCCAACCAGGGAGACGCAGACCCAGCCAACGCAGCGCAACACCAGCCTAGGTGACGCAGGCCTAGCCAGGGCAGCGCAAATTCAATGCAGCACTAGTGAGGGTGATGCAGTGGGGACGCTGGGCAGTGAGGGCTAATGCAGAGGCTGCAGAGGCAACGCTGAGGGTTCTAGTGGGTCAGAAAGGGCTCGTGATTGTAAATCTCGATTGGGAGTGTGATACAACCATATTTTCTGCCTCTAAGTGAAAGGTTCTTTTTCCGTGTAATTTCTCTGTAGGGCCAACCATTTTTGGTGCCCATAATGTTGTATTTAGATTCTGCATAATAATAAAACCCTCTAGAGCTGCTGCGCCGGTTTTCCCGCATTGGGTTTTTCCGGGGACATTTGTCCGAAAAATTTGTGTAATCTTGTCACATGTGCGTATTGTTCAGTAAATGATCTGTAGATGTGTAGGCCGCAGTTTCTGTCTACTTTAATGTTTTTCTGAATACTTCAGTTAAATAACTTGCCAAGTTAAATAAACAAGTAGCCAAAGTAGATCGAGACACTGCAGTAGGGTTTCTGTTTTGAAACTTTCACATGGTATCAGAGCATTGTAGATGAAGTTGATCCACTAGCAGAGTGGTTGAAGAAAATTGCTGCAGAGAGGATAGCTGAAGCAGCAGAGTTCCAGAAGAGGGTAGCGCAGCACCAGGAGGGACGCAGCGTAGCCAGGCTGACACAGAGGCCACACAGAGGCTGACGCAGTGCCATCTGAGTGACGCAGAGGCAGCGCAAAGCCTTCCAGAGTGACGCAGGATCGGCTTGCGCTACGCAGTCGTTGCATTGAGCTAGTTTGCTCACGCAGAGGCCAGCCAGAGGGACGCAGTTCGTGTGGAGATTGCTGTGCAATTTGCCAAGGTCTAGAAGTGGAGCTTCTTATCTTCAGAAGTTGCTAGTGTAGCACAGGTTATGTCAGTGCAGAACAGTGCCTAGTAAAGGTGACAAGAGCAGGAGGAGAACAGTACCTTAGCAGATTTGTGCCAAACAGATCTGAGATTCGATCAAGAGTGTGATTGTAGAGGACTGATTTAGTTGTTTTGGCAGAGGATTTCCAGGAGGGAAATCAGTTGTCAGAGGGAGCATCTACTATAGAGGGTTTCTATCGCCAAGAAACCAAGATCTAGTTTTCTGTTGAGTGTTGTAGCAGGAAGAGGGAGAGGAGTACCTGTTCCGACAGTTTGAGCAGAGATGGTTTCTCATGCACTGAAAGATCATGATAGGTTGGACGATGTGTCCAAGTTTGTTATCTAGAGGGCTAGGATCCTGACAGTCCTGGATGAGTACGACATCAAGTACCATGCTAAAAATGTCCTAGCTGTGCCTACCAATGCAGATCCCTTGGAGAAATTCAACGAGAATCAGGGGCAGGCTAAGCGCTTGATCATGGATGGAGTCAAGGATCACGTGGTTCCACATATTCCCCGGAAGAACACGACAAATGAAATGTGGACAACTTTGAACACGATGTATTAGGGAAGCTCCGCCCAGAGGAAGATGCTTCTAGAGAATCAGATGTTGTTGTTCCAGATGTAGAAGGATGAGGAAATCAATCCCTTTCTCTTTAGACTTCAGACTATCTGGAACCAACTGATTGCCATGGGTATGACTCCAGACGAAGGGCTATTGGTGAGGATTGCCCTGAATGCAGTCACCGAAGAATGGGAAACATTTGTCCAAAGCATCTTGGGTAGGGTAGCGTTACCATCCTGGGCAGACATGTGGGCAATCCTCCACCAGGAGGAAATCAGGAGATTTACCAAGAGGCAAAGTAGCAGCGGCGGAGTCAAAGTAAAGAAAGAAGAGGAGGATGCAACCCTTGCATCAAAAGGACAAAGGCAACAAGGGAAGAAGAAGAGGGACCTATCCAAGGTTCGGTGCTTTAATTGTGGCGAACTTGGACACTTTGTCAACACTTGTCCTAAGAAGAAGGACAAGGGATCTTCTGATTCCAAGGCAACAACAACAAAAGGGGATGATGACGTAGCCATGAGTACTCATGAACCAAGGAAGTGGGGCGATATTAATCTACAAAGCAGCTACAGATGGATGGCAGGATCCTTGAGGTGCCCAACTCTTGGATCACATACGTGCTATGGGAGCCTTAAGACAGTAGCAAGATGACTGGAGCAGTGGGTGCAAAAGATCACAATGAAGTAGAGGCGGAGCTGGGATGCTAAAGTATGGAGCAACGTAGAGGAGAGGCAGCAACAACATGGAAGTAGCAACGCAGAGGCTGATGGGATTTCAGCAGCGCAGAGGCAGTGCTTATGCAGCAGACATCGCAGAGCTTCAGAGAGACAACGCAGAGTAGCATCAGAGGTGCTTTAGTGATGAGTTGCAGCACCACTGACTTGTCTGTCAGTGTTTGGGTGATGGTCCTTCAATTGCTTACCTCTCAACAATTGAGTTGGAGTGCAACAGTTAGTAGTGGCAGTGCTATGGGCAAGATGATGCAGCGAATTGAGAGGGAGTTGCAGTATAGATGTGGCAGTGACATGGGCAGCAGTACAGTGGCAACAACGCAGTGGATAGAGGGAAACAGGTTAAGTATCAGCAACGTAGAGACCGATGCCGAGATTAGGCAATTCTTCAGTGTGGGTGTATTGCTAGAGCACACTCCTCGCTAAGAGGGAGTGTTGAGATTTTGGGTAGCATCGGGTGTGCTCTAGCTCCGAAACTTTGTGGAAGGGCTAAGACACACGAGATCTCCAAAACCCAGAAAGCGTTTGGAGAAATTTCATCTGGTGTTGAAGTTATTCAAATAATTAATTTTTTTAATGAGGACCCTAAGTCTAACTTAGGGAATTAGAAAAATTAAAGTGAATTAATTAAACACATGTGATGAAATGTTCTATGTGACGTGGATCAAGCAGCCTTTTAATCTAGGTCATCGATTAGAGATTAGATCACGACCGTTGGTTTTCCAACGAGAAAAGTATAAGAGAAAGGCTTGGGGTCAGTTGGAGAACACACACAGAGGCAGAGAACTGAAGCTAAGTCGAATTTCTAGGGCTGGGTTTGCTGAGGAATTCAAAGTGAGTTTGTAGTGTAGTGAGGGGCAGAGATTGACAAGGGATGATCTGATCCAAGGCCAAGAATACAACAACAGAGAGGCAGTAAGTACCAGACAATGCAGAGCCAGGCAGGAGGACGCAGTTCAACCAACACCACGCAGAGCACTGTGTAAGCCCAGCGAGGGTGACGTAGACCCAGCCAACGCAACGTAGGGGCAGCGCAACACCAACTGGGGTGACGCATGCCTAGCCAGGGCAGCGCAGAGACAACGCAACATTAGTGAGGGTGACGCAGTGGGGACACTGGCCAGTGAGGGTTGACGCAGAGACAACAGAGGCAACACTGAGGGTTCCAGTGGGTCAGAAAGGGCTCGTGATCTGTAAATCCCGATTGAGGGTGTGATATAGCCATATTTTCTGTCTCTGAGTGAAAGGTACTTCTGCCGTGTAATTTCTCTGTAGGGCCAAACATTTGTGGTGCCCAGAATGTTGTATTCAAATTCTGCATAATAATAAAACCCTCTAGAGCTGCTGCACCGGTTTTCCCACATTTGGTTTTTCCGAGGACATTTGTCTGAAAAATCTGTGTAATCTTGTCACATGTGCGTATTGTTCAATAAATGATCTGTAAATGTGTAGGCTGCAGTTTGTGACTGCTTAAATTTTTTTCTAAATACTTTAGTTAAATAACTTGTTAAGTTAATTAAACAAGTAGGTGAAGTAGATCTAGACACTGCAGTAGGGTTTCTGTTTTGAAACTTTCACATGGCAAATAGGTGAAGGGTCTTTGTCTTGGTATTTGTCAATTGAAGTCTCTAGAAGAAGAAGAATTTGTTCAGGTTTTCATCTCAAGTGGGAGAGGTTTTGGCCCTGGTTGATCGCCTATATTCTGTGTCTCTTGCCTCTTTATGGTTTATGCATTGGTAGTTGTTTGATGAAGAAGAACACTAATAATCTAAGAAAGAGAAGATCCTAATTTAAGAAAGTAAAAAACATTCACAAGCAGTTATCATAAGAAGAGAAATCACCTAATACTTAATGCCCTAGATTTCTCAACAAAGACTACCCATGATTCTATTAAGGAGTTAACCCAACTCATTAAGACTATGGAAGCAAATCACACTAATCAAATGAATGCTATCGAAAATCGATTGGTGGCCATGGAAAGAAATCAAGCTGGGAGATTCCAAAATCGAGGAAATGACAAATGGAAAAAGAGGGGACCTCCTAATGAGCATAGGCCACCAAATCCACCTGAGTCTACTAACTTTGTTGATGATTCAATGCCTTATTGTAGACCTTGTGATGAGCTACATGATGAACTCACTTGTCCTTATGCAAGAAGGATCTTGGATGGAGAAATGGCTGGAACAAGTGAGCAAATCAATGTAGTTGGAAAGGAGCATCATTTGTCCTTGGAGAATTGGATGGGAGTTGTGGAGAATAGCCAAAAGATAAGTAAAATGTTTCCATCCTCTCATAGTGTGAATAATTTTGAAGAGTTGGATAGGATCACTGATTTGTATGGGGAGAAGCCTTCATCGAATCAGATTTTAGAGATAGCCAAAGATAAAGAAAGGGCAAGAAGTAAGGGAAGAAATCAAAATGCCCATAAGACTTTCACTCCACCCACATCTAAGTTGAATATTGATTTGGGAGGATGGATAAATAATGCAAAGTTTTTGGTACCCGTGACTAAAATCATGAATATTCCCTCCCAAAGATATAAATTGTTGAAAGCCATTAATGCATCCAATGGAAAAGAAATGTCAAATTTTTCTGAAGATAGATATGAATATGCCCCTATCACTTTGAAAAGTAGTGATATGTGTAGAGATAACAAAGACCATCAACCTCTTTTCATCACTATGTTGGTCAATGGAATGCTTTTGCACAATTGTATGTTTGATTTCGGGGCATCATCTTGTGTCATGACTAAGAAGGTCATGAATAACTTAGACTTGAGTATTTCTAAACCCTACCACAACATTTGTGCTATGGATTCAAAAATTATTGAAGTTTGTTGTTTGATAAAGTATCTTCAAGTCCACTTGGCAGTATATCTTGATATTATGATCACCATGGATATTGCGGTGATTGATGTGCCTGATGCTTGGGGGATGTTATTATCTAGGAAGTGGGGAGCTTATATAGGGGGGTAGTTTGCAAATGGATTTAAGTTATGCTACCATCCCTAATAGTGAAGGCATCATGGTTAGGTTGGATACGTAATTGGAGAGAAAGTTACATGTGGAAAATCCCAAGGAGCCTCATAACAAAAATGTGTATGAATCTGATGACTTGGGAAACTATGCTATCTTGGCTAATTCTATTGATCCTTTGGAGAAGGAGGTGGAAAGTAAGAAATATTGGGTTTGGCACATCAATTTGTTGAGATTTTAGGGTAGCATCGGATGTGCTCTAGCTTCGAAATTTTGTGGAGGAGTTGGAGTACATGAGATCTCCAAGACCCATAAAGCGTTTGGAGAAATTCCATCTGGTTTGATAGTTATTCAAATAATTAATCTTTTTAATTAAGGACCCTCAGTCTAACTTAGGAAAATTAAAAGATTAAAGTGAATTAAATTAAACATGTGATGAGAATGTTCTAAGTGACGTGGATCAAGCAGCTTCTAATCTTAGCCATTGATTAGAGATTAGATCATAGCTGTTGGTTTGCCAACGAGAAAAGTATAAGAGAAGGGCTTGGGATCAGTTGGAGAACACACACATTAGCAGATGCACTGAGCTAAGTCAAAATTCTAGGGCGTGGTTTGCTAAGAATTTCGAAGCGAGTTTGCAATGCAGTGAGGGGCAGAGATTGGCAAGGGATGATCTGATCCGAGGCCAAGAATACAATGACGACAGAGAGGCAGTGTACCAGGTAGCGCAAAGGCCAGCCAGAGATACGTAGTTCAGCCAGAACTACGCAGAAGGCAGCGCAATGGTAGCGACAACCCTTCAAGGGTAACGCAGGCCCAACCAAGGCAGTGCAGGGGCAATGTAAGCCCATAGAGGCTAAGGTAGGCCCATCCAGGGCAGCGCAGAGGCTGACACAGGCCAGAGAGGCTGACGCAGAGGGCTGGGGGACAACGCTGGGGTTTTTGGTGGGCCAAAAAGGGCTCGAGTTTTGTAGATCTTGTTTGAGGGTATGAATCAGCCATATTTTCTGTCTTCGAGTGAAATAGGTACTATTGCCGTGTAATATCTATGTAGGGCGAACCATTTTGGTGCCCGGATATTGTTGTATTCAGATTTTGCATAATAATAAAAACCTCTAGAGCTAGCTGCACCATTTTTCCCGCATTGGGTTCTTTCTAGGGACATTTGTCCGAAAAATCTGTCACTTTGTCACGTGTGCGTGATGTTCAGTAAATGATCTGTAAATGTGTAGGCTGCAGTTGTGTTTACTTTGTTGATTTTATTGAATAATTTAGAAAATTAACTTGTAATGTAAATAAAGTAGGAAAAGTAAATCGGGACACTACAATAGGATTTATGTTTAGAAATGTTCACATGGTATCAAAGCATTGCAGATCAAGCTGAATCACTAGCAAAGCGGCTGAAGAAATTTTGTTGCAGGAAGGGCAGCTGAAGCAGTAGACCTGAGAAGGCAGCGCAGCATCAAGAGGGACGCAGACCCAGCTGAGAGGGACACACAGCCAGTCTGCTCACGCAGAGGGTGACGTAGCACCACCAGGGTGACACAGAGCCAGCCTTGCTTACGCAGAGGCTGATGCAACACCAGTAACGGGGATGTAGTGCTCGTCAGAGGCATGCTGAGGTGACGCAGTCGCTGAAGCAGACCCTAGAGGGTGACACAGTCCAGTTTGCAGTGACGCTGTGTAGTTTGTCGGGGTTGGAAGTGTAGCTTCCGATCTTGAGAAGTTGCTGGGGTGGCACAGGTTCTATCGGTGCACAACAGTGCCTAGCTAAGTTGACAGAGAGCGGGAGGAGAACAGTCGCTCAGCGAATTTTTGCCAAAGAAATCTGAGGATCGATCAGAAGGGTGATCAAAGAGGATTGATTCAAGGGATTTGGCAGATTTTCGAGGAGGGAAATCAATTGTCAGAGGGAGCAGTTGCTATAGAGGGTGCCTTTTCGCCAAGGACCCTAGATCCGGGCTTCTGTTGAGAGTATCAACAACAGCAGGGAGAGGAGCTTCTTTTTCGACAATTTGTTTTGACCTAGATGGCGCGGCACGGACTGCATGATCAGAATAGGTTGGACGGCTTGTCCAACTTTGCTATCTGGAAGGCCAAAATCCCGACGGTCTTGGAGGCATGCAGACTTCGGGAACATGCAGAGAACGTCTTGGCTACACCAATCGACGCTACTCTTCTGGTGAAGCATAATGAAGCTGAGGCGCATGATAAGAGCTTTATCATGGACGGGGTCAAGGATCATGTGGTCCCACACATTGCTGAGAAGAATACGGCTAATGCTATGTGGACAACTTTGACCACAATGTATCAAGGAAAATCCGTCCAGAAGAAGATGCTTCTGGAGAATCATATGAGGTTGTTTGTGATGAATATGGGGGAGGAAATCGACCCTTTCCTTTTCAGGTTGCAGACGATCCGGGATCAACTGATTGCCATGGGGGTTAAAGTGGAGGATGATGTCATGGTGAGGACTGCTCTAAATGCAGTCTTAGATGAATGGGAAACGTTTGTCCAAAGCATCTTAGGCAGATAGGACCTTCCAAGCTGGGACGACATGTGGGCTATCCTCCGATAAGAGGAAATCTGTTGCATGACCAAGAGACAAAACAACACTAGATCCAGCAAAGTGAAGAAGGAGGAAGAGGAAGATGCAGCCCTTGCATCCAAGAAGCAGCAAGGGAAGAAGAAGAGGGATCTATCCAAGATCTGATGCTTCAGGTGTGGTGAACTTGGACACTTCGCCACCACTTGTCCTCTAAGGAAGAAGGACAAGGAAGCTAATTCCAAGGCTGCGGCAGCTAAAGAAGACGATGGCTCTGATGATGATGTAGCCATGAGTGCTCATGAACCTCAGAGAAGAGGTAGGGCGATATTGATCTGTAGAGAAGCTACAGGTGGGAGGCAAGATCCTTGAGGTGCTCAACTCTTGGATCACATACAAGCTACGAGAGCCTTAAGACGGTAGCGGGACAAGTGGAGCAGTGGGTGCAGGAGATAACAGTGAAGCGGAGGGAAGAGCTGGGACACTGTAGATGGGTGCAACGCAGTGCAGAGGCAGCAACAACGTAGAAGCAGCAACGCAGAGGCTGATGGGACTTCGACAGCGTAGAGGAGGCAGTGCTTACGCAGTGCAGAGCTACATCAGCGCAGTGGCTTTAGGAGGACAACACAGAGCAGCAACTAAGGGAGCTTCAGTGATGAGATGTAGACCGGACTGACTTGTCTGTCAGTAATTGGGCAAGGGTCCTTCAGTGTCTTAATTCTCAACAACTGAGTTGTAGTGGCAATGCTATGGGCAACATGATGAAGCAATTTGAGAGGGAGCTGCAGTGCAGATGTGGCAGTGACTGTGGCAGATTCATGGGCAGCAGTACAAAGAGCAGCAACAACGTAGTGATGGAGGGCAGCAGGCCAAGCATCAGTGCGGGGACCGATGCCAGAGATCAGGGCAATGCTTCAGTGTGGAAGTATTGCTAGAGCACACTCCTCGCTAAGAGGGAGTGTTGAGATTTTGGGGTAGCATCGGATGTGCTCTAGCTCGGAAATTTTGTGGAGAAGCTGGAGTACATGAGATCTTCAAGACCTACAAAGCATTTGGAAAAATTCCATTTGGTTTGATAGTTATTCAAATAATTAGTCTTTTTAATTAAGGACACTAAGTAACTTAGGAAAATTAAAAGACTTAAGTGAATTAAATTAAACATGTGATGAGAATGTTCTAAGTGACGTGGATCGAGCAACTTCTAATCTTAGCCATTGATTAGAGATTAGATCACGACCGTCGGTTTGCCAACGAGAAAAGTATAAGAGAAGGGCTCGGGGTCAGTTGGAGAATACACACATTAGCGGATGCACTAAGCTAAGTCAAAATTCTAGGGTGGGGTTTGGTAAGAATTTTGAAGCAAGTTTGCAGTGCAATGAGGGGCAGAGGTTGGCAAGGGATGATCTGATCCGAGGCCAAGAATACAACAACGACATAGAGGCAGTGTACCGGGAAGCGCAGAGGCCAGCCAAAGATACACAGTTCAGCCAAAGCTACGCAGAATGTAGCGCAGTGGCAGCAACAACCCTTCAAGGCTGACGCAGGCCTAGCCAGGGCAACATAGGGGCAGCGTAAGCCTAGAGAGGCTGACGTAGACCCATCCAGGGCAGCGCAGAGGCTGACGCAGGCTAAAGAGGCTGACGAAGAGGGTTGAGGGGCAACGCTGGGGTTTCCGGTGGGCCAGAAATGGCTCAAGTTCTGTAAATCTCGTTTCAGGGAGTGAATCAACCATATTTTCTGTCTCCAAGTGAAAGAGGTACTACTGCTGTGAAATTTCTCTGTAGGGCGAACCATTTTGGTGCTCGGATATTGTTGTTTTCAGCTTCTGCATAATAATAAAACCCTCTAGAGCTAGCTGCACCGATTTTCCGGCATTGGGTTTTTCCGGGGACATTTGTCCGAAAATTCTGCGTGTCACTTTGTCATGTGTGTGTGATGTTAAGTAAATGATCTGTAAATGTGTAGGCTGCAGTTGTGTTTACTTTGCTGATTTTACTGAATAATTCAGAAAATTAACTTGTAATGTAAATCAAGTAGGAAAAGTAAATCAAGGCACTGCAATAGGATTTATGTTTAGAAATTTTCACAGAATTTTGATGGTGCCCATTAAAGGTTTGGTAAGGGTGCTAAAATTGACCTTACCTCCCCTCTTGGTCATATATTCAAGTTTGCCTTAAGATTGGAGTTCGATGCAACTAACAATGTAGCCGAATATGAAGCTTTATTGTCAGGTCTAGAGTTGGCAAAGGACTTGAATATTAAGATGCTTAGTATCAAGGGGGATTCTAATTTAGTCATTATTCAAACAAAGAATCAATTTGCGTGCAAGAATCATAGATTAAAGAAATATCATAATGTTGTTTGGGATAACATGGAATATTTTGATGCATTTGATCTTCAAACAATTCCAAGAGATGGAAATAAACAAGCTGATGAGCTTGTTGTTGTTGCTTCTACCTCACAGCTTGGAGAGAACTTAATGCATGATAAGATCAAGATGGAAGTTATCTTTAGACCATCAGTTCCTAATAACATTGAGCATTGGAAAATCTTTAATGATGAAAGCCAAGTGATTCGATTTTTGAATAATATGGAGGAATTTCCTGATTTTAAAGTTGGCTACAAAGAAGAGGGTCGCAACTATGAGGAGTGTAATGTTGTGTCAAATCCCACTCTTGGGAATCATGTAGCCATGGAGTAGATGTTTGATAGACATGATGCTGTGAGGAGAAAAGAAGATAAGAAAATTTACCTAGGGGAATTTATTGAAGTAAACATTGGTACCTCCCATGATCCAAAGATTATCAAAATAGGGAAAGGTACCACTGAGGATGAAAGGAAAACGTTAATAAATTTACTGCAAGAATATAGGGACATTTTGGCATTTTCATACGAGGAGTTAAAAGGTTATAGGGAGGATGTTATGGAACATACTATCCCTCTTAAAGATGAAAATGCCAAACCCTTTAGGCAAAAACTTAGGCAAAAAAATCCTAAGTTAGTCCCCTTGGTGCAAAAGATGCTTCAAGCTGGAATTATAGCTCACACTAGGCATTCCACATGGTGCTCAAAATTGGTTATTGTAAGAAAGAAGAATGGATCAATCAGGCTATGTGTAGATTTTCGAAATCTTAATTTAGCTTGTAAAAAGGGTAATCATCCTTTACCTAATATGGAAACATTATTACAAAGGGTCACATGATCTGGAATGATGTCTTTATTAGATGGATTTTCAAGATATAACCAAGTCATGGTGAAGAAGGAAGATAGACATAAGACAACATTCACCACACCATGGGGTACTTTTTAGTATTTGAGGATGCCTTTTGGATTAACAAATATTGGAGCAACTTTTCAAAGGGCTTTGGAATATGCATTTAAGGGTCTGATTGAGAAATTCATTGAGATTTACCAAGATGATTTAACTATTTTTTCTAAAGATGGAATTTCTCATGTGGGCCATTTAAGGGAAATATTTGATTGGTGTAGAGAGTATGGGATATCCTTAAATCCTGCTAAATCTATTTTTGGAGTGATTGAAGGGAAGTTGCTTGGTCACAACATTTCAAAGGATGAGATCAAGATTGATCGTGAAAGAGTTGAGGCAATTCAAAAGATTCCTTTGCTTCGGCCCTTGCAATATTAAAACCCTTCAATCCTTCCTAAGAAAGATCAATTTCCGTAGAAGGTTCACGCCAAATTATGTTGAGATTGCTAAACCCATTCAAACCCTTTTAAAGAAAGATGTTAAGTTTGTCTGGGGAAATGAAGGAAGAAAAGGTTTTCAGGAAATTAAGGATTTTATTGGTAAAGCACCTGTTCTAATGAGCCCTGATTATTTGAAGGAATTTCTAATTTTCTCTTTTGCATCTGAAGATACTATTGCTGGACTGTTGCTTCAAAAGAACAATGAAGGATATGAGCAACCTATTGCTTTTATGAGTAAATCCCTTCAAAGTTCCGAGTTGAAGTATAGCACCATGGAGAAGCAAACTTATTCTTTACTCAAGTCTCTTAAGCAATTTAGAGTTTATGTGGGATATTCTAGACTAATTGCATTTGTACCACACTCTACTGTGAAGGACATTTTAACTCAAGCTTATTGCTTAGGAACTAGAGCTAGGAGTGTCTCTAAAATTCAAGAGTATGATTTAGATATTAGACCTACCAAGCTGGTAAAGGGCCAAGGATTAGCCAAGATCTTGACTGAGGGGAATGAGAAAGTGTTAGGAATGATTTGGAGTTAACTTCATCAAAACATCAAAGGTTGAGTCAAATAGAATGGTACAAGGACATTATTTATTACTTGCAAAATTTTCCATGTCCTCCCCATTTAGTAGGCCATAAAAGAAGAGCACTAAGGCTTAGATCAACTAAGTATTGCATTGTGAAGGATGGCCTGGGTTGGAGAAATCTAGAGGGGGTAATACTTAGATGTCCTCTAGTTTTTCACCTACAATTGCTAGCTCATCTTAGACAGCTCGAATTCTGGTGAGATACGAAGTTATGCTTTCACCCTTCATCATTTTTGTGGTCCTCAACTTCTCCTTGAGAACCATTTTTCGATTCTCAGATGAATCCTGGTATAACTTCACAACACATTCCCTTCTGGTCTCCCTTCTTGTCCTTCTTCTTCTTGGGACATTGGGTGCTGTAGTGACCAAACTCACCACACCTGAAGCATTTGATCTTCGACAAATCCTTCTTCTTCTCTCCTCCCTTTGAGTCTTGTCCTTGATTGGGACCTTTCTTCGCCTTTCCTTTACTAGCAAGGGCTACATTCTCATCCTTCTCAACTTTCAATCCTTTGCTACTGCAGTTGGTAGTGCCTTGGATAAGACTAAGCTTTAGCTCCTCGTGTGAAATCACTCCAAAGACATTCCCAATCAGGCATTTTGTCTCGTCCAATAATTCCTTGAACGAACCTGGCCCACCCTTTGGTAAACCCATTTAGTGTTATTCACACAAGTTCACTGTCCTCTGGTTTCTCACCTACAACTGCTAGCTCATCTCAAACATCTCAAATTTCGGTGAGATATGAAGTTACGCCTTCACCCTTCATCATTTTTGTGGTCCTCAACTTCTCCTTGAGAACCATTTTTCAATGCTCAGATGGATCTTGGTATAACTTCACAACACATTCCACATGTCCTTTGCTATTGCTTTCTCTACAATGTGTGGAACAATATGATCTCAGACTCTGTCGAAGACCATCCTTTTGGCTTTGGCCATATCCTTCCTATACTCGTGGAACTGGATAGGGTCTATCGGTACAACTACAACTGTTGTTACGAACTCTTTCAGGCCATGCTCATCCAATGGGAATAGCATCCTAACCTTCTAGATAGCAAAGTTGGAGGCTCTGTCAAGTCTATCTTGATCTTTGAGACCTGCTATGGCCATCTCTGTGAAAACTCAAAAACTGGGAAATAAACAGGAATCTCATCCCTTTCCTCCTCGACCTCTTTCTTTGTCACTCACGCTCCAAGTTGGAATGTGTAGATCTGCTATTATCTGCCTTCGGATGTCCTTCTTCGGTCCTCACACTCCCTGCTACCTCAACTGGGCAACTCGCTCAACCTTCCGGAAGTCCTCTGAATCTGGCACACGATATGCTGCTCCTGAAGCTTGCACTGGATGACTGGTAAAACTGCTACGATCTACTGCAACTGGAATTCATGGATCTCCTCTTGGAAACTGGATCTGGACTTTTTGAGAAGTTCTGGAAATTCCTCTTCCTCTGTGTGCTTTTCTCTTCCACCCAACGTTGATCTAGTTGTTGCAAGACCTGCTGCAAACCAAATGCGCCTAGATCTGCTCACCAGAACTCTCTCTCCAGCAAATACACAACCTGCTAATTTCTGCTCCTGAGGTTGATCGAATTTATCTGTAACCTACAATTGAAAATCAAACCCTCCACCTCTGAAAATTCGCACTTCTTGGTGGTTTGTGCAAATCTGAGAAATTGTGCTCAGAACTTGTTAGTCTAATTTATTGAGGTAAATTAGAGCATGTATTTTAATATCAATCCAGGTTGGTAAACATAGAAATACACCAAAGTATATGGATCTTAGATCTAACTAGTTTAGAAAGCAATTGATTAGATAATAAAAAAGGAATAAATGCATGTTACAATATGAAAATGGAAAGTTCCAAGCACAAATTGCTGAAATATAAAACTATGAAGAAAGCATATAAATCTGATCTATGAAAGCATATGAAAAAGTGAACAGTGATCTTATTCAATTTTAGATAACAAGGAAGAGACTCTTGTCTCAGAGGTCCTGGTTGTCCTTCCTTATTGCTTCCATTCATTCAACAAAACCATTTTCACTTATCTAAATTACCAAAACATAGAAATAAATCATATAAATCTAATCTAGGAAAGCATATGGAAAAGTGAACACTGATTTCCATTCAATCCTAGTTAACAAAGAAGAGGCCCTAACTTAGAGACCTGGTTTGTCCTGATTTATTGAAACTAATTATTCAAAAGAAATCATTTTTACTATCTAAATGGTCATGACATGCAGGTGATTTTATACAAGAAATATTCGCAAATGATTAAAACAGGGAATACAATCTTAACATAGAAAATGAAGAGGCTAATATCTATTTACATCTATGCACATAAATCAACAATAATGTACTCAGCTCAGCATGGGGGCCCTCCACCTTTGCCTGGTACACCTTAAGACAATCAAATACAACAAATATCCATTCACATCACACGGAAATGTATGCACAAGAAATAAGAAGGCAAATCTCAATTTGTATTCAGAAATAATAATCACAATGTGCTTCTTTAGTTGTTGAGTTCTTTGCTTAAATAGACTAAAAATATAACAATATTAGCTATAATAGTTGTAACAACTAACAAGAGTCCTATTCCATCTCATAAGGTCTAGCTGATCCCTTTGTTACATAAAATATGGAAAAATCCCACAAAATCCCAAAACTTCCACTGAATCAAGGGATTTCCTGTGTGACTGGTCAAGTTTGACTAGTGTTGACCAGGCTTGTTTTAATTGATTTGGAGCGAGCCAATAGGTGTCCCTCCATCCTTGGTTCCTATAGTTTCTGAATATGCCTTCAGTTCGTGCCCAGGTACCCTGCACATATGACTTTGAATGAGCCATTACGGGAAGTTCTGTTTCTGCCAAAAATGAATTTTATTACTCAATTTTTACTACAACTCTAAAAATCAAAAGACATAATTAATTTATCTCGGTATGCATTAAAAGAGGTAAAATATGGTAAATATGATAAGAATATGGTGATAAAGGATGGAAAAATAATGAAATAGGCATGATAAAAAAATGGTCTAAATTGAGAGCTAACAGAACTCCCTCTGAAACTGCATAATTTCTCCTTCTCTCTACGGAGCCTCTGATTTGATCTTCATTGATCTAATACCATGTGAAAATTCCTTGAAATGCAACAACTGAAATTTACTCTTCTAACTGGTTAACAATTTATTAATTTTCTGATTAATAATGAATAAATCACACTGCGATTCTTCACAAATAAATTATGTGGAAGCTAAATAAAACGCTATAACTGAGAAAATTAATGCACACAGATTAAAAATGACACCAATATTTTTGGACTAACATCCCTGGAAAAAACCCGAAGGGAAAAACGGTGCAACAAATGAGGGTTTATTTTTTGTTAATATACAGTAGCAAAATATGAGTACAATAATCTAGATGCTATTCTGGCTATCCTCCAACAAAAATCTCGCCAAAATATTTAGGAGAAAATTCCTTTTACCAAAATAATCCGGCCTCCTTTTGGCCTGCTCGCACTCCCTGATTGGATGCTTGCACTATTAGCATGGGCAAGTCGTACCGCTTCTAGAATTGCCTCCAACTAGACGTCTAGCCTCCCCTCCCTCTGTCACTAGAAATGAGCCGTTCTGCTTTTTGGGTGCTCTCCCGAACTTTAGCCACTGAAACAATCTCTCTTTGACATCTGTACTGGGTATCTTGCTCACTCGGTCAACTTGGACGACTTTCCCTGCAGAATAGTTCAGCCTCCTCTCTGCTGGCTCTCCAGAACTGGAAAGGTCTTTTGGAACTCTGTTGCTTCTCTTCCCTCAATCATTGATGCTTCCTTCTTTGGCTCGAACTCTTCTTTCTGTCAGATCTCTGCTCTGAATAGCTCGATCTGCCAAGGAACTCGCTCTCCCTTTGTCTTAGAACTGTGTCCTCTTCACCCCCATCGACCTGCTCTTATAACCTCTCTTTGGATCACCAATGACCATGATTAAATCGTTATCAACGACTAAGATCATGTCAAACTTGTTCCACTTGAGTTTCTAGAGCTTTCTCAACTTTCCTTAATTAATTACTATTAATTAACTAGTTTTCCTAAGTTAGGCTTGGGAAAAATTTAAATGGTGGCTAATTAATTTAATTAAGGCATTTCACAAGCTTATCTTGCGAAACCTTTTTTTGGTTGTGAAGATCTCGTGTTCCTTAGTCTCATAGACACAAATAGAGGCTAGAACAGTTGTCCGATGCCACAAAAAAAACTAACACGAAATTGAGGAGAGAATTTCCAGAGAAATTATTCACGAAGATTTCAGTTATTTCGAGAAAATGAAGGAGACCGAATTAATCTACAGAGAGGCCGCATTGGCCAGTGCAAATTGTTGGGCAACAATTTGATTTCTAGCTACCAAAGGAGGTGTGAGTTGCCCTAGCGAGTTTTTGGAGGTAGAGAATATTGTGAAAATTCCTCAAATCTGGGATCCTATTGCAGCGACTAGTATTAATTCTTCTAACTGATAAATTAATTATTCAGTTTATTGCTACGACAACATCGAATTAAACACATTACAACCTTCACTAAATAAAATGCGGAAACAAAAGTGAATACAAAGAATGTGAAAATTTCTGAATATTACTTTATGCAGAAACCCTACTTTTATATCTGGTTATACTTCTCCTACTTAATCAAGTTATTAATGCTGAAAATTCAGATTAACATCGAAGTAAACACATAATAGTTCTTCACTGATTCAGATCTAAGCAAAAATACCTGCACACAGACAAAGTGACACATAAGATTTTCTGGACAACTGTGCTCGGAAAAACCCAATGCGGGAAAACTGGTCTTCTGGCTGCTGGAGGGTTTATATTATGAAGTAGATTCTGAATACAACAAATCTGGGCACCTTACTAGTAAAATCGACAGAGAAAATAAATTTTGCAGCTATACCTGATGTTCTAGAGACTCAAAACTCGATTGATTTACACCCTCAAACGGGATTTACAAAATTCAGCCCCTTTCTGCCTCTAAAAACCCCAGCGCTGCTTTGAAGCTGCCTGCGTCAGCCCTGCTAGCCTTTGTGTGCCCCTGCGCTGCTCAGGAGAGGGCTGCGTAACCCTAGACAGGGTGATGCAGTCCTTACGCTGCCCTGGCTGGCCCTACGTAAGCCTGGATGGCCTCTTGCTGCCTCTGCGCTGCTTTTTCTGGGCCTGCGTAGCGGCTGAAACCCTTTGCGCTGCGCAACTGATGTGTAACCTCTGCTTCCTCTACGCTACTCCTGGTTGTTGTTTCTCTGCCTCTTGCTAATTCTTAGCTCTGGGATCAGATCATCCCCTTAGCCAATACTACCCTTCGCTGCAGCTGAAACACTTCTAGAAATTCTTAGCAAACCCGCCCTAGAATTCCAGCTTAGTTTCAGTGCTCTGCCTCAGTTTGCGTGTCCTCCAACTGACCCCAAACCTTTCCTTTATACTTTCTCGTTGGGAAACCAACGACCATGATCTAATCTTGAATCGATGGCTAATATTAAAAGAAAGCTTGATCCGTGTGACTTAAAGTCATTTCCATCACATGTTTAAATTAATTGCCTTTAATATTTTAATTTTCCTAAGTTAGACTTAGGGTCCTTAATTAAAATTATTAATTAATTAATTATCTTCCAAACTGGATGGAATTCCTCAAATCCCTTTCTGGGTCTTGGAGATCTCATGTACTCTAGTCTCTCCACAAATTTTGGGAGCTAGAGCACACTCGATGCTACTCCAACACTCAAAACACTCAACACTCCCTCTTAGCGAGGAATGTGCTCTAGTACAACACTGCTTCACCTCGAAGCTCTGCACTGATCTCTGGCGTGGGTCTCAGCGCTGATGCTTTGCCTTCTACCCTTCATCACTGTGCTGCTGCTGCTCTCTCGTGCTGCTGCCCATGTCGTTGCCACTGCCACTGCCACATCTGTTCTACAACTCCCTTTTAATTTGCTGCATCATGCTGCCACCTTCTGCATTGCAACTTCAGTTGCTGAGAGAAACAACTGAAACTCCTGCCCAATCTTTGACAGACAAGTCAGTTGGGCTGCAAACTCATCATTGAATCTCCATAGGTTGCTGCTCCGTGCTGTCATTTGGAGTTTGTTGCACAACTACAGCTTTGCACTCCCTCTTAGCGAGGAATGTGCTCTAGTACAACACTGCTTCACCTCGAAGCTCTGCACTGATCTCTGGCATGGGTCTCAGCGTTGATGCTTTGCCTTCTACCTTCATCACTGCGCTGCTGCTGCTCTCCTGTACTGCTACCCATGATGCTGCCACTGCCACTGCCACATCTGTACTACAACTCCCTCTTAATTTGCTGCATCATGCTGCACTGCAACTTCAGTTGCTGAGAGAAACAACTGAAACTCCTGCCCAATCTTTGACAGACAAGTCAGTTGGTCTGCAAAATCATCATTGAATCTCCATAGGTTGCTGCTTCGTGTTGTCATTTGGAGTTTGCTGCACAGCTACAGCTCTGCACTGCGTAAGCAGACCTCCTCTGCGCTGAAGTCCTCTCCGCTGCTGTTGCGCTACTCTTTCCTCTTGAAGCCTCTACACTGCTGTGACTCTGCTCTACGCTATTGAAGTCACATCAGCCCCTTTGCGCTGCTGCTGCTTCCACGCTGCTGTTGCATTTGTTGGAAATGTTGTCATTGATGGCAAAGGAGGTAGCAGATGCAGAAACAGGAACAGTTACAAGGAGACAAAGACAGATAATGGAGGCAGAGGAAGAAAATACGAAGACAGAGTTGTTATCACAGTAGTAGAGGCCGAGGCAGAGTGACAGAAGCGACAGAGGTAGAGCCACAGATGTTATTGCAGAGAAACCGTTGTTATTCCAAAAATATGTACATATATAGATAAATTCCGAGAATCTTTTATACAGCCGGGCGTTATACATAACATAATTTTTTAACGGAGCACTTGTATTCGATTGACATAGAGGTTGTATATATGGTAAGTGTGTTATATATATTATGGTAGGTGGGTTATATATATATATATGGTTTATATATGTATACATCGAAGAACTGTGCGTTATATATATGGCAGAACCATAGTCAAATGCACAGTATGAATGGAGGCGTAAATCATATCAAACGTATAAGAATGGGGGACGGGAATCGAGAAAAGGACAGTAACTCTCCGAGTCGTAGCATAACGGAACTATTGTTTCGAAAAATATATATATATATATATATATAATTGAATGGAGCGGAACTTGGAGCGTAGGAGAGGAGCGGAACCAAGACCCGATGAACTGTGACGGTGGTTTGGTGCTGGATTGTGGTATTCTCCGCACCGCCTATCAAACATAAGTGTTATTGCCCAGAGGAGGAGAGATTCCATACAGGAATCAACATGTTTCCCGACTGACATTTAAAAACCATTGTTTAACGTGCGCCATCGCGCATTAACTATCGACTGAAGACACCGAGCAAAATTGTTATAGACCGTTGATCTGGTGGGCCGACATCTAATGGTGATCGCTTGTTGAACCTGCGCAAAGGTTAATAAAGGAATTCGGTGGTTAAAAAAGGTACGGTGTATGCATTCGTGATTGTATTGTGGGCCCGGGATAGAGGTATATGTAACGAATTGGGTTTATTAACTTTAATACAAGGTCTGATGGAATATATTAAAAGAATTTGATTAAGGTTTAAGAGTCAACAAAGGTAGACCGATTATTGTGGGGATGCGTTAATAATCGAAGGTCATCGTATATATATTTGGATACATTACGTATAATGGAACAGGCGAATCTGGTTTAATCTATATGACACATGCTGAGGGTCAATCAATATGGTTTTAATAGCCCAACCTATTATGTCACGTATAATGGTTGTAAACGCAGAAATAGTGCATATGTACACATAAGAGATTGTCAGGTTATAACTATAGAGGAGTATGAAATTAATATCTAAACTCTCTGAATTTAGATATTGAAGTAGCCCAACCTTATTTGTTTGAAATTGCCAGCGTGGAATAGGACAAGTGTGAGATTGCCGGATGTGGAAATGATTGGGCATGAAACTTGAATGTAGTTGTGAAAAAGGAAAAAGAAGAGGAGAGCATGCAGAGATACACAGAGATTACAGGTTTGATAGGAACACATACACAAGTGCACACAAACAAAGTGAACCAAAGTATATAAAACAGGTTCTCTACAGCAGCAAGAAAAGACAAAGCCAGTAAATCCAAAATTCAGAAAAGAAGTTGAGTGGAATTGAGATGTATAATTGAAAAATGTAAATGTAAATATTTTTCTTAATTGTTTGTGATGTAGAGGCAAGTATCCTAAGGAAAAAACAAAATCCCACTATAGCATGGAAATTTGTACATATTGTAGTAATTCTAAAAATGAGTTGGGAAAAGGAATAAGGAGACAGAAGCCAAAGAATCATGACTGTTCACTTCAAATTCCTTGTGGAATACAAAAAATCATGTGAAAATTTCTATATATAATATCAATTTGATAAGCTTAAAGAGAGAGAGAGAGCAAATATAGAGAATGCATAATATAGAAGAATAAGGCAGAGAAGATTAAGAGAAGAAGAGTAGAAAAGAGAAGCTACAGAACAGAGCTGATATCTGAAGTAAATCAGTACACATTCAGTTTGTTAAATTGAGGAAGTTGGAGCTTCCCTATCAAGTTGCAGCTTGATAGCCGCGGGGCCAGCGTTATGAGGTTGAGCCCCGGAGGTTATAGCTTCGCGTAAAAATCGAAGGGAGTTGGTGCTTCCTTGCAAGTTGTAGCTATGTAATTGTGGATAGAGCTTCGTAGGTTATGTCAGGGCCATAAGGGCCATGGTGAGAGGGAGTTGGAGCTTGCCTTTGCATCACAACAATAATAAGATGTGGTTTTCTCCCTTTATGGGTTTCCACTTACATCTGTCTGTGCGTGTTTCTTATGTGTTGATGTGATTCTTTCAATCTGCTTAATTGGTTGCTGCTCTCAACATAAGTGTGGTGTCACATTAATTTAATATTGGTTACAACATTTTAAGATTGTTTATAAATTAAGCTGTAAATAAATTTGGTGAAAATTTTGAAAAGCTTATGTATGTATTAAACTGATTCACCCCCCCCCCCTCTCAATTTAATTAAAGATTCAACAATTGGTATCAGAGCAGGTTCCTTTGTACAAGTCTAACAACTGAAAGGAGATCCTAGGTTCCCAAGATGGCTAGTAAAGAAGGATGCTCAACCAATAAAGCCCCTTTCTTCATTGGTGAAAATTATGCTTTCTAGAAAATCAGAATGAGGACATACATAATGTCTCTAGGAATAGAAGTCTGGGCTGCTGTGGAATTAGGATATGCCCCAAAGGCAACTGACATAGAAAAAGACTCAAAACAAGATTTTGTGGCTAATGCAAAAGCCATGAATGCCATCCTGAATGGATTATGTGAAGCAGATTTTATTAAAGTAATGCACAAAGACACTGCCAAAAAAATATGGGATAC
Source organism: Pinus albicaulis (assembly GCA_034641835.2). Classification (NCBI taxonomy): domain Eukaryota; kingdom Viridiplantae; phylum Streptophyta; class Pinopsida; order Pinales; family Pinaceae; genus Pinus; species Pinus albicaulis. The sequence goes on from CM076579.1 coordinate 1,587,524,715, forward strand.
TCTTGAAAACATACATGAGGGAGACCATAAAGTAAAGACTGCCAAACTTCAAGTCTATAGAGCCCAGTTTGAAAACTTAAAAATGAATGATGATGAAGACATTGCCAGTTTCTTCCTAAAAGCTGTAGAAATTATTAACAATATGAAAGCTCTTGGAGAAAAAATTCCAGAAAGTATAATTGTGCAAAAGATTCTAAGATCTCTTCCATCCAGGTTTAATCCAAAGGTGTCTGCAATAGAAGAAACAACTGATTGGGAGACCTTGACCATGAACCAGCTACTTGGAAATCTAACAACCTATGAAATGAGGCTCCCACAGAAGAAGCCAAGTACGAGGGAAGCAGCCTTTAAAACAGAAAAGAAGAAAGAAGAAGAGGAAGAAATATGCTCTTGCTCAGATGAAGAAGAAGCAAAATTTGTCAAGAAACTGGATAGAGGCTCAGGTAAATACAAAGGTAAAATTCCTTTCAAGTGCTTTAACTGTGGAAGAGTTGGACACTATGCTGCTAAGTGCCCTCACAAGAAAGCAAGGAATCAGGCTCAAGAGTCAGAAAAGAATAAATCAAAGAACTGGCAGAAGGGAAAGAAGTTCAGCAGAAAATCTTTCTATGCTCAACAAGACAGCAGTACATCTGAAGATTCAGATGAACCCTCAAGTGAAGAAGGAACCTCAGAATTTTTATTGATGGCCATAGAAGATCTTGAGGGACTCCTACTAGAAGATGAAGAAGAAGAAGGGGAAGTCGACCTTGAGGGGGAGCTAAGAAGTGCACTGGAGGAGATTGACAGAGTCAAACTGAAGTGCAGAAAACAACAGGATATTCTTCTCAAGTATGTAAGAGAATAACAAAACTCAGAAGTCCTCATGCAGCTGAAGGTAGAGCTTGAAGAAGCTAAGAAGATAGAAGACATGTTACTTCAACAAATCAAGGATAAAACCCTAGAACAAGAGAAACTGGAAGAAGAAGTAGTATGTCTCAGGAAGAACCTAGAAAATGCTCAAAGGAAAGTGGTTATAAACTCTTCTCAAACAACAAGCTCTAGTAATTTGAATGAAATTCTGGTTGCTCAAAGATCCCCAATGATAAAAACAGGAATAGGCTATGAAGGAGAATCGAGTAAAGGCAAAGAAAAGGAAAACAAAAATATAATTTTTGTAAAAGCAAAGAAGACTGATGAAGCAACCCAGTCAATTTCTACAAAAGAAGAAACATGTAATAAGGATGACAGAGATCAGAAGGAATCTCTAGTAACAAAGAATGCAATGAATACTAAAATGACAGAAAAAGAATCATATGCCCCTGAGTATGTCAAATTTGGAAGCCATCAAGGAATATTCTTCCCTCCCATGAAGAATACCACCTGTTATGTCTGCCACAAGCCGGGACACATCGCTGCATATTGTTATGCAAGGAAGAGTAATTCAAACCTGCAAAAGATGCAAACAGTGAAGAGATTGTCTTAAACAAACAAATGGAGAAAACAACCTTACATCAGGTATGCAAATAATTTCTATGGTTATTGTTTTTACTGTAAGGAATTTGGCCATAAAATTATTGAATGTAGAAAGTATGGACAAAGATTGATGTTCAACACCTCAAGGAGGTTTATGAATCAAAGAAATTTTGTTCATACTCACAATTCTGCAAAAACTATGATCAAATGTTGTATATGAAATAAAGTTGGACATATGCCCTCCAAATGTCCTCTGAAAGGATGTGATTCATCAACTCACAAAAGACACCAAACAAAAGAATGCCTCCAGTGGATAAAGAAGGAGAATAAATGTGACTTGGCTCTAACAGCTCAAGACCTGAAAAGCCAGTGGTACCTGGATAGTGGCTGCTCAAAACACATGACTGGAGACAGAAGCAAGTTTATAACTCTTGATGAAAAGAAATCTGGCAATGTTACTTTTGGCAATGATAAATCAGGTAAGATCAAGGGAAAAGGCTTAGTTAGCATAGACAATGGTAGAGGAAACGCCCAAGATGTACTATATGTAGATGGGCTGAAAGAAAATTTGCTGAGTGTCAGTCAGATGTGTGATAAAGGCTATGAAGTTCTCTTCAGAGCACAAGACTGTGAAGTCAGGTCAAGTACAACCGGAAAGACTCTGCTCAAAGGTGTCCGAACAGAGAGTAATGTGTACATAGTGAAAGAGGAGCAAGAAGCCTTCCATCTCAGAAAACTTGAGGAGTCATGGTTATGGCATAAGAGATTGGGACATCTCAGCTTCGACCATATCTTCAGACTGAGTAAGAAGAAAGCTGTCAGAGATATTCCTGAAATAAAAAGGCCTTCAAATACCATATGCAAATATTGTCAATTAGGGAAACAGACTCGCACATCCTTTAAATCTAAAGATGAGTTATCAACAAGAAGACCACTCTATCTTATGCACATGGATCTGTGTGGACCTGCAAGAATTAAAAAACCAAGTGGAGAATCCTACTTCATGTTGATAATAGATGATTTCTCCAGAATGACATGGGTTTCTTTTCTCAAGAATAAATCGGAAGCTCTGGAAAAATTCAAAATATTTAAAGCATTAGCAGAAAATCAGACAGGATGCAAGCTGAAATGCATCAGATTAGACAGAGGAAGTGAATTCACTGATTATGACTTTGCAGACCTATGCAATGAACATGGCATAAAACAAAAATTTACTATTGCAGGGACACCTCAGCGGAATGGAGTAGCAGAGAGACAAAACAGATCTGTTCAACAAATTGCCAGATTCATGATTCAAGAGAATAATATTGCTCAAACCTTCTGGGCAGAAGTTATACACACAGCAGTACATATCCTTAGTAAATCTCACTTAAGGCCAAGCAGTGACAAGACTCCCTATGAACTGTGGCATGGAAATACAGCTTCAATCAAACATTTCAGAATCTTTGGAAGCAAATGTTACATAAAGAATAATGATTAAAATCTTGGAAAATTTGATGCAAGAGAAGATGAAGGGATCTTTGTAGGATATTCTTCCAAAAGTAAAGGGTACATGTGCTACAACAAGACTCTTCGGAAAATAGTAGAAAGTATTGATGTGAGATTTGATGAAGAACTTCCAAACAATACACGAAATACAAACTGCTGCAGTCCATCAGAAAATCATGAAGAAGAGAACCAAGATGATGAAGAAATAAGCAAAACATCAGAAAATGCTGAACTGAACTCAAAAACCTCCTCAAGATACACTCAAAAGAACCATCTAGAATATCAAATCATAGGAGACAAGAGTGTAGGAGTGCAAACAAGAAGGCAGCTAGCTGAACAGACAGAAGAAGTATACATAGCAATGTTATCACAAATAGAGCCAAAGAAGTTTGAAGAAGCCAGCAAGGACAAGTATTGGGTAAAAGTAATGAATGAAGAATTGGACCAAATTGAGAAGAACAATACCTGGGAACTAGTTCCTAGACCAATTGAGAAGAATATCATTGGTTCAAAATGGGTATTCAAAAACAAAATGAATGAGCAAGGACAAGTAATCAGGAATAAAGCCAGGCTGGTCTGCAAAGGATTCTCACAAATTGAAGGACTTGATTATGAAGAAACATTTGCCCCAATAGCCAGAATGGAAGCTATCAGAATGTTCCTGGCATTTGCATGCTACCAAGACTTCAAGGTATATCAAATGGATGTAAAGTCTGCTTTTCTTAATGGAGATCTAGAAGAAGAAGTATACATGGAACAACCAGAAGGCTTCTCATTGACAAACAAAGAAGACTATGTATGCAGACTGAAGAAGGCCCTATATGGACTGAAACAGTCTCCTCGTGCTTGGTACTCAAGACTGGATAAACATTTGCAAAAACAGGGTTTTAAGAGAGGTGGAGTAGACAACAATCTATACATAAAAGCCCATGAGAATGAACTCCTGATTGTTGTAGTGTATGTTGATGACATTATGTTTGGAAGCAACAAAGATAAACTAGCAAAAGGGTTTGATGATGAGATGAAAATAGAGTTTGAAATGTCTATGATTGGAGAGCTCAGTTTCTACTTGGGACTGCAAATTCAACAAAAGAACACAGACACCTTCATCTCTCAAGAAAAATACCTAAAAGAAATGCTGAAAAAATTCAAAATGGAGGATTGCAAACCTGTGTCAACTCCCATGACCATAGGTTGCAAGCTGTGTGCTGATGATGGGTCTGCTGATATAGATCAAAAACTCTACAGATCCATGATTGGAAGTCTATTGTACCTGACTGCATCAAGACCAGACATCATGCTAGCAGTAGGTCTAGTGGCTAGATATCAAGCAACACCTAAACAAAACCATCTTCTGGCAGTAAAAAGAATATTCAGATATCTACAAGCAACAACACAGTATGGACTTTGGTATCCTAAAAGCAAAAACTTCACTTTATCAGCATACACAGATGCAGATTGGGCCAGCTGTGTGGATGACAGGAAGAGTACAAGTGGAGGTGCTTTCTATCTAGGAGAAAGTCTGGTGGCATGGTTAAGCAAGAAACAAACATCCATCTCTCTGTCTACAACTGATGCAGAATATATAGCAGCAGTAGCATGTTGTACACAAGTCATGTGGATGAAGCAAAATCTTCAAGACATGAAGGTAAGAATTGATGAACCTATCTCAATCAAATGTGATAATACGAGTGCTATAAGTATATCTAACAATCTTGTACTTCACTCAAAAACTAAACATATTCCAATCAAGTATCATTTCCTCCGAGAACAAGTGGCTCAGAAGATAGTAAAGTTGGAATATGTACCAACGAAAGAATAGATAGCTGATATATTTACCAAACCTCTTGCTAGAGAACCATTTCAATACTTGAGAGATAAACTAGGGGTAGTATCTGTAGATGCTACTCTCTGATATAAAGAGAAAAGCACAATTTCATGGGGAGAACAAAAATGAAAATATCATTTCAGGGGGAGAACAGCCAGCAAGGAAAGCATGAATCAGGTCCTCAGGATCAAAGGCTTAAGGCAAAAGAACACCGAGTTATTATCCTAAAGTTATCTGCATTATTCAAGCATCAAGAGGTCAATTACAGAGCAAAAGGATCAGTATTGAAACATTAAATTAAGAATCTGAAACATAAAAGATGAATAGTGATTATCATTTGAAGCCTCTCAGCATTTTAGTTGTTGAATCCAATCATACATCTCTGACTAGATAAAGTTAATACAATGTATTCTATGAAGTATCATTATTCTCACTTTTAGCTCTATACAAGTAAAAGAAGACTATGTGTTTGAACTGTATCAATTTACAGTGTATATTCAAATTTGATAATCCTCAAAGTGTTCTCTCAACAAGTCTTATACATCACTATGGAGCAGCATGATACAGAGTTAGCAGAAGAGGGCCTAAACATAACTCAGAGAGAGGAAATGAAAAAAGCAACCCTTTGCCATTGATGTCAAAGGGGGAGGAAGAGAAAGCAATAGGAGAAAGAGCAGGCAAACAGAGAAAATGTATGTATTGCCATCAATGCCAAAGGGGGAGACTGTTGGAAATGTTGTCATTAATGGAAAAGGAGGTAGCAGATGCAGAAACAGGAACAGTTACAAGGAGACAAAGACAGATAATGGAGGCAGAGGAAGAAAATACGGAGACAGAGCTGTTATCACAGCAGTAGAGGCAGAGGCAGAGTGACAGAAGTGACAGAGGCAGAGCCCCAGATGTTATTGCAGAGAAACCATTGTTATTCCAAAAATATGTACATATATAGATAAATTCCGAGAATCTTTTATACAGTCGGGCGTTATACATAACATAATTTTTTAATGGAGCACTTGTATTCGATTGACATAGAGGTTGTATATATGAACCATAGTCAAATGCACAGTATGAATGGAGGTGGAACCATAGTCAAACGCATAAGAATAGACGGAACCGAGAAAAGGAGTGGAACTCTGCGTCAGAGTATAACAGAACCATAGTCGGAAAAATAAATATAAATATATATATATATATATATATACATATATAATTGAATGGAACGGAACCTGGAGCGTAGGAGAGGAGTGGAACCAAGACCCGATGAACAGTAACGGTGGTTTGGCGCTGGATGGTGGTATTCTCCGCACCGCCTATCGACCATAAGTGGTATTGCCCAGAGGAGGAGTGATTCCATACAGGAATCGACACGTACCCGACTGACATTTCAAAACCATTGTTTAACGTGTGCCATCGCGCATTAACTATCGACCGAAGATGCCGAACGAAATTGTTACAGACCATTGATCTGGTGGGCCGACATCTAACGGTGATCGCTTGTTGAACCCGCGCGAAGGTTAATAAAGGAATCTGGTGGTTAACAAAGGTACGGTGTATGCATTCATGATTGTATTGTGGGCCTAGGACAGAGGTATATGTAACGAATTGGGTTTATTAACTTTAATACAAGGTCTGATGGAATATATTAAAAGAATTTGATTAAGGTTTAAGAGTTAACAAAGGTAGACCGATTATTGTGGGGATGCGTTAATAATCGAAGGTCGTCGTATATATATTTGGATACATTACGTATAATGGAACAGGCGAATGTGGTTTAATATATATGACACATGTTGAGGGTCAATCAATATGGTTTTAATAGCCCAACCTATTATGTCACGTATAATGGTTGTAAACGCAGAAATAGCGCATATGTACACATAAGAGATTGACAGGTTATAACTATAGAGGAGTATGAAATTAATATCTAAACTCTCTAAATTAAGATATTGAAGTAGCCCAGCCTTATTTGTTTGCCAGCGTGGGATAGGACAAGTGTGAGATTGCTGGATGTGGAAATGATTGGGCATGAAACTTGAATGCAGTTATGAAAAAAGAAAAAGAAGAGGAGAGCATGCAGAGATACACAGAGATTACAGGTTTGACAGGAACACATACACAAGTGCACACAAACACAGTGAACCAAAGTATATAAAATAGGTTCTCTACAGTAGCAAGAAAAGACAAAGCCAGTAAATCCAAAATTCAGAAAAGAAGCTGAGTGGAATTGAGATGTATAATTGAAAAATGTAAATGTAAATATTTTTCTTAATTGTTTGTGATGCAAAGGCAAGTATCCTAAGGAAAAGACAAAATCCCACTGTAGCATGGAAATTTGTACATATTGTAGTAATTCTAAAAATGAGTTGGAAAAAGGAATAAGGAGACAGAAGCCAAAGAGTCATGACTGTTCACTTCAAATTCCTTGTGAAATACAAACAGTCATGTGAAAATTTCTATATATAATATCAATTTGATAAGCTTAATGAGATAGAGTGAGAGCAAAGATAGAGAATGCAGAATATAGAAGAATAAAGCAGAGAAGATTAAGAGCAGAAAGAGAAGCTATAGAACAGAGCTGATATCTGAGGTAAATAAACAAACATTCAGTTTTAAAAATTGAGGAAGTTGGAGCTTCCCTATCAAGTTGCAGCTTGATAGCTGTCAGTTGTAGCTGACTGAGGTTGGAGCCTCCTGTAGGTTGGTGCCTGTAGAAAATCGAAGGGAGTTGGTGCTTCCTTGCAAGTTGTAGCTTGCAGAATTGAGGATAGAGCCTCCTGTAGGTTGGTGTCTGCAGAAAACAGTGGTGAGAGGGAGTTGGAGCTTGCCTTTGCATCACAACAATAATAAGATGTGGTTTTCTCCCTTTATGGGTTTCCACTTACATCAGCTGTCTCTGTGTGTGTTTCTTATGTGTTGATGTGATTCTTTCAATCTGCGTAATTGGTTGCTGCTCTCAACATAAGTGTGGTGTCACATTAATTTAATATTGGTTGCAACATTTTAAGACTGTTTATAAATTACGCTGTAAATAAATTTGGTGAAAATTTTGAAAAGCTTATGTATGTATTAAACTGATTCACCCCCCCCCCCCTCTCAGTTTAATTAAAGATTCAACAGCATTTTCACTGCGCTGCTCCCTCTTAGCATCCAGCTCCGCCTCTTCTCGATCTGTGATTCTCTGCACCCACTGCTCCACTTGTCCTGCTACTGTCTTAAGGTTCCCGTAGCATGGATGTGATCTAAGAGTTGGGCTACTCAAGGATCCCGTCACCACTCTGTAGCTGCTCTACAGATCCATGTCGGCCCACTTTCGTGGTTCATGAGCGCTCATGGCTACATCATCTTCGGAACCATTGTCTGCCACAACAACCTTGGAGGTAGAAGCTTCCTTGTCCTTCTTCTTCTGAGGACAATTGCTGGCGAAATGTCCTAGATCGCCGCATTGGAAACACTTGATCTTGGATAGATCACGCTTCTTCCTCCTTTGCTACCTCTTTGATGCCAAAGCTGCATCTTCTTCCTCTTCCTTCTTCACCTTACTTGTTCCCGTGCTATACTGTCTCTTGGTGAATCGACGAAGTTCTTCTTGACGGAGGATCGCCCACATACTGTCCCAGTTGGGAAGGTCTGCTTTGTCATTTTCTTGTCGGCTATGTGTGGAACTATATGATCCTTAACCCCATCCATTATGAAGCGCTTGGCATGTGCCACAGGTTTCTCATGCTTCGCTAGGAGAAGAGCATCGGTTGGTGTGGCCAGGACCTTTTCTGCATGGTCCCTCAGATCGTATGCTTCCATGACTACTAGGATTTTGGCCCTCTAGACTGTAAAGTTGGACAGACCGTCCAACCTATCTTGATCACGTAGGCCGTGAGGTGCCATCTACTTAGATCTACTCTGTTGGAAGAGATGTTCCCCGCTTCTTTACTGAAGCTCGGATCTAGGGTCCTTGGCGAAAGGGAACCTTCTGCTCCCTCTGACATTTGACCTCCTCTCTTGGAAGTCTGCCAAATCAAACGAATCAACTCTCTTCAATCCTCTGATCGATCTGCAGATTTCTTTGGTTGGAAACCCTCTGAGAAGCTGATTCTCCTCCCGCTCTTTGTCAACTAGTGCTTAGGTTAATTTCTACAACTTTAAAATTTTAACCCCACCAGCGACTACTGAAGCTCTGCAACACTGCTTCCGGCACTCTGGATTAGCAACAACTTCAGAACTACGTCATCCTTGCTGGCCTTTGCATGAGCAGACAGTCCCAACAATGTCTATGTGCTGCCTCTGTGGAGTAAGTACGTGGGCTTGCATGGAGACTGCGTAGGACTGCGTCACTCTGGCCTCTGCGTGGCTCTGCTCCCTTTGCTGCTCCGCTGTCTCTTCTGGTCCGACTTTCTGCAGATGCTGCTGCTTTATTTGCTGCTTTCTGCAGCAAGGATTCTTTAGTCTTCTGCTGGTGATCCTGCTAGATCTGCAATTACTCTGATTCCACTTGAAAATTTCTGAATATTACTTTATGCAGAAACCCTACTGTTAGATCTGGTTATTCTTATGCTACTTAATCAAGTTATTAATGGTGAAAATTCAGATTAACATCGAAGTAAACACATAACAGTTCTTCACCGATTTAGATCTAAGCAAAAATACATGCACACAGACAAAATGACACAAGATTTTCTGGACCACTGTCCCCGGAAAAACCCAATGCGGGAAAACAAGTCTTCTGGCTGCTGGAGGGTTTATATTATTAAGTAGATTCTGAATACAACAAATCTGGGCACCTTACTGGTAAACCCGACAGATAAAATAAGATCTGCAGCTATACCTGCTATTCTGGAGACTGAAAACTGGACTGATTCACACCCTCAAACGGGATTTATGGAACTCAGCCCCTTTCTGCCTCTAGAAACCTCAACGTTGCTTTGAAGCTGCCTGTGTCAGCCCTGCTAGCCTCTGCATGCCCCTACGCTGCTTAGGAGAGGGTTGCGTAACCCCACACAGGGTGATGCAGTTCTTACGCTGCCCTGGCTAGCCCTGTGTAAGCCTGGATTGTCTCTTGCTACCATTGCGCTGCCCTTTCTGGCCCTGTGTAGCACCTGCGTAGTGGTTGAAACCCTATGCACTGCGCAACTAATGCGTAGCCTCTGCCTGCTCTGCATTGCTCCTAGTTGCTACTTCTCTGCCTCTTGCTGATTCTTGGCTCTGGGATCAGATCATCCCCTTAGCCAATACTACCCCTCGCTGCAGTTGAAACACTTCTGGAAATTCTTAGCAAACCCGCCCTAGAATTCTAGCTTAGTCTCAGTGCTCTACCTGTGTGTGTGTGTCCTCCAACTGACCCCAAGCCTTTCCTTTATACTTTCTCGTTGGGAAACCAATGACCATGATCTAATCTTGAATCAATGGCTAAAATTAAAAGAAAGCTTGATCCGTGTGACTTAAGTCATTTCCATCACATGTTTAAATTAATTGCCTTTAATATTTTAATTTTCCTAAGTTAGACTTAGTGTCCTTAATTAAAAATATTAATTAATTAATTTTCTCCCAAACTGGATGGAATTCTTCAAAGCCCTTTCTGGGTCTTGGATATCTCATGTACTCTAGTCCCTCCACAAAGTTTGGGAGCTAGAGCACATCCAATGCTACCACAACACTAAAAAACTCAACAAAGAAATCATAAACACATCTGACACTGTTATTTTTGGACAAATGTCCTTAGAAAAACCCAATGTGGGAAAACTGGTGCAACATATCTGAGGGTTTATATATTATGCAATAATTTTCTAAATACAAACTGGGATGCCTTTCTGGCCATCCTTGTAGAGAATATGACTGAAAAAGAGTTAGTCAGAAAAACCTCACATTGACACTGGAATCTCAACTGGCCAAAACCTCGGATGGCAAGCCCTCCACTGCCTCTGCGCAGTCTCTGCGTCACTCTGCGTGGGGGCTGCCTGGCTTCTGCATTCTGGCTCTTTTGTTGGCTAGATTTGACCTTCTGGTCCCTTTCGGTCTCACACCCCGACTTTTTGGTACTGGATCTGACTAATCCTTAGCTGAAACTCGAACCTTCTCTGGGCTATTGCCCTGCAACTACTGGCTCTGCGCAGTCCCTGCCTAGCTGCTACACTGCCTCTGTTTGTACTGCTCTCTGTCTTCTCTGCTATGTATTCTCTGACTCAGGAAAATCTCCAACCAGAATTACTGCCCCTCTCTGCAAGAATCCTCTCGATCGATCTTCTCTCTGAGCACTGCTCACTAAAGAATTTCGATCTCTGGATTCTTTCTCCGTCTCGGTGTGTTTTTCCAAATGACCCTCAAGCCTTCTTTATAGTCTTCTCGTTGAGAATTCAATGATCGAAATTAGATCTCCAATCAATGGCGAAAATTACATTTTGACTTGATCTGGTTTTTCTAGAACATTCACACCTGTATTTTATTAGTTTACTTTATTTTATTTTCCTAAGTTTAGACTAAGGGTCACTTTAAAATAATTAATTTTCTTAATAAAATACAATCCGGATGGAATTTCCCCAAACAATTTCTGGGTTATTTGGAATACATGTTTCTAAGTCTCTCCACAAAGTTTGAGACTTAGAGCACAACCGATGCTGCCCCAAATCAACACTCCCTCTTAGCGAGGAATGTGCTCTAGCAAATATGCCCTGCTGCACATTGCTCTGACTCTGAAGCATCTCCCTTTGCGCTGCTGATGTCTGACATACTGTCCACAAACAACTACGCTGCTGCTGCAACTGTACTGTTGTTTGTGAAAATTTCTTAATCCAAGAAACCCTACTGCTAACTATCGATTTACTTCTCCTACTTGATTAATTACACAACTTATTAATCTGAATATTTAGAAAAACAGCGAAGTAAATACAAATAGCAGCCTACACATACAAATCATTTACTGAATAGCACGCTCATATGACAAAGTGACACAGATTTTTCGGACAAATGTCCCCAGAAAAACCCAATGCGGGAAAACCGATGCAGCTAGCTCTAGAGGGATTTATTATGAAGCAGATTCTGAATACAACATTTTTTGGGCACCAGACATGGTTGGCCCTACAGAGAAAATCACAGCAGCTATACCTCTTTCTCTCGGAGACAGAAAGTATGGCTGAATCAACCTTCACCAGGGAATTATGAATTGGAGCCCTTTCTGGCCCACTAGAAACCCCAACGCTGCTCCTCAACCCTCTGCGTCGGCCTTCCTGGCCTACACAGCCTCTACGCTACTTTGGAAGGGCTTGCGTCACCCCTGAAGGGCTTACGCTGCCCCTGCACTGCCCTGACTGGGCATGCATTAGCCCTGCGTGGATCCTGCTGCCTCTGCGCTGCCTCTGTGTGACCTTTGCTGGACTGCGTGGCTCTGGCTTGCCTCTGCGCTGCTCGGTATGCTGCCTCTCTGCCGCTGTTGTATTCTTGGTCTGGGATCAGATCATCCCCTTGCCAATACTGCCCCCCGCTGCACTGCAAACTCTTCTTGAAATTGTTAGCAAACCACGCCCTAGAATTTCAGCTTAGCTTTAGTGCTCCGCTAATGTGTGTTCTCCAACTGACCCCAAGCCCTTCTCTTGTACTTTTCTCGTTGGCAAACCAACGATCGTGATCTAATTTTTAATCGATGACTAAGATTAGAAGCTGCTTGATCTGCGTCACTAAAGTCATTCTCATCACATGTTTAATTTAGTTCAGTTTAATCTTTTAATTTTCCTAAGTTGGACTTAGGGTCCTTAATTAAAAAGATTAATTATTTGAATATCTTTTAAACTTGATGGAATTCCCCAAACGCTTTCAGGGTCTTGGAGATCTCATGTACTCCACTTCCTCTACAAAATCTGGGAGCTAGAGCACATCCGATGCTACCCCAAAATCTCAAGAATCCCTCTTTGTGAGGAATGTACTCTAGCAATATATCAACCCGAAGTACTACTTTGATCTCTGGCATCGATATCTGCACTGATGCTTGGCTTGCTGCCCTCCATCACTGCGCTGCTGCTGCTCTCTGTACTGCTGCCCATGACTCTGTCACCGTCACTGCCACATCCGTACTGCAACTCCCTCTCAAAGTGTTGCATCGTGCTGCCAACTGTTGCACTGCAACTCAATTGCTGAGAGTAAGTAGCTGAAGGACTCCTACCCAAATACTGACAAACAAGTTAGTCAGGCTGCATCTCATCACTGAAGCTCGTTAGGCTGCTACTCTGCGCTGTCCTCCTGAAGACACTGCGTTGCTACAACTCTATACTGCATCCTCACGTTGCGGAAGTCCCATCAGCCCCTCTGCCTTGCTGCTTCTACATTGCTGCTGCATCTGCACTGCGTTGCTCCCTCTACAACGTCCCAACCTTTGCCATCCGCTTCACTGTGATCCTCTGCACCCACCGCTCTAGTCATCCTGCTACTGTCTTAAGGCTTCCATAGCACGGATGTGATCCATGAGTTGGGCTACCCAACGATCCCGCCACCACTCTGTTGCTGCTCTACAGATCATATCGCCGCACCTCTTCTCTTGAGGTACATGAGTGCTCATGGCCACGTCATGGTCGGAGCCATCTTTTTCTTTAGCTGCCGCAACCTTGGAAGTAGAAGCTTCTTTGTCCTTCTTCCTTAGAGGACAATTGGTGGCGAAGTGTCCAAGTTCACCACATTGGAAACATTTGATCATTGATAGATCACGCTTCTTTTTCCCTTGTTGCTTCTTAGATGCCAGGGCTACATCTTCCTCTTCCTCCTTTTTCACTTTGCTTGACTCGGTGCTGGTTTGTCTCTTGGTCATTCAGCGTATTTCCTCTTGTCGGAGGATAGCCCAAATGTCGTCCCAATTTGGAAGGTCCTGTTTGCCCAAGATTGTTTGGACAAATGTTTCCCAATCATCTGTGACTGCATTTAGAACAGTCTGACATTATCCTCCACCTTGACCCCCATGGCAATCAGCTGATCCCGAATCGCCTGCAACCTGAAGAGGAAAGGATCGATTTCCTCTCCCTTAGTCAACATAAAAAACCTCATTTGGTTCTACAGAAGCATCTTCTTCTAGACAAATTTCCCTTGCTAAAGTGTGGTTAATGCTTTCCACATACCATTAGCCGTCTTCTTCTCGGCTATGTGTGGGACCACATGATCCTTGACCCCGTCCATGATGAAACGCTTAGCATGCTCTTCAGCTTCATTATGCATCGCGAGAAGACCAACATTGATCAGTGTAGCCAAGACACTCTCTGCATGCTCTCGTAGTTCGTATGCCTCCAGGATCGTCAGGATTCTGGTCTTCTAGATAGCAAAGTTGGACAAGTCGTCCAACCTATCCTGATCACACAGTGCATATAGTGCCATCTGCTCAGAAATAATCTGTCGAAGCAAATACTCCTCTCCCTGCTTCTGTTGCTACCCTCAACAAAAACTCAGATCTAGGGTCCTTGGCGAGAAAGGCACCCTCTGCTCCCTTTAACAACTGATTTCCACCCTTGGAAATCTGCCAAATTTTATGAATCAACCCTCTTTGATCACCCTACGATCGATCCTCGGATTAATTTGGCAAAAAAATCTGCTGAGCGACTATTCTCCTCCCGCTCTTTGTCAACTTAGCTAGGCATGATTCTGAACCGACAGAATTTCCGCCACACCAACAACTGCTGAAAATCCGAAGCTCTGCTTCTAGACCACGACATCTCTGCACAACAACTCAAAATTGGACTGCGTCAGCCTCTGCTGGGACTGTGTCCTCCTGATGCCCTACCCTCTCCAGATCTCCACTGCCTCAGCTGCTCTTTGCAACAAAAGTTTCTTTAGCCAATTTTGCTAGAGATTCAGCTTTATCTGCAATGCTCTGATACCATGTGAAAATTTCTTAACGTAAGAAACCTTACTGCTAACTATCGATTTACTTCTCCTACTTGATTAATTACACAAGTTATTAATCTGAATATTCAGAAAAATAACAAAGTAAATACAAATGGCAGCCTACACATACAGATCATTTACTGAATAATACGCTGATATGACAAATTGACAGATTTTTCGGACAAATGTCCCCGGAAAAATCCAATGCGGGAAAACCGGTGCAGTGAGCTTTGGAGGGTTTCAATATTAAGTAGATTCTGAATACAACATTTTTTGGGCACCAGACATGGTTGGCCCTGCAGAGAAAATCAGAGCAACTATACCTCTTTCTCTCAAAGACAGAAAATATTGCTGAATCAACCCTCACCGAGGAATTATGAATTTGAGCCCTTTCTGGCCCACTGGAAACCCCAACGCTGCTCCTCAGCCCTCTGCATCAGCCTTCTTGGCCCACGTCAACCTTTGCGTTGCTCTGGAAGGGCTTACGTCACCCCTGAAGGGCTTACACTGCCCCTGTGTTGCCCTGACTGGGCTTGCATCAACCCTGTGTGGCTCTTGGCCGCTCTCGTGTCCCCTCCGTGATTGCGGCTCGCTGCCCCCCGCCTCTGGCGTCGTCTCTCTCCGTCGTTGTATTCTTGGCCTGGGATCACATCATCCCTTTGCCAATACCGCCCCTCGCTGCACTGCAAACTCTTCTTGAAATTCTTAGCAAACCACGCCCTAGAATTTCAGCTTAGCTTCAGTGCTCCGCCAATGTGTGTTCTCCAACTAACCCCAAGCCCTTCTCTTATACTTTTCTTGTTGGCAAACCAACCACCGTGATTTAATTTCTAATCGACAGCTAAGATTAGAAGCTGCTTGATCCGCGTCACTTAAGTCATTCTCATCACATGTTTAATTGAATTCACTTTAATCTATTAATTTTCCTAAGTTAGACTTAGGGTCCTTAATTAAGAAGACTAATTATTTGAATATCTCTCAACAAAATCAACACTGTTGACCCTGCCACGATCAACATTGCATTTGTATTGCAACTCCCTCTCAAATGATGCATCTGCTACTAGTACTGTCACTGCTAACTCTGCACTGCAACCCAGTTGCCGAGAGAAGCAACTGAAAAACATCCAAAAATTTGAACAAGTGTTTAGGATGCTTCTCGATGTTGAAACTCTTACTGCTGCTAGTCCCACGCTGTCCCTCTGAAGCACTCTCTTAGGCTCTGCGTCACCTCACTAGTGCCGTGCTCTCTCTCCTGGTGCTGGTCTTCCTCTCTGCAATTGTATTCTCGGCCTTGGACTGAAGTCCTGCTACCGAACGGCCCCTCACTGCATTGAATCACTCATATCTGATCTTTGTCCAAATACTGCTCTGTCAGAAGAATTCGATCACTAGATTCAGACTCTGTGTATGTTCTCCCACTAACCCAAAAACCTTCCTTTATATTTTTCCTGTTGATGAATCAACGACCGTGATCGAACCTCTAATCAACAGCTAAGAAAAGAAAAGACTTGGTCTTCATCACTTAGAACATTCTCACCCACATGTTTAAATTAATTCACTTGAATTATTTTATTTCCCTAAGTTTTACTTAGGCTCCATTTAAAATAATTAATTATTTGAATAACTTAATCTCTGGGTGGAATTTCTCCAAACGATTTCTGGGTCTTGGAGATCTCATGTGTCCTAGCCTCTCCACAAAATTTCGGAGCTAGAGCACATCCGATGCTATCTAAAAATCAACACTCATTTTTATCGAGGAATGTGTTCTAGCAATACTTCTTCACCAGAAGCATCACTGTGACCCATGACATTGTTCGTCTTCATTGCTGATGCTTGGTCTACGGCGCTATTGCAATCTATACTGCTGCCCATGACTCTGCCACTGTCACTGCTGCATCTGTACTGCAACTCCGTCTTAATATGCTGCATCATGCTACCTATAGCACTGCGACTCCTAACTGTAATACATCCCAAAAACCAGACATAGAAGTCATTCCAGATGCATCTTAATGGTGAAGCTCCCTCTTCTGCTAATCTGCATTGACCTTTTGATGCTCTACGCTGCTGCTGCTCTGCATTGTGCTGCACCTCTGTGCACTGCGCTGCTGCTACCTCTGCTCTGCGCTGCTTAAGTTTTCAACGTCCTAGCCCTCCCATTGTTGCTCCATCATCTCTTGCACCAACTGACTCTCGTCATTCTGCTACTGTCATTAAGGGCTCCCGTAGCCATATGTGATCCAAGAGTTTGGGCACCTCAAGGATCCTACCCTATCATTGAAGTTCAAAGAACTACAGATCAATGTCGCCCCACCTCTTCTCTTGAGGCAGATGAGCACTCAAGGCACAATCGTCATCATCCCCGTCATCATCCTTCGCTGCAGCAGCCTTCGAGTCAGATTCTTCTTTGCCCTTCTTCTTTTGAGGGCATTGTGTGGTGAAATGTCCCAATTCTCCACACCTGAAGCATCTGACCTTCGAGAGGTACTTCTTCTTCCTTCTCTGCTGCCCATGTTGTCCCTTAGATGCGAGAGCCGCATCTTCTTCTTCCTCCCTGATTTTGATCCCCGTGCTGCTGCTTCCGGCCTTGGTCAACCTTCTGATCTCTTCTTGTCGAAGAGCTGCCCACATCTCTTCCCAATTTGGAAGAGACGCTCTGCCCAAAATGCCTTGGACAAAGTTCTCCCACTCTTCAGAGATTGCATTCAGGGCAGTGTTTAGTCTTGACCATAAGACCATCATCTGGAGTAGCCCCTACGGAAGTTCGCTGATCTCGGATCGCTTGCAATCTGATAAGGAAGGGGTCCATCTCTTTTCCCTTCTGCATCTGAAACAATCTCAGCTGATTCTCAAGCAACATCTTCTGCTGGACGGAAGTTTCCTGGTACATAGTGGTCAAGAAAGTCCACATTTTCTTTGTTGTGTTCTTCTCAGCAATATGTGGGATCACATGATCCTTGACTCCGTCCATGATCATGTGTTTTGCCTTCGCTTGAGCCTCTTCATACTTCTTGAGAGGATCAACATCAACAGGAACAACAACTGCATTTAAGATATGATCCTTGATGCGATGTTCATCCAAAACCGACAGGATCCTGGCCTTCCAGATGACAAAGTTGGATGCTCCATCCAATCTGTCCTGATCCCTTAGTCCATGTGTAGCCATCTTTGCTCAACAAGAAAATGTCGAACTAGTTCTCTTCTCCCTCTTTTGCAGCTGCCCCAACAAAACTCGGATCTAGGTTTCTTCGTTGCTAGAAACCTTCTAAGGAACAAGCTCCCTCTGAAAATCGATTTCCTTTATGGAAATCCTTTTGCCAACTGATGTCGAAACACTCCTCTCCGATCACTCTTTGTTGTTGATCAGCACTGGATCTAGACTTCTTGAGAAGAAGTCTTCTGAGGAATCGCTTCCCTCTACTTTTCCATTGCCCCACTAGACATTGTTTTGCACCAACAGAAACAATGCCCCACCAGCTACTCCAGAAGAAAATTGAATTGCACTTCTAGCCACGGCAACCGGAAAAATTTGAGGCTCAAAACCTCTGCGTTGGCCTAGCAAACACTGTGCTACCTCTACTGCAGCTACAACGTCACCCTAGCTCGCTGATGCAGGCTCTACACGAGCCCTTCTGGTGACTGCGTCACCCTTCCTCTGCCTTTTTCTGGTTCATCGCTGTCACTTGGGATAACTTCCTTCTTGCAACAAATTTTTCTTCGTCCTTTTGCTGATGGCTTCAACTCTACTTGATCTGCAAAATGGCTCTGATACCATGTGAAAATTTTTGAATCTTGATTATAGAAATCCTATTGCAGAAATCTGATTTGCATTACCTACTTGTTTATTTAATTTACAAGTTATTTTCTGAATACTTTAGTAAAACACTAATGCAAATACATTGCACCCTACACAAATATACAAATCAAGTACTGAAAAATAAATGAGACAATCAGACAAAGGACGCACTTATTTTCGGACAAATGTCCCTGGTAAAACCCATTATCGGAAAACCGGTGCAGTAGTTCTGAGGGTTTATATTATTATGCAGATTTCTGAATACAATCTAGGGTGCTAAATCCGGCTCACCCAACAGAGAAAATCCTTGGCAGAAGTACCTCTATCCGGAGATAGATATTTTGGCTAATCCAACAACAGAATGAAGAAACCCCACAGGTGACTGCGTTGTCCCTAGTGCTGCGCAACGATGGTTGCAACAAGCTCTGTGCTGAGACTACGTCACCCTGTCTAGTGGCTGCGTCACCCTCCTTGTGAGCCTTCCCGGCTCAGAAATCGATCTGCTGAATGGCTGCCCAATCTGCCTCACAGAAACCCCAGCGTTGCCTTTTTTGTAACTGCGTCACCTCTGCCATAGGCTCTGCGTCACTCTCTCAGGCTTTGTGTCACCTCTCTGGTGCTGCGCTATCTCTCCTGGTGATGGTCTGCCTTTCTGCAATTGTATTCTCGGCCTTGGACTGATAGTCCTGCTGCCGAACTGCCCCTTACTGCACTGAATCACTCAAATTTGATCTTCGTCCGAGCACTGCTCCGTCAAAAGAATTCGAGCACTAGATTCAGACTCTATGTGTCTTCTCCAACCTACCCTCAAGCCTTATTTTATACTTTTCCTGTTGATGAATCAACGACTGTGATCTAATCTCTAATCGACGGCTAAGATTATAAAAGACTTGGTTTTCATCACTTTGAACATTCTCACCGAGATGTTTAAATTAATTCACTTTAATTATTTTATTTCCCTGAGTTTTAACTTTGGCTCCATTTAAAATAATTAATTATTTGAATAACTTAAGCTCTGGGTGGAATTTCTCCAAACGATTTTTGGGTGTTAGAGATCTCATACGTCCTCGCCTCTCCACAAAATTTCGGAGCTAGAGCACATTCGACGCTACCCAAAAATCAACACTCCCTCTTAGTGAGGAATGTGCTCTAGCAATACTTCTTCACTAGAAGCATCACCCTGATCCACGACATCGGTCTTCTGCGCTGTTGATGCTTGGTCTACTGCCCCTCATCTACTGCGCTGCTGCAATCTGTACTGCTTCCGATGACTCTTCCACTGTCACTGCTGCATCTGTACTGCAACTCCCTCTCAATATGCTGCATCATGCTGGCCATAGCACTGCGACTGCTAATTGCTACACTGCAACTCAGTTGCTCAGAGTTAAGGAAATGGAAATACATCCCAAAAACCAGACATACAAGTCAGTCTGGATGCATCGTGATGGTGAAACTCCCTCTGCTGCTAATCTGCGCTGACCTTCTGATGCTCTGCACTGCGCTATTGCTGCTATGCTGCTGCTTCAGTCTTCAGCGTCCTAGCCCTGCCATTGTTGCTCCATCATCTCTCGTACCAATCGACTCCCGTCATTCTGCTACTGTCATTAAGGGCTCTCGTAGCCGTATGTGATCCAAGAATTTGGGCACCTCAAGGATCCTTCCCTATCACTGAAGTTCAAAAAATTACAGATCAATGTCGCCCCACCTCTTCTCTCAAGGCACATGAGCAGTCATGGCACAATTATCATCATCCTTTGCTGCAGCAACCTTCGAGTCAGATTCTTCTTTGCCCTTGTTCTTCTGAGCGCATTGTAGGGCGAAATGTCCCAATTCTCCACACCTGAAGCATCTGATCTTCGAGAGTTCCTTCTTCTTCCTTCTTTGCTACCCATGCTGACCCTTAGGTGCGAGAGCCGCATCTTCCCGATCCTCCTCCTTGATTTTGATCCATGTGCTTCTGTTTCCGGCCTTGGTCAACTTTCTAATCTCTTCTTGTTGAAGAGTTGCCCACATCTCTTCCCAATTTGGAAGAGCTGCTCTGCCCAAAATGCCTTGGACAAAGTTCTCCCAATCTTCAGAGACTGCATTCAGGGCAGTGCTGAGTCCTGACCATAAGACCATCATCTGGAGTAGCCCCTACGGAAGCTAGCTGATCTCGGATCGCTTGCAATCTGATAAGGAAAGGGTTGATCTCTTCTCCCTTCTGCATCTGAAACAGTCTCAGCTGATTCTCAAGCAACATCTTCCGCTAGATGGAAGTTCCTTGGTACATAGTGGTCAAGGAAGTCCACATTTTCCTTGCTGTGTTCTTCTCAGCAATATGTGGGATCACATTATCCTTGACTTCGTCCATGATTATGCGTTTTGCCTTCACTTGAGCCTCTCCGTACTTCTTGAGAGGATCAACATCAATAGGAACAAAATTTGCATTCAAGACATGATCCTTGATGCGATGTTCATCCAAAATTGACAGGATATTGGCCTTCTAGATGACAAAGTTGGATGCCCCATCCAGCCTGTCCTGATCCCTCAGTCCATGTGTGGTCATCTCTGCTCAACAAGAAAATGTCGAATCTGTTCTCTTCTCCCTCTTTTGCCGCTGCCCTAGCAAAACTCGGATCTGGGTCTCTTTGGTGCTAGAAACCCTCTAAGGAACAAGCTCCCTCTGAAAATCGATTTCCTTTACGGAAATCCTTCTGGCAACTGATTTCGAAACACTCCTCTTCGATCACTCTTTGCTGCTGATCAACATTGGATCTAGAGTTCTTGGCAAGAAGTCTTCTGAGGAACTGCTTCTCTCTACTTTGTCACTGTCCAACTAGACACTGTTTTGCACCAACAGAAACAATGCCCCACCAGCTACTCTAGAAAAAAATCGAACTGCACTTCCAGCCACGACAACCGAAAAAATTTGAGGCTCAAATCCTCTCCTTTGGCCCAACAAACACTGCGCTGCCTCTGCTGGAACTACAACGTCACTCTAGCTGGCTGACGCAGGTTCTGCATGAGCCCTTCTGGTGACTGCGTCACCCTTCCTCTGCCTCTTTTTGGTTCAGTGCTGTCACTCAGGACAACTGGCTTTTTGCAACAAATTTTTCTTCGTCCTTTTGCTGATGGCTTCAGCTCTACCTAATCTGCAAGCTGGCTCTGATGCCATGTGAAAATTTTTGAATCTTGATTACATGAATCCTACTGCAGAAATTTGAT
This sequence comes from Pinus albicaulis, assembly GCA_034641835.2. Classification (NCBI taxonomy): domain Eukaryota; kingdom Viridiplantae; phylum Streptophyta; class Pinopsida; order Pinales; family Pinaceae; genus Pinus; species Pinus albicaulis. The sequence goes on from CM076579.1 coordinate 1,587,546,332, forward strand.
TTTCATTACCTACTTGTTTATTTAATTTACAAGTTATTTTCTGAATACTTCAGTAAAACACTAATGCAAATACATTGCAAACTTCACAAATATATAGATCAAGTACTGAAAATTAAATGAGACAATCAGACAAAGGACACACTTATTTTCGGACAAATGTCCCCGGAAAAACCCAATGCGGGAAAACCGGTGCAACAGTTCTAAGGGTTTATATTATTATGCAGATTTCTGAATACAATTTAGGGTGCCAAATCCGGCTCACCCAACAGAGAAAATCCTTGGCAGAAGTACCTCTATCCAGAGACAGATATTTCGGTTGATCCAACAGCAAAATGAAGAAACCCCACAGGTGACTGCGCTGTCCCCAGTGCTGCGCAACGATGGCTACAACAAGCTCTACGCTGAGACTACGTCACCCTATCTAGTGGCTGCGCCACCCTCCTTGTGAGCCTTCTTGACTCAGAAATCGATCTGTTGAATGGCTGCCTGATCTGCCTCATAGAAACTCTAGCGCTGCCTCTTCTGTAACTGCGTCAACTCTGCCACGGGATCTGCATCACTCTCTCAGGCTCTGCATCACGATGTCACCTCTTTGGTGCTGCGCTGTCTCTCTTGGTGCTGGTTTGCCTCTCTGCAATTGTATTCTCGGCCTTGGACTGAAGTTCCACTGCGGAATTGCCCCTCACTACACTGAATTTCTCAGATTTGAACTTCGTTCGAGGACTGCTCCGTCAGAAGAATTCGATCACTAGATTTAGACTCTTTGTGTGTTCTCCAACTGACCCTCAAGCCTTCCTTTATACTTTTCCTGTTGATGAATCAATGACCGTGCTCTAATCTCTAATTGACGGCTAAGATTAGAAAAGACCTGGTCTTCCTCCCTTAGTACATTCTCACCTAGATGTTTAAATTAATTCACTTCAATTATTTTACCTCCCTGAGTTTTAACTTAGGCTCCATTTAAAATAATTAATTATTTGAATAACTTAAGTTTCGGGTGGAATTTCTCCAAACGATTTATGGGTCTTGGAGATCTCATGTGTCTTAGCCCCTCCACAAAATTTCGGAGTTAGAGCACATTCGATGCTACCCAAAAATCAACAATTATTTGTGTGTGCAATATTTTCTCAATTTCTGTAGTTTATTTATTTTTTGTGAAGTTGTATTAGTGTTTTATTCAGTGTTTGCCGCATACAAATTGCAAAATACAAAAAATAATAATGAAGAACTGCAGCAGTATTAAAAATTCCACACTTCTGGATAGGGTTGGTGTCTTAGCATGTGGAAGATGATTTATTGTCTCTTTGGGTGCTTGCTTGGTGGTGTAAGTGATTTATATCTTCTTTCCAAAGTCTTACAAAAATTACAATAATTAAAGTCAATTAAATATTGTGGACTATTAAGTCATTTTCTAAGTGGCATAGAAATAATTTCAACCATTGATTTCCAAGATCTTCTAGAAAAGAGATTAGGGTTAGGAATTTGGGCTTAGTGAAGATTATAAAAGAAGCCTAGCGAAGAGGTGAAGACACAAAAGTGAGCAGACACAAGAAATGAAGAGAGCGAGTCATCACAAACTTCAAAAAGAGTGATTGGCTCAGTAGGCTGCAGTGCAAAGGAGGAGTACGGGAGAATCAAGGGGGAATCCAGGAGGCTAAGTTGTGGAGATTGCAGGGCCAAGTTGTTGAAGTGAGGCGCAATCGCTGGGGAGGCCGAATTACCAGGGCCGGGTTGTTGGGCGCAGAGGCCAATTTTTGGTGATTGTTGGGGGCTGATTTCCTTCAGGCTGAATTACTTCTGAGGCTGATTTCTAGGTGGCCAAATTCCTTGGGCTAAATTCATCCTGTGGGGGCCGAGTTACAAGTTTCAGTTATTGTATTTTTCCTTGTATCTTGTAGATCGAAAACCCAGATTTTCCAGAATAATAGATGACGAAGAATTATTTTTGCAATGTGTGATTGATCTCTCTGATTTAATTTCCCCTGCATATCTATTTCTAGATGTTAAAATACCAGTGATTTGATTTTTCGGTGATTCGGAATTTATTTTGATAAATTGTTGGGAATAAAATTACTTTCCGTGATAAAATAAATCTGGTTGGTATTGAGAAATTTAACAGTGTAGGATGTCCACTAAAGAGTAGGAGGTAGTGGCTGTGGTGACAATGGGCCATACCTCATAGTGCTGTCACTTGGTCTAGCTCTTGCCTTGTGAGCTCCCCTCACAAGACGCTAGATTTTGAGGCGACAAGTCCAACTTATTAAGGTGCCATTAGGTAGCATACATTTAGTGATTTCTTGAAACACAACAAAACAAAGGTTAGTTTTATAATTTGCTTAAGTTTGACCATGGGGAAACAACAATTAACCTTTTGGGTGTGTCAAATCCTAGGACAAAGTGTGTTTTCTAGGTTTCTAAGTAAAAGATAGGCGATGTGATGGAAAATCATGAAAGAGGAAGGGGAATGCTTTATGCAATGACCTTTTTAGTCTAGTAATGTTGCAGACGTCTTACATTTTTGATCATGTAGCCTTCAGCTGGGCTTTTTGTGTATAGAAGCATTTAAGGAGGGAGCTTAACATTGAGCTGCCATTCTTGACATTGTTTCTCACTAAACCTTTTTGCCTTTTTCTTCAAGCGTTTGTTTCATTGAACAAGTCCCTTTTCCTTTAAATATTCATAGACAACCATGGGACTAGGGCCAATGGCCTCATAGCCAAGTGGAATTCACTCAAACTTTACATTTATTGGCTTTTAACTTTATTGGTTTTCCACCTCTTTTAATAACTTAGGATTTTCTTCATTTAGACATTTTGTATATCTTTGACAAGTCAAACATAAAGGGGGAAAGTCCTTTTATGAACAGAATTGAGTTAAGGGGTACAACGGAAAGTGTTAATTATGGGCGGGGATGTGCAAAATGGTATCTCAATTAGTTTCCCAGGAGTACATGCTGATCTAAGAAATCACAACACTTCTAAAAGAAAGCAATGCCACCCATGGTATGACGAGGCAAAGAATAAAACAGTAATGTTATTTGGTGTTATCGGATTTCATTAGAGTTTACTATTTTCACAGCAAGACCAAGAAGTTATGGCACCACAACCAAGCAAGAATACTGATACATGAGATATCAAAGTAGAACATGCTGTAACCTAACTGTACCATCCACAAGTACATCTTTAAATATGAGAGGTGAGGGTGGAGCATCTGATGTATTGCAGCTTAACTGTTACATTGAGGTATCTAAAGGAGAAAATGAGAGAACTGTCTAAGTCTGGAGAGCCGGACCAAGAGGCCTTATGGAATCAACAACAATACACCCCTCTAAGGTTGAAAATGAGAGAACTGTCTGAGTCTGGAGAGCCTGTGCAAGAGGGCTTGTGGAATCAACAACAATACACTAATCCTGGCAGCTTAGGGCACACTTCTCTAGTTTATTTCAGGGTAAGGGTTTCCTTACCTGGCCTAGGAGCTCCATAGGGATGGTTTATGCCTTCTGTAAACGGTAGCCTTCTTATTTATAAAAGAAGGGATGAGAATTCCATTTAGATGTTCTGAGATTTTGAGTTTTGAACTATAGCATTGTATTTGTTTCAGTTAATATAACACAGTTGTGTGATGGAGTGATTCAGATTTATACTTGCTGTTCACGTTTTCAGGGTGATTTGTGTTTGTAGAATCTAGTATTCTGATTTTGCAGTTATAATAGGCATTTATCACTGTTAAGTTTCCTAGTTTTAGAGTTTGAATATGAGTGCAGAATTTTCTTACCTTGATTTTTTAAATTTAATACGTTTAATGGTTTCCTTTCATAACTCCTTTTCTTGATGAATAGAATTCGGCAATGGTATACGAATTTATCATACTTCTTCCCATGTAGGATGCCCTCAAAAACTTGATTTAATTTTAATCTTTTGGGAGTAACCAAAGATAAAGGCCAGTTTACCCACAAAATGGCTTTAGTTGTTGCTCAAGTTTTCCCTACTACTAGTACTTGAATCCTGAACATGCAGCAAGCAGTTATAGGAAAGAAACAAAGAAGGAAATAAAATGATTTAGTGTGAGTACTGCTTCCAATTTTTCCTGCTTTCTCATGGAACAGTTTTCAATAAACAGGCCCAGGACATCTCAGATTTGGGTTCTTTGAGGGATGCTGCTAGCCTTTTTGTTCCAGGTAATTCTAAACTTTACACATACGTATTCCTAGATGTATAGTTTATGGTTCAAATGGTTGTGTCACTGGTTATTCTTATCGATGACATTTTTTATAGTTACCGTTGATGGTTTTATCTTTAGTTACTATATATATATATATATATATATATATATATATACATGTTTAGTTAGAAATGCATGCGATTGAAAATATCTGCAAGTCCAAATTACCTGAAACAGGGAAACAGGTTATTTCTGAGATGGTATGAGTTTTGGATACACCACACATAAAGTTCAAAGAATTGGGAAAATGGAAACATCTACCATAGAAAAACTTAAAATGCTTTTCTTGATAAAAACTGTAAATATTACTATTTTGAGAAATATTATTCTAAGCATCTACCCATGAAAAATATGTACAATTTCATTACTTCATTACTCTATATTTATATTTTATTAAATAAAAGGAATATAGATATCTATATATATATATATATATATATATATATATATATATATATATATAATTTGTAGGTATATATAAAAACATAGTCATATAATAATACAATGTTCCACCAAGACTCCGGTGCGGGGAGATGCACAGGGAGGATGTGTGGGAGTACCCTCAAATTTTAGGGAAATTTCAGGGGTGCGGGGGGACGTCAGGGTATATATATATATATATAAAATTCAAAATCATATTCATTGTTCAATAATGAAAGCATAAATATTAAATAGACTAATAGTAATACAGATACCAGTACATTGAAATTTGAAATTTGATCCACACATTAAATTTAAATTCATAATTGAATTAAATAATGACATACATTGATCCATCCTCATCATTCATTTTGATACATACATCATTCATATGACATACTCATTATTCATCCATACCATGAGATTCAATAAATAAATTCAGTAATGAAATATTCAAATGCATTGATGCATATCATTCATCATTCTACAATCTACATTGATTTAAAAATTAAATTCATCATTCATCATTGTAGAATCTAAATTGAAAGCAAAACATACTAGCATATTACTATATACTATATACTAGATATTGAAGTTTGAACACTAAATTTATATAACTCAAAGTTTCAAACTAAAAAATAATTAAGAGTCAAGAGTCAAGAATCAGTCCGAGGTCATCAATATCTAGTGTCACAACTCAAAAGTTAAAACGGAAAAGTAAAATTGGATAATGAACACTGAAAATAAAATCAACATCAAGGAATCAATCTCAATGATTGGTCCTCTACATCCATCTTTTGCATGAAGTCATCGAAACCATCAATGGGAATGTCGTTATCCGAGCAAGACGTAGAGAATCGTGTACTGCAACTAGCTTCTCTACTTTCCTATGAGGGGGGACCCCCAAACGCACCCCTTTTGGCGAGTCTCGTCCCCCACACTGGGGAAACACACCCCCTTGCGTCTCCCCAAGACTCCCCAAAAAGGGTGTGTGGGGAAACACACCCCCAATAGACTCCCCTTCCCGAGTGCGTGGGGTGCAAGGGGTGTGTGCACCCGACCTAGTGGGATGCGTCCCCGTGGAACACTGTAATAATATATGCATTTATACAAGATTAATCTGTAGCAATACTTAGCCCATGCTCCTCTGGATTGATGGTGAATGGGTGCACTGTTAAGGCACTCATGCGAAAAGGTCACCGGTTCAAATTCCACGTGGGTGATTAGCCCACAAAAAAAATAAAAATTTGAAGTAATACTTCAATAGTTTATATACAATAATACACATACTTTCTTATATGGGTTATGATCCAAATAATTTACATACAATATGCTGTAGTCTAAACACACTACACATTAGCCCTTTTCTATTCATTGAAAATAATGGGAAGTGAAATTGATATTTTTGGCTTGAAATCTGGCAAGAATAATTTTGGATTGATGGAATTGTGGATATTATATGTTAAAATTGCACAATCCATTTACAGTAGGGGTATTTGATGGTGTTGAATCCGTTTCTGTATTAAAACCATAATTTCTTCAATCTTAAATTTGCAATTTTGACAAATATTGCGCAACCGGGTTTTTGTGATGGTGAACCAAAATGTAATGTTCCTTCCTAATTATTTTCCTAATGTTTGAGGAACCATTTTTGGCATTTTTGATTAATAATAGCCCAAGGCAGTTTTGGTGAAGGGAACATAGGAGAGGTGCGTTTATTTGCATGCTAGTGGAATGTGGGGGCCACTCACCCACATAAAATACGCACTGAAGGAAGGGAATTTGAATTCCCTAAGGAGAAATTGAATTTAGATGGGGCCCAAATGAAGCTCATGGCCAAAAACTATAAATAGGAGTGAAGTAGCATTGGGGGTTTTTTGTCAATTTGAAAATCGTATTTGCCTTAGCTGTTTAGCTGAGCCAAGTTGTGCAGTATAGCACAAGAGCTTCCCAAGGAGTGAAGCTCAACCTTTCTTCGGTGGACCTAGAGTGCCACCCTAGGAAGGCTTCTTTCCTATCAGTGAGACTAGAGGAGACACCTTAACAGGCTCTACGCATTTCTGGAGACATCCCACACAGTTACTGCGCATAGGAAGGAGCCACACTGTTACTAGAGGAGCAACGACGTTGGGTGCTGGTTTCAGAACCTACAGGAGCATTTCTTGATCATTTCCAGGCGGGATGAGTGTAGCTACAATAGGGGAGACATTCCCACACGCAGAACACACTTCCAGAGCACAAGACTGCGTCACTCTCTCCATGACTACGCATTCACTGGAGTGAGGTAATTTGGGGCAACACAATCCGAAGGAGTTAGGAGCTGAGGTGTTGAGAAGTTGGTTGGAAGGTCATTTAGAGAGGATTGTTGGAGTTTTGGGAGCATAGACAGTGACAGTTTTTTGGTTTGGAGGAGGGCTAAGCCGTGAGGGACCAATTTTGGGAGGTCAAAACCAAGGGAAATCCTTTCTGGGTTTTTCTGGGTTTTGGGCAAGGAGCTTACCTTCAATTTCCTAGAATTTTCTGGGCAGTTTACAGAGGGAAAATCAGAGGTTGAAGTTGGCTAGCAATGTAGAAGCAGAGGGACTACACAACTTTCTGGGGAGCAGAGTTATTGCAGTAGTTGGGCATTTATGTTTCTATTACCTGAGGCTTGTAGCTTGCCTTATGCAAGCCCAGTTGCATTTTCGCCAACTCATATTGTACTCCAGCACTGTTATTTAATAAAATTGGGCCAATTTGGTGTTTGGTGTTTGGGGAGAATTTCTGGTTATATATGTGTGTTTGCTGAAAATTTCTATGTTGTTATATTTACATGTCTTTGCTTATCATTGTAAATTTCCAATAGGAATATTATAGTGGTATCAGAGCATGTTCTTGGCCAGGGTGGGGAACAGGAGCAGGGGATGCCACCTAGATATCAGGGAGTGGTTTTCGACCTGGTAGAGGTAGAGGCAGAGGCCATGGTAGAGAAGACAACCCAGATCCATTTTCAAACAATGAAGTAGAGAACCGGAGGGGTGGAATGGACCAGCAGGAGGATAATGAACAACCCAGACCAAGGGGCCAAAACTAAGTTTTGGAGGAGCTATTGAGAACTAATCAACAGATGATGAGACAAGGACATATCATGATGGGCATGATGCAACAGGTGATGGGGCTGCAGATGGGTGGAAGGCAAGAAGGGGTAGCAGAGCCTCAAGGTGATGGGGGTTCCAGAGCAGGAGGAGGTAGCTGTACTTATCAACCCCCACACACTCCCCAGCATGGGTAGACTTGCCGTCCCTTGATGCCTCATTATGTGGATGAACCAGAACTAGAGAGGGAGCCAAACCCGGTTGCAGATTTGGTCCACTCAGTTACATCCGGTATTGATGAGTATGAGGGGTTGGATGCCTGGATTAAGCGGGTGATGTCCTTTGGGGAGTATATTCACCTCAAGGAGAGGCGTACTACAGGAGTTGGGACCCATTACAAAGGAGAATCATCCAACTAGGGTGTGCAAAGGATAGTTGGAAAGGTTACACTTCCAAACTTTGATGGGTAAGCGAAGAGTTCAAACAGGGCATGGATACAAAAGCTGGACACATATTTCCATCTGAACCCCATGTAGGAAACTGATGCCATACGGTTTGCCACCCTTCATTTGGAAGGAGATGCCTAAGAGTGGTGGTACCATGGGCTGATCACATTGGAGTTCACCCGGAGACTGTTGGAGAGGTTTGAGAGGAAAGACCCGGAGTTGCATTTCAGGGAGTTAGCCCACCTAAGACAGACTGGCAGCATAGAGGCATTCATCATAGAGTTCCAAAGGTTGCCAGTGTTGGTGACTGATATTTCAGAGGCCCGACTGATTATGCTATTTTTGGAGGGGCTTGCTAAACCTTTGCGTGGTTGGGTGAGGGCTTACAAACACACGTCACTTCAGGATGCTATTTCCAGGACCCTGGATATGATTGATGTAGTGCCCAAGAACTGGGCCTTTGTTTGCACAAAACCCACGACCCCACAGGGGAACAAAGATACTAGGCCACCTCAGAGGGATGGAGGACATGGATAGTTGGATGATGATACTCGAAGGGACCTCAAGAGGAGGAGGTTGTGTTTTACGTGCCAAGAGCCTTGGGAACCTGGGCACAAGTGCACGAAGGGCAAGGCCCATTTCATTGAGGTGTTTTCATATAGTGAGCCAGATGAGGAGGAGGCCGAGATAGCAGATGAGTCGGAAGATGAGGGAGGACCATTTTCCCAAACCGAGGGAGTCCTTGCTTCACTTCGGGGTGTGCCGAAGTAGTTGACACTCAGGATCAGGGGGACCATACAGGGGCAGCGTGTGTTAGTCCTGGTAGACAGTGGGGCCATTCACAACTTCATTGATGCCCAAATGGTGGATCGTAGGGGCATCCAGACAAAGACATTTGAGGGATTCTCTGTTTTGGTACCAGGAGACCAGACCATGTAGTGTATGAAGTATGTTCCCGGGCTGACATTGAAGATGGGGAACTACTCACTCATTGATCACTTTTTTGTGGTTGATGTCCCAGACACCAACGAGGTGTTGCGTGTCTAGTGGTTGTACGCATTGGGGAAGGTCACCACTGATTGTAAAAAGCTGGAGATGGAGTTCAAGGAGCCGGATAGGAAGCCTATATTACTGAGGGGAATGCACTCTTATCCACCTCAGACAGTTTTAGCTCACCGGATAGAGGAAAATCTATGACATGGAGATGTGGAGTGGGCAGTTGAGTTGAGGATTTTAGAGACAGAGGCACGGGCATAGTCTACGCATCTAGATATACTAGCCTTCTTGGAGAAGCACCAGGGTGTTTTTGGGGATGTTCCACCAGGTAGACCACCAGACTGTGGATTTTAGCACAACATTGAGTAAGAGGATGGGGTGAACGCAGTCATCACCACCCTGTATAGGCACCCAAAGGCCTATAAGGACGAGATAGAGAGGGCCATTAAGGAGTTGCTGAGAGTGGGACACATCAGGCCTAGCTCGAGTCCCTTTGCTTCTTCAGTGTTGCTGGTGAAGAAGAAGGATGAGACGCTGCGCATGAGTATAGACTACCAGGCCCTCTATAAGAAGACACTAAAGAACAAATATCCCATCCCACGCATTGAAAAGTTGATGGATGAGCTTAGGGAAGCTAAATACTTCTCTAAGATAGATTTGCATTCAGGATATCACCAGATCTGCATGAGGGAGCAGGATATCCAAAAGACTGCCTTCCGCTGCCACTATGGAAATTTCGAGTTCTTGGTGATGTCCTTTGGGCTAACCAATGCTCTTGCCACATTCCAGTCTTGTATGAACCACTTGTTCCGTGGGCAGTTGAGGCACTTTGTCTTGGTTTTCTTTAATGACATACTCATTTATGGTCGGACATGGAAGTAGCACCTTCAGCATTTGGAGGTAGTGCTTTGCATACTTGAGGAGAAACAAATGTATGCGAAGATGTCCAAATGTGAGTTTGGAATAACAGAGATGTTGTACCTGGGGCATGTGATTAGGGAGGATGGAGTGAAGGTGCATCATGAGAAGATTCGGGCTATACTGGATTGACCCACACCCAGGAACATGATAGAGTTGAGGGGGTTCCTGAGCATTTATACATACTACAGGAGATTTGTGAGAGGGTTCTCATAGCTTGCATCACCTCTCACAGATTTGACGAAGAGGGGAGCTTTTGAGTGGACACAGGTAGTAGAGGAGGCTTTTGAGCGCCTCAAGAGGGTCATGAGCAGCTGCCCAGTTTTAGTCTTGCCGGAGATTCAGAGGGGAGGCTACCCACCTCCTACTAGGGATTTTGGTAGCGTTCCGGAGGCATCTACTAACAGTTTCCTTCAGTGGTTCGATTGCCCCAGCAGAGTAGTGAGCCAAGCCCAAGAGGGCCAATTTCTGGGGTTGAGCTTTCAGCGAACCCTTCGCGGGTTTTTGTGGGTTTATTGAGGAGAGTCTAGTGTCCAATTTCCAAAATTTTCTGAGCACGGGAGGTAGTCTAATCAGCAGTACGCATACAACCAACAACAACATTTTCTGGGTTAGGCATCACAGTCATTGAGCCACACAGAGCTATTTCTAGCAGGAGTTTTTGTTTGGGTTTGAGCTATCCTTCAGCCTGCCTTGAGCAAGCCTAGGTGCAATGTTTTCAGCACCTCATTTGTACTCTTTCCCAACATATGAATAAAATGGCTCAACAATGATTTTGGCTCCAAATTCTATGTTTTAATGGTGTTTTCCTTGTTGATGTAGTTCTTAGTATATTTTGCTTTATATTACTGTTTAATCCCCATTTGGGATATTACAAAAACATACACATTTCCTTGGGTGCAAGTTATTTCCTGTAACATAGCTTCAAATATAAACTTTGGTGAGGCTAAGCCCCTGGGAGTATGTTTGATTAAGTTACCAATCACTAGCTATTATGAAAACTATGTACATAAAGGACCATTGTAAAATTCAAGGTGCGAGCTTCACAAGACACTGTACTAATGTCAGATAAATAAACCATATAATTGTTTTAAAATTTAAATGCAACATACCTTACAATCACCAAAAGGCTTGTTTACACAACTTGGCTAATGAACTTATCAAACTCTCTGATCTACATCCTAATTTTCAGGTATTGGATGCAGACTTGAATGAAAAAAAGTCATTTATAATTAGTGCTACCCCTCATATTACATGAGTTGTAAACTTATGATTTTGATCAAATGATAGGGGTGACATGCTGGGAGGCTAATGGACCTTCTATCTTTGCTTGGAGATGGTTTACATCATGGTTGGGATTGATGATGTTTGAGGATCCTCTTACTTCACCAAGATGTTGACGCACCTTGATTCAGTGGATTATGTTCGTGTTTTTGCCTTCTTGGTTACGCTTGATTCTTAGATGTGTTAGTTTCTATCGCATCGGATGTGTTCTAGCCTTGATATTTGGCAGAGAGGTTAGGATACATATATTCTCCAATACCGAGTATTCGTTTCAGGAAATTCCACCTAGAGACGACTTAATTAAATTAATTAGTCAGTTTTTAATATTTCCTAAGTCTAAACTTAGGAAATATGATTAATTAAAAGGAATTAATTAAGTCATGGTGAGAATCTTCTAGAAATAGACATGGATCGAGTTCTAGCTAATCTTAGCCATCGATTAAGTTCTAATCGTGGCCCTTGAAGTCTCAACGAGAGATTATTAGAAGAAACTCAATGGGGCTTGGAGAACACACTTGCAAAGTTCGATTCACTGGCAGATCAATTTCCTAAGTAGCGGCGCTGAGTTGCCGGAGAGAGAGCTAGTGAGTTTGAAGCAGTGAGAGAGGGGCAGGGATAGTAAGGCTAGAGGAAGAGTTTCCAGATCCGGTGAGTGCACAGCAGAGAGGCGGTGAGTGCCACCGAGAGGCAGCGTAGTGCTTCAGAGGAGATTCGTATTTTTGCTAGGGAAAAGAGTTGATTAAATGCCAAAAGCCGGAGAGAGAGTCTGGATGCCAGAAGTGGAGTATAAAAACTCTGGTAAACTTGAATAAGTATATATTATTATTGATAAAAGATGAGGTGATTACAATGGGGAATCACCAAGGCTTTAAATATAGCCTTACGGTGTCCCTTGGTGAAGAGGCATGATCATTGATCATGCCCTTTTACTTAATAAACCTAAGATAACTATATTTAACTAATAATTAATAAATTATACATAACATTGCCCCTCTCTTAAAGATGCTCTGTCCTCAAAGCATATGTAATGATGGACATTGTTGACGAATGCTTGGATTTCCCGAGAAGCAGGCTCTTGCTTCCCACATTTTTAAAAGATCGTGGAGCATCTTCTCGAGCTCAATCTGTTGGTGATGTGGATAGCGACAAGATTTGATATTGACAGGGTCGGATCTTGTCTTGACTTCTATTGGATGTTTGATTTCCCTATTATGAGACATTTTCATTGGCAGGTCTTGAAATAATTTTGCGTGTGTCTGAACTATTCCTTGTACTACTGGTGATTCTTCGTGGTTCCTTTTTGTAGATAACATTTCTAACTGATGACATTATACTATATAGGCTGGCGCTCCTTTTTGAATCATCTTCGTCATCTGAGATGATGATATGATTTGATTTTCTAGGGCTGGGAATCCATACAACTTGTGCTTCTGCCCTTTCCATTTAAAGCTTATAAACTGCTTCTGATGGTTGGCAGAATAGGTACCTAAGGTTTGTAGCCATTCAATTCCTAAGACCACATCTACTCCTTGTAATGGCACGGTGTAGAATGAAGATTCTAAATTAAATTTTTGAATCTGCAATTTGACTTTATGGAATTTCCCTACCTTCTCAATTTTCTTACCATTGGCCACCATTACCTTCATATTGGGCATGGGAAACGTAAAGATGTTGAGTCTTTTGGCGATGGTTGAATCTAAAAAATTGTGGGTACTGCCGGTGTCAAGGAGAACCATTATGTTGTTCCTCTTAATATGTCCTTTTAGTTTTAATGTGTGAGGTTGTGATATACCTATCATAGCTGATAAGGACATTTGCGTAATGCTTCCGTCATCTAGTTCTGAAGTGGCTGCATCTGATTCATCATTGTTAGAGTCATTAGTTGCTTCACAGTTATACAGATTCTTTGTCTCGTTTCTTTTCGCACACCTATGCTTAGGGTTCCACTTTTCACCGCAACGTTTGCACTTGCCCTCTCTCATCCTTTGTATTTCCACGTTAGATTTTTCTTCTTCACGAAGATGGGGTGGGACATATTTTGTGTTATCTATATTTTCAGATTGAGGAAATCTTTGTCTCGAATATACTCTGTCTGATTTTGACCACGATAACCTTTCAAATTTCTTTTCAGCGGCTTTTGCTTTTTGCCTTGCTAGTTCTACTGATGTAATGTCGTGAAGTTCGAGCTCTTCTTGTATATGGATTTTAAGTCCTGAGATGAAAGACTGGATTAGACGAGATTCTGACAATCCAGGTACTCGTGTCGCTAAGGTCTCCCATTCTCGAGTGTACTCATCCACATCTCCTTTTTGGCGTAATTTGATGAATATTGAAAAAAACTTTTCTTCTTTTATACCTTGAAATATTTTAAAAAATGCATCCTTAAATTTCGTCCAACTGATAGCAAGTGTCATCTTTTTCCACCACATATACCAATTATATGCTTCTCTTTCCATTTTCATGGAAGCGTGCTTAATTTTTTCGTCATCACTATCAATGTCATGAATCTCAAAATATTCTTTGGCTTTATTAAGCCATGCAATGCTATTTTTTTCATTACCGTCAAATTTATGTAGCTCGATTTTTGCTCTTCGATGATATGCTAACGGTGGGACGAGAAATGGGTATTGATTAGCAAATGCATTCCAGAGCTGCTTATTTTGAGAATCTTTATTACTATCTTCGTGATGATGTGGGGAATCGGTTTTTTCATGATGCTCTTCTAAGTTCCCTGAATCTGTTGAATTGTTCTGTTGATTATGTTCCATATTGGGAAATATTGGTTGTTGTGTCTGACTTATCTTATCTATCTTATCATTTGTCTTATGGAAGAGTTCTATCATCTTTTTCATTGCTTCGCTAAGATTCTGTGGCCTCGTTATGATTTAGCCACATTTTTCTTTCTATTCGATTCGTCATATCTTGAACCTTTTTGATATCGTTGGAGTTTCCTGCAACTGTACCTTCGAGACTGACTAATCTTTTTCCAAAGTCATCGGAATTATTATTGATTTGTTTCTCAAGATCCAACAATTTTTTTTGGAAATCGGCCATCGACATTAATGATGACATTGAACGCGTATGTGGTGGTGAATATTTTTCTGCCAGTTTTCCCTTTTTTTTTTTAAATAATAATAATAATAATAATAATAATTATTATTATTATTATTTTTTAACTAATTTTTATATAAAATTAATTCTAAATTAAGTTTATATAAAAAATTATATATATATATATGTGTGTGTGTGTGTGTGTGTGTGTGTGTTTTTAAAAAATTCGAGTTTAATTTTGAAAGTCTACGCTCTATGGTCACGATGGTTCACCAAAAAAAAAAAAAAAAAAAAAAAAAACGCACTTGTTTTTTGTTCTTTGCTGTTGTGGAGACGACAATTAGCTGACAGGGGACTAGCGGACGGAGCAACGTGTACAGAGAGGACGCGGTGCGAGGGAACTAGGTGTTGGACAGTCGTGGGTGGAGTATGGTGAGGAGTAGCGATGGAATGAATGGACGACGAGAATGAATGAATGAGCGAATGGAGCAGCGGAGTGGAATCGGGACACTTGACAGTGGAAGGGGATTAGTGAATGGAGACGGAAGGTTCGGTGGACGAGACAGATAGGGGAGCGGCCGGATAGCGGAGTGGATGTGGAAGGAAGACGGCGGGAGATAAGTGGTGGGGGAGGCGGCAGCAGGACGACGGGAAGGTGGGCGTGAGGTGGACAAGGCGGCGGGAGTAGGTGGGTAGGAACGCGGGGAGGAGGGTGTACGGTGGTGGGGAAGGGTAGGGTGGCCGGGGGCCGAGGGAGGATGGGTAGTGAGGGTAGGAGGAGAGGTCAGAGAGGAAGGGCGGAGTGTGGTGAGCAGGGGCTGAGGGTGGATGGGTAGCGAGGGTTGGGCAGGGGACACGACTGTGAAGGAGTGTGAGGTAGGTGCGAGGTGGGAGAGGGCCGTAAGGCCGAGGGGAGGGATAAGGGAGCATAGGGTGGAGAAAAGATGCGACAGGGTTATTATTATTTTTTTTGTTTTTTATTAACTGCGTTTGAACCTGGAAATAGCCACTAAGGATTGAACACCATCGAACGTAAGTTGGGTGAATATGTGCCCGAATTGCTTGTTACAAAATTCACGTTTATTTTCCCTTTCCAAAAAAAATGATCGCAGAACAGATTCGCAAATGTTACAACAGGTTTATTGTTTTTCTAGTTTGCAATGTTTCTTATGCTAGGTGCGAGTATGCCTTTGATTAAAACCTGAGACTTTGTGAGGGTTTGTAAGTGCTCAACAGAGAGTTAATGGCTGCATCAGTTGAGCGATAGAGATCGACCACAGAAAGTAGCAGTAGTGATCACACAGATCCTGAAGAGCGACTGCTCCGATACCAATGGAGTATAAAAACTCTGGTAAACTTGAATAAGTATATATTATTATTGATAAAAGATGAGATGATTACAATGGGGAATCATCAAGGCTTTAAATATAGCCTTACGGTGCCCCTTGGTGAAGGGGCATGATCGTTGATCATGCCCTTTTACTTAATAAACCTAAGATAACTATATTTAACTAATAATTAATAAATTATACATAACAAGAAGGGTCGATCTTCCATATAGCAATTGATTAGATAGCGAGAGGAAAAGTTGTTCCAAGTTTTGGGGACGCAGTATTGTGAAGGTTGACGCAATGACTGTGTAGAGGCAACGCAGAGCAACTCATCTTGAGCCAAGGTCAGTGTTGGATTGCCAGTGGGAGTGAGATTTTTCTCACTAGAATTTTTTTCAATTATTTCTCTATATGGTTTGCTAGATTTAAGCAACCATAGGTACTACTGCATAATAAACAAATCCTCAGCTGTTGCACCGGTTTTCCGGAGTTGGGTTTTTTTCGGGGACTTAGTTGAAAAATAACAGTGTTATTTGTGTGTGTGTGCATCTATCTTTCCAGCGCTATTTTTCTTCTGCAGTATTTTATTTGTGAAGGCTACAATGTATTAGTTTCGATATTTACCGTAAAACACAGTAAATAATTTGTTCAGTTTATATAACAAATAGAAGAAACTTAATCAGTTGCTACAGTAGGATTTCGAGTTGAGGAATTTTCACATGGTTTCAGAGCGCAGAGAGTAGGAAGAGCTTAGTTGCTGACAGGAAGAGGGAGATTCGAAGCACTGTGAGAGCAACTGCTTGAAACCCCAATGGATGCGCAGTCCATTGCCCAAGAGGGAAAGTTTTTGAGGAAAACATTATTTCTCTGAGAGAGTCGACAGAGAATAAATTTTCCAGATCGAAGATTGTCAAAGGCAAAGGGAGCAACAACATTTTCCTTGCAGAGCAGATATTCAGCTGGGATGCAGTTATTTTGCAGCAGTTTGCTGGTGTAGAATAGCGTCAGGAGGAAGGAAGAGCACACTTTGAGGGAATTCTTTTAGGGAATTTCTAGCCCAGAAATTCGATTTCTCACTACCGAGCAGTAGTATTTGTGAGCAGATTTTCCCTCTCCAGCAGGGAGTGCATCGAGCCTAGCAGTGGTTGCGTAGAGGAGAAGAGGAAGAGTTCGACATTTTTGCAGAGATGGCATCAGCAGGGTTGAGAGATCAAGATCGATTGGACGGTTCGTCTAACTACGTGATCTGGAAGGCAAGGATTTCTTGTGTTCTAGATGAATACGATCTCAAGGCCTATATTGATAACGTGGTGGCTGTACCCACGTATCTAGATCAGCTAAAGGCCTATAAGAAGGAGATGGAAAGGGCGAAGAGACTGATTCTCGATGGGGATCGAGATCATGTGGTATCACACATAGATGGTAAAGATACTACCAAACAGTTGTGGGATGATCTTGCTACCCTATACCAGGGATCTTCCGAGCAACAAAAGATGTATCTTGAGGAGAAGTTGAGATATACCCGTATGCAGAAGGGGGAGCGCATAAAACCCTTCCTCACTAGGCTTCAGGATGTCCGAGACTGGCTGTCAGCTATAGGGTCAACGCCCCAACCTACAGAACTAGTGCGGTTAGCCCTTAACAACGTTTTCAAGGACTGGTAGGTCTTTGTCCAGAGTATCTTGGGCAAACACAAGTTGACAGAGTGGGACAAAATGTGGGTTGATCTTCGGCAAGAGGAGATGAGACGAGATTTGGTGAAGAGCACCATTAGTGGCAATAGTGGGACGAAGCAAGTGAAGGAAGAGGAGAATGTGGCCCTTGCATCAAAGGGGCAACAAGAGTAGCGTAGGAGGAAGAAGGACCTTTCGAAGGTCAAATGCTTCAGGTGTGGTGAGTTAGGCCACTACAACACTTAATGTCCTCTCAGAAAGAAGGACAAAGAGGAGAAGCAAGACCAACATGCTACATCCGCGAAGATTGATAGGCTGTCCTCCAGATTGGAGAAAGATTTTTCCATGATAACAGACATCCCTTTAGGAGTGAGGTGGGGTGATTTGGTTTTTGTAGCCCCAGAGTGCTACAGGATGGGCAGGCTTCTTGAGGAGGTCCATCTCATGAATCAATACCCTTCTATGAGAGCCCATAACATGTAGTAGCAGGATGGATCAGTAGCAGTTGGTGCAGTCAGGGGCTAGCGTGATAGATGCAGTAGCTAGTAGCGGTCAGATACTGGACAACATAGTGCAGAGTTGGCAGCAGTACAGTTGGCACAGAGCAGAGTCAGGAGCAACGCAGAGGCTTTAGTGACAGCGCAGAGACTAGTAGCAGTTAGGACTCGGGTGACAGATGCATCACACTGACCATAGTTGGTTTAGTGTTTTGGACAATTCTCAGTTGCAGTTGCAGAAGCAACAGATGAGAGGGAGTTGCAGTGCAGATGCGGTGTTGGCAGCAATTCAGCAGGGTCAGCAGCAGCACAGATGCAACGCATATCAACGTTGCGCAGTGGTTGGTGGGCAACAGTAGCCAGACATTAGCAGCATGACAGGAGATGGTGCAGAAGCAGTGTATTGTAGAAGCAATAGCAGTTGAAGTACTAGAACACTTTCCTCGCTAAGAGGGAGTGTTAGTTTTTGTAGCATCGAATGTGTTCTAGCCTCAACATTTGGCAGAGAGGTTAGAATACATGTATTCTCCAATACCCATAAATTGTTTCTGGAAATTCCACTTAGAGAGGTCTTAATTAAATTAATTAGTCGGTTTTTAATATTTCGTAAGTCTAAACTTAGGAAATATGATTAATTAAAAGGAATGAATTAAGTCATGGCGAGAATCTTATAGAAATAGACATGGATCGAGTTCTAGTTAATCTTAGCTATCGATTAAGTTCTAATTGTGGCCGTTGAAGTCTCAACGAGAGATAATAAGAAGAAACTCGATGGGGCTTGGAGAACACACTTGCAAAGTTCGATTTCACTGGTAGATCGATTTCTTGAGTAGAAGCGTTGAGTTGCCGGAGAGAGAGCTAGTGAGCTTGAAGCACTGAGAGAGGGGCAGGGATAGTAAGGCTGAAGGAACATTTTCCAGATCCGGTGAGTGCACAACAGAGAGGAAGTGAATGCTGCAGAGAGGCAGCACAAAGCCACATAGAGGCATCTCAAAGCCACATAGAGGCATCACAGTGCTTTAGAGGAGCTCCATATTTTTGCTGGGGAGAAGAGTTGATTAAGTGTTAGAAGTCGGAGAGAGATTCCTGATGCCAGAAGGGTCCATCTTCAAGACAACAGTTGATTAGATAGCGAGAGGGAAAGCTGTTCCAAGTTGTGGGGACGCAGTACTGCATAGGCTGATTCAGTGACTGCACAGAGGCAACACAGAGAAACTCATCTTGATCCAAGTTCAATGTCGGATCATCAGTGGGAGTGAGATTTTTCTCACTAGACTTTTTGTCAGTTATTTCTCTGTATGGTTTGCTAGATTTAAGAAACCATAGATTTGTACCCAGATTTACTATTGCATAATAAACAAACCCTCAGTTGCTACATCGGTTTTCCCTAGTTGGATTTTTTCGGGGACTTTGTCCAACAATAACAATGTTATTTGTGTGTGTGTGCATCTATCTTTCCAATGCTATTTTCCTTCCGCAATATTTTATTTGTGAAGGCTGCAGTGTATTAGTTTCGATATTTATCGTAAGACAATAAATAATTTGTTCAGTTTATTTAACAAATAGAAGAAGCTTAATCGGTTGCTGCAGTAGGATTCCGGGTTGAGGAATTTTCACAAGATGGATAGTGATGACATGCTTCTTAGCGCCATGATATGATATTGATTGATCATTCATCTATTGTCTATCTTCACGCCTTTGGATCAACTTTCTTAATGTTACTCCTAGCATGTTTGTATGATGAAATATGATTGTAAAGAAGGAGCACTCTAGAATTTCATATGTCAGTTGTATTCCTATGATGGTTCTTAATAAGATGGACAAAATTTCTTAGAGCACCTGCCTTTTTGTACATTTGGAATTTATGATGGAGCAACCTAGGTTTCAAGGCTAATATTGGCATCAATGTTGCAGGAAACGTCCCCCTCGGCTCCAACCCTCGAAACGTGGTCCTTACGGGATCCGTACACCGAAACACGTTTCGAAAAAAAAATTGCGGTTCATGGAATTTTGGATCCGTACGGCCGGATCCGCGTTTCTGTACGTCGGATCCCCGTTTCATACAACGGATCGTTGTACGGAAGCGCCCTGATTCCTGTATAGATCTATACGGTTCGCGAGCGGTTCCGTACTGCGCCGTACGGATCCGACTTGCGCACTCAAATAAAGCATAATTTTTGATTTTTGGTTTTATCTCGGTTAGTTAGTGAGTTAGTGTTGGGTTAGGGATAGGATGAAAAGCTTATAAGCTCTATTTCACCTCTTATTTGCTCACTTGTGTTTTTGGAGAGCTTGGAGAAGAGAGGAGAGAGAGCTTGGAGAAGAGAAGAGAAAGAGAGGAGAAGAGAGCTTGGAGAAGAGAGAGCTTGGAGAAGAGCTTGGAGGAGTGAAGGAGGAGGAGTGAAGGAGGTGTAAAGAAGGGCTTTCATCTACAAGAGCTAAAGAGGTAAGTGCAAACCCTAAAATCTCTCATTTTTTTTGTCATTGTTTTTTGTATTTTCTCTCCTCCCTCTCCTACACATTCCCATTCTTTCTTCTTGTACATTTATTTGCAGGTTGTCCACCATCTATATTCATACTCAAAGATGATGTTTCTTTGGGTTCTATGTATCATTCCACTCTTTGTTTTGATGATGGTAAGGGGGAGTAGAAATAGAAGAGGAGAACATGAAGAAGAAGAGGAAAGTGGTCCCCATATGAGTGACCCAATGTATGATGAGGAGGAAGGCTTTGAAGAGGAAGGGGATGATGAAAACATTGAATCACAAGATGGGAAAGCTGCATTGACACCCTTATGGAACTATGTGACCAAACTTGAAGGGGGAAAAGGTGGTGGAAGCTACAAGTTTTTGTGCCCTCATGGTTGTCATGGAGGAAAACCATATAGTGGTTCATATACCCGTGTTAGGAGGCATCTTTGTGGGGTGATGGACAGTGATGAAAGAAAGGGTGCTGTGGGGATAGCAATTTGCCCAAAGGTTCTAGCTGAACAAAGAAGAAAATACATCCAAATAGAGGAGGCTGCACAACAAAAAAACAAAAAACAAAAAACTCAATCTGAATCAAGTGCAACCTCTAGATTTGGTAGCTCATCTCCTCATGGTGTTTCTACAAGTTCTGGAGGTAAAAAAACAATAGCAGATTTCCTTAATGTTGCTGGGAGGGATGATGTGGATGGAAGGATAGTCCGATTTCTTTGTGCTTGCAGTGTACCATTCAATGTGCTTCGCTCTCCCTATTGGCATGAAATGATAAAGGGCATCAATGAAGCCCCAAAAGGATACCAGTCCCCCAATTATGAGAAAACTAGAACAGTGTTATTAGAAAGAGAAAAAAGAAAGGTTCAAGTAGCTTTGATACGTTTTACAAATGAGTGGGTGGATAGTGGGGTATCCATTGTATCAAATGGGTAGACAAATATCAGAAACCAACATTTGATAAATGTTCTTGGTGTTTCTGCTAGTGGTGCAGTGTTTATTGCATGTCATGATTCCTCCTCTGTCAGTGCAACTTCCCAAAACATTGCAGATCTCCTATTGAAATCAATCAGAGATGTTGGTCCTAGCAAAGTGGTTCAAGTGATCACAGATAATGCAACAAATTGTAAGGGAACAGGTAAAATTATTGAGCGTACTTATCCACACATATTTTGGTCTGGGTGCTTGGTGCACACATTGAACCTTTTGATGCATGATATTGTGAAGCATAAAGAATGTGGGTGGATTAATGAGCTTTACAAGAGAGGGAAGAAGCTCATTAAATTTATCACAGGCAATACAAGGGTAAACTACTTCTATGGCACTTACTCCAAGTTGCGGTTGCTTAAACTTGCAAAAACCAGATTTGCAAGTTATTACCTCACCTTTAGGCAGCTAGTGAAGGTGAGACAAGCTCTAACTAATATGGTCACTACCGAATCATGGGAGGAGATTAACACTGATAGAGATGGTGCTAATGCAACAAAGGACACTATTCTTGACATGTTATTTTGGTCACAGGTTAAATATGTTTTGCAATTCACCAAACCAATTTATTACATGATCAAGTTTGCAGATTCAGATCAGCCAATAATTAGGGAGGTGTATGAGCAAATGGATAACATGTTGGGGCAGATTAAAGACATTGTTGAGCCTAGAGATACCACCTTGTACAAATATATTTGTGCAGAGGTGGTAAAACGATGGGATATGCTAAATATTCCTTTGCACGCATTAGCATATGTATTGACACCTAAATATTATAGTCCATCATGGCTTTCAACAACAACACCTGGGGGGCGAGCAGGAGAAAACCACACCTAGATCCAGAGGTCCTACAAAAATATATGATTGCACTGGATAAATTAGTCCCTGATGAGGAGGAGTCACACTCAGTACGGAAACAGTTGAGCAACTATACACTTTCCACAGGTCAATTTGGGAGCATGCATGCTATTAGAGATTGAGAGAGTTTTTCTTCTATTGAGTGATGGAACATGCAAGGAGGTGCTACTCCACTTCTATAGACTTTGGCATTACGGGTGCTATGACAGGTGGTAAACACTTCTTCTGCAGAGAGGTGTTGGAGCTGTTATTCTTTCATCCACAGTGTTTAAAGGAACAGGTTGAGTTTAGACCGGGCAGAGAGCTTGGTTTATGTTCATTACAACTTGAGATTGTTGTCCCATTACTGTGATGATGCAAAGAGTAACAGAGACCTTAAGGTTTGGGATAGGTATCCAGAGGAGACCAATTTGGAGGATGGAGTGTTGCGATTAGAGCAATTAGAGGATGCTCTTACCCATGATGATGATGATCGACTTGACATGCGACCCCCCACTGGTCCCTTGTTAATTTCTGAACATGTTCTATGCCATTTCAGATTAGGGCACAACGCTGAAGCAGATAGAACATATTAATAGATCGATAGAAGACAAGCCAAAACAGAGATGATGAATGGTGGCGTTACGACGATCAGCAGGATGCTTCTACCAGCAAAGTCTCCAATAGGTCATTCAGCCAAGCGTGTCAAACATAACCCCAGTACAACCCAAACAGAGAATAATCTACAAATACACAGTACTAACAACGCAGCTCCAACGCCATCAAGAGAGAAGAAAATCTCCACACAATGTGTGTCAAATGAACTCTAAGTCTCTCCAAAATATAGGAATCTTTGGGGGTGTGTGACATGTCCTTTAAGACTTTTAAGTCTATATTTTATTCCAGGCCGACCTAGCACATAAGTGGAATAAATTCAAAGTACATGTTCTGCTCATCCGATCGAGATGATCTTTAGATCAATCTTACACCTCTTCAAAAGAGGAATCCAATAAAAATATTGCGATCGTCATCTGAGCAGCACAACCCGGAATTTGGACCTAGTTGTCCAGTTTTAACACTCCCTCTCAACTAGGGAGAACTCCGTCCACAGGTGCAATCCAAACATCGTGCGTCATCTCGTCGTAACTTGCTTTGCTGACCTCTTTATTTCAAAACAGAAGTGGGTCAGTCGCAAAGACATCATACTCGGCTGACAGATTTAGCCCAGAGGTCCGAAACCTCTATAGGACTCACAAAGAGTCTCATACCAACCCGAAGTTGGTTTACCTGACCAGAAGTCAGTTGGAGGTCCGAAACCTCACTAGGACTCGAGAGAGTCATATACTAACCCGAAGTCAGTTGGAGGTCTGAAACCTCGCTAAACTTGATCCCAGACCAATTAGTTGGACACGTGCCATCCTAGACATAGAGATTACGACAATATCCGATGCATCCATCGGTCTTGCTATGGTCTCTATTCACTTTTCCCACCTCATTGGCCAAATGAGAGGTACTTCCCATGAGTCCGAAACTCCATGGGTAGGATGCATACAGGGCTCAAATCAGAGAGAGGTAAACCATCTCAATATCATCACAGTGGGGTAGAAACACACCAACTAGGTTCGGCAAGCCTAGCCCAGTGGTTGCTTATAGCACCTAAGCTATCCCCAAAACCCCCTTGGAGCTCCAGAGCTCATCGTCCAACAGGACCCTCGGAATAGGGTCGTTCCATGATTCCAAGATTCTCACGGAAGGTTAGGAACATGACCTTCCCCAAGGGTATAGTGAGAATATCTGCGACCTGCTCATCAATTCCTATATGATCGAGCCTTACGGTGCCTTGCTGTACCATATCCCAGATAAAGTGGTACCAGCCATCAACATGCTTGGATCAATCGTGGAACCCAGGATTCTATGACAAATGAATCCCCCTCTGGTTATCACAAAGGATAACGGTGGCATCTAGCACATGCTCGAACAGCTCACTGAAGAGCTTTCACAACTAAGTGACTTCACAACGGGTCATACATGCTGCAATGTATTCGACCTCAGCGGTGCTCAAGGCAACTGTCTTTCGTTTCCTGCCCGAAGCAGATCTACTTGTGAAGTAGCATCCAGATGTGCTCTTACAATCCACCACACTGCTAGCCCAATCGACATCAGTATATCCATAGAGTGTCATACCGATCCGGATTTATGCAGGAACGCAACAGAATAAACATATAACCATAAATACAGAGATGCAGCGGAAATAACACTTCATTTCATTAATAGCAAAGAACTGAAATTTGCTTACAGACAGAATGGAAATAATACTAGCTAGGGCGCTGGTAGCTATCTCTGAGAAGAGATGTGGTGGCTACAGGCCTCTGAACTGAGTTACAATGAGGCTCGAGGGCCTATTTATTATTGAGAAACAATGGAGAACCCTAAACATCCAAAACCTAACCCTAGAGATGAAGGCTAAAACTAGGCCCTGCTTTGCACCAGGAGCCAAACTCCTGTGGACGTAACTTGGCATACTATCTCCGTTTGACGCACATGATACATCATTAGAAAGCTCTATCCGAGGACTACAGCTTTCAGGACAAATTTGATGATCAAATTCGCTGGTGCTTTGATACCCAAAAAACGTCGTTTAGGGCCTCGAAACGGCTCCAGAAGTTCAGGACCCGAAAAACTGCTAAAAATAGTAAGATATGCCGAAACTGAAAAACTGAAAGAGACAATGGTGGGGGGCCAAGTGGAATAGGTGGGTGGTCACCAATATCCACCTGGATCATTCCTTCTCCCTTAGGAAGCAATGGTCCCCATTGCGTTAAGTTCCTCCATGAGATGAGGAAATTTCTGCTGAACTTGGTCCCTGGTGAACCACTTTCCTTGGTGCAGGAGTTGGCCAGCTTTGACAACCCGATACAGTTGGATCTTCCGTTGGCGAGTGTTCTTGATTTTCATGTCCATGATACAATCTTTGGTGGCCTGTTCCATGCAGTCTGGGTTTAACTCTGTTGGTGTGAGTTGTTCTGCAATGTCTGAGGTGTCCAGTAGAGGTGGGAAGTAAGGACGAAGGCAATCCACATTGAAGACTGGGTGCAGACCAAGGAATGGAGGAATACTAAGCTCGAAGGCATTGTTCCCTACAGCCTTGGTGATGGTGTACGGCCCGTATCGGAGCGGGCGAAGCTTGCGGTGGGGTCCAGTGAGGCGCTCCTTCTGCAAATGTAGCCATACTTTGTCACCCACCTGGAAGTTGTGTGGCACCCTGTGTTGATCATGGCGTTGCTTGTACTTGGCATTGGCTCTGTCCAATATATCATGAACCTGTTGGCGGATGTGTTGAATGCGCTCGATGAAGCTACTGGCTTTGTCAACTTCAGACTGGACATGAGCTGAATTGGCCTGAGCAGCTGCAAATGGCATGGCTACGTCAATGGGACATAGTGGCTGGAATCCCAAGCCCACCCGAAAGGGGCTATGGCCGATTGAACTGTGGAGAGCCCGATTATAACTATGTTGTACATAAGGGAGGCTCTCGTCCCATGTGCGTGGATGCTTTGAATTGTACATGCGCATAATGTGTACAATCATTCTGTTGACGACCTCTGTCTGGCCATCTGTTTGGGGATGGAAAGCTGTGGACTTGGTGAGCTTTGTGTCCAACATTGACCAGAGGCTGGACCAAAATGTGCTGAGGAACCCGCTATCTCGATCTGATATGATAGACTGTGGGATCCCAAAGTGCACCCACACTCGTTCAAAGAAGAGTTTAGCAGTGGCTTCTGCTGTGATATTCTTCTTATAGGCCACCATAATGGCCATCTTCGAGAATCTGTCAACGACCACGAAAACACAGTCATTTCCATTCTTAGTAGAAGGCAGGCCCGACATGTAATCCATGGAGATGGATTCCCAAGGTCGATTAGGGGTAGGTAGTGGAGTATATAGGCCTTGCTTCTTGATGGTCGGTTTGGCAATGGCACAAGCAGTGCAGGATCTGATGTGCTTCTCGACATCCTTTCGAAGGTTCGGCCAATAGAAATACTTCTGTAGTATTGCTACTGTTTTCTCGACTCCGAAATGCCCAGCGACTCGACTGTAGTGTGCTTCCCATATCATCTTGGCACGCTCGCTTGAAGGAACACAAAGGTGTCCCAGGTGACATAAAAGTGCATCTTGGAGGTGAAAATTTGGAACTTGCGTGCCCCCCAAGAGTGCTTTGTAAGTGTGGCCGAATTCTGGGTCACTCTCATAGAGAAGCGGCCAATCAGAAGTCTCATGCCCACAAGAGTTGAGCACGGTGGTGAGCGCCACGATCGGTGGTCGGCTGAGGCAGTCTGCAACATTATTGGTGCTACCCTTCTTGTACTTGATGTTCAAATGAAACTGTTGCAGATATGTGGACCACATTTGATGGCGATCATTCTGCAACTTGCCTTGTGTCTGTATGAACTGCAGGGGCCGGTGGTCTGTGTGGATGATTGTTTCCTTTCCCAAAATGTAATGCTTCCATTGTCGACAGGCTTGCACAATGGAATACATTTCTTTGTCATAGGTGGGATACTTGCGAACTGTCTCAGACAATGTCTTACTGTGATATGCCACTGGATGTCCCTGTTGAGTAAGAACCATAGTTTTAAAAACCGGCCGGTTAGATTGCCCACCTGTCGAAACCGGCTTTGCAACCTGGCTATCTAGGGCATTTCGCCATTTTTTAACAAAAACCGGACCTAACCGGCTGGTTAGGAACGGAACCGGCGATTCCGTTCCTAACCGGCCGATTTATTGCTAACTAATCTGCGGCCCCACATTTCCGGCGGCAGTGATGTTTTAGGGCTGATTTAGAGCCAACGGGAGGGTTGTTTCCCTCCAAAAACACCCTCCCCAATCTTTTATAAGGAGGAGCAGCCTCTCCTTTGTCTCACACCAACTCATTTGCTGTTTGTGAGTTTGATTGAGAGCTTGGAGAGTGTTGAGTGTTTGCCGGAGCAGTGATCTTGGAGACTTGGAGTTGGAGTTGGAGTTATCTTGGAGATAGTTTGGAGCTGTCAATAGCATTAGCATCTTCAAGAGGACACTAAGGAGGCTAGTTTGCATTGCCAGGTAAGAATTTGCACTTGAAAATCCTTCATTTCATTGCTGTTCATGTATTTATTTTCTCATGTGTTTAGCTATTTTATTGCTCTAAAATCTCTAGTCCTATGCTATCAAATTTTGTATGTTTGAATGTGCATTTTGTTTTGTAAATTTAGCCTTAGTTGTCCATTTATCTTAGCTACAATTTTTTTTAAATGGCAGATTTATTTCCAAATTTTAATTATTTCAAGTCAAGATGGCTCCAAAAGCCAAGGACAGTGCATGGGTCCATTGTGATGTGATTGATGGAAAGATGGTATGCAAACTTTGTCGAAAATGTATTGGAGGTGGGGGTATTCTTAGATTGAAACATCACTTGGCGGGGATAAGAGGCAATGTAACGCCATGTGATGCACCTAATGCAGTGTTAGGTCCGATTAGGGCAGAATACCTTGCCAAGCTTGAAAATTTTGAGGAGACTAAAGCTAGGGAGAAGGCCATCCAAGATGAAATTGCAAGGAAGAGGGAAATAGTAGAAATGATGAGACAGAGTGGGTATGAAAATGATGAGTATGATATTCAAGACCCTGCTTCTATCCCTTCCACCAATAACCCCTTTCAGTTTGTTCCTCCTGTTGCCAAAAGATCAAACCCAACAAAGAGACCCAACCTCATGAGTTATTTCTCGTCCAATGCTAATCCCACAACCCCTGCTAGTGCCACTGCCTCCATGTCCCAGCCAACTCCAAGTCGTCAACCCACTTTGGATCAACATTGGAAAAAACAATGCAAAGAAGCTTCTCATCAGTACATTGCTAGATGGTGGTATGATTCAGATATCCCATTTAATGCTGCTAACTCACCTTATTACCAAGCTATGTGGGACTCCGTTTTTGTTGCAGGAAAGGGCTTCAAAGGCCCTACTGCACATGAGTTAAGGGGAGCTCTTTTGCAACAAGAGATTTCTAGTATTGATGAGTATTTGGCTGAATATAAAGAGTCATGGCTCAAAACAGGTTGTTCCATCATGTTAGATGGATGGACTGATGGAAAGAATCGCACTATCATTATCTTCCTTGTTGCTTGCCCTCGAGGAACAATGTTTTTGAGATCAGTTGATGCATCTGATAAGGTGAAGGATGCAACCCTTCTATTTGAGCTTTTGGATGAGATTATTCAGGAAGTGGGAGAGCAGAACGTTGTGCAAGTCATCACAGATAATGCCTCAAACTATGTTCTTGCTGGAAAGATGCTTGAGTCCAAGTATAGTACCATATTTTGGACTCCATGTGCTGCACATTGCATAGACCTCATGCTTGAGGACATAGGGAAACTGGAATGGATAAAAAGCACTGTAGAGCATGGCAAGTGCATTAAAAAATACATTTACAACCACTCATGGGTATTGAGCCTAATGAGGAAAAACACAGGGGGCAAAGAGCTTGTTAGGCCTGCCATTACGAGATTTGCAACTCACTTCCTCACGTTGCAATGTCTCAATTCTCAACAGAAAAACCTGCAGAAAATGATTTCTTCTGATGATTGGACTGAATCCCAGTGGGCTCGTAGACAAGATGGAAAAGACACCAAAAAGAAAGTCTTTGACAATTATTTTTGGAAAAGGTCTTCAGAGCTGGTAAAAATTACTGAGCCCCTTGTTAAGGTGCTAAGGATGGTGGATGGAGAAAGGATGGCAATGGGATACATTTATGAGGCTATGGATTAGGCCAAGGAGCAGATACGGGCAGCTTACAGGGACAGGTTAGCTAAATATGGCCGGATATGGGAGATCATTGATAACAGATGGAACAATCAACTCCATCGTCCTATACATGCAGCTGGGTATTTTTTGAACCCAAAGTATCATTATAGAGCTCGGCTAGGAGATTAGCAGGATGGGGAGATCAGATCTGGATTGATTGATTGCTTGGAGCGCATGATCCTTAACTGTGCAGACCTTCTGGAAACACATAGACAACTTACTCTTTTCAGTATGGCAACTGGTACCTTTGGAAGAACTTGGCAAAAATGGCAAGAGATGTGGATCAACCAGGTAAGCAATTCCAATTTGTTTTTCTTTTCATGTTAAATTGTTTGTAAATAAGTAATGAAATGAACTATGTTACTAATGAATGTCTTTTTATTTGCAGCACATTGGTGGGAGTCATTTGGCGGCCAATGTCCTCAATTGCAAAGGTTTGCAATTAGAATCCTCATCCAAACTTGCAGCGCTACAGGTTGTGAGCGCAATTGGTCTGTTTTTGAGCGCATATACACAAAGAAGAGAAACCGTTTGGAACATAAACGGTTAAATGATCTTGTGTTTGTGCAATACAACCTTCGCTTGAGGCGGAACCAACTGATGAACAAAACACCTGATCTAGATCCCATTGTGTTGGATGATATTGATCCAACATCAGAATGGGTGGAGGAGATTGAAGATCCAGTGTTTGAGGCTGATTTTGATTTTGATGCAGCAGTAGCAGGGGGTGAATTTGAAGCAGATTTGGTGGCACCATCAGACGCAGATCCAGGATTGGTAGCTGCATCAAGCAAAGGCAAACAACTAATGGTCGACACTAGTCATGCACCTCGAGCAACTCGTGCTTCCATTAGGTCCACTTCTATTGTTATTGGTGGCAGGGGTACTGAGGTTGCAGATGAGCCTGAGGCTGAGGCATCCTCAGACTCTGATCCAGATGATGTCTATGCAGCGCCAGCAGCCGATGTTGATCCTGTGTCCTAGTAGCGGTGATGAATTTGATGATTGATCATCATTCATGTGTAGTCTTGTATTAGGCCAATGGCCTCATAGCTTATAGCATCGTTTTTGGACTTTATGGGCCATTTGCAGCCTCATTTCTTATGTATTTTTCGATGATATGTATTGCACTCGGTGCCATTTTGATATATTCACCTTTGCATGGTATATAAATGAGCAAACTTTGCATATTTTGTCTCTATGGGCTTGGAATCATGGTTGCAAATCTTAAAAATAGTTTTTTTATTAAAAAAATAATTATTTAATGTATTTTTTTTTAAACCGGTTCATTGGCATCTGACCGCTCCCGGTTAGACCGGTTCCGGTTAGAAACCCGGTTCATTAGGTCCAATCGATTCCGGTTTTTAAACTATGGTAAGAATCGCCCAATAGCATAGTCGAGGCATCTTTCTCGACTCGATCTCAAAATGGTTGTTGTAAGTCCTGCAATGTGAGCATCAAGTAATGCAGGCGGATTTTTCAATTCTTTGAACGCCTTCTGTTGAGGTTCCGACCAAAAGAATTTTTCTCTCGCTCCTCCTTTGGTGACTTGACTCAAGGGCCAAGTGATATGAGAGAATCCCAACACGAATCTACGGTAGAAATTAGTAAGACCCAGAAAGCTGCGAAGCTCTGTTATAGTAGTCGGGGCTGGCCAATCCCGAATGACTTGGATCTTGGCTGGATCCACATGCACCCACCTTTCATCAATAATGTATCCCAGATATTGAACCTGGGTCATGCCAAACGTGCACTTCTCCAAATTGGCACACAACTTGTGTTGCCGCAGTGTTTGGAGGACTTGTCGGATGTGGTGAAGGTGCTCTTCCCAAGTCTGGCTGAAGATCAGAATATCATCCAAGTACACCACTACAAATGAGTTGGTGAATGGCCGCAAGATGTCATTCATCATCCTCATGAAGGTGGCGGGAGCATTCGTCAACCCGAAAGGCATGACCAGCCATTCGAAAAGGCCTTCCTTGGCTTTGAAGGCAGTCTTCCACACATCGGAGGGTTCAATTGGTACCTGGGGATACCCAGACTTCAGGTCGATCTTGCTGAAATATTTTGCACCTTTGAGTTGGTCCAGAAGGTCATCAATCCGTGGGATTGGGTACCTATTCCGGACAGTGATCTTGTTCAGCGCCCGATAGTCAATACAGAGTCTCCACGTCCCATCCTTCTTTTGTACCAACACGATCGGGCTCCCACAGGGTGATGAACTTGGTCTGATGTGACCTTTTTGCAACAGCTCCTGAATCTGCCTCTTGATTTCATCATTCTCCAGAATAGAGCGCCGCTAGATCGGTCCATTGGGTAGCGGCGCACCTGGGTTCAGATCAATCGGGTGCTTGACCTGACAGTGCAGAGGAACCCCTATGCGTGAGGTGAAGATGTCCCCGTACTCCTCCACAACCTTATCCATTTGTTGTTGTCGTGCAGAGGAGCCCTGTCTGGAGGTCGTGGCCACAGTCTTCTTCTTGCCCTGGGGGCAGATCATCAGGAAAACGAATTTCCTGGTTTGGGAAATGAGCTTACTGCATTGTTTTGTAGTAACCAAAGAGATAGCTGTAGGAGGTGGTATCTCTGGTATCCTGTACAACTTATTTCCCAAAGTAACAATAACAGCACGAGGTCGAGACTCATACATAGCATGACGCTTCCACAAGTATGGTTGTCCTAATAATACATCAGAAACATCAATAGTAGCAACATCACATAATACCTCATCCGTGAAGGGCTTGATGTTATAGGGAAGGCGACACTGCTGGCTGACGCGGAGATCTCGTCCTTGGTGAAGCCACTCGATGGTGTATGGATGTGGGTGAGCTGTGGTCGGCAAGCCCAACCGCTTCACGGCGTCTGGTGAAATGAGGTTCTTTTGGCTCCCATTGTCGACAATGAACTGTACAGGGGAGCCCTTTACCCACATCTGGGAGTGGAAGAGACGTTCCTCCTCCTCTGGATCTTCCGGCTCCTCCTTCTGGACCTTTGTAGTGGCAACAGTGGCGTTGGGCTCCGCATCAATAATCTGTTTCCCTTTTTCATTCCCCTTTTCAGGTTCTGATTCGGAGTCAGAGCATGCATCTGACTCAGAAGCCCTCATCTCGGCCACTAGCGACTGCTTGGCCCGACACTCACTTGTGTTGTGAGTGGAACTCTTATGGAACTCACACCACTTTCCCGTGTCCTTCTTTGGCTTTGCGGTGCTGTTCTTTTCTTGTGGCTTCGATGAGTTGTCTTTAGCCGCCATGCCTTGGCTCGCTCCTTTGTTCTGCGGTTTGGAAGCACCTTTCCCTTGCTTTTGATTCGCAGATCCAAAGTCTCGCTTCTTCTGCTTGAATTTCTGCTCAATCTTGGCAGCATACCGGTATGCCGTACTAAGCGAGGAGATGTCAAGGAACTCCATTTCCTCCTGAATGTATTTGTGCAGACAGCTACGATACTTTAGCACCAGATGTTTCTCTGAATCTTTGATACCCAACTTTGTGCGCAGGGTATGGAACAGATTCGTCAGCTCATGCACATCTTGATCTCTTTGTTGTCGCAGCGTGGTCCATTGTATGTACTTGTCCTCATAGCTCCCCATGGGATAGTACTGTTCCTTGACGGCGTCTCGGAAAGAATTCCAAGTTGGTATGGCCGAGAACAGAGAGGGTTCTGTCTGGTCCTTGTTCTCACAGTAGGTTTCCCACCAGTTCTTAACATGGGGGGTAGCTTTGAGGAGTGCAAAAATAATCTTCTCCCGGTCTGAAAAGTCATGAACAGAGAAATATCCTTCTAATAGATTCAACCATCTATCTATGGCATCTGCGTCTATTTGAACCTCAAATATGGGAATGTCAAAATTTACTTGTACCTTAAAAGGAGTCGCGCCTCCAGAGTGGCTGCTGGATGCAGATGCGCCGCCGGTGGGTAGCCGTTGAAGGATCCGAGCAAAGTTATCCATCATCACGTTCCTTTGTCTTTCGAGGGCCTCCTTGAGCAATATTTTGATAGGATCTCTTGCTCCCTCATCTTTCTTTTCGTCCCCCATGGGCGTCCGTCGAGGTTTGCGAGGCTGATCTTGCAAAGGTTCCACCAGATCAAGCCCTAGCTCCTTATACCCCGACCTCGTTGGGGACATGCAGAGAAGGATCGAGAAAAAGCAGACCCCTCTGATACCACTGATCCGGATTTATGCAGGAACGCAACAGAATAAACACATAACCATAAATACAGAGATGCAGCGGAAATAACACTTCATTTCATTAATATCAAAGAACTGAAATTTGCTTACAGACAATGGAAATAATACTAGCTAGGGCGCTGGTAGCTATCTCTGAGAAGAGATGTGGCGGCTACAGGCCTCTGAACTAAGTTACAATGAGGCTCGAGGGCCTATTTATTATTGAGAAACAATGGAGAATCCTAAACATCCAAAAACCTAACCCTAGGAGATGAAGCGCCAAAACTATGGGCCCCGCTTGGGTAAATTGGTGTTTCAACTTCCCAGGGACGTAACTTTGGCATACTATCTCCGTTTGACGCACATGATACATCATTAGAAAGCTCCCCATCCGAGACTATAACTTACACACTGATCATTCAATTTAATGACTGGAAGGCACGATGCCCAAAACGCTGCTTCAGGGTTCCAAAAACCACAGTTTAGGGACCCAAAAATCGCTTAAAAATAGTAAGTTACAGGCTGAATCAAACCAAAGAGACAATGGTGGGGGCCCATGGGAATAGGCGGTGGCACCAAGATCCACCCGATCTCATTTACAGCAGCATCTCACAGCGCAGCCCATGGTCTTTCATGCCTCAGAGATATCTCAAGAGTTTCTTGGCACCAACCCAGTGAATGTTATGATCAACCATGTGTTGACTCAGGATGTTCACTGCACAACATACGTCCAGAAGGGTGTTCACTACGAACATTAGGGCCCCTACAGGTTGACGATACTTAGTAGGATTTGCTAACACGAGCCCAGCAGCGCTGCCACTCAACTTCTTAAAGTTGAGTTCTATTGGTGTTGACACGGACTTACAGTCCACCATACCAGAAGCTTCATAATGTATTTTCCTTGAGGAAGGAAAATCTTGCCAGGTTTTTTTTTTTTTTTTGCCAGACATCCAGGCCTGGGCATCAGTCCTAGGTCTTTCATCTCAAACTCAGCAGCGAGCTTCCTCTTACATTGATGAATGAGAGGGTCAGCACTTGTCAGGAAGAGGTTGTCCAAATACATCACCAGAATGAGAGCCTTCTCTCTATCAACATTGAAGTAAGGGTTCGGATCAACATTACTACGAGTGAAGCCCAACTTCATCAGGTAGCTATCTATCCTCTCATACCAAGCTCTGGGTGCTTGCTTCAACCCATAGAGGGCTTTCTTCAACCTGCAAACATGGGTGTCCGGATCTTGGACTTTGAATCCCAGAGGTTGCTCCACATACACCTCTTCCTTTATCGCACCATGCCACAAAAAAAAGGGTCTTTACATCCATCTGTAGCAGCAAGTGAAATAATAGATTATAGGTGAAATAATAATCAGTGCCTTCAGGCAACACATTTTCCCATCAGATCCATGCTTGATCTTAAATTGAGGTGACACCAACTTTGATCGGTGGTCTAGGAACCATATCCTCGCATCCATGCAGACTTTGATGCTTTCCAGTTTCTGTAAATGATCTAGGCTCATATTGTACTCATGGTAGCTAGATACCCTTGGTATTTATATGGCTTCTCGGTTTCTTCTGGAATTTCCCCCTCTGAAGCCATATGTCTTTGAGCCATGAGGATCTTCTTGCGTTCAATAATGATATTAGCTCAGGAGCATATACAGATCTATTCTTCCTCTTAATGCCAACTTCTCTCTTGAGATAAGACATTTATTTTAAATGAGGGCATCCCAGACACCAACTTGGAAGGGGATTTGTAATCATGGGCTTAAATCTTACTCACCCACTGTACAGGCCATTCAAGAATCATAGCCATATCTGTCATACATCTTCTCAGGTGTCATATAATGTTGTATCATGAATTACAGTGATGCTATATCATTATTTATCACAGCCATCAGAGGATATCAGACTTCATGGTTATTTATGTTTCCATATGCCTATCCGTATGGCCTCTGTCCTTGATGTACCAGGCAGGTCTCACAGAGAATATTGCTGCTTTACACTCAGCCCATCAATTCCCTCAGTCAATGTTGTTCATAGACTGCAACTTATCACAGCTACTGCGCATAATTCATATGACCATCTCTATCATCATAGCTAAATATATGTTGCAACCAATACTCAAACTGTCTTAGCCCTCTTGCTCTCTGAACATTGTCCCCTGCAGTGAGTGCATAACTTGCATCACCATCAAAGCATCTTCAGTTGTCATAAACTGTTGCACATGAGATTTTTGATTCTCCCGAAGCTGCTTATATCCTCAAATTTTCAGTTACAACAATACACTATGAACTGTTCATATCGCTGATTATAATATTGCCATAATTTTATCATACATATCACTATCATGAAATATATCCAGATGAGCAGTATATCAGATTAATCAGAATGTATCAACTGTCAGACATCAAATGTCTTTGATACTTCGATATCAAAGGAAAGACCCCCTTCATCACAGATGCCTTCTCCTGCTACTCTACTATATGATTATAGCAATCTAGAATTACACCTCTTTTTCCAGGTCCCTGTCTGACCTCATAGCCCAGACTCTTCCGTAGTTTCTTTAAAATAGGATCCTCATAGGCATGATATCCAGTACCAACAATGTGGTTTAATTCTCTGTCATTGTCAGCTTCTGCTTGCTTATCTTCAAAATTATATCCTGAATTAGTTGTTGATGACAATAGAGGTAGTACAAGCAAAGGATTCGAAAGATTCCTACAATGGCTTCGAGTGGCAGCATCCGCTTCAACTTTGGAAGCCACAACAGTTATGTCAAATCCTTTCTTCTTGATACTCTTGCGACGAATAACGGCATCTTCGACTGTCCCAAACCGCTCGAAGATTTCCCTAAACCTCTCAGCACTATAATCACCACATCCATCCAATGAATTCCACTTAGCTTTCACCATCTTTTCCTTGTCCATCGACTGCGTAGAATTCGCCTTCGTCTCCTTCTATGTAGCCTCGGCAAACGATTTCCCAAAGCCGAAGGATTTCTGCGCGTGCTTGGCTCGAATCCTGGCAGTTTCCTCTCGGAGCTTCTTCACGGCTTTGTCTTCCTCAGCCTTGTCATGCGCGTCAAAGAAATTTCGCTCGATGAGCCCGTCCATCATTTTCCTGCGCTTTGAAGAGACATCGGAGGCCCTCTAGTGATCCTTGTTGAGCCCTTCATTCCTCAAACGTATAAATTCATCGAAGGCCTTGCAGGTAGTCTCGTCGGTGAGAAGCTCGTAGGAAGTTTGGATCTTCTGGAAGAGGGCAACCGCGATGGTGTCGTCGGGCCTTTTGTCGGGATGACAAGCAAGGGCTTGGGCCTTCCATATCTCGGCCACTGAAAGCTTTGAACCCTCTCGGCCTGACTGTAACCCTAACACCTGGTAGTGATCCTCCTCCATAGCTTCAAGAGCCTCAAACCCCTGAAGCTCTCAAATAAATGAAGAAATTCAAGATGGGAGCACTGTTAATGCTAGAGCTGTGCATTAGTTCTGATAATAGAAAAGCGAAGCATGCGTTCCTGTTAGCTTCTTTTTCCCACTCGCTCAGGTTGGCTACATGACTTATATGAATGGCCCGCAGACTTCGACATTTGTTTGGTGCGGAGGGAGCCCAACGAAAATGTGACTGTCGCACAATTCGGTCATACGCACCACCGCAAC
Source organism: Pinus albicaulis (assembly GCA_034641835.2). Classification (NCBI taxonomy): domain Eukaryota; kingdom Viridiplantae; phylum Streptophyta; class Pinopsida; order Pinales; family Pinaceae; genus Pinus; species Pinus albicaulis. The sequence goes on from CM076579.1 coordinate 1,587,583,205, forward strand.
CAATAAACCTCAAAACACATCAACTTCAAGCCCTTGTAGCAATGATACAATGGCCTTCACGGAGATAAATATGCCCTTCTCCAGCTGACAATTCGATCTCCTACAGTACCGACAGCATCCAAGCTTCGACCCTGGTGCTTCAGAAGGTTCTGCCTTTAGCCAAATCGATCTCTCTTTGCCATATATTGTGAGCCTCAGATATAGATCTCTTCACGCTTGTTTATACAAGGCTTTTCCACTTAAAACTAACCGCTGTCTAGGGCGCTTCTTTTATGCTGATCTCTTCTTTTATGTTGCGTAATGGTTGTCATTCTTGAGGTCGTTGGAAAGCTCTTGGATTGAGCGTAAACCCTGTTCTACCACAAAACCCAAAAAAAAAAAAAATCCTAGATTTGCCCAGTGATTACTCGAACGGCCACCGGAGCCCACGAAATGTTTACCTTACCACAGAATAACTGCGAATCTGTAGAACCCTTTGCTGTATTATCACGATGGCCTTGGTTTGTCACAAAAAAAAAGTCCGGATGACTGCAAGGAGTGCATATGTTTTTAGACAGCTTAAAAAAAAACATTAATCTGCTCAGATGCTCACACGGTGCAGAGAAGCTACAGAAAATTGCTAAAGATTGACATTAGCCTAGAATAAACATTAAAGAATCAACAAAGATCCTCGTTGTTTTTCAATTGATACTCCTGTGCCCAGAACAAGTATTAATGCCAACAGACAGATTCGATGTCCTTCCGAGAATTGCTCGGCTAGAATAGAATTAGTAAAGAATTCCATTGCCTTTTTGTAGCTGCGTCTAGGGCACAAGAAGTTCCTCTTCACCAAGTCTTTTTCTAGAGGTAACATTGTACAAAATGCAATTCAACATAAATTGGGCATTGTCTTCCCCTTAAAGCTTTGATACCATGTTAATTTCTGAATATGTTCTATGCCATTTCAGATTAGGGCACAATGCTGAAGCAGATAGAACATACTAATAGATCGATAGAAGACAAGCCAAAACAGAGATGATGAATGGTGGCGTTACGGCGATCAGCAGGATGCTTCTACCAGCAAAGTCTCCAATAGGTCATTCAGCCAAGCGTGTCACACATAACCCCAGTACAACCCAAACAGAGAATAATCTACAAATACGCAGCACTAAGAATGCAACTCCAATGCCATCAAGAGAGAAGAAAATCTCCACACAATGTGTGTCAAATGAACTCTAAGTCTCTCCAATATATAGGAATCTTTGGGGGTGTGTGACACGTCCTTTAAGACATTTAAGTCTATATTTTATTCCAGGCCGACCTAGCACATAAGTGGAATAAATTCAAAGTACATGTTCTGCTCATCCGATCGAGATGATCTTTAGATCAATCTTACACCTTTCCGAAAGAGGAATCCAATAAAAATATTGCGATCGTCATCTGAGCAGCACAACCTGGAGTTTGGACCTAGTTGTCCAATTTTAACATCCCTTGCTTCCTAGGTTCCATGGTTCAACACCAACAACAGGGGCTTCGTTTTCATTAGTTACAGTGCCAGTGCCACAGCTTCCACAACTACCATCTTCTTCATTGCCACCACGTGGAGGTGCACCGTCACGTACTCTTCGTGGTGGAAGGAGGAGAGATGAGTAGATATTTTCAGTGTTCACACTTTATTGCTTTTGTCATAGATTATTATTAGACTTGTAGGCTGCTTGTGAATTTGAACTTTTTTGTCTTGGTGGTGGCCAAATGGCCTATTTTGTAAACATTATTATTTGAATTTTGGACATGACTAATGTTGACAGTTGCTCACTTATAATATGCTTTATGTTTTATAATATGGTTAAATGTTTTATGTTTTATCATTTATGTTTTATAGTATGCTTAATTTTTAAATGTTTTATGTGTTATAGTATGCTTAAATGTTTTATGTTTATCATTTATGTTTTATAGTATGCTTAAATGTGTTATGTTTTATAGTATGCTTAAATGTTCTATCATGCTTAAAAATTTGATGTATGTTTGTAATTGCTAGGATTTAGAATCTAGATTTTATATGGTTGATGCTCGAATAATTAATTATTGATGTACAATGGAATCATGGATGTCATATCTATCTTGATTTATGTAAAAATATGCATGTTTTCATGCCTTCTACAAGTAATATGGTATTTGGGATGGTTGTTTTGAATATAAATGCAAAAAAATATAATATATATATATATATATATATATATATATATATATATATATATATATACTAGACGCTTCCGAAACGCTTCGCTTCCTAAATTTTTGGAAAATGACGCTTCCGCGTCCCCGCTTCATGCAACGTGGCCAGATACATGAGAGACCCAATGAGTTGTCTATACAAGGTGGGGTCGACTTCCTTCTCACCTGATGCATCTATTTTCTTCCAATTTGTGATCATGGGTGTAGCCATGCGTCTGCAATCCTCCATTCTGAATCTCTTCAGAATATCTGTAGCGTATCTTCCTTGCTCCCCATTCTTCTGCCACACTTCCAATCCTAGAAAATAGTGCATCAACCCCAGATCCTTCATGTCGAATTCTGCTGCCAAGTTCCTCTTGCAGTCTTCTATGGGCCTTGATGATCCTGTCAAAAGGAGATCATCCACATATAGAACTGGGCTTCTGATCACCTCCTAGGCTTCTGAGTGTGTCACACATGTGAAAGTCATCCTGAACATCATCGGGTACCTATTGGATAACATCTATTCATACTTTAAATCCCCCTCCTTGAAAAACATCACCTACAGCAGAAGCGCAGCGCCTAAGCACAACGAAGTTTTACCTGCATATATTTGACTGAATGTTGGGGTCTCTGGCTGAGGAAAATAGTTTGCTGATGATTCTGACAGTCTTAAAACCTTTGCTTGAACCTCCATGCACAAAAGGGAATGCCAAAACGCTACAAAATGAGTGAATTCAATCATAAATGGTACAAAAATTATAGAGTGATAACAGTGGCTAAGTTGAATCATTGAAGGGAAATGTGAAGTAAAAAATAGTCGTTGGCGAAGTCAAGTAGCAGTTGGAGACTTAGTGGACCAATTAGTTGAGCAATGGACCATGAGAAAATGGAATCTTGAACTAAATTGTTGAAATTTGTCCAAGTCAACCCCGTAGTGGGTGAATTAAAAATTATTATGTATTATTTTATGAATTAATTTACTAAGTGTCCAACTTGTGGATGATAGTAAATACTTCGTTGAGGAAGAGTCAAACTAGGCACTAGCTGCTATACTTTTTTCTATAAATGCTAGGCTCCCCTCATTTGTCATTTGTTGATGTTCATTTGTGACAAGTTCTATCTCTGCCAAAAGCGATCAAATTAAGCTAAAACATTTGCTATATGCTGTTTATGGAGACTGGTTTGCTGATTTGAACTCTGGACTAACATCCTCCTATGCTGATACCGCACATGGAACTTCGGCTTTTATCAACTACATCATCTTCAACCACCATCAATGCTATTTCATTACAAGTAATGGACAATTGATAATACAACTGACTGTGGGCATCAAGCATTCTTCATTCAAAACACAGAGCAGAACATTCTCCTGCAATTTTATAAAGGCAGTTGTTTAACAACACTGGAATGCAAATTTTTTAGTGGGCCAATGTTGTTAAATGGAGGATGCTAATATATGCTAGATTTAGGGTACGAGTGCTAGAAAATTGCAAGTGAAAAAACTAGTGAGCAAATGGGCATCCATACATACATAGCATATGCGTGTGCATGAATATCAAATGCTGGGCGGGGTTGATGTACCTAAAAAATGAAGTAGGCCTTTTGAGTTTGTTATTGTAGGGTTGTCGACCTTACAGAGAAAACAGAAATGACTTGTCACCTTTGTTGGAATGGACATGAAGGTTACTGTGAAGGAACATATCCTTTTTGTGGGCCAAAAGACCCTATGAAAATCAAAATTCAGGGCGTAAGAGGCTCAATCTCAAGCTTTTAATACCAAACTGGATATGGACAAGAGATGAATGTGGGGACAAATAAACAGAATTTATCAAAGAGTGGATTGCAAAAGACTTTCTTAGAAAATATGATTGTAGTTTTCTAGGACTTCGGATACATGGGAGAAGAGCTCCCTTACTCTCCAAATATACAATAATTTTAGTGCAATCAGTTCAAGCTTGGATTCTGACACCATCTCTACCTTTTCGCTATTTATATGGGTTGAGGTGAAATGTAAGCATGTCTGCACATGATATCAATTTATAGTAGATCATGTTAATATTTTACATTTAGGGAGAATTTAGGTTGAGTACTCATCAATGAGTGGACGTGTTCATCATGAGGATATGTCCTTTTTTGTTTGCATTCCTTGATGGCTAAACAGCTTAGGTTCAATTGGTTAGTGGATGGTAAAAGTAGCTGGATCACGAGAACTCTGTTTAGGATCTGCTTTGACAACTTCTGACATATGTTGATTCCTTGAATGGATTGGTTGCAGGGGGAGCAACATTGTTTGCAGCTCGCACAATAAAAGTTAAAGACTCAGATTTTCCAAGGTATTTGCTGGCTGTTGCATGTTTAAGTTTATTGTGAATTGTTTCCTTTTGCACAGGTCGGAATACTGCAATTACAAATAGTGAAAACTGATTTTTGGAACAATTACAAATAGTGAAAACTTATTTTTGGAATGTTTCCTGAAAAGTCTTTCTTTTGGTTTAGCAAAAAGTGTGGAACATAACTATAGCTGCACAGACCATATAATTGAAATAAGGCCAAAATTTGATCTTATCACTTTCTTTTGATCTGGTAAAAAAAAAAATATTAATTTCCAAAGTTATAAATTTCAGAAATGAGTTACAAACCCAGTTATAAATAATTAAATTAATTATCATTTAATTAATGATCTCTAGAGCAAAATCGACCTCCCTCAGTTAATCTGATCTAATTAACTTCTTTTCCTAAGTTAGACTTAGGGAAATATTTAATTATGATTAATTAATCTAATTGAGGTGTCTCTAAAACTTTTCTTGCGAAACCTTTTCTGGGTTTTGGAGATCTTGTGTTCCTTATTCTCTTAGACACCATAGAGACTAGCACACTTGTCCACTGCAAGGTTACTTGGGAGCAGGAGCGATATTTTCAGAAGCTCTTGGTTCGGGAGCAAATCGGGGAGCGAAATTTTATATAATATATATTTTTTTATATTTTGATGCATATATGTCAACAAAAACATGTAGAATGATGAATTAGATATAAAAAACATAAAAACATAGATTGAACCATATAATATAAATCATCTAGAAGTTATAATCTTCATCAACCACATCAACAACTTAGTAACATACAACATATTGAGTTTCATGATTAATCGATATTAAAGGTTCAAGCTTTCAAAATTTAATATATAACCTTTATCATCATTGATCACCAAAGTTGTACTTGTAAGCTAAGTGTAACCATTACAACAAAGAATATCTGACATGAAATGAAATGTTATAAAATGAAATGAACCAACTTTTCATTTTCACGAAGCATCATAATCATAATTAATTACCAATGAGTTATAATTGCCAACTTCAAACTTCAAAATTAAATTCTCATATATTGTTTACAAAAAATATCATAATAAATATGAAAGAGTCAACAGTTATAAAAACTACTAGAAACTAGAAGAGACAAATAAATCTATTATCTATTGCTAATGCTTGGGCCTCTTTTCGCCGTGAGAAATGTCTAATTTTTTAGTCTTGTTGGAAAATTAGGATCTTTGTCATTAATATCACCCTCTAAGTATTAATATCTAGAGGTATCTTTGTCATTACCTCTGGATCTGTATAGGGATATTTGCCATTAATATCACTCTCTAAACATTAACATAAGATAGAAAAAACATAGCAAGTCAAGTTAAGATTTTGTTTGAGTGATGGGTACATTTTTAGTAGGGTCATGATAGAGAAGTTCGACAACCAATGTCACTAACATAAAGGTACATAGAGGGATTGGTGCTCTTGATTAAATACGAGTTCTATACCCTAATACATGACAAAATCCAATGGAAACATTGCAATCCCCCCAATGTTGAAATCCTGATAAGTCTGTTGGTTTTTGAATGAGATCTAAGATTATACTTTCTCCATATAAAATCCAATGAGGTCGGAACCACTCTCAAACATCCTGAGCCATTTCATGGTAATGTTAAAAATTTAAGTAAAAGTGACATTCTCCTTAATCTTCATTGATGAAAATGAAGATTAAGGAGAATGTCACTTTTACTTTAAGAATTTAACATTACCATGAATCGCATATCAATACTAGGGCCATAGGCTTGATCATTAGGTTGCCCCACTCAAAAATTATTGTTTCTTTGGAAAAAAATTGCATTTGAAATGTTAAAAGAGGCTAGGGTGTGAAAATTTCGCTCTCGGGGTGGCTCCCGAAATTCGTTCCCTGTGGGAGCGCGCTCTGGGAGCGGGTTTTGGGGGGGGAGCCGCTCCCCCGCAAACCTTGTCCACTGCTACCCCAAAAATAACAGTCTATTGAAGGAGGCTGAGATACTCCTATTCTAAGAAGATCGTCAAGGAAGAAAGGTTACCGAGGGCTAAAGAGTAAGGCCAAGGGTTTGAGGGCTAATCTAAAGTCAACGTTGAAGCTGTCCCATGTTCTTGGCTATTGTGAACAAAAGTATGAGGAGAGCCAAGGGTGGAGCTGAAACACTTTAGTAACTCATCACAAGAAGCATTCTAGCCCAAGAAGAAGACCGAGAATCTCAGAAAGCTGCAATAGGAAATCATGCAAGGTTATGGCCTATTTCATGCTGGAAAGAAGGTTGTGTTTGCTCAGGAAAAGGTCGAGGTTCATGTGTTTTCTATGCCCTAGTTAGGGTTCTGTCCAGACCATGTATAGGAGGAGTTATCACCGAGTTGTTGGTGTAATCTGGCCCTAACTGAATTCTGTGCAAGCTGAGTTTAAGCCACTGTAATTCCGTGGGAGGTCTGCATATAGTTATGTGCATAAAGGAGGATTGTGTCATTGGATGAGGTCATATAAGCCATAGATTAGCCTGCTATGAAGAGCAGAAGGGCTACAAGTGCTGCACTGGAAATTTTTGGGTATGATGAGCCCTAAGAAAGGCCAAAACTAGTCTCAGAATCCTTGAAACAGAGTTGCGAGTTACCTCAGTTGCAGAGAGGACAGTAGGGCAGCAAAGGGGCTGATGCATTGGAGTGTTTGAGCTGCAAGTTTGTATCTCAAAGTCTGTTCACAAACGAAGTTTTGAACAATGTATCTTTAAGGCTAATGTACAATGGGTTTGAGTGCCAAATCTACTGTGAGTAAGCTGATTGTTGGAGAGCTAATATACAATGATCTGAGGGGTAGATCCGTTGTGAGTAGCATAGCTATTAAAGGCTGATATATGCAAGATATTTTATCTTGTGAGCAGCTGATTTGATAGTGATTAGGAAGGAGCCCAATCCCTCTATGCTGGTGTCAAAGGACAGGCCAGGTGTCAAGGACAACAAATGCAGAAAGGGCTAATCTAGATGAGCTACTTCAGCAAGTTATGTTTTGTTCATCTTTTCATTGGGCAGATTGTAGATCTGAAGCAGCAGATCACAAGCCCTAGTTTGTATACCATGTATGCTAGTTGTGCTAGTGATTAAGGGCCATGATCCCTAGTACGGGAGCCCCATGATTCTTTTATTGATGAACTCATAAAATAATCGAGCTTTGGGCTCAAATTTCGGTGTATTAAATTGATTTCACTGTTGAAGATTTCTGCTGTGCAAAGTGCTAGAATGTTGAAGATTTCTAGTGTGTCTGTGTGTGTGATTAACCTCAGACCAGATCTAGGGCCTAAGGAAAAATCAATAGTAATTATGATATTGGAAAGTCATGAAAATTCAACAGAAACTTCATCCAAAACTAAAGCCAAAGTGGTTAAAAACTAATAAGGGTAATACGAAGACTATTGCTACTATCCAATAGGATCTTGGATCAAATTCAGGTGATGAAACCGAGATCACAGCCATGTGAATACAAGGTATATCTTCTTCTGCTAATTTTAGCTCCAACACTTTAAGATCTAAAACTATGCATAATGGAAAGAAATGAAATGGGCTATTTCATATGAGAGTCATCTCAAAACATATAGATATTGCGTAGTATTCTGCTTTGTCAAACTTCTGATTTTTCTTTAAAATTTCTGAGTTTTTAGTTCGAGTCTCGGTGGGTTATTTCTTCAAACAGTTAGTCTACACTCTGCTGTAGGTGTTCATTGTAAATTTTAAATATCTGAGAAATGCATTCAATGACTAACATGGACCAACAGACTTCTCAAACACATATATACATCCTTATAACAACTCAGAAATTAATACACAGTTGATACATAATGATATAACCCACAAACAGTCTTTTCACACTTGAAATCTGAGTATACAGTAAGCAAACAGAAGTGAAAAACCTGGTGTATACATCAGCAAACAGATCTGGAAATGATAGTGGTTCTAGCATTGGATATCAGCCCTCTACAGGCCTCTGTATGATCAGAATTTGAGCCTCTTTACACAGCAGTTCAATATGCTTATAGAATGTGGGAATCAGCCTCTGTTTGACCTCCATGCAGCCCAGAAATACATTCTCCAAGGACTGATAATTAATGCAGCAAAAGATTCGAATCAGCTGGATGATCCCTTTCAATGTTGTGAACATCGCGATCCGGATTAAATCGACGAGGGGAAAAAATCGGAAAAAATTGTAAAATTCAGGGAAAAATTGGTAAAAATTGGGAAAAAATCGGGACATACAAAAATATTCATTTTTTTTCAATTTTTTTAATCTCTAAAGCATCCACAATATAAAATAAATGCATTGACACGTAAATATGAAAAACAAACTAATATATTAGATGTGTAATATGAATATCATGTCTAGTTCTACATCACACAACAGTGAATCATGTCCTGAATACTAAGTCTTGAGTCCCAAATCAGCCTCAAAATATAAAAAAAAATATAATAATGTATCTCATATCATGAGTCATAATGTCATATACAAAGGAATGAAACAAATAACTAAAACCACTGATTTCCTCTGCCCCTTGCAAGAAAATGTATCAACTTACCCTCTAGATGAAGGCGCTGGTGGGGCTGGCAATGGAATTTGTTGTGCTCTAGAAGCTGAAGCACCAGGGTCCAGGAGCTACACGAGGTAGACCACGTCTTATACCGATGGTAGGGGTAGGTGGTGTCACCTCCTCCTCCTGCTCCTCCCCCTACGCTACCGTCTGCTCTAACCAATTAGGGGCTGACTCCATGATTGGCCTGTCAGCCTCAACCCTCCATGCAACAATGGTGTCAATCGCATCTAAAGAGATGCCCTCCACATCAGGTGTCCTCTCAAGTTGTCTCACCCACAATCTAAGATTGTAGTGGTCGTAAACCATGTCATTGAGGCGCTGGGGCTCCAACCTGTACAAGGGTCATAAATTAATCAATTATATAATATAAATAATAAATTAATAATTATAAAAAAAATTATTTAATGAATTCAAAAAATTAATTGGAATATTTTAACTTGCGCTTTTTGGTGTGTATTTTTTCAAAAACACTTTAGTTGCGCTCACATCCTGAAGAGCTACATGTTTTGTTGAGTATTCTAATAGCAAACCTTTGGAGATTTGGTACTGATGAACTCTTAGCTAAATTGAGAGGGGGGGTGAATCAATGTAGTACATTCATGGACATTTAAAATTATTTTCATTCAACTCAATTACACCTTTAGTTCATAAGCAACTTAATACATAATGAATCAACAAACTTAATGTGTGTAGAGCAAATAATTAAGCAAATTAAAACATCACGTCAACACATAATCCTCAAGCACAGAGATAAGTGGAAACCCATAAGGGAGAAAACCACATCTCATTATTGTTGTGATGCAAAGGCAAGCTCCAACTCCCTTTCACCACTGATTTTCTGTAGGCTCCAACCTACAGGAGGCTACTACCTCAAATTCTGCAAGCTACAACTTGCAAGGAAGCTCCAACTCCCATCTATTTTCTGCAGGCTACAACCCACAGGAGGCTCCTACCTCACTCAGCTCCAACTGGACATCTATCAAGCTACAACTTGAAACAGAAGCACCAACTCCGATGTATTTTTCTGCAGGCTACAAACCACAGGAGGTCCCTACCTCAACCAGCTACAACTGGACATCTATCAAGCTACAACTTGATATGGAAGCACCAACTTCTTCATTCTACAATAAAATCATATGCTGATTTACCTGGATATCAGCTCTGTTTTACTCCTTCTTCACTGCTGCCCTTCCAACCTTCAAATCTGCTTCATATTAGCTTTGGATCTGCACAGCTTCTCTATCTACTCTCTCTCATTCTTCCATTCTCTAACCTCTCTATGCATATTACAATAACATCATTTATAGAATGGTTGTTTGCATTCTATATGGGAATATGAAGTGAACATGCATGACTCTTGCCTTCCACCCACTCATTTCTTCACTCACCACATTCAGGATGTTACAACAATATATAGACTTGTTTCAGTATTAAATTGGAGTTTTGCTTTGCCTTGGAGACTTGCCTTTGCATCACAAACAATATAAAACAAATAATACATTTACAGTTACATTCAAATATTTCATTCAACCCTTTCAGCTTCTTAGATTTGCTGTGTGTTTTTCCTCTTCTGCTTGCTGCCCCTTTGTCTTTTATGTTTCTATAGTTATATTCCAACTGTGCTGCATTACCCCCTTTTTGCTCAACTCGACCCTTGCTGTTGCACTGTTCTGCATGAGCTCTGGGTCCTTTTTCTTACCCGAGCCTTTTCTTGCTGTGTTCAGAGTTTTCTTTTGTTACCCGAGTCTTTTCTTCCGCGTTCAGCCTTTTCATTTGACTCACTGCTGCAACGCTGTTCTGCAAAAGCTCCTGGTCCTTTATTATGCGTTCAGGTCTTTTCTTTGTGACCTGTGGGGTATGGCCCACATAAACTCCCTTTTAACACGCAATGGAATACAACTTTGGAGTTAAATACAACATACATACATTAGCGATCAAACAACGCTACTTTAAACCAGACTACACATAAACCCAAATCTCTTGCATACACGCGGAATTTCCTGCTAGAGGGTCCCACAATACTTTGAACCAATCACAACACATCGCATCTCGGCAAACTTACCAAACAGCCTTAACAGCGAGCTTATCATTCCACCGATGCAAGTTGCGCTGTAATCTCCACGGTAGATCTTCGCCAGATCTAACGTTCTTGCTATACCTCTTTGTCTTATTGTAATCACTCGTCCGCAAGTTTAACTCTTATCGATAACGCTAAACCATATAATTTGCGATGTGCGCTAGTGTGCAGTGTTGACACGTGGCTCCTCCCTCATCGCATCGCATCCTTCCATCCTTATCGCATTGCAAACTAATTAACATACCTTGCGAAGCCTTAGCGATGTCTGCTAGCATTTGCAATGTGCGAACTCGCGATTCGCTGTCCGCCGTTGATTTGCCATACGATCTAATGGTCCTCACTGTGTGCCCTGCCATGCCAACACGTGTCCCTTCTCCACTTCACATCGCACACAAAATAACTTACCCTGCGACGACCTTAACACTTAAGCGCTAAACTTTGCGATTTGCGCTTTCAATCTCCGCCGTTGGTCTTCGTTGGATCCGACGGTCCATGCTTGTCTCCTTGCCGATCGACTTCACATCGCATGTTAAATATCTTAACTTGCGAAGTCCTAACCGTAAACATTGTACCCTGCGATGTGCGATATGTTCACGGTTGCGATGTGATTGTCACCGTTGATCTGCACCAGATCTACGGTCCTCATTGCTGCTTGCAAATCCGATTGTCCTTCCCGACTCATCTTGCGGTGTAATCTCATCCGTTCATCTCTCGCCTTCACTTCTGCGATCTAATCCTGACCGTCCGCTCACCTCTCTTGGAATTCTTCTATGTGTTCTCTGCCTTAGTCGATTTTTCTTCTTTTTGTGACCACCACTACTCTGCATCTCCGCTATCCTTCCTGAGCTTTATTCAGTTTTTGAAAATGCTGATCTCTCCTGAGCTTTATTCATTTCTAAACGCGTTGATCTCTCCTGAGCTTGTTCTTCTATTCGTTATTCACTTCGACTTGGGATTATTACTCTTGCTGCATGCCTTACTCACTACATTGTTGCACGCCTTACTTACTACTGCCTTGTCTGCCTTAGCTTCCTTTGCTGCCTCTACTGCCTCTGCTTTTCTGCTGCTTTTTATTTTTTGATAGTTCAGGTGCTGCTCCTTTGTGCTCCTTTGCCATCAATGACAATATTTCCAGCAGCCTCCCTCTTTGGCATTGATGGCAACACTTCGTCCAACACTCCAATACTTCCTCCAAGACTTCCTCCCCCTTTCATTCTGAGAGATGTCTTTCTTCCTCTACTTGCTTTTCCGAAGAGCTTTTCTTCTTCTGCTTGCCTTTCCTCCCCCTTTGACATCAATGGAAAAGGGTTGCACATTTCCCAGTGTAGTTTCTATCCTTGCATTTTCTTTTCCCACTTTATAGGCCTTCTTCTTCTAACTTTATACCTTGCTGCTCCAGACTGGTGTACAAGAGTTGTTGGGAGAACACTTTGAGAATCATTGAACTCGTATGTATATACACAGTAAGTTGATACCATCCCAAAGACAGACTGCTTGCACTTGTTTAAAGCGGAAAGTGATGATAAAGACACTTCATAGAACAAGCTGTACCAGACTTATATAATCAGAGATGCATCATTGGAATATTACTAAAATACTGAGAATGCTCCATAGGACATATAAAGTCTACTCCAAATATACTTTAGTCTATATTATGATCTTCATCTGAGATACATATCTGTTGAGAAAGGTTGTAGATGGAATATGTCTTCTTCTACAATACACATCTGCAGTACACATTTGTTCAAATATGATGATGCCAATATATCTTTTGTAGCTGTGGTTCACATTTACTACCTGTTGTTCGTGATATGTGCTAGACTGCTGACATGGATATTGCACTAACATTCGAAAGGCCCTTGATACTGATGTGAACAATGAATCTCAAGAATCCTTACAACTTGTTGTAAAAACTAGCCCGTCTTTCAATCTAAAAGACCCAATGACGTTAATACTGTACAAAGTATTTTCAAAACAAACCCTTGAGGCTAGATACATTCAATTCATTGGCCAGTCTCACTTATCAACTATGCAATTTTATTTATGACATAAGGGGGGTATGTATGTCAATGATCAACCTCTCTGCAATGGTGAAATACCAGCAATTCCTTTCTGCTGAAGTAGGCTTTAGATGAATCAATAAAAGACTCTTGAGCTTCAAATAGTAAGATTAACACAACTAGTCCTTCATACTTCAGATACTTTAACTATTCTATCATAATGATCTTCAACAAAACATCTTCAAATTGTTTAATTGAAATCTCAGCAAACAGACTTCACACAGTTTTATGAATGATCTTAAGAAAGAGGCCTTGAAGATATATCTGTACTGACTTGAGGAAGGCATGCAGTTATATCTAGAAATAGATATTGCTTCAATGCTCAATATAATACTTTAAATGTAAATGAGATAATGATCCTTTAGCACTTTTATTGACCTTTTCATGCTTTAATAATGTAGCTCGACATTCTCCAGTATTTACAATCAGAAAATACTTTGCAATAATGAGAGCAATCAGAGCTTAATCCACATACACTATAATGTTGATAATGCTGGGAATACTACCTTGATGTTCTTCTGCCATAATACTCTGATCCTGAGGACCTGTACCATACTACTGCTCCCCTGATAACACTTGGTATTCTGCTGATAGGCAGGCTGCTTGTTCCAAATACCAGTTGATACTAATTTGATAATCCATGTAGTAATTTGACTTCAACTCGCACATACACCCATAGTTAAGACAACTTTCATAGTTTCTACTATTGAGCTCTCCACTGTTCTCAACAACAATCATCAATATACTGAATCTGATCTTGGCTTCATTAATCTTTTGCTTATTCTGTTATTCTGTTTTAAAAGAATGTCACTGCATATTCCTTTCTAGGACTGCTCCAGAATCATTGCTGCTCTATATACAGTTCAACTGTTCTAACATAATGATCTTTAGGAAGACGTCTTCAATTTATTTACTCGGAATCTAAAAGGGCAGACAACTCATAGTTTTATCACTCATTTAACTGCTTTCCTCCAAGGGGACCTTCTATTGATGAATGATGTAATAATATAATGACGATAAACATTTCTCTTACTCATCCTTCTTAATTTTGTTTCATTGTTAACTCTTGCAGTGTGATGCACAGTGTGATCATCCTCTATGGATCTTTCTAGTTCTATAGCTCGAAACATAATTTTTGTGATTTTAACCATTCATCACTTAGTGTGTCGTTGTCTTCTTAGCTTAAATGTTCATGACTGATGTTCCCTCTACCACCATGGCTGCTTGTTGCCTTCTCTCCTTCCATCAACCTATTGGCTATTGAATGCTTTAGGTATCCTTCTTTCTCTATATTTCTCTGTCAAAGGAATTGTCCTTTCCCTTCTTGAACTTTTAGCTATTCTTATTCCAAGGAGCTCTTCTTAGACTAATTTTATGGGGACTATTTATGAACTGCTCTCCCCCTGGGATGTTGCTTCTTACCTATTACTGACTGGATATTTGCGTTGCTTCCTAGAGTAGCTCCCCCTGAGACTATGATGGATTCATTATGTTATTGAGGTAACAGGATCCCCCTTTCTCTTTTCCCTCCATACTTTATTGGGGTTCTTCATAATGTCTGCACTTCTTTTTGATTCACAGTTTTGTCTGATTTGATTGGATTCCATCATTTGTCTAGAGTTCTTTAATGTATGTTGCATATTACAGTCTTTTGCTTTGTGACCAAGCTTGTGGCATGAATAACATCTTATTTTACCTAAGTAAGGTTGAGCTGATGTATGGCATTTTGTTCCCCTTTTTGAACACAATTTACATTGAACATATTTATGTCCAAATTTATTGCATGAAAAGCAGTAGCCATGGAAATGATTTGTGTACTTGGTGATAGATTGTCGTCTCCATTTGTTTACTTGCGGTAGTCTTTTCATTGCTGCATCTTTAGTTGGTTGGACTGGATTTGCTTTGTCTTACAATATGCCGCAGTATGTCTCGGTTGGTGGCAAGAAAAACAAGTGATACTTCTCATAGGAGGAAAGAATCTCCTTTGATAGCTTCCGAATTTATTCAATTCATATTCAAGAGTATATGAGTCTTTTGCAGCTGACTGTTTCTTCATTTCGTTCTTTGTCATTTGAGGTTGCTGCTTGTTTCTGTTTTCTACATTACCCATCAAGGTCTTGCTGGCTTCTAATTCTTTGGATCTCTTTTGGGTTGCTTCATCATTTTTCTCAATGTCTGCCTTCTCTGAGTTTTCCATGGAGGTAATCTCATCCCCGAGCTGCTTACACAACCTTCTCCTTTATTCCATCAGTCTTCTAGCTGCAATCATCTCAGATTGCTGGGAGTTATCATTTTCTTTTATTACAACTTTCACGAAAGTGATATTCTTGTCATCTTCAACCTTGGACTTACTGTTTTCTCCTTCATAGCCTATCCCAGTCTTTATAAGAGGAGGTCTTTGAGAATTTAGTATTGTATCCAACTGTTCAGAGCTTTTCATCCGTGGAGTATTCATAGATAATTCCCTTTGGGCCTTTTCTAATTTCTTTCTCAGGCATACTACTTCTTCTTCCAATTTCTCTTGCTCCTGATTATTATCTTTTATTTGCTTTATCAGAATGTCTTCCACCTTCTTAGTTTCTTCAAGTTCTACTTTCAACTGAATGAGGTTTTCCGAACTTGGCTCTTCCTTTGCATATTTAAGGAGAATGTCTTTTTGTTTTCTGCACTTGAGTTTAAGTCTGTCTATTTCCTCTAGGGCACTCATTAGCTCCCCCTCAAGATCTACCTCATCTTCTTCCTCATCTTCCAGAAGGAATCCTTAGGCTTTTCCTTGGCCATCAACACAAATTCAAAGGTTCCTTCATCATTTGAGGATTCATCTGAGTTTTCAGATGCACTGCTATCTTGCTGAGCATAAAATGATTTTCTATCGAATCTCTTCTCTTTCTGCCAATTATTTATTTTGTTTTTCTCTGTCTCTTGTGGCTAGTTCTCTGCTCTCTTATGGGGACATTTTGAAGCATAGTGCCCCACTCTTCCACAATTAAAGCACTTAAATGGAAGTTTACCTTTATACTTACCTGTGCCTCTATCCAATCTTCTGACGAATTTGGCCTCTTCTTCATCTGAGCATGAGCATGTATCTTCCTTCTCTTTGGTGCACTTGTCTGCCTTAAAGGCTGCCTCCCTCACATTTGACTTTCCCTTTGGAAGTTTCATCTCATAAGCTATCAAGTTTCCAAGTAATTGGTTCATGGTCAAGGTTTCCCAGTTTGCTATTTCTTCTATGGTAGAAACCAGTGTGGAAAAAGTCGGCAAAAAGTCCCGACTTTTTTAAAAAATCCCGAATTTTTCCGTGAGCCGACTTTATCGGCCGACTTTTTGCCGACTTTTTCATCCCTGAAAAAGTCGCGATTTTATCCTTGAAGTCCCGACTTTTTGCCGACTTTTTCCAAAAAATCTTGAGTGAGGTAGTTTTCTTTAATAATTTTTTATTTTTTTCCAAAAATGAATATTTTTGTATTTTTTTAGTTTTGCTGACTTTTTCAAAAAACTCCCGACTTTATCGAGTTTTTCAACTTTTGGACCCTTGCCGATTTAATCTTGACTTCGACTTTTTCCACATTGGTAGAAACCTTAGGGTTAAATCTGGATGGTAAAGATCTCAATATCTTTTGCATTATCACACATTCCTTAATGGTTTCTCCTAGAGCTATCATGTTATTCACAACTTTCGTAACCTTTAAGAAGAAACTGGCTACATCTTCATTTTCATTCATTTTTAAATTTTCAAATTGAGTTCTATAGGCTTGCAGTTTGGCCATCTTCACCTTTTTATCTCCCTCATGGATATTTTCTAAGGTATCCCATATATCTTTGGTAGTCTTACTGTGCATTACTTTGATAAATTTTGACTCACACAGACCGCTCAAGAGTGCATTCCTTGCTTTTGCATTAGCTATGAAATTTTGTTTGGCTTCTTTCTCTGTGTCAGTGTCCTTTGGAGCATATCTTTCTTCCACAGCAGCCCAAACTTCTATTCCTAGAGACATTATGTATGTCCTCATTCTTATTTTCCGGAAAGCAAAGTTTGTGCCAGTAAAAAATGGGGCTTTATTTGTTGAGCATCCTTCTAGGCTAGTCATTTTGGGGACCTAGGATCTCCTTCCAGTTGTTAAGCTGATACAAAAGGAACTTGCTCTGATACCAATTAATGAACTCTTAGCTAAACTGAGAGGGGGGGTGAATCAATTTAGTACATTCATGGACATTTAAAATTCTTTTCATTCAACTCAATTACACCTTCAGTTCATAAGCATCTTAATATACAATGAATCAACAAACTTAATGTGTGTAGAGCAAGTAATTAAGCAAATTAAAACATCACATCAACACATAATCCTCAAGCACAGAGACAACAGATATAAGTGGAAACCCATAAGGGAGAAAACCACATCTCATTATTGTTGTGATGCAAAGGCAAGCTCCATCCCCCTCTCACCATTGATTTTCTGTAGGCTCCAACCTATAGGAGGCTACTACCTCAAATTCTGCAAGCTACAACTTGCAAGGAAGCTCCAACTCCCATCTATTTTCTGCAGGCTACAACCCATAGGAGGCTCTTACCTCACCTAGCTCCAACTGGACATCTATCAAGCTATAACTTGAAATGGAAGCACCAACTCCCATGTATTTTTCTGCAGGCTACAACCCACAGGAGGCCCCTACCTCAACCAATTACAACCGGACATCTATTAAGCTACAACTTGTTATGGAAGCACCAACTTCCTCACTCTACAATAAAATCATATGTTGATTTACTTGGATATCAACTCTGTTTTACTCCTTCACTGCTGCCCTTCTAGCCTTCAAATCTGCTTCATATCAGCTCTAGATCTACACAACTTCTCTATCTGCTCTCTCTCATTCTTCCATTCTCTAACCTCTCTATGCATATTACAATAACATTATTTACAGAGATCACTTCATGGCTGTTTGCATTCTATATGGGAATATGAAGTGAACAGGCATGACTCTTGCCTTCCATCCACTCGTTTCCTCACTCAGCACATTCAGGATGTTACAACTATATATACACACTCGTTTCAGTGTTAAATTGGAGTTTTTCTTTGCCTTGGAGACTTGCCTTTGCATCACAAACAATATAAAACAAATAATACATTTACAGTTACATTCAAATATTTCATTAAGCCCTTTCAGCTTCTTAGATTTGCTGTGTGTTTGTCCTCTTCTACTTGCTATCCCTTTGTCTTTTATGTTTCTGCAGTTATATTCCATCTGTGATGCTTGACCCCTTTTTGCCCGACTCGACCCTTGCTGTTGCATTGTTCTGCACGAGCTCCGGGTCCTTTTTCTTACCCGAGCCTTTTCTTGCTATGTTCAGACTTTTCTTTTGACTCACTGCCGCAACACTGTTATGCACGAGCTCCTGGTCCTTTGTTATGCATTCAGATCTTTTCTTTGTGACCTGTGGGGTATGGCCCACATAAACTCCCTTTTACGACGCAGCGGAATACAACTTCGGAGTTAAATACAACATACATACATTAGCAATCAAACAACGCTACTTTAAACCATACTACACATAAACCCAAATCTCTTACATACACGCGGAATTTTCTGCTGGAGGGTCCCACAATACCTTGAACCAATCACAACACATCACATTTCGACAAACTTACCAAACAACCTTAACAACGAGCTTATCATTCTGCCGATGCGAAGTTGCGTTGTAATCTCCACGGTAGATCTTCGCCAGATCTAATGGTCTTGCTATACCTCTTTGTCTTATCGCAATCGCTCGCTCGCAAGTTTAAATCTTATCGATAACGCTAAACCATATAATCTGCGATGTGCGCTAATGCGCAGTGCTGACACGTGGCTCCTCCCTCATTGCATTGCATCCTTCCATCCTTATAGCATTGCAAACTAATTAACATACCTTGCGAAGCCTTAGCGCTGTCTGCTAGAATTTGCGATGTGCGAACTTGCAATTTGTCGTCCACCATTGATCTACCATACGATCTAATGGTCCTCACTGCGTGCCCTGCCGTGCCAACACGTGTCCCTTCTCCACTTCGCATCGCACACAAAATAACTTACCCTGTGACGGCCTTAACACTTAAGTACTAAACTTTGTGATTTGTGCTTTCGATCTCCGTCGCTGGTCTTCGTTGGATTTGATGGTCCATGCTTGTCTCCTTGCCGATCCACTTTGCATCGCATGTTAAATATCCTAACTTGCAAAGTCCTAATTGTAAACACTGTACCCTGCGATGTACGATATGTTCATGGTTGCGATGTGATTGTCACCATTGATCTGCACCAGATCTACGGTCCTCGCTGCTGCTTGCAAATCCGATTGTCCTTCCTGACTCATCTTGCGGTGTAATCTCATCTGTCCATCTCTCGCCTTCACTTCTGCGATCTAATCCTGACCGTCCACTCGCCTGCCTTGGAATTCTTCTAAGTCTTCTCTGTCGATTTTTCCTCTTTCTGTGACCACCACTACTCTGCATCTTCGCTATTCTTCCTGAGCTTTATTCAGTTTCTAAACGCGCTGATCTCTCCTGAGCTTTATTCATTTCTAAATGCGCTGATCTCTCCTGAGCTTGTTCTTCTATTCGTTATTCACTTCGACTTGGGATTATTACTCTTGCTGCACGCCTTACTCACTACATTGCTGCACGCCTTACTTACTACTGCCTTGTCCGCCTTAGCTTCCTTTGCTGCCTTTGTTGTCTTTGCTATCTCTACTTCTTTGTTGCCTCTGCTACCTCTGCTTCTTTGCTCCCTTTGCTCCTTGTCTGCCTTGCTTCTTAGATGCTTTTGCTGCCTTTGCCTTTTTGATAGTTCAGGTACTGCTCCTTTGTGCTCCTTTGCCATCAATGACAATATTTCCAACAATTTTGCCACTGTAGCTCCTCCACTATGCATCTACAACACATAAGATAAACTTATAAAGCTATAAACATAAGAAAAATAATGAAAAATTGAAAATTGAAAGTTGAAGCAAAGTATGAAGTAACAAGTTATGAACTTGAAGAGACAATAAATTTTCAAAGAAACTAAATCTTACCTGGGATTTTAGTATTCCTATCCTGGATAGCCATGTCAAAGCTAAATGTACCACCTGCCATTCTGTATATCTCTATTTCTTTGGAGATTTCTGCACGTTCTATTGGAGATGGCACCATCTTCTGAACACAAGTGAAGAATCCATCTATGACCTCAACATCAAATAGGAAACCACAGGAGTAGGAAAATGCAGGGTTCAGGAAGATCCTTGCAGCATGAATGGGACGATGGAGTGTGTTGTTCTATCTCTCATCAATCACTTCCCATAAAAGAAGTTGTTTCCGAAACCCCTCATCCCCCTTATCTTCATAGTAGCTCCGAATGGCTTCTTTGGCCCTATCCATGGCCTCATACAAGTAGTCTATTGCGGGCTTCTCTCCATCAACTAATCTAAGAACCTTTACCAAAGGTTCAGTGATGCTGCACATGTTGGAAATATTGTCATTGATGGCAAAGGAGCATAAAGGAGCAGCACCTGAACCAGCAATAAGGCAAAGTAGAAGACAAGAAGCAGAGGCAACAAAGAAGCAGAGAGGTAGCAGAGGCAGCAAAGTAGCAGAAAGGCAACAGTAAGAAAGCATAAAAGGAGAACAAAGGAGACAAACATGAAGCAGAGGCAGTAGTAGAAGGACCATTTGATTGGAGATCTGGAGAGACAGAGTAGTGAGGTTGAAAGGTGAGAACCAGTGAGGTGAGACTCTATAATTGGGGGTCTAAATGGTGTGGTGTGCAATAAACGGTTTTGAATATGTGAGTCGATCAGGGTTTATAAACAGTTTTGAATAAACTTTGTGGCAAGGGTTTTAATGGTGTTCTGCATATAATTGAAGAAAATCCATAAATTGTTGAGACAGGGTTGACTGTGAGATCGAGAATGAAAATTCAGTTGTGTATGTAAAAGGATTGGTTTCAAAATGATATGAATATTGATTGATTTAATCTCTGTGTGAGAATGTTTTGAGTCTCTGTGAGTAACTGCGTGAATAGTACTCTGTAATTGGATTTTAAAGTGTGATTCTACATACGATGGGGTAAATTGATGTTAGTTATAGCACATGAGGGTTTATATATATTTCTGAGGAAGAGTGAAGAAAGGGCAGTCATCGATCACTGCAAGGATCGATAACATAGAAGGAAATTTGAATTCAAATTCAGAATTCGGAAATTGGCAATGTTATTTTGAAATGCCGTGGGAGTTCATGGTTGAACCCACGAAGTGAATTCGAATAGGGAGGCAGATTCGATGTAGAGCAACAGTGAAGAGGTCTCGCAGAGTCTTTAAGTGAAGAGCGACCAGATTGGTTGTACGGAGTCGATATGGAGCAACGACAAAGTTAATGAATAAGAGGTATCATTGTTTACGCAATTATAACAGAAACGGAAGTCAAGATATATAATAAACAGTGAATGGGCGAGCCTTGGAAACGGGAAGGAAAGTCACCGGAAGTTGGGTTGGAGCGGAACCTTGAGTCAGGAAGCGAAACCTTAAATGAACAATAAAACCGGAGTTTGAAAACCAGTGGGTTCGCGTGAGTTCAAGACTGGTAAGTGGATTTTGCAAAAAAAATGCGATATACCTCGTCGCTCGACACGTGGCGTTAAGTGGTATTCCAAAACCATTTTCATCGCTTAAATTTTGAGCATTAAGTGTCGTGCAGTTAATTTGCGCGATATAGCGCGATAGCCGTCGGATGGGCGCATAACGCACTGTTGGAACGCGAGAGTAATTTGACCGTTGGATTCCAAGCAAAGTTGCACGGGCGAAAGATATGTGAATAAACGCGGTGGGACCCAAAACTTTATATGGTTTGGCGTTGGGTTTTGTTTTAATCAAAGTCGAGATTGAATAAGGTTTGAAATGCATAATTGAAATGTGATGTCGGCATTTACAACCAAGGTAAGAACCTTAGGTGAGGTGGAGGTTATATATTGTAGTTGCCGAAATATAAGTTAAATGGGTCTTGGGTTTAAACCAAAGCGATGATGAATAATGAAGAAAACCAATATATATGTGGGCCCGAGAGAAAGACCAACGTTAAGTTATAATCATTCTAATGGTTATTGATATTATAAATCTTTGGATTTTAAGCCAAGTCCGAGTTATGCTTTAGCCAAGGTCGAGGCTTATAAAACAATTGTATGGTATAATTGAAACGTGATGTTGGGAATTATAATAAGGTAAAGGATATGTTGATATGCCGAGTTTTTAATCCAAAGGAAAGGGGTTATATTGTGGCGACAAATGGTGGTGGACCCAACATAAACGGAGTTGCAAGGTTATGAACACAAGGTATGATTGAAATGTGGGACCTGAACGGTTATTATGTTGACAAGAGGGGTCATAATATATGTTGATATTAGTTTGATGATAAAACCGTGAGCAACATATGCATTCAAGAATTATAAGCGGAGAACGAAGGTTATTGCTTTGGGCTATTCGAATGTTAATTCGAATATACATGCAATGGGTTTTAATATGGTTTTTAACCATAGGCTTGAAGCAGAAAAGAAATTAAAACTTCCGCAGAGAAGAATTAAAATCTGGGGTTAAATCATAAAACCGGAGTTATATGCCGAGTCTTGTATAATGGTTTAATTGTAATATTCAACATATTATAAGATGGGGTTGATTATGGTCTTAACCATAGGTTCTGAGCAAAAGCTTCTGATATATGAAGATTGAAAGGAGTTTATTTAAAAGGTCTTAAATCAGAGATTTAAAATATTGCGCGTCCACTTCAAAGGTATATGAAAGGGTTTGTAACCAAAGTTTGAAATATTAATTTCAGATTCATAAAGTGGATTTTTGACCATAGTGCATAAGATGAAGAGCTACTTCCACATTAGAGTTGCTGGGTTGAAACTGTGTTGATTGCTTTTTCACAGTGTATTAAAGGTGAGCTTCCGAAACTGAGTTTGCCAATTTGAGCATTTCCAATTAAATGAAATTGCATTATTGAGTTATTATAGAGACTTTAACCTTTGATGGAAAAGCTTCAGCAAGTGATAAAGCTGTCAGATTTAGAACATAATTTGGGAAATGCATTTTACATGCATGGAAAACAGAGGAATGCAGAACAGTTACATGACAACAGCAGATACACAATTACAGTAAACAGGAGAGTGTGCAGAAACTGAAAGGGATAGTGACAGCAGCAGAAAAGACAAGCACACAGTGAACCAAGAACTAAAAGGGTTGAATTGAAATTCTTATTGTAACTGAAAATGTAATTGTTTTAATTGATTTTATATTGTTTGTGATGCAAAGGCAAGTCTCCGAAGGCAAAGAAATATCCCACTGTAATGTTGAAATGTATACATATTGTAATATTTTTCTGAACATGCTGGATAAAGAAATAAGAAGGCAGAAGTCAAAGAGTCATGGCTGTTCACTTCGAATTCCATGTGGAATGCAAACAATCATGTGATGAACTCTATAAATGATATCACATTGATATGCATAGCGAGGTTAGAGAATGGAGAATATAGGCAGAGAAGGTAAGAAGGAGGAGGAGCAGATAGAGACGCTATGCAGATTCAGAGATGATTTAAGGCAGATATGAAGGTTGGTGGACAACAGTGAAGAAGGAACAGAACAGAGTTGATATCCAAGGTAAATCAGCATATGATTTTTCTGAAAGAGTGAGGAAGTTGGTGCTTCCATATCAAGTTGTAGCTTGATAGATGTCAGTTGTAGCTGACTGAGGTAGGAGCCTCCTGTAGGAGCAGAAAATAGATGGAAGTTGGTGCTTTCATATCAAATTGTAGCTTGATAGATGTCAGTTGTAGCTGGCTGAGGTAGGAGCCTCTTGTAGGTTGTAGCCTGCAGAAAATAGATGGGAGTTGGAGCTTGCTTTTGCATCACAACAATAATAAGATGTGGTTTTCTCCCTTATGGGTTTCCACTTATATCTGTTGTCTATGTGTATGATGTTTATGTATGGTGTATCTAATCTGCTTAATACTTGCTGCTCACATATTTAGATTGCTGTTACATTATCTTAATACTTGCTGCTCACATATTAAGATTGCTCTCATAGTAAGTTGATCATGAAATGAAGGTGTAAATAAGTTTAAAGGAAACTTTTAAAAGTCCATGAATGTGTTAAACTGATTCACCCCCCCTCTCAGTTTAACTAAGGGTTCAACAGCACATCTCTTGCACTCCAGTCCAGAAGATTTCCTGATATGAAACTAACTTGCATATGGCCTCTCCCTTTG
Source organism: Pinus albicaulis (assembly GCA_034641835.2). Classification (NCBI taxonomy): domain Eukaryota; kingdom Viridiplantae; phylum Streptophyta; class Pinopsida; order Pinales; family Pinaceae; genus Pinus; species Pinus albicaulis. Next base: position 1,587,607,716 of record CM076579.1, read on the forward strand.
GTTTGCAGTTATATGTCAAAGGACACCACTCCTATGAAATAAATATTCTCTTCACATCCCACATAGAATTCGGGAGGGATTGAAGATATATGAAACTGGTAGCAAACCGTGTAATGACAGGATGCACCAACTCCTTGTTGTTGATGAATGTTCTCATCAAATGAAGCACAAATGCATGATTATATATAAATTTTGTAATGCTTTTTGATGATTCAACAATATCCTTGACAAAAATATTTTTTCCTATGTTCTCCAACGTCAAATCAATGCAGTGTGCAACACAAGGTGTCCAAAATAAGTTAGGATGCCTCTCCATAAGCATCTTGCCAACGACAACATAATCTGTAGCATTGTCCGTTATGACTTGGACAACATGTTGTGGACCCACCTCCAAAATGAACACATCTAATAAATCACATAATAATCGTGCATCTTTGATATTTGTAGATGCATCAACAGATTTCATAAAGATTGTCCTCTTGGGACAGTTGACCAAGAAGTTAATAAGGGTTCTACCCTTTTGATCGGTCTTAACATCTGACATCACAGTGCATCCTGTGTGTGCCCATGATACCTTTAACTCCAATCTTTTGATACAGTCATCTTTTTCATTTTAAAGAATGCATTCTCTATAGTCATCATATGAAGGGGCTTTGTACACTGGGCCAACAACAACAATAGCATCAACCACAGTCTGGTAAAAGGGATTGTTCCTGGCAACACTGAAAGGAATATCACACCAAAGAAAAAGCTTTCTCAACAACTTGTCAACTTCTTCTTTCTCCCGTTTTTTAATAATTGAGGAGATAGATGGTTGTGCATCAGGTGTGGTTTTAGGAACAAAATATGGTGTGGCAGCTACAGGGTTGGGTGTAGAAGATCCTGATGGTGAAGAACCAGTACCACTCTCATGGTCACCTCCCAATCCTGACACTCCACCCCCCGCTATTTGACTCTTCAGAGCTACATTGGTATGTTTAGTTGTTTCTATTCCTTCCAATGATTTGAGGGCTCTTCGGATGATTTCTGGATTTGTATTTGTGCAAGGACCTACTTCATGTCCAGGAACTTGTGCAAGGTGGTACTTCAATTTGTATACCCCCTATCATATGATGGCCACATAACTTGCAAGTCAAATTTGATCTATCAAACCTCCCATTAGGTTCACCAAATTCCCAAATAGGGTTCAATTTCCTTGGCATGTTTGTAAATTTGTTGAACTCTTGAGTTTTAATGTAAGATGAGGTTTGAACTTCGAAATTTGAACCTAAGGCACAAGAATAATTGCAAGTTAAAAAATAAAAATAAAATTTACAATTTTATATACAACATTTTGAATCTTTCACAAAAAAAAACTCCTCAACTCAATGCAATATTAATGGCAAAAAATACACATTCAAATCCAAGCAAAAATGATGAAAAGAAACTAGGGGCACAAGAAGAAATGAAACAAATAAATCTAAAAACCAAAATTTTTCATTTTTGACCAAAATAAACCCTCCACTAAATGCCAAAAAAAAAAACATGGAAATACATGGGTGATAGAAACCTATGGAAAAACAAGAAAAAAACAAAAAAAATGGCCAAATTTGATGCCCATACCTGGAAACCACGCTTTGCTGAAGAAACTTGATCCAAACTCGAATTTGTTTGGCTTGGGATGCTAAATTACTTCACTTTTCTCCTCTCTTGCCCTTGTAGATGACTTCTCCTTCTCCTTAGCTCTCTCTCTTGCCCTCTGTCTGCAAAAATGACAAAAAAAATCGATTTTCTAGTTTATTGAGTCACTGTTTGACGGGCCCACGATTTTTTGAAATAAAAAAATCGCCGAAAAAATCGGTGATTTTATCATTTAGGCGAAACAAATCGCGATTTTTTGAAGAAATCATGATTTTATCGCGATGTTTGCTTTTTTGGTCCCTTTAGCTCGGCCCTTTTTCTAATTATACCTACTTCTCAACACTGTACAGTGAGACTGCGACTCACCATCAGTCACAAGTGCTGTCTCGTTGGGAATGGACTCGACCAAGAAAGGGAGAGCAAACAGACCCTTATTCTGTCAAGGAGCTCAACTTGGTTATGAGTGGAACCACAACCTCTTAGACACAGACTTCAACTCCAGCAAAAGAAAAATGTAACTCACACTTCTAAGGGAGAAAACTCGAGCTACTGAACTCCAGAAATTGGCCCTGCTTTCCACCTTTATTTTCAGCTGTTGTCTCAGGGGATTCGTTCCACACAACAAGAGAGAAACTCTTCCCTCTCCAACTGTGACATGGGCTTCAGATTTGATTTGGTTCCTATAAAGAATTGACCCCAGGTTGCAAACAATGCAATGGCTCTCCCCCGACTAAAACGACCCATTCTCTCAATATTTTTTATGAATCTTGTTCTCCATTGAAGCTCAATGATGAAATCTGTGTGATTTAACTCTCAAATCCAACTAGGGTATCTAGTTTCAACATTGAAGTCAGCTGTAGAAATTTGATAACCCAACCTTTGTTTTTAGTTTCTCCTTATTTCTCCCATAAAGTTAAATGCCCATTCCCATAGCCATACATTCAACAAGCTGGGAAAAATAAATATTTTCTGAAAACACAAATTTTGGAAATTTCACAGTGCTGAAATGCAGAAATAAAAACTCAGAAAAATAAATCAGACGTACACAGAATTTTGACACTCTTATTTTTGGTCAATGTGACCCTGGAAAAACCCCTTATAACTCTTGGGGAAAACCAGTTTGAAAGCTCTTCTTTATTTTCTGAATATTGCTTTTTACAGTGAGACAGAAATTACACAACAAGAAATTACAGCAACCTCATAAATGTACTTATCTCGAAAACCGTGCAAAACTCCACCTCGATTTTCGTGCCAACTCAAAACAAATTTTTTAGAAAAATGTGCAGCATTAAATGCTATATAGACATCATAGAAAATTGTGCTGTACGACTGTACGACCTCCTCGAAATCTGTGCTGTACGACTGCCTCGAAATCTGTGCTGTATGGTTTCCTTGAAACTGCTGTATGGCCTCGATTTCTGTGCTATTTCTCTGCTATACGGAAATTAGAAAACAGTTCCTCAAACTGCTGTACGGACTCCTTAGGAAACGTGCCAATATAACAACAATAAATGCTGTTCTCCTCTCCTCGATTTTTGTGCCCTCTTGCCTTGAAAACCGTGCTTTGTTCTTGCTATACGGATTAGCTAAATCTCCTTGCTGCTGCCCTCTTTCTTCTCACTGCTCAGAAAATCTCCTTAGCTTTCTCTTCTCCTCTTTCAATCTGCTCATGAAAGAATGAATGACCTTTTCCTTCCTTTTCCTCCTTTAACCTAACCCTAAGTGACTTTTGGGGAATTCCTAAATCTAATGGCTGAGATAGCTTTAGATCTAGGGCTGAGATTAAATGGTCATTTAAATCTCACTTTTTATTTTTTAATTCACTCTACTATGAAAAAGACCCACTTAGTCATTTATTTCCAAAGTCACTTTTCCCTTTCTAATTTCACATTGACTTTATTAAAGTCACTTTAAAATTAGACTTTAGTAACTTCATCACTTAAAGTCACTTTTAAATTAGATTTGACTTTATAACTTTATAAAGTCACTTTAGGAGAAAAATTAAATTCTTCTGGACACTTTTCCCTAGGCCAAAGATCAAAGCCTTAGGGAACCACCTGTCCTCCGGTACCAAATTTCAACACTCCCTCTTACCGAGGAAGGTGTTCTTCACCACACCCATCTTGTCTCTGAAGTAGACATGCTTGCCCCGTGGTAAGGCTTTGGTAAGAATATCTGCAACCTGCTCATCAGTGGGAATATATTCAAGCTTCACAGCTCCCTTCTGAACATAGTCTCTGATGAAATGATATTTGATCCCGATATGCTTTGACCTGTCATGAAATACTGGATTCTCTGTGAGTTTAATGCAACTCTGATTATCACAGTAAATCACTGAAGGTCTCAACGGTTGACCAAATAAGCCAAACAACATCTTGCGAAGCCAGATGACCTCACAACTAGCTAGACTGGCTGCCATATACTCTGCTTCCGCTGAACTCAATGCTACTGACTGCTGCTTTCGGCTGAAGCATGACACCACTGCCGAACCCAACCCAAAACAACACCCTGAAGTGCTCTTCCTATCAGAAGCACAACCTGCCCAATTAGAATTAGTGTAACCTGCCAATCTCACTCCATCTCCCTGCCTATAATCTAGACTGTTAGTCATCAATAAATTTTTGCCTTCATAGATGACTAAATAGTTACCGAGATTTTTAGAAACAAAGTTCATGAAAATTGTGAGTTCTAGAAATCTCACTGCCTTCATCATCCTTAAAGATAGTCTTTCACTTTTTCGTTTTTCCATCATGTCCAACTATGCTTACTTGTCTCAGAATCCCATTAGGGGCTCATGTCATCCATCTTGTCTATATGCTTTCACCTTTGGCCCAAATCCTCTGTTTTGTTTTGCCTAAAAACCCCCCCACTGCTACTTAAGCTCACCAATCAAATAGTTTTGTTGTGTATCCCAAGATACTCCCAAACACTGATGGTCTCAAACTATCTCTGTAGACTCTTTAGATAAATCAAGTACATTGGATTTTGGATCTTCAATACATCAGTTAATCATAAACTCTATCCTACACTTGATGATCCCAAATTCTAGGTCTCAATCCAAAAATCAAGTCCAAGAAAGCCTCCACTAGGTTACCTAGGGTTTCACAAAGTCATAGGGCGGATTTGGTGTCCTACAATCTCTGTTTTCCTGTATAAAGAAACTACAATCAAAGGAGAAAAAGGACAGGTGATCTAGTCCAAATTGATCAAAAGAAGTCATTCAACAAAGGTATTTGGCCTGAAGCACAAATTTTGCAGGGGGACAACTGTCCCTTACTTATATTTCTGCAAAAAAGTCAAATGGCCATCAACCTAGCAAGAGGTAAGATAATGAAAAACACCATCACAAGAAAACCACTCACAGCCAAGAAGAAAGCAGCAAGGTATGTGTTTGATGGGAATCAGGGTTTGTAACAGTTCCGACCAAACAAGGAATCTATTCTAGGGTTACAAGGGCAAAGGCCACCTTAACTCCTTCAAGAGCACATTGAGGACTTTTAGAAATGATGAGTAAGTTTGAGAAGTTTCAGAGAACGTAGAAGACAACACTAATACTTTTTCCTAAGCAGCCCTAAAACCTAGCAGTTTGGGAAGATGGCGAAAAATGGTCAAATAATGACAAAGAGCCTCCTTCATCACAGCAGATGGCTACAAGAGGATTACAACCTGCCCTCTAGGTTTTGGCAAAGAGGCATTGAATCCACATCATCAAGGTTGAAAGGGTAAAGAGTATTGGTACAAAAAAGCAGAGGGTTTCAAAGGATTTCAAACTGTCCTCTAAGGTTTGGGAAAGAGGCACTAACTCCACTTCATCAAAAGGTGAAATCAGAGGTTTTAAAGAAGATCAAAAGAGGCAGACATGAAAACCAATGCTCCACTACACCAAAGGAAGAAAGATGATAAAGGGGTATCAGCAGAAAGAGACAGAAATATCAGTTCAAAGTTTGTCTTCTCAAAGAAAGGATAGAAACATTTTCAAATGGCCAAAGGGGACAAACATGAGTTAAAATTACCTAAGGAGGCAACTATGACAAGCATAGGTCATTATTGATAAAATGAGCTGTCCAAATTCAAAGAGACAGTAATCAAAGAGAGAAATTGTGTAGGCACCTGCAAGAACAGAAGTGGCCAGCAAAAGCACAAAAATGGTTTAGAAACCTCACCTCCCTCACTAACATACATCATTTGCAAACTAGGAACAAACATGTAGCTGGTTTAAGAGCAGTAAGGCCTCCAAAATGGTTTCTTTATCAAGGTATATTCTGCAAGAGATAGGTTAGCCATAAAATGACATTTCTACAGGACTGTCAAAATAGCTACCTACAGGAAAGTTGGTGAGGATAAACAGACCAAGTGTTTTTCACAATGATTGCCCACATAAAGACTAAAAGGGCTATTGATGCTTGATATTAAGGTTTGTTATACTAAAGAGGTTGTTCACTGTTTTAGAGAGAAAACCTGACTAAATGTGAATCAGAGGAAAAATGTCTAAATTGATCACAAATTTGCTATGTGCAAATGTTAAAACATCATAAAATGGTTCATGTTTGCAAAAGAAGGTAAAGTGCACTATTTGAGCTAGTTGAAAGGGTTTGTGAGCACAAGAGAGACATCAAGAGGCTTCCAGCAAAGAAAGGAAACATTTTTATGTCAAAATGCCACCTACAAGACCAAAAGGTCAAAAAAGATAGTGAGAAAAATAAAGAGGGAACAAATCTTATAAAGTGGGTTTTTGGCATCAAATCACTTTTCAAAAAGGAGTATAAAGTCTCCCCGACCTCTTCCCCACCTCATTTACCCTTGCGAAGAAGAAGCAAACCGTTGGAGAGAATTTTTGAGGGTTTTTGTGCAAGTTTGAAAAAAATTTCAGGCGCTGCGCACCGAGCCCAGTGCTACGCACCTGGCCATCGGTGCTGCGCACAGAGGGGTCAGCAGCAGTGTTATTTAACACTGTGCTGCGCACTTGGAGAGTGGCGCTACGCACTTGAGTGGGTGCTACGCACCTGAGCGGGTGCTATGCACAGACACAGGAGAAGCCTGACTGCCCACCAAATCGACCTGGCACTACGCTTCGACAAGCTCGACAGGCCCATCTCCAGCTCGAGTTGACCCAGCGCTGCGCTTTGACAGGCTAGCCTGACCCGACTTGAACGTGCAGTCGGGCAGGCGCTACGCACCGAAAAAACTTGTCCAGATTTGCTCAAAAAATGTTCAAAATCAATGTTTTTGCCTCCAACTCTTCTGCAAACAGTCAAATAAGGTTGGTTACTCTTTTTCCTCACTTTCCAAGTGTTCTTTTCATAATCTAGGAAGGCATTGCTTGACTTAAGGTGACCAAACCCTAATCTCCGTAAAGATCAAATATTTGACCTTTCCAAGGCAAAATTTACAAATAGGAGGTTGTCCTTAGCCTAAAGATACTCTGTGTATACAACCCTCCTCCTAAACTCTGAATTTGTCCCAGACATACTTCATTTGGCCCTCATTTGCAAAATTTGCCCTCACATCACTCATTGCCATCCTTTGACATAAAGGCTCTCAAACAAAGTTTAAAAATCCTAAAGTGCTAAAACCAGTCACCATCTCTGAAGAAGAAATTCATACCAGAAGTGATGAAGGCCAAAGGCCTACCAAGCCTAAGCACAAGGGAGGAAGGGCTAATAGGTTTGAGCCCTTAGACACCACTCAAATTACTTCCTCTCCCATGATCCTTTCATGCTTTTAGGATGTTGGGTGTTATCAGTTTTGTGAGAAAGTTAAACAAGTCCAAAGCCACTCAGACTTTACTAGGTTGTTCATCCTCGGCTTACAAAATCACCAAGTCAACCTAGCAGGAGTGAAATTTGAACTCTCATCTGAATTCATTGCTAAAGCCACAGGTATACCAGACATTGGTGAGAGATGGTTTAAACAGAAGAAATTGGACTTGAGCTATTATGAGCCTTACCTCAAACCTAGCTGTCAACAGGGCTGCAAGGCTATTTTCCCCTTCTCCCACCTGCTAGAGAGGTATGCCCTACTGATGAGGCAAATTATCAAGTACTTCACCTGTGAGGGGAGGTACTCTAGGGTTTATTCATACCACATAAGGCTTCTGATGCACTTCACCAAGGTAAAATTGTTGAACCTACCATACTATCTCTTCGGGAGCGTTGACAAGATGGCTTAAGTAGTCAAGAAGAGAAATTATGCCCACCAAATGCAAAGCCTTTTTCACCATTCCTTGATTAAGATGATTGTCTTGCACCAGTTGGAGCAGCAGGGAATCCCTTGGGAAGTTTTTATCTCACATGATGCATTTATAAATCCTCAAGCCTTCATTCAGCTAAATTTCCCCTCTACTACTTCCACTCCTTCATCAGCTCCTCCTATGTCTTCTCCACAAAGAAACACACCACTTTCCTCTTCTCCTGATGCATCAAGTGAGGATGATGACAGTGATAATGATGGGCAGGGAGGTGGCAATAGCTATGAAGAGCAAACAGATGACAGTGAGAATGAGAAAAACAGTGAGGCTAGCACAGAATGTGATGATGAGCAAAAGGGTGACAGCAACAATAAGGAACAAGAAGGTGATGGTGGAAATGATGAAGGTAATGGGATAGAAACAGAGTCTAAAGAAGAAGAGCAACAGAGTGATGATGACAAAGAAGAGGCAAATGAACATATCAGCCATGAAGAAAAGGAAAACAGTGACACTTTTGAGCAGGACAGTGATGAATTTGAGCAAGATAGTGATAATGATCACACAAATGAACCTCATCCAAACACATAAAAGGGTGTTGATGATGATCAAGATGAAGACAAAGAGGGTTATGAAGAAAACAATGATGATGACAGCCAACAAAAAGGTTCACATGACATCCATGAGGAAAAAGGACTTGTGCATAACAGTGAGCACAATGATGGTGCAGATAATGAGAACATGACTGAAGATGATGAAAATGAAGAAACAGAAGAAGATGAGAAGGAAATGAAAGACTAAACACTAGCAAGTGATGAGGCTGAAATAGAAGATGAAGAGGTAGGCAGTGATGAATATAATAGTACTGATGGGACAAACAATGATGAGCAAGAAAATAGTCATGATAGTCATGACACAAATCAGCCTCTGAATGACCAAGAAATCCAAAGTGACAGTGCAGAAAATGACAAAGAAAGGGATCTTTGTGAAAAACAGAGCCAAAATGAAACAAGTGAGGAGGGTAGTGATCAGTTTGAGAGCCAAGAAGACAGTGAAGAAAATAGTGAAGAAAACAATAATGATGATGAGACTAGAGGTCAAGAAATCAGTGACCCAATAGAGCATGAAGTGATTCATCAAAGCCATGACAAAGATAAAAAGGCTTGTGACATCCCCAAAGATCAAAGCACCCGCATCAACTCTTTCACATGCACCTACCACAGAGGCAAAAGAGATGTGTTTGCTGCCTTAAAAAGGCAAAGGACCATCTCTCCTCCAACAATCAAGCACAAAGACAAGAGCAAGGAAAAGATGGACAAAGGTGAGCAGCATGTAAAGGTAAGAAGAAGCAAGAGGATCAAGAAGACTTCTCAAGGGCCTCAGTTCATTGATCTAGACAGTTTCAATGAAGACCAGGAGATAAACACTAGATTGCTTCTCTTGGATAAAGATGCACAGCTTCAGGAGTGGGAAAGGGACTTTGGTATGGCACAACGGGTTATCCACTATTACAAAGAGGAGCATAAGCATTTCAAAGAGGTAAAGAGAGGCTTTGCCCTACAAAAGAAAATGACCAAGCATTATGCAAGGAAAAACATGCTTGCTTGTGCCAAACTGAAGAAGGCCCTCAGGGAGCTAAAAGACCTAAAAAGAGCAAAAGTGCATGACAGCCTTGGAGTTTTGGTTGAAGCTTCTCAACAGGTATCCAAGACCTCTTGAGGGACCTCTCCACAAATTTTGAGGCAAATTGGACAACTTTTTGTTTTTTCCAAATTTTGACCCCTCTGTAAGCAACACCCTAGGAGCTACGCACAAAATTGGTGCATCCTCAGCTCTCAAAGTTTGCATTTTTGGATTTCTCACATCACCAACAGTCTGCTCACCAATTTTCAGATCATTTGGAGCATTTTTACCCCCTCAAAAGGTCAAAAAACATAAAAAATTTGACCTTTCTGCCTCATTTTCAGGCCAGGCGCTGCGCACAGAACAGTGTTGGGAGATTTGATTTTTGGATAGGTAAATGGCATCCACTCAGCACAACACAAGCATTTCTAGAAAGTAGACTCATTAGGCTTTCCAACGAGCCATCACGAAGCCAAATCCGGTGTCGGGAAGGGGTCCAAAACTCAGCTACAAGAGACCCTATTTTCTGCTGAAGTGGCGCTGCGCACAGAGGCTGCCTAGTGTGCTTTGGACCAAAAGTCAACAAAACACACTCATTTATTGCAAATAGATATTTTTGAGTTTTTTGAGGCAAATTAAGCTAGAATTAGGTGCAATTTGTTATTTTAGCATTTATTTCTTGGGATATTATGTGCCTTGGGCCTTGCATGGTCTCTTGGCCATAAATGATATTTATGACCATATTTGACATTTCCTACCACATTTAGGGTTTTAGTCCTCATTTGCTCCATAAATAGAGCATGAGGCCCCTATGTATTTTGTTGGCATTTGATGAGCTTGAAGAACAATATACATGGTTTTATGAGCTTGGAGAAGAAATTGGTTTTGTGAGTTGGATGAATGGCTTGTTTGACTTGATGATGGAGAAGCTTGTTTGCAGGATTCCATAGCTTGGTGAATGGTGATGTCTTCTTAACTTGTTAATGTTTTCTTGTCCTCATTTTGTTTCATTCTTTTTGGCTGCTATAGATCAGAAAAGTATAGGTTGAGACATGCTCTTTGAGGCACATCAAACCTCCTGTTTGTTATAGCTTTGATATTTTCCTCTTTTGGCCATCTTAAGGAATTATTATTGCTCCTTAGGTCTGCCAAAATTTGTTTTTAGTTTCATGACTGGTTAGTATGCTAGCTTACAAGTATGATTCATTGTATGCCCTGCTTATTTGAAGTTTTCAAAATGCTATCTTGAAGCCTTTCTGTGGAATATTGATTGTTAGGTTAAGTCAAAGAGGTCTCGTTCGATCTTGCCCATTGTCCATGCTTACCAACTTGTTTCAGAGTTCCCAATAGCTTGAAATATGATGTTTAGGAGTTCCCTCTTCATAAATTAAGTTATTTGTTTATCTTATGTGTTTTCCCAAAATCTGAAGGTGAATTTCTAAAGTCAGGAGTTCTAATGCTTCTATGTTTCATTGGAATGTTCATCTTATATGTTTATCAGTTTGAGTACTGTTCATAGAGCTTAATGGTTTGCCCTACCTCATGAGTTGTTGCTTCAAACTATATATGTGTAAGACTTCTTAGTCTTTTCCTAAACTTAATGTTCACACACTTCATACATCACCTTAAGGATCCATTAACCTGGCTAAATTGACTCTGCAATACACTCTATTTCATCATTTAGACACTCCTGACTTCATTTGACTCCATAGCTCAATGGCTTTGACATCCTCTCACTCCTCCTATTACATTTGACCATCTTACCCATCCAAAAAAATCAAAACCCTACACTTAACAACTCGCCTAAAATAAAAACCCTAGAGCAAAAACAACACATCCTTTGCACCCAATAGAGGGAGCCCTCTCTGAATACAGGAAGGCTAGGTCCTAGGAATCCAAAGCTTGGTTCCATGTTACCCTGTCATTTGGTCTACCAATCTGCCAAATCACGGGACCCTAACACAGACCATACTCCATTGTCCTCTGCAAGTACCGCAAAATGTGTTTTGCAGCAACCCAGTGCACCCTCCTGGGCTCACACATGAACTGGCTCATCGTGTTGACTGCAAAACATATATCTGGTCTAGTGTTGACCAAATACATCAAGTAACCAATCAACTGTCTATACAATGTGGGATCCACCAATTCAGAATTTGAAGCGTGAAGCTTCTTCCAATTGGTGATCATCGGTGTCGACATGGGTCTATGATCCTCCATGTGGAATCTGCCAAGGATGTCCACAATATACTTCCCCTGCCCCAGGAAGAAATGCCCCTCTTCCTGCCACACCTCCAGACCCAAAAATTAATGCATCAAGCCAATGTCCTTCATCTCAAACTCTGACGCAAGATCTCTCTTGCAGTGCTCTGAGTCTCTCTGCACCCGTAATGACAAAGTCATCCACATACAACACCAGAATGAGAGGCTCCTCACCTATCACAATAAAGTAAAGGTTCGGATCTGCCTCACTCTTTGTGAAACCCATCTCCTGCAAGTATGTATCTATCCTGGAGTACCAAGCTCTAGGAGCTTGCTTCAGGCCATAAAGGGCCTTCTTCAGTCTGCACACATGGGACTCCTTCCCATGCACCTCAAAGCCCTGTGGCTGCTCAATGTACACCTCCTGTATGAAGCCATTGAGAAATGCTGTCTTCACATCCATCTGGTGGATCTTCCAACCCATCTCTGCTGCTATTGATATGATGGAGCGAATCAAAGTATATCAAGCCACAGGAGTGAAGGTCTCCTCATAATCAACTCCCTCTACTTGGGAGAACCCTCTAGCCACAAACCTTGCTTTGAATTTCTCAATGCTGCCATCTGCAGCATGCTTTACCTTGTAAAGCGATCTGGACGTAACCACGGATTTGCCCTCAGGCCTCAACACCACCTCCCAAACATCATTCTTCATGATAGAAGAATACTCCTCCTGCATGGTCTCTCTCCAGACTTGCTGGCTAGCTGCCTCCTCATAGCTAGAAGGCTCAGAGTCAACGATGTTGGCAACCATTGCCATATAGCTACAGAAGCTCTCAGGTGGTCTACTCTCTCTGACTGGCCTTTTTGGCCCAACAACAAATGTGGCCTCTCTCAAGGTATCCTGAAGCCACTTGGGCTTCCTCTTCCCTGAGTACACTTCTCCCACTGGAGAATGAAACTCCTCCTCCTCATCATCAGGAGTTTGAACTCTTGACTGTCTGTCTGTTGTTCTCCTGCATGAACCTGAACCTGTAGACGCTGAAGTACCGTGTGAACTATCCATCAGTGGACTCCCTAGTGAACTACTCTGCATGTTGCCCGAAGCACCACCCCTTTGACTCTGCGTGCCACTACTCACTAACGGACCTGACACTATAATCGATGTACCTCCGGATCCTCCTGATCCCTACCCACTGGATCCCTGTGCTTGACTCAGCTGCTCCTGAGGGTCTGACCGATCCAGATACTCTAATTCCCGTGACCTCTTGAAAGCCCTGTCCTCCTCGAACTTCACGTCCCGCCTGACAACAACTCTCCTCTGTGCGGGAATATAAATCCGAAAGGCCTTTGAAGTCTCACTGTAGCCCACAAAGATAGCCTTCTCTGCGGTGGGCTCTAGCTTGGTCCTCTTCTCCTTGGGTACGTAGGAGTATGCAATACACCCAAAGATACGAAGATGACCAACATCAGGCTTCTTCCCAGAAAAAGCCTCCTTCGGAGTCACATGCCCCAAGGCACGATGCGGACTCCTGTTCTGCAAATATACAACAGTGTTGCAGGCCTCTGCCCACAAAAACAATGGCAACCCCTGATCATGTAGCATGGTTGCGCCTTCGATGGATCTCGTTCTTCCTCTCCGCAACCCCTTCTACTGGGGGTTGTAAGGAACCGCGAACTCCCTCTTAATATTTCATCGCCTACACAATAATCAACAAATCCCAAGGGTGTACTGGACTCCATTGTTCGACCTCAAGGACTTGATCTTCCGACCTGTCTGAGTCTCCATAAGAGCTCTGAACTCCTGAAACTGCTTGAAGACCTCACTCTTGGTCTTCAAGAAATAAATCCAGGTCCTCCTGGAGTGATCATGAATGAATAAAACATTATACTCATATCCACTCAAGGAAACATGAGACATCCGACCGCTCACATCGAAATGAATCAAATCAAGTATCCTAGTCGCTCAACTATCACTACTGGGAAAAGGGGATTTGGCAAACTTGCCCATCGCACATCCTCTGCATGTATCAAAGTGATCAGTATTGAAATCTGGCACACCTGTAGTGATCTCCCGCAATGTCCTCAAGGCCCCATAGTACATGTGCCCCATCTTGCTGTGCCAAATCTCACAGAGCTCTGAACTGCTAGCTCTGCTGCTGGTACCACTGCTCAATGCCAAAAGGGGCTGAAATGCAAACTTGTACACCTTTGCATGGCGTACACCAATCACTCTAGTTGACTCAGTTGGAGCGCCCCTGGGATATATCAGCACCTGTCCTCTCCTGAACAATATCTCATATCCTCTGTCCTCCAAAGTTGAGACGGATACGAGCTTCTTCCTCATCCCCGGCACATATAGAACATCTGACACCTTCAAGGGAGGTTTGGGTTCCCTATCAAATGTCAATGTCCCCACACCGACTGCTCTAACAATGCTATCATCTCCGAGTACTACCTCTATATCAGTGCCACTCTCTGAAAGCTCTAAGAAGTACTCACGAGCTCCTGTCATATGACGTGAAGCTCCATTGTCAACATACCAGATACCTGAAGATGCTTCGCTAGTGGAGGGAAATGCACACTCCCTCTCAACCTCCATGGCAGGTGATCCTGCACTAGTGGACTCACAAGCAATGAACCCAAACTCCCGGTCAAAGCTATCCTTAAAGTCCTTTATCTCTGTTGATGCTGCCATGGTCTGGTTCTTCCCCTTCTTCTTCTTCTCCGGACACACAACTGCGTAGTGTCCCATCCTCTAATAATTCCAACACTTCACCTTGGAATAGTCCTTCTGCGTGTTCCCCTGTGTACCTTTACCTTTGCCTTTGCCCCCACCACTGCTTGTGGAAGCTTGCTTCTTTCCCTTGCCTTTCTTGCCTCCTTCCAACAGTGTTACATCCACATCCTGTTCAACTGGTTTGGCTGCCCCAAGCTGGTTCTTTCTGATTTCTGTCTGTATGCAATCATGTCAAAACCTCTCCCAAGAGGGAAGAGTCTCACGTGCACAAACCCCATTAGCAAAGTTCAGCCATGAATTGGGAAGGCCATTCACTGCTATCCACACCAACTTAGTGGGTGGAATGACCTCTCCAACTGCTGCCAACTCATCTCTCACATTAGTAATATTTGTGAGATATCCAGCTACACTATCAGTGTTACCCATCTTAATGGTCTTCAACTTCTCCCTTATGACCATTTTCCTGTTCTCATTGGTATTCGTGTAGAGATTGGTCAATGCTATCCACATCTCATGAGCATGTCTCTTTCCTCTCACATGAGGAATGCAATGGTCTTTGATTCCATCTAGAATCAGTCTCTTACCCTTGTTATTCTTTTTATTAAAGGCTGCCAACTGAACATCATCAGTAGGCACATTAACAGGGTTCTCTGCGGTATGCACCATGATATCCCAGACTTCTGCCTCCTCAAAGATTCTCTCCATTCTCTCCTTCCATACATTGTAGTTACTATGCCCATCCAACCTATCCAACACCCTCAAGCCCAAAGACATGCTTGCTGTCCTAATAAACTGAAAATAACATTGTTGTAGTAAAGGTACTATTATCTGTGTGAAAAAATCAACTTGCTATAATTTCTGTGTGAAAAATCAGCTTGCTGTAATTTTTCTTCTTGCTGTCCCAAACTGCCTTTTTTCAGCAAAATAGCTCTGATACCATGTAGAAATTTGAAAACCCAACTCCGGTTTTCAGTTTCTCCTTATTTCTCCCATAAAGTTAAATGCCCATTCCCATAGCCATACATTCAACAAGCTGGAAAAAATAAATATTTTCTGAAACACAAATTCTGGAAATTTCACAGTGCTGAAATGCAGAAATAAAAACTCAAAAAAATAAATCAGCCACACAGAATTTTGACCTGATTTTTGGTCAATGTGACCCTGGAAAAACTCCCTACAAGTCTTGGGGAAAACCAGTTTGAAAGCTTCTCTTTATTTTCTAAATATTTCTTTTTACAGTGAGATAGAAATTACACAGCAAAAAATTGCAGCAACCTCATAAATGTACTTATCTTGAAAACTGTGCAAAACTCCACCTCGATTTTCGTGCCAACTCAAAACAGAAATTTACATAAAAATGTGTAGCATTAAATGTTGTACGGACATCATAGAAAACTGTGTTGTATGGCTGTACGACCTCCTCGAAATCTGTGCTGTACGGCCTGTTGAACACTGCTGTACGTGTGCCTCGAAATCCGTGCGATACGGCTGCCTTGAAACTGTTGTACGACCTCGATTTCTGTGCTGTTTCTCTGCTGTACGGAAATCAGAAAACAGTTTCTCAAACTGCTGTACGGCCTCCTTGGGAAACGTGCCAATATAGCAGCAATAAATGTTGTTCTCCTCTCAATTTTCGTGCCCTCTTGCCTTGAAAACCGTGCTCTGTCCTTGTTGTACGGATTAGCTGAATCTCCTTGTTGTTGCCCTCTTTCTTCTCACTGCTCAAAAAATCTCCTTAGCTTTCTCTTCTCCTCTCTCAATCTGCTCATGAAAGAATGAATGACGTTTTCCTTCCTTTTTCTCCTTTAACCTAACCTTAAGTGACTTTTGGGGAATCCCTAAATCTAATGGCTGAGATAGCTTTAGATCTAGGGCTGAGATTAAATGCTCATTTAAATCATTTTCTATTTTTTAATTCACCCCACTTTAATAAAGACCCACTTAGTCATTTATTTCCAAAGTCACTTTTCCCTTTCTAATTTCACATTGACTTTATTAAAGTCACTTTAAAATTAGATTTTAGTAACTTTATCACTTAAAGTCACTTTTAAATTAGATTTGACTTTATAACTTTATAAAGTCACTTTAAGAGAAAAATTAAATTCTTTTGGACACTTTTCCCTAGGGCAAAGATCAAAGCCTTAGGGAACCACCTGTCCACCGGTAACCAAATTTCAACATCAGCTATGGTGGCTAGGGCTCCAAAACCTTAAGCTTCTGCCAAGAAAGCTCTCCAAAACTTCTTTCTCCAAAACTCAAAATGCACGAATGAATGAGGAGAGACCCCCTCATTTCCCTTTTTATAACTCACTTACCTTTTCCCTCCAATTAAATATTTAAAAACACTTTTCCTTTATTTAATAAAGTGACTTTTATAAACTAATTAAAGTCACTTTTAATATCGGAAAATGTTTAATTCACCTTTGTGGTCACATTGGCCACCCAAAGCACCTTTTTATCATCTTGCCCTGTAGATATTTTTGCCTCGATTCCAACGAGCTATTACACTAAGGTGTTTCTCCAAGTAATCAACCCGAAACAACACCTTAAACGTAATTGATTAAAATCTCTGTTAATAACATCGTTTTACGGGAATTGTCGGAATGCAATGGAACCAAGAGAAAACCTTGCGGAATTGTTCCTGATGATGATATATGGTAAGAAATCCTTGTCAGACCCGTAAAACTCCTCTAAAACCCTCTGGGTCCACCAATGGAGTAATCCTGCTCTTATGACTAGGTTGACACATGTGAAAATTCGGAAATTCTGAATCCTACTCTAGCAACTAATAATATTTCTTGTGTTTGTTAAATTATTGAAACAAATTATTTGCAGTTATCTACAACAAGTATCGAAATACATACACTACAGTCTTCACAAATTAATTACTGCGGAAATTAAATGTAAGGAAAACACTAAGACAACAATAAACACATTGACACAGTTATTTTTGGACAATTGTCCCCGGAAAAACCCAATGTGGGAAAACCGGTGCAAGAGATGAGGGTTTCTTTTATTAATCTTCAGCACAAATCTTGTACAAAATACAGATAATAGAATAGAAGAAGAATCACTGAGAGAAATTTACAGATGAATTTCTCACGCTCCATAATGTATTTCTGACTCTTGAGAGGACCTGCTTCCCTCACGCTGGACCCACTGCGTCACTCTCTGCGCAGTGCCGTCATCACTACTTCTGCGCTGATGAACTGTGCCCCTCTTCTGTGCTTCCTCCTCCGGACTTCTCCTTTACTCTCGATTAATGCCAATGCCCTCTCCATCTCACCTGCAACTCACCCTTTGATTCGATTTTCTCTTGCCGAACTTCAGTCAGCGAGAAAATCAATCTACTTGGGCAACTAAGTATCTGCCTGGTGTATATTCCAAGTGCCCATTGAGTTCTTTATTATAATATTCTCGTTGAACTTTCAACGACCCAAATTAGATCCTAATCAATGGCTCAGGTCTTCTTGACTCGATCTATGTCTTTTTTCTCGAAGATTCACACCCAATTTTATTAATACCCTTTAATTATTTTAATTTCCTAAGTTTAGACATATGCATCCATTAAAAATAATTTATTATTTTAATTAAATTGTCTCCTGGTGGAATTTCCCAAAACGATTTCTGGGTTTTGTGGAATGCATATGTCCTAGCCTCCCTGCAAAATCTTGAGGCTAGAGCACATCCGATGCTACCAGAAATCAACACTCCATCTTAGAGAGGAATTTGCTCTAGTAATGCAACCTACTGAAGCATCACCCTGACTTTATAGCATCTCCCTCTGCACTGCTGATGTCTGACATTACTGCCCACCAACTGCTGTGCAAATGTTGCATTTGTGCTGCTGTTGACCCTGCATACTACTGCCAACTATTGCGTTTGCGCTGCAACTCCTCTCATCTGCTGCTGCTGCAACTGAGAATCCATCTGTGTCTGCTACTAAAATGGGTTCTCTACCATACCCATCTATTCCCTGAACTGGATGAGCTTAGCTCTACCTAGAGCCTTCGTGAGTACGTCTGCTACCTGATCTCCTATGGGGACATACTGCAGCTGTACTGCTCCACGCTAAACACAGTCTCTGATAAAGTGACATCTGATATCAATGTGTTTCGACCGATCATGAAATACTAGATGTGAAAATTTCTAAAACAAAATTCTACTGTAGTATTCGATATCATTTCTCCTATTTATTATTCAACAAGTTATTTACAGAAATTGCTTTAGTAAATATTGAAATAAATTCAACTGTAGTCTTCACAAATAAAATGCTGAGAAAAATATAAAGAAATACAAGCACATGAATGACACAATTATTTTTGGACAATTGTCCTTGGAAAAACCTAATGTGGGAAAACGGGTGTAGCAGATGAGGGTTTCTTTTATTATTCTTTAGCAAAAATCTCCCGTACAAAAAATGACCAGCAGAACAGAAGAGAAATACTATGAAAAATTTGCAATCAAATTTCTCACTTGCTTTTCAGTGAGTTTTTGACCCTGGAGAGCCTTTGAGTCCCTATGTGTCTCACTACATTAGCCTCTGCGCAGTTCCAATGTCACAGCTCCTATGCTGTCACTGCCACTGTGTCACTGCCTCTGAGCAATCCTTCCTCTGCGTTGCTTCTCTCTGTCGGATTTTGTACACTCAGGCTTTGCTGATCCCTCTCTCTCCACCCTGCAACTCTCCCTCTAAATCGATTTCTCGTGCCTAAATTCGACTAGTGAGAAAATCGATCTTCTTGGGCAACTGAGTATCTTCCTCAGTATGTCTTACAAATGACCCTGAAGTCTTCCTTTATAGTATTCTCGTTGAGACTTCAATGGCCGAGATTAGATCTCCAATCAAAGACTAAGATTACATTTTGACTTGATCTAATTATTCTAGAAGATTCACCCATAGTTTACATTAATAGTGATTAATTATTTTAATTTCCTAAGTTAGACTTAGGGTCCTCATTAAAAATAATTAATTTTTCTTATAAAACTATTTCTGGGTGGAATTTCCCAAAATGATTTCTGGGTTATTTGTAATGCATGTGTCTAAGCCTCTTCCCAAAATTTGAGACTTAGAGCACATCTGATGCTACCAAAAATCAACATTCCCTCTTAGCGTGGAATGTGCTCTAACATATATGCTTTGCTGCACACTGTTCTGACTCTGAAGCATCTCCCTCTGCACTGCTGATGCTACCCATCAACCACTGCGTTGCTGCTGCAAATCCTTCCATAATCAACACTGCATCCGTAGTGCAACTCCCTCTCAAATGTTGCATCTGTGGTTGAGATATCCCCTGTTTCTGCTACTGAAACATATTCTCTGTCATACCCATCTGCTGTTTGAAGTGAACAAACTTAGCTTTTCCTAGAGCTTTGGTGAGTATGTCTGCCACCTGATTCCCTGTGGGAACGTACCGTAACTATATTGCTTGTCTTTGAACGAAAGTCTCCAATAAAATAGCACTTGATGTCAATGTGCTTTGACCGATCATGGAATACCAGATTCTCAGAGAGTTTGATGCAACTCTGATTATCACAATAGATACTGGTCACTTCCATCTTCTTTCTGAACAAGTCCAGTAACAGTTTTCTAAGCCATATGGCCTCGCATGTAGCTGTGCTTACTGCCATGTATTTCGCCTTTGCTGAGCACAATGCTACGGATTTTTGCTTCCTACTGAACCGAGAGGTCATCCTTGATCCAATGTTGAAGAAAATCCTGAAGTACTCTTCTGATCTACTGAACTGCTTGCCCAATCTGCATCTGTGAACCCACTCAACCTGGCATCATCTCGACGGATATATTTCAACCCGTATCTGACTGTTCTTCACACATATGTGAAAATGTGCCTTGTTATTTCCCAGTGCACCCTCTTCGGTTCTACCATGAACTGACTGAGGGTGTTGACAACAAAGCAAATGTCTGGCTTGGTGTTGACCAGATACATAAGTGACCCAATGAGCTACCTGTACAAGGTGGGGTCCACTTCCTTGTCTCCTGATGCATCTATCTTCTTCCAGTGGGTTATCATGGGTATTGCCATGGGCCTGCAATCTTGCATTCTAAATCTCTTCAGGATTTCTAAGGCATATCTTCCTTGTCCTAGGAAGATTTCTCAATTCTTCTGCCAAACCTCCAACCCTAGAAAGTAATGCATCAACCCCAAGCCCTTCATGTCGAATTTAACTTCTAAGTTCTTCTTACAGTCCTTTATGAGCCTAGATGATCCTGTAAGGAATAGATCATCCACATACAATACCAAATAAGTGGCTCATTCTCTACCATCAAATAGTAGAGGTTGGGATCTGCGTCACTCTTGACAAATCCCAACTGCTGCAAATACCCATCAATCTGACCGTACCATGCTCTGCGTGCCTGCTTGAGCCCATATAGAGATTTCTTCAGTCTGCATACATGAGACTTCTTCTCATGAGTCTCAAAGCGTTCAAACTGCTTAATGTACACCTCTTCTTCGATCACCCCATTCAAGAATGCTAATTTGACATCCATTTGGTGAATTTCCCATCCCATTTGCGCCGCTAAGGATACGACAAATCTGATGGAGGTGTATTTGGCAACAAGGACGGAGGTCTCCTCATAATTGATTCCTTCCTTCTGTGCATACCCCTTAACCACGAACCTTGTTATGAAACCAGCTCCAAAATAGAAGAAAAGAGAGATCAATGCCTTAGAAATAAGCCACTTTGAGGGGGAAACCTCCAATACATTACATAAATGAACAATTCTTGGATAATACAAATGACAAAAACTCCTTTCTATATATAGGAGTCCATGGGGCCACAATGTAATCCTAGCCGACCTAACAATAATAATGTAAGGGCACAATAATAACAATATGGGGGTTACAAGGGTACAACAATAACAATAAGGGGATTACACTAACAAGAATAAGGGACCATACTAGTAATATAAGGACCTAACATGCTCCTCTCCTTCAAAAAAGTGTTGTCCTCAACGCTTGAGTAGCTCCGGGTGCTTTTCTATAAAATTCTCATCCTCCCATGTAGAGTCTTTAGTGGGTAAGTTCTTCCATTTGATGAGATACTCTGAATTTGATCGATTTCGTAGCTGTCAAGTTCTTGTTTCCGTGACCGCTTCAGGTTCCAATATGGTTTTTCCTTCCTCATCAAGTTCTGGCAATATTGTTTGAACTGGAAGTTTGTCCCCTATAACCTTTTTTAAGCATGAAACATGGAAAACTGGATGCACTCGCGAAGAAGCATGAAGCTCCAATTTGTATGCCATAGTACCAATCTTTTGCAACACCCTGTAAGGACCATAGTACTTTGGCGATAATTTATTATCCTTCTTAGCTTGCTTGAGGGACATTTGTTTGTATGGTTGTAGCCGTAAAAATACCCAGTCTCCCACATCAAAACTTCTCTCACTGCGATGTTGATCTACTTGTTGTTTCATTCGATTTTGCGCCAAATTTAGGTTATTCTTTAAGAGTTGGAGAACTTCTTGTTGATGCTCGATGTGATCCTCCACTGCTTGAACCCTAGAATTATCTCTTAAAGAAGATGTGATGGACGGTGGATGATATCCATAAAGTGCCACAAATGGGGTCATTTCTGCTGCAGTATGGAATGAAGTGTTATACCACCATTCAACGAGAGGTAACCACTTGACCCATTGTGCTTGCTTATCAGATACAAAACAACCAAGATATCCTTCCAAACATTTATTCACTATCTCTATTTGACCATCAGATTGAGGATGATAAGATCAACTATGAGCTAGTTGAGTACCCAAACAAGAAAATAATTCCGTCCAAAAATTTCCTGTAAAAATGGGATCTCTGTCACTTACAATAATCTTCGGGTTTCCATGTAGCTTTTGAATTGTTTCCATAAATGTAGTAGCAACTGTACTTGCTTTAAATGGATGAGATAATGCACAAAAGTATGCATACTTGGTAAGTCTATCAACTACCACCATGATGACACTCCTTCCTTCGGACTTAGGTAAACCTATGATAAAATCCATTGAAATCTCCTCTCAACGTTGACTTGGAATGGATAAAGGTTGTAGAAGACCGGGGGTCTTAATTGTCTCAACTTTATTTTGCTGGCAAACCAAACGTTCCGCTACAAACTTTTGAATATCAGATTTAAGGCCATCCCAAAAAAATTCTTTCTTCACCCTGTAGTAAGTTTTTAAAAATCCCGAGTGTCCTCCTAAAGGAGAAGTGTGCAATTCCAATAGAATCTTTTGTTTTAGTTGGGACTTCTTGCAAATATATAAGCGATCTTTGTCCCACAAGGAGTCATTTTTCCAACTAAATGTATCAGATGTACTAGGATCTTGCTGCAACTTTTGAATGAGTGTCCACACTTCTTCGTCCTTCTTCCATTCATCCCTTGCTTCAGTTATCCAATATGGTTGGATAATAGAAATGGCACAAAGCAATGCTTCCACCTCTTCATCCTTTTTTGAGAGTGCATCTGCAACAACATTTAGCTTCCCTTTTTTGTAGATGATTTCAAAGTCATAACCCAACATCTTTGTGACCCATTTTCGCTGCTCTTCTGAAGATATTCTTTGTTCCAAAAAGTGTTTAAGACTATCATGATCAGTTTTTACCTTGAAGTGTCTTCCCATTAGGTAAGGTCTCCATTTCTTTAGTGCATGTAGTATTGCCAACATTTCCTTCTCATAAATAGTCTTTTGTAAATACTTTCCTTTGATTGAACGACTTTCAAAAGCAATGGGTCTTCCTTCTTGCATTAAAACAGCACCAATTCCATTTCCTGAGGCATCACATTCCACAATAAAGGTTTTTGTGAAGTCTGGCATAGCTAAGACCGGTGCTAGGCACATTGCCTTTTTAAGATGTTCAAAGGCCTTAGTTGCTTCAGGAGTCCATGAAAATGCATCTTTCTTCAATAATGTTGTTAGAGGTGCTGCTATTCTCCCATAATTCTTAACAAACTTGCGATAATACCCCGTTAACCCGAGAAATCCTCGCAACTTCTTTATGGTTGTGGGGACTTTCCATTCCTTAATGGCTTTAATTTTGTTAGGGTCTACCTTAACACCCTCGTGAGATACAATATGACCCAGATATTCCACCTCTTGTATTCCAAAGAAACATTTGGATTTTTTGCATATAATTTTTTCTCCTGCAATAGTTTGAGCACCCTGTCAACATGTTCAACATGATCCTTCCAAGACTTGTTGTAGATTAGTATATCATCAAAAAATAGTAGCACAAATTTTCTAAGGAAGGGTTTGAAAATGGAATTCATCAACCCTTGAAATGTAGAAGGTGTATTGGTAAGGCCAAAAGGCATGACCAAAAATTCATAATGACCCTCATGAGTTCGAAATGTTGTTTTTGGAATATCTTCAGTCTTCATTCTAATTTGATGATATCCCGAATGAAGATCCAACTTGGTAAAATAAATTGCTCCATGTAATTCATCCAATAATTCATCAATCACAGGAATGGGAAATTTATCTTTAATGGTGAGCTTATTGAGCTCCCTATAATCCGTACACATGCGCCATGATCCATCCTTCTTGTGTACCAATACTACAGGAGCAGAGAAAGAACTTTGACTAGGTTGAATTATACCTGCCTCTAACATTTCTGCAATCATACGTTCAATTTCACTCTTTTGGACGTAAGGATATCTATAAGGCCTGATGTTTGGAGGAACACTCCCTGGAATCAAATGAATAGCATGATCATGATCACGAATAGGTGGGAGTCCTTTGGGAGTTTCAAACACCTTGGAATGATTGTCCAAGACTTGTTGGAGATCTGCAGAAATAGATGATTTTGATGTCGGAACTTCTAGTGAGCATAATTGTGCAATTACTCCTCGTTGTTCTTTCTTTAGAAGCTTTGTCATGACATTAGAGCTTATTATCCTTCCCGGCTTCCCTTCAATACCCCGTAATTCGACTTCCTTTCCTTCTGAAAAAAATTTCAAGAAAAGTTCTTGAAAATTAAAAGCTACCGTCCTCAAAGATTGTAACCATTGTACTCCTAGTACAACATCAGCACCTCCCATAGGAATGGAAAGCATTGGACTAGTCAATACATATTCCCCCATGGTTAGCTTGATATTATGGCATTTTCCAGAGCAATTTATAGTTCCTCCATTTGCAACCATCACTTGACATTCTGGTGTCGGGTATAGGAAACAATTTAATTCCTTGGCTACCTTATAATGAATAAAATTATGGGTGCTACCTGAATCAATCAACACTATTACCCTTTTCTTCTTTATATGTCCTTCTATCTGGAGAGTTTGAGGAGTGGTAATTCCTGCCAGTGCATTACACGATATGGTCGGATTCATTTCTTCCTCTTCTAGGGGTGGTTCCTGGTGTATATCCTCCTCTTGTTCATTTTCTTCTTCTTCTTCACAATCTATGTAAAATAATTTCTTCTCAGCACACTTATGACCTTTAGTGTATTTGCTATCACAACTGTAGCAAAGCCCTTTTGCTCTTTTTTCTTCCAATTGTTGTGGTGTCAACCTTGTAGGTTGTGGAAGTCTAGGAGTAGCAACACTTTCATCTTTATAGATGTGAGTGGTAGGCTTCCTTGTCGCCATAATTTTACATTCAATTTTTCTTGCCAACCTGAATGCCTTCTCCAATGAATCATGTTCCCAAACGCGAACTTCATGTTGGATGTTATCCTTTAAATTCCCTATGAAGACATCAATCTTGTGTTCCTCTGGAATATCAGTTACCCTTATATTCAATTTTTGGAAATCCTCAATGTGCTTCACCACAAAACCCTTTTGTTTGAGATTTATCAATTGGCTAAAGAAGGTGTTTTTTTTTGTATCCTCATAATGTGCTATCATTTCCTCCGTAAAAAGTGACCAAGTGACAATTTTTTTACGGGAGCAAAGCCATCAATACCATACAAATGTATTTTGTTCTAAATGTAAAGTTGCAATGCGTACCTTTTGTGTGTTTTGCACATTGTTGAGATCAAAATATTGCTCCATTTGTAGTATCCATGTTACGGGATCCTTGCCATCAAACTTCCTCATATCCATCTTTGGAATATGGTGGTTCTTCCATCCAACCTTAGAGTTTATGAAATCATGATTAACATTTATTTTGTTCTCATCATGAGTTTCCTCTACTATCTTTTCGCCATTAGGAAACATTTCTTGTATCAACTTTGTCAAACCTTCAATGTCTACTTTTATATCATTCTTCATGTTTTCCATGTTGTCTTTAATTTTTTCATCGATCTTAGCTTCCATGTCATCCATCTTAGCTTCCATGCCCACTTCCATGCCATCCATCTTAGCTTCCAAACCATTCATCTTAGCTTCCACGCCTTTCTTCAAACCATCCATCTTAGTTTCCACGCCTTTCTTCAAAACTTCCATTTCATTTTTTGTTGCTCTTTGCGATAGTGAAATTTGGTGCACTTGCTCTTGTAATTTTGATATCTCATGTTGTGTTTTTTCGTCTTCATGAGTCATAGTGTAGCCTTCTGAAGGCTTAATGGGTGTTGAATTCTTTTTAGGGGGCATTTTAGAACCCAATACTGATATCTATTCTTCAGTATTCCCTTGGAATAAATTCAAACTAATTTTTTTCAAATGAGACTTATGTAATTTGAAAAAAATACTCACCTTTTTCTTGCTTTTGCGGAGCTCGATATTGAAACTGAATTATCTCTGTGATTTCGGATCTTCAATATCTGAAATTCGTCCCTAAAGTAGCCTTTTGAATCTTCTTTCGAATGCCACAGGTCTAACTGATTTGGATTCTTCAAGACAAAGTTATGCCCAATCTCTCACAATGACCTAATTATGGACTGGTTTAGTAGAGATAACTAGTACGACTTGCCACGTGTCACTGTTTCCTTCTTTGTCTCTGAAATTGATATGACGAAAACTACAATCCGTGTACTTGTGGCCACTTTTTACAGAATTCCAATCTGATGCTCAGAGAGAGAGTTATGAAGATTTTCCCACGATCACCTCTTTGAGATGAAATTCGGGAGGCTGAAAAAGCCCTAACTTCCACAGACCATATCTTCGAAAATATTGCGAACCAAGCTCTGAAATTTTGCGACGATGTTTCTCAGGCTTTCGAATTCACACTCTCCAAATTGCCGCTTCTGACCCTTAGTATAAAAAAAGTTATAGCGAAAATTCCGTGCTGACCTTTTTAGGTTAAATTCAAGAGCTTGCAAAAAGCCCTAATTTCCATAGACCATATCTCTGAAAATTTTGCGAACCAAGCTCTGAAATTTTGCGACGACGTTCCTCTAGATTTCGTCTTTGCGCTCTAAAACTTTTAGGTTCTGAAACTTCGTAGAAAAAACGTTATAGTGAAAATGCCACGATGACCTGTTTGGAGCAGCGAAACCCTAGAATCCAAAGCTCTGATACCAGATGTTATGAAACCAGCTCCAAAATAGAAGAAAAGAGAGATCAACGCCTTAGAAATAAGCCACTTCGAGGGGGAAACCTCCAATACATTACATAAATGAACAATTATTGGATAATACAAATGACAAAAACTCTTTTTTATTTATAGGAGTCCATGGGGCCACAATGTAATCCTAGTGGGGCCACAATGTAATCCTAGCCGACCTAACAATTATAATGTAAGGGTACAATAATAACAATATGGGGGTTACAGGGGTACAACAATAACAATAAGGGGATTACACTAACAAGAACAAGGGACTATACTAGTAATATAGGGACCTAACAAACCTGGCCTTGTACTTCTCTATGCTGCCATCTGCAACATACTTGATCTTGTACATCCATCTCGAACCTACAACTGATCTGTCTATTGGTCTAGGCACAACTTCCCAGACATCATTAGTCATGATAGAGATATACTCCTCTATCATGGCATCCACCCAGACCTGATGCTGTACGACATCCTGAAAGCTAGAGTGTTCTTCAACCTTCGATACCAAGGCTTGGTATCTGTCGGGTTGTCTACACTGCCTCTTCTCGGTTTTCGAAGCTCCCATAAACTCTTCTTTGTCACTCAACGTTAGCCGTACTTCTTTGCTGATTCTGCCACTGGTGGTGGGTGGCTCAACCAATTCTTCTTCTTGCTGTCTCATCTGTTGTGAACTATCTGAATTTTCCCCACCTGAGGAAATACTGGTGCTGGTTACGGTGCTCGATCCATATATTTTTCCACCTGCTAGTTCTCCTCCGTGTTGCTGCTAGACAAGAGGAACATCCTGCGACCTCTCTCGATGAGACATCTCTTGGGATTTCCTGAAAGCTCTGTCTTCCATGAACTTTGCATCCCTTTTGACTACAATTTTCCTGCTCCCAGGAATGTAGATCCTATATGCCTTCGAGGTCTCGCTGTATCCTACGAGGTACCCCTTCTCTGCAATCTCATCTATTTTTACTTCGTTTCTCATATGGAATGGGACAGTATGCCACACTTCCAAATATTTTGAAATGACTCACTTGTTGAAATTTGGGTACCAGTGGACAAGTGGTTCCCTAAGGCTTTGATCTTTGGCTTAGGGAAAAGTGTCCAAATGTATTTAACATTTTCTCCTAAAGTGACTTTATAAGTTATAAATTCAAATCTAATTTAAAAGTGACTTTAAGTGATAAAGTTACCAAGTGTAATTTTAAAGTGACTTTAATAAAGTCAATGTGAAAGTAAAAAGTGAAAAGTGACTTTGGAAATAAATGACTAAGAGGGTCTTTATTAAAGTGGGGTGAATTAAAAAATAGTAAGTGAGATTTAAATGCACATTTAATCTCAGCCCTAGATCTAAAGCTATCTCAGCCATGGGATTTAGGGATTTCCCAAAAGTCACTTAGGGTTAGGTTAAAGGAGGAAAAGAAGATAAAAGATCATTCAGTCTTTGATGAGCAGATTGAGAGAAGGAGGAGAAGAGAGCTGGAGAGATTTCTAGGCTTGAGAAAGTGAAGGAGAGGAGCAGTTCAACAAATTCGTACAGTAGAGAGAGGCTGCATGCATTTCGAGGCAGCAGTCTGTACAACATTAAATCGTCACAGTTTTCGAGGCAAATTTCCGTACAGCAGTAGTGGGCACGTTTTTCGAGGTTCAGACAGCAGCAAGGAAGCATAGATTTCAAGGAGGACAAGTAGCAGTGGGCAAAATGCATTCCAAAGCTGAGTTAACACGATTTTTGAGGCTGCTATGATTTTCGTACAGTAGCACGAAATTTCTGGCACGGTTTTCAAGGAGGACGTATAGCATTAAATGCTGTTATCTCCTGCTGTAATAAATTTATGTTATTACCGTTTCGCTGATTTGACACATTTTTCGAGGTGGAGGCAAGCACGAAAAACGAGATAAGTTTATACATTGTTTGCTGGAAATTTTCCTGTATTTTACCAGAAATAAAGAAGAGCTTTCAAACTGGTTTTCCCCAAGAGTTGTAGGGGGTTTTCCAGGGTCATGTTGACAAAAAATCTGCGTGTCATTTTCTGTGTGTGTGGCTGATATATTTTTTGAGTTTTTATTTCTGCATTTTCCAACACTTTAGAAATTTCCAGAATTTGTGTTTTCAGAAAATATTTATTATTTCCAGCGTGTTGAATGTATGGTTATGGGAATGGACATTTAACTACATGGGAGTAATAAGGAGAAACTGATAACTGGGGTTGGGTCAAAATTTCTACATGGTATTGGAGCCTAGTTGGCTGAAAAGTGCAGTTTGGGACAGCAAGCTGATTTTACACACAGAAAACTGAACCTTTACCACAACAATGAAATTTTCAATTTATTAGGACAGCAAGCATGTCTTTGGGCTTGAGGGTGGAGGATAGGTTGGATGGGCATAGCAACTACAGTACATGGAAGGAAATAATGTAGAGCATGATCGAGGAGGCAAAAGTCTGGGGTATAATGGTGCATACCCAACAACACCCTGTAAATGTGCCTACTGATGTTGTTCAATGGCATACTTTAACAAGAAGAATAACAAGGGTAAGAGACTGATTCTGGATGGTATTAAAGACCATTGCATTCTTCATGTGAGAGGAAAGAGACTTGCTCATGAGATGTGGACAGCCTGACCAATCTTTGCTGCAGTAAAGGATGGGAGCAGTTGTAATGGTTAATGGTCCTAAGGGAGAAGCTAAAGGCCATTAAGATGGCAAAGACTGATAGTGTTATTGCATACCTCACAAAGATCACTAATGTGAGAGATGAGTTGGCAGCAGTTGGAGAGGTCATTCCACCCACTGAGTTGGTGCAGATTACAGTGAATGGCCTCCCCAGTACATGGCTGAACTTTGCTGATGGGATTGTTGCATGGGAGACCCTTCCCACTTGGGAGAGGTTGTGGGATGATTGCATACAGAATGAAATCAGAAAGAACCAACTTGGGGTAGCCAAACCAATTGACGAGGATGACAATGTAACATTGTTAGCAGGAGGCAAGAAAGACAAGGGAAAGAAGCAAGCTTCCACAAGTGGTGGTGGGGGCAAAGGCAAAGGTAAAGGTAAAAAGGTGAACAAGGAGAAGGAATATTCCAAGGTGAAGTGTTGGAATTGTCAGAAGATGGGACACTATGCAGTTGTGTGTCCAAAGAAGAAGAAGAAGGGGAAGAACAAGACCATGGCAGCATCAACAGAGATAGAGGACTTTTCGGAGAGATTTGATCGGGAGTTTGGGTTCATTGCTTGTGAGTCCACTAGTGTAGGATCACCTACCACGGAGGTTGAGAGGGAGTGTGCTGTCCCTCCACTAGCGGAGCATCTCCAAGTATGTGGTATGTTGATAGTGGGGTTTCACGTCATATGACAGGAGTCCGTGAGTACTTCTCAGAGCTTTCAGACAGTGGCACTGATATAGAGGTAGTACTTGGAGACGACAGCATTGTTAGAGCAGTCGGTGTGGGGACATTGACATTTGATAGGGAACCCAAACCTCCCTTGAAAGTGTCTAATGTTCTATATGTGCCAGGGATGAGGAAGAACCTTATATTTGTCTCAGTATTGGAGGACAGAGGGCATGAGGTGTTGTTCAGGAGAGGACATGTGCTTATATATCCCATGGGCGCTCCAGCTGATTCAGCTAGAGTGATTGGTGTACGCCATGCAAAGGTGTACAAGTTTGCGTTTCAGCCCCTTTTGGCATTGAGCAGTAGTACTGACAGCAGAGCTAGCAGTTCAGAGCTGCGCGAGATTTGGCATCGCAGGATGGGGCACATGTATCATGGGGCCTTGAGGACATTGCAGGAGATCACTACAGGTGTGCCAGATTTTGGTTCTGATCACATTGATACATGCAGAGGATGTGCTATGGGGAAGTTTGTCAAATCCCCTTTTCCCAGCAGTGACAGCAGATTGATTGGGATACTTGATTTGATTCATACCGATGTGAGCAGTCGGACGTCTCATGTTTCCTAGAGTGGATATGAGTACTATGATTTATTCATTGATGCTCACTCCAGGAAGACCTAGATTTATTTCTTGAAGACCAAGAGTGAGGTCTTCAAGCGGTTTCAGGAGTTCAGAGCTTTTGTGGAGACTCAGATAGGTTGGAAGATCAAGTCCCTCAGGTCGGACAATGGAGGGGAGTACACCCTTGGTGAGTTTGTTGATTATTGTGCGGAGGCAGGCATCAGGAGGGAGTTCACAGTTCCTTACAACCCGCAGCAGAACAGGGTTGCGGAGAGGAAGAACAGATCCATCGTTGGGGCTGCGAAAGCCATGCTACATGATCAGGGGTTACCATTGTTTTTGTGGGCAGAGGCTTGCAACACTGCTGTGTATTTGCAGAACAGGAGTCCACATCGTGCATTGGGGCATGTGACTCCGGAGGAGGCTTTTTCTGGGAAGAAGCCTGATGTTGGACACTTCCATATCTTTGGGAGTATTGCATACTCCTACGTACCCAAGGAGAAGAGGACCAAGCTAGAGCCCACCGCAAAGAAGGGTATCTTTGTGGGTTACAGTGAGACCTCGAAAGCCTTTCGGATTTATATTCTTGCATATAGGAGAGTTGTTGTCAGGCGGGATGTGAAGTTTGAGGAGGACAGGGCTTTCAGGAGGTCATGAGAGTTAGAGTATCTGGATCGGCTAGACCTTCAAGAGCAGCTGAGTCAGTCACAAGGATCCAGTGGGCAAGGATCAGGAGGTACATCGATTACGGTGTCGGGTACATCAATGAGCAGTGGCTGGCAGAGTCAGAGGAGTGGTGCTTCGGGTAGCATGCAGAGCAGTCCGCAGAGCAGTTCACTAGGTAGTCCACTGATGGACAGTTCACACGGTACTTCAGCATCTACAGGTACACGTTCAGGCAGGAGGACAATAGACAAACATTCAGGAGTTCAGGCTTCTGATGAGGATGAGGAGTTTCATTCTCTGGTGGGAGAGGTGTGCTTAGGGAAGAGGAAGCCCAATTGGCTTCAGGATACCTTGAGAGAGGCCACATCTATTGCTGGGTCGAAGGGACCGGCCAGAGAGAGCAGACAACCTGAGAGGTTCTGTAGCTATATGAAAATGGTTGTCAACATCGTTGACTCTGATCCATCTAGCTATGACGAGGCAGCTAGCTAGCAGGTCTGGAGAGAGGCCATGCAAGAGGAGTATTCTTCTATCATGAAGAATGATGTTTGGGAGGTGTTGCCGAGGCCTGAGGGAAAATTCGTGGTTACTTCTAGATGGCTTTACAACGTAAAGCATGCTGCAGATGGCAGCATCGAGAAGTTCAAGGCAAGGTTTGTGGCTAGAGGGTTCTCCCAGGTAGAGGGAGTAGACTATGAGGAGACCTTCGCTCCCATGGCTCAATATACTTCCATTCGCTCCATTATATCGATAGTAGCAGAGATGGATTGGAAGATCCACTAGATGGATGTGAAGATCGCATTTCTCAATGGCTTCATACAGGAGGAGGTGTACATTGAGCAGCCACAGGGCTTTGAGGTGCATGGGAAGGAGTCCCATGTATGCAGACTGAAGAAGGCACTTTATGGTCTGAAGCAAGCTCCTAGGGCTTGGTACTCCAGGATTGATACATACTTGTAGGAGATGGGTTTCACAAAGAGTGATGCAGATCCAAACCTATACTTTATTGTGATAAGTGAGGAGCCTCTCATTCTGGTGCTGTATGTGGATGACTTGGTCATTACGGGTGCAGAGAGAGTCATAGAGGGTTGCAAGAGAGATCTTGCCTCAGAGTTCAAGATGAAGGACATTGGCTTGATGCATTACTTTTTGGGTTTGGAGGTGTGGCAGGAGGAGGGGCATTTCTTCCTGGAACAGGGGGAGTATATTGTGGACATCCTTAGTAGATTCCACATGGAGGATTGTAGACCCACGTCGACACCTATGATCACTAATTGGAAGAAGCTTCATGCTTCAGATTCTGAGTTGGTGGATCACACATTGTATAGACAGCTGATTGGTTCCTTGATGCATTTGGTCAACACTAGACCAGATATATGTTTTGTAGTCAACACGATGAGTTAGTTCATGTGTGAGCCCAAGAGAGTGCATTGGGTTGCTGCAAAACACATTTTGCGGTACTTGCAGGGGACAGTGGATTATGGTCTAGATTATAGACAGGGAGATGGAGTGAGATTAGCAGGGTACACTGATTCTGATTGGGCACGTTGTGCTTTTGATAGGAAGAGCACTTCAGGGTGTTGTTTTGGGTTGGGTTCGGCAGTTGTGTCGTGGTTCAGCTGAAAGCAACAGTCAATAGCATTGAGTTTAGCGGAAGCAGAGTACATGGCAGCCAGTCTAGCTAGTTGTGAGGCCATATAGCTTTGCAAGATGTTGTTGGGCTTATTTGGTCATCCGTTGAGACCTTTAATGATTTACTATGATAATCAGAGTTGCATTAAACGCACGAAGAATCCAGTATTTCATGATAGGTCAAAGCATATCGAGATCATATATCATTTCATCAGAGACTATGTTCAAAAGGGAGCTGTGAAGCTTTAGTATATTCCCACAGATGAGCAGGTAGCAGATATATTCACCAAAGCCTTACCACGGGGCAAGCATGTCTACTTCAGACACAAGATGGGTGTGGTGATGAACACTTTCCTCGGTAAGAGGGAGTGTTGAAATTTGGGTACCAGAGGACAAGTGGTTCCCTAAGACTTTGATCTTTGGCTTAGGGAAAAGTGTCCAGATGTATTTAACTTTTTCTCCTAAAGTGACTTTATAAGTTTTAAAGTCAAATCTAATTTAAAAGTGACTTTAAGTGATAAAGTTATTAAGTCTAATTTCACATTGACTTTATTAAAGTCAATGTGAAATTAGAAAGTGATAAGTGACTTTGGAAATAAATGACTAAGAGGGTCTTTATTAAAGTGGGGTGAATTAAAAAATAGAAAGTGAGATTTAAATGCACATTTAATCTCAGCCCTAGATCTAAAGCTATATCAACCATTGGATTTAAGGATTCCCCAAAAGTCACTTAGGGTTAGGTTAAAGGAGGAAAAGAAAAGAAAAGATCATTCAGTCTTTCATGAGCAGATTGAGAGAAGGAGGAGAAGAGAGCTGGAGAAATTTCTAGGCTTGAGAAAGTGAAGGAGAGGAGCAATTCAGCAAATCCGTACAGTAGAGAGAGGCTGCACGCATTTCGAGGCAGCAGTCTGTGCAATATTAAATCAGCACAGTTTTCGAGGCAGATTTCCGTACAACAGCAGTGGGC
The DNA here is from genome assembly GCA_034641835.2 of Pinus albicaulis. Lineage (NCBI taxonomy): Eukaryota > Viridiplantae > Streptophyta > Pinopsida > Pinales > Pinaceae > Pinus > Pinus albicaulis. Next base: position 1,587,641,728 of record CM076579.1, read on the forward strand.
ACGTTATTCGAGGTCCGTACAGCAACAAGGAAGCATTGATTTCAAGGAGGAGAATCATCAGTGGGCAGCACACATTCTGAGGCTGAGTTGGCATGGTTTTCAAGGCTAAAAGAGGCTGCTGTGATTTCCGTACAATCCGTATAGTAGTACGAAATTTCTGGCACGGTTTTTGAGGAGGATGTACAACATTAAATGCTGTTATCTCTTTCTGTAACAAATTTCTGTTATTACTATTTTGCTGATTTGGCACATTTTCTGAGGTGGAGGCAAGCATGGAAAAAGAGATAAGTCTGTACATTGTTTGCTGGAATTTTTCTTGTATATTTCACTTCTCTGTAAAAGCATTTTCTAGAAATAAAGAAGAGCTTTATAACTGGTTTTCCCCAAGAGTTGTAGGGGGTTTTTCCAGGGTCATGTTGACCAAAAATCAACTTGTCTTTTTCTGTGTGTGTGGCTGATATATTTTCTGAGTTTTTATTTCTGCATTTTCCAGCGCTTTGAAATTTTCAGAATTTGTGTTTTCAGAAAATATTTATTATTTCCAGCTTGTTGAATGTATGGTTATGGGAATGGGCATTTAACTACATGGGATTAATAAGGAGAAACTGATAACTGGGGTTGGGTCAAAATTTCTACATCACTTATGGCTTCTTTCCTATGAAGACACTCTCGGGCGTTGTCTTGCCCCTTAAGCCTTTCTCTTATACTTTTTCGTTGAGACATCAACGACCGTGATTTAATCTCTTATTGACGTCTAAGATTAAAAGACTACTTGATCCACGTCACTTAGAACATTTCATCACATGTGTTTAATTAATTCACTTTAATTTTTCTAATTCCCTAAGTTAGACTGAGGGTCGTCGTTAAAAAAATTAATTATTTTAATATCTCACATATTAGATGAAATTTCTCTAAACTCTTTCTGGGTTTTGGAGGTTTTGTTTGTCTTAGCCCCTCCACAAAATTTTCAGGGCCAGAGCATACCTGATGCTGTCTCAACACTCAAAATATCAACATTGTATAACTTGCTGAAAGCTAGAGGGTTCTTCAACCTTCGCTACCAAGGCTTGGTATCTGTTGGATTGTCTACGGTGCCTCTTCTCGGTTCTCGGAGATCCTATAAACTCTTTTGCGTCCCCCAGTGCTTTCCGTACTTCTCTGCTGATTCTGCCACTAGTGGTGGTGGTTCAGCCAGTTCTTCTACTTGTTGTCTCCCCCGCTGTGAACTATCTGAATTTTCCCCACCTGAGGAGCTCGATCTAGATGTCTGTCCACTTGCTGGTTCTCCCCTTGGCTGCTGGTGGACAAGAGGAACATCCTCTGACCTCTCTCCAGGAGGCATCTCTTGGGATTTCCTGAAAGCTCTGTCTTCCATAAACTTTGCATCCCTTTTGACTACAATCTTCCTGCCCCCAGGAATGTAAATCTTGTATGCCTTCAAGGTCTTGTTGTATCCAATGAGGTACCCCTTCTTTGCAGTCTGATCTAGTTTTCTTTGTTTCTCATTTGAAATGTCACAGTATGCCACACTTCCAAATATCCTGAAATGACTCACTTTTGGCTTCTTTCCTGTGAAAACACTCTTGGGTGTTGTCTTGCCTAAAGCCATATGCGGAGTCCTATTTTGGATATATATAGCTGTGTTGCATGGTTCAACCCATAAGAATCTAGGCAGATCCTGATCATACAACATGGCTTTCGCCGCCCCAACAATGGTCCTGTTCTTTCGCTCTGCAACCCCATTTTGCTCCGGATTATACGAAGTTGTCCAGTTAGTCTTGATGCCATCTCTTTCGTAGAAATCTGTGAAGTCCTTACCTGTGTACTCTCCACCATTATCTGAGCACAAACGTTTTATCTTCTTCCCTGTCATGTTCTCAACTAGAGCTTTGCATTCTCTGAACCGATCAAAGACCTCATCCTTGGTCTTCAAGAAGTAGATCCAAGTTTTCCTGGAGTGGTCATCAATAAAGGTGACGAAGTATTCACCACCATTAAGAGCTCTGGTAGACATTGGTCCTCAAATATATGAGTGTATTAGCCCTAATACACTTGGATCCCTCTTGTTGCTTCTAGAATATGCTGCTTTCGCGTACTTCCCTATTGCGCATCCTCTGCACATGTCATCATGCTTGGTACTCAAGACTGGAACTCCCGAAATAGTTTAATCTGGAAGTTCATCCTTTCTTCTTGATAACTCGAGAAATATTGTCGAACCCCAGTCATATGTGCTGAAGTCCCACTATCAATGTACCAATCATCAACTGATGTTGAAGTAGATAAACAAGCAAATTCCTCTTCCAACCTAGAAGATAATTCTGATATGTCATGATCTCCCATCATGCTTTTTCCTTCTCCGGCAGCCCTTGCAGGAAATTGCGTAACACTTATGGGGTTTGATTTGCTGTTAAGATACAACACCACGACTTCCCCTCAACGCAGATTCTTTGCCTGATCTAGCTCTGATACGATGTGAAAATTTCTAAAACGAAATTCTACTATAGTATCCGATATTATTTCTCCTACTTATTATTCAACAAGAAGTTATTTACAGAAATTGCTTCAGTAAATTTTGAAATAAATTCAACTGCAGTCTTCACAAATAAAATGTTGAGCAAAATATAAAGAAATACAAGCATATGAAAGACAATTATTTTTGGACAATTGTCCTCGGAAAAACTCAATGCGGGAAAACCGGTGTAGCAGATGAGGGTTTCTTTTATTATTCTTCAGCAAAAAACTCTTGTATGGAAAATGACTAGCAGAACAGAAGAGAAATATTACGAGAAATTTACAATCAAATTTCTCCCTTGCTTTTCAGAGAATTTCTGACCCTAGAGAGCCTCTGAGTCTCTCTGTGTCTCACTGCGTCAGCCTCTGCGCAGTGGCTATGCAGTTCCAGTGTCACAACTCCTGCACTGTCACTGCCACTACATCACTGCCTCTACGCAGTCCTTCCTCTGCGTTGCTTCTCTCTGTCGGATTCTGTACACTCAGCCCTTGCCGACCCCTCTCTCTCTCCATCTTGCAACTCTCCCTCTGAATCAATTTCTCGTGCCGAAATCCAGCTAGTGAGAAAATCGATCTTCTTGGGCAACTAAGTATCTGCCTTGGTGTGTCTTACAAATGACCCTCAAGTCTTCCTTTATAGTATTCTCGTTGAGACTTCAACGACAGAGATTAGATCTCCAATCAACGGCTACGATTACATTTTGACTTGATCTTCTTTTTCTAGAAGATTCACCCACAATTTACATTAATACTTATTAATTGTTTTAATTTCCTAAGTTAGGCTTAGGGTCCTCATTAAAAATAATTAAATTTTCTTATAAAATTGTTTATGGGTGGAATTTCCCAAAATGATTTCTGGGTTATTTGTAATGCATGTGTCTAAACCTCTGCACAAAATTTGAGACTTAAAGCACATCTGATGCTACCAAAAATCAAAATTGGATTCTCAGGGAGTTTGATATAACTCTGATTATCACAGTAAATATTGGTCGCTTCCATCCTCTTCCTGAAAAAACTCACAAGCTACTTTCTAAGCCATATAGCTTCGCACGTTGATGTGTTGGCTGCCATATATTCTGCTTCCGCTGAGCTCAGAGCTACCGACTTCTTCTTCTTGCTGCACCAAGAGATCATACCTGATCCAACGCTAAAGCAGTATCCTTAGGCAAGGTTACTTGGGAGCAGGAGCGGGATCGACATTTTCAGAAGCTCCCAGTCCGGGAGCGAATTTTATATAATATATATATTTTGATGCATATATGTCAACAAAAGCATGTAGAATGATGAATTAGACATAAAAGACATAAAAACATAGATTGAACCATATAACATCAATCATCTAGAAGTTATAATATTCATCAACCACATCCAAAAGTTAGAAACATACAACATATTGACTCTTGAGTCTCATGATTCATCAATCTTAAAGTTTCAAGCTTTCAAAATTCAATATATAACATTTATCATCATTGATTCATTGATCACCATAGTTGTACTTGTAAGCTAAGTGTAAACATTACAACAAAGAATATTTACATGAAATGAAATGTTATACAATGAAACGAAATGAAACAACTTTCAAATTTCATGAAGCATCATATTCATAATTCATAATGAGTTATCAACTTATAATTGCCAACTTCAAAGTTTCAAACTTAAAAATTAAGTTGTCATATATTGTTTACAAAAAATATCATAATAAATATGAAAGAGTCAAGTTTCAACAGTTATAAAAAGTTAGAAACTACTAGAAACTAGAAGAGACTAGTAAATCTATCTTATCTATTTCTTGGCCTCTTTCACGAGAAATGTATAATTTTTGAGAATATCGTGGTAATGGTGGTCTTCTAGCAGTCTCCTCCCGCATATTACCACGACCATAACTAGAAGGCACATGCCCTCCAAGTGAGGATGTAGGTGGAGGCGACGTCAGCAAAGGAACAGTAGTTGGAACTCGAACATGGGCACTGGGACTGCTAATGGATGGTGGGTGTGGCGGTGGCATGGTTGTTGTTGCTTCATCCTCATCTCTCAAAAGTTCTGCGTCCAATTCTTCTAGATGTATGGTGCCATCCTCCAAATTACCGTTCTTTGGATTGTTGTCCCAAACTTTATATGATAGATCCTCGTAAGCTCGATCATTGAGTCTGTTTCTTCTCACATTATGGATGAAGCTGTAGGTGCTCCAACACCTCTCTGCAGAAGAAGTATTTACAACCTGTGAGAGAACTGTTTTTGCCAATTTTGGAAAAAGTTTCATGCCGCCATATGCTTCCCACCATGTGAGAGCATCAAATCTGTCTCTATCATCCATTGCATGCAAAGAACCAAACAAACCAGTGCAACTGAAGTATCTTCCTAATTTAAGGCGCAAATTAGCACACTCCTCCCTGTCAGGGACCAACTTGTCTAATGCTTTCATATATCCTTCTTGTACCTCTGGATCTGTATGAGGTTTGATCCTATCCCCACCCCCAGGTGCAGGTTGGCCCAACCAAGATGGAGAGTAGTATTTTGGCATAAGGATATACGCCAAGGCATGTTGTGGAACATTAAGTTTATTCCACTGTGCACACACACAATTGTGAATTATTGAATACAAGTTGGGATCATTTTCCTTAACAACATCTTTTATTTTCCCCAACATGCTATCCATCTGCTCATACACCTTCCCAATCACTGGTTTATCTATAACTGCAAAGCGAATCATGCTATAAATGGGTTTGGTGAAATTCAAAATTTCCCTCACAGATGCCCGAAATAGACCATCAAGAGCAGTTTCCTGCACCTGTTGAAAACCTTGCCTGTCAACTATTGTTGTTTCCATGTCCTTTCTAGTGTGGACTTGATACCATGCTAGTCAATGACTCTCTTACCTTCAAAAAGCACCTGAAGGTGAGGTAATAGCTAGCAAATCTAGTCTTTGCAATCTTCAACAACTCCAATCTTGAGTGACTGCGGAAAAGCCCATGGGTATTGCTATGATTTATAATAAATCTTATCATTTTTTTGCCTCTCTAGTACAAATTGCCAATCCTTTTGTATTGATGTTGTTTGTTTTTAATTATATCATGCATGAAAAGTTTCATTGTGTGAACCAAACACCCAGACGAAAATATGTTAGGGTATTTATCCTCAATAATTGCTTCCACTGCCTTACAATTAGCAACATTATCAGTGATCACTTGGACGACATTGTATGGCCCAATACGTTCAATTGTGTTAAGTAATGGTTCCGCAATGTTGATGTCGGTCTTGAACTTATCTGAGTAATCATATGATGAAAGGAAGAATGCACCACTAACATACATAACAAGAACACTTATCAATGGCTTGCCTTTTACATTTGTCTATCCATCAGATACAATGGACACCCCATGCTCATTCCAAGAACTTGTCATTCTACTCAAAGAATGAGTTATTTTTGCTTTTTCATGATCAAGACCCACGGTTCTAGCCTTGTCATACCTAGGGCTCTTGTATCCTTTGGGGGCATCATTAATGGCAGAAACCATTTCATGCCAATAAGGTGAGTGAAGAACATTGAATGGTACCCCACATGCATAGAGTAACCGGTTATTTTTTGAATCCACATCATTCTTAGACCCTTCGTCAAGGAAATCTGATATGGTTCTACACCTTAGAGAGATGTTTGTTCCTGTGCCAGGTGTGCCTCCATATCCACTGCCATGGGTGGAAGTTGATGGACTTCTGTGTGCATGATGTGATGGTGGATTAGGTTCTAAGAACCCTTAGATATTTTAGATTTGTATTGGGCTTCCTCCTCTTCCCTTATGTATTTGGTTCTATCTGTTGCTGACACACTTACACAAGTTTTGATTCCTACTTGTTTATCTCTATCCCATGGCCTTTTCCCATAAAGGTGCCTTTTGGCATAGGTGTAGAAACTTGTGTATTGTTTATTGCAATGGGGACAAAAAAATTTAGTGGTTCCACCCCCTTTCCCTACTTCAGGCCTAGTAACATATTTCCACAATGGTGTTTGGCCAATTTTAGTTGGTGTGGTCTCATCATCTCCTCTCTCCCCTTCCTCCTCACCAAGGTACTCCTCTTCGGGATTTTCATCAAATCCACTATAACCCACTTCTTCATCCTCCTCTTCTTGAACAACCCTCTTTATTCTACTCTCCAACACCATAATAACCAAAAAAGGAACCAACACGAAGAAAATGTGATAGCTAAAATGGTGGACTGGCGCTAAGGAGAGCTGGTCTCACTGTTTTCTGTCTATTCATTCACTGAGGGAACCTTCACAGTTCTCTTGGTTCCGTTTCATTCATTAAATATGTAATACATGAATAATGGAATACAATAATCAAATATTATATATTCCCTTATATAAGATTCTCCTTGTTCCTTTTAATAACGCACTCCGACTATTATGCCTCCATTAACCACTTAACTATTATTTCATTCCCCCTTTTCGGAATAGTGGAGCTAAGTGTAATAGCCCGACGTTCAAACCCCATTCAACAATTATCTAAGGGCTAACTTAATACAATGCACCAACCTTCAGACTTATATTATTAGCCCATTAACACTATCAACGTGACATTTTACAACACATTGCGCCCACGGGCCCCACACATCAAACTTATTAAATGAACGGTTTTCAATGTAAGTCAATGGGCCATACCTTGACTTATCCAACGTGCGGCTTGTTGCGCGATCACCGTCAGATCTCTCGCCCTCCAGATCGAACGCCTCAATTGGATATCGCATTTTTTTTCGAACTGAGGTTTAATACCTGAAAGTTGCGCGATATGTGTGGTATTGCCACGACGACGTGGCACAATTATATTGGATCGCGTTGTTATTCCTAAAACCGCTTCGAGCCCCAAGGGTGGTGCGAAATAGGTGGTATGGGTTCTCAAAATCACCGATCGGTATTTGAACAGTGCTTAACTCGGGTTCGCACTGTATTTTAACACATTTCCCCGACTTAACCCCTCACGCTATCTCTGGGGTTAATCCCAACAGTATCGCTCCGCCAACAACAAAACAACGGTGCTCACACTAATAGATAGAGTTCGATATTGGTGAATTAACAAAGCCTGGTCACGATTTCGTCCTCCCACAAAGCTTACTTCCAACCTTCCCCAAAACAGAACAACACACTCAACTTATTCACCGAGAGTAAGAGTTCATGGACAGACAGAGAGGAATAAGGAACTTCACACAGAGCGGTTCTTTTCAAGTTACACACAGAAACATTCTAATCGAAGGAATGAATCCTTCGGGAGAATTGTCAAAAACACACAGAGAACCACAATTTCACACTTTTTATTAAACTAGAGAGCAAAAACCTCTCGATTCAGTGTTCTCTGCAAATTCCCCCCTTTTCTCTGTATCAGGGGTGTACATTTATGGATTATTACATGACTATTTGGTTCCTCCTCGAGGACCGTTTTATTCTTAAATAAAACAAAAGCCTAATTACATTCTATCAACAGAAACCAATTAGACTGACACGAATGAACCTATTCGACTTCTACAGTTACTAAACTAGCCCTAACTGCAATAGACAGCTAAGGTATTGACACCTTCTTGTTACATTCTGAGTGATTTCGAACTCCTCCCAGCCACAACATGTGGACAATTCTCCTACATTGCTGGCTAGTGTCCAATGCCCCTGCATCAGACTCCTGAGGGAAATTTTCTTCATGGACTCCTGTCCATGAGCTCTTTCACAGAACTGCCTATCTTCTGCAACATCACTTCAGTCATCCAAGAGGCATCTTCATCTGGCTAGTCCTTCCACTTGATCAAATACTGGAAATACTCTTGTCCTCTAGTCTTCTTGAACACTTTCTTGTCCAATATCTTCTCTGGATGCAATGGCTGTGCTGGAGGTAACTGCTTTACCCATTCAATCTGTTCCTTTTTTGCTGGTCCTTCATCTGTGCCACCATCTTCATACCTGTACAAGTCTGCAACATTAAATATGGGAGATATTCCAACATCAGGAGGCAATTCAATTTCATAGGCATTAGCAGAAAATTTTCTCAGTATCTTGCATGGCCCTATCTTCTTGAACTTCAACTTGTTATATTGCTTCTTTCGGAATCTTTCCTTCCTCAAGTGTGCCAAAACCAAGTCTCCAACTTCAAAATTGACTTCTCTTCTGCTCAAATCTGCTCTGCCTTTGTATTTGATGCTGTTGCCTTGTCGCTGCTGTTTCACCTGCTCATGTATTGCTTGGATCTCTGAAGCAAATTCTTCTCCATCAACACTCTTCATTTCTGCTCTTCCCAAGTCCCTCAGTTCAGATATTCCTCTCGGGTGCATTCCATAGACAATATGGAATGGGCTCTGTCCTGTACTTCTGTTTGGTGAATCATTGTATGCATACTCTGCCTGTGGCAAAATATGATCCCACTGTTTAGGATGCTCTCTTGCAACGCTTCTCAAAATATTTCCGAGACTTCTATTTACTACGTCAGTTTGCCCATCAGTCTGAGGATGATAACCTGAGCTGAAGCTCAGATTGGTACCAAGCTTCTTCCACAATGTCCTCCAAAAATGGCCAACAAATCTAGTGTCCCTGTCAGAAACAATACTCTTGGGCAACCCATGCAGTCTAACAAATTCTTTGAAAAACAAGTTAGCAACATGAGTAGCATCACTGGTTTTATAACATGGAATAAAATGTGCCATCTTGGAAAATCTGTCAACTACAACAAATATTGCATCATTCCCTCTCTGTGTCTTGGGCAATCCCAAAACAAAATCCATACTCACCATATCCCAAGGCCTGTTTGGAATAGGAAAAGGAATGTACAATCCTGCATTCTAGCTTCTCCCTTTTGCATATTGACAAATCTTGCAATTCTTCACAAACTTTTCCACCTCTGTTCTCATCCTTGGCCAATAATAAAAATGACTCAGCTGCTCATAAGTTTTATCAGTACCAAAGTGTCCAACAAGTCCACCACTATGCTTCTCCTTGATCAAATTCTCCCTCATGGAACATTTTGGTACACACAATTGGTTTCTTCTGAACAATAAGCTCTCCTGCAAGAAATAATCCAACCACTGGCTTCTATTTGTCAAAACAGGTTTGCAGCATGCTTCAAATGCTTCTTTAAAATCTGAATCTGTTTTATAAAGTTCCTTAAGAAAATCAAATCCTACAACTTCAAATTGGTTTTCTTGAACAAGCATGTTTCTCTTACTCAAGGCATCAGCTACTTTATTTGCTTGGCCACTTATATGCTTCAAAACAAAATTAAAACTCTGGAGATATTCAATCCATTTGGCATGCTTATGATTCAATTTGGGCTGCTGCATAATATACTGTAAGGCATGATTATCTGAATACAACACAAATTCCTTAGACATTAAATAATGCCTCCACTTCTTCAGTGCCGGCACAATTGCATAAAATTCCTTTTCATAAGAGGAATACTTTCTCCTTGTATCATTCAACTTCTCACTGAAATAGGCTACAGGCCTATCATCTTGACTCAACACAGCTCCAATAGCTTCTCCACTGGCATCACAGTTCACTTGAAATGGTTTGCTAAAATCAGGCAATACTAGAACAGGGTTTTTATTTATCTTCTGTTTCAAAAGCTTAAAGTTCTTTTCTGCTTCAGCAGTCCATTTGAATGGCTGTTTGTCCTTCTTTATTGTTTCAATAATGGGTGCATTAATCTTGCTGAAATTTCTTATGAATTTTCTGTAAAAACTGGCAAGTCCATGGAAACTTCTTACCTCAAAAACACTTCTTGGTGAAGGCCACTCCACAATTGCCTTGACCTTTTTTGGATCCATCTTCAGTCCTTCAGCAGAAACAACAAAACCCAAATACACCAACTCTTCCTTCATGAATGAACACTTCTTTAAATTTATCAGCAGCTTCTCCTGATGTAACTTCTTCAAGACATAATTAAGATGCCTTAAATGTTCTTCCTTTGTTTTGCTAAAAACTAATATGTCATCCAGATACACTATAACAAATTTACCAATAAATTCCCTTAACACTTCATTCATGAGCCTCATAAAAGTACTAGGTGCATTTGCTAACCCAAAAGGCATTACCAACCACTCATACAGTCCTTCATTTGTTTTAAAGGCAGTTTTCCATTCATCACCCTCCTTTATCCTAATCTGATGATATCCACTTTTCAAATCTAATTTTGAAAAATACTTTGCTCCACTCAAACAGTCCATTAAATCTTCAACTCTTGGCAAAGGAAATCTATACCTGATGGTTATTTTGTTGATTGCTCTTGAATCAGTGCACATTCTCCAGCCTCCATCTTTCTTTGGGCTCAGTACTGCAGGTACTGCACATGGACTCAAACTCTCTCTGATCAGACCTTTGTCAACCAATTCCTGCACTTGCTTCCTGATTTCTTCATTCTCTGTGGGAGTCATTCTGTAGGCTGCTTTGTTTGGCAGATTTGATCCTGGAATAAAATCTATCTGATGGCTGATTTTTCTTACAGGTGGCAATTCATCAGGGAAATCATCCACAACAATATCACAATAATTGTCCAGCATCTCTTGAATTTCAATTGGCAAATCAGAAATCTTTGTAGAAGTAAGCACTACTTTAGGTTTGCAGACTAAAGCAAGACTTACCTCTTCTTCTTCAATCTGCTGTAGATACTCTTTCCCACTCAGCAATAAAGTCTTTGGATCAGACTTTCTGTTTGATGGTTCTCCTTCCTCCATAGGTATCAATGTGTGATGCACTCCATCCTTGAAGAACTTGTAAGTGTTCTTCTTCCCATCATGTACTACTGCTCTGTCATACTGCCAAGGTCTGCCTAGCAGTATGTGACACACATCCATAGGCATCACATCACACATGACCTTGTCTTTGTAGCTGCCCATCTGCAACTCTATCTCACATTGCTCCTTCACAATGAGCTGGTGTCCTTTATGTAGCCATGACACCTCGTAGGGTGTTGGATGCTCTCTTGTCTTCAACTTTGGTTTCTCTATCACCTCTGTAGAGACCAAATTGTCTGTGCTGCCACTATCAATGACCAACAGCATTTCCCTTGGACCTTGCATACACTCCTAAACAAAGTCTTCCTCTGAGCTGGTTCAGCAACTTCTTTTGCTTGCTTCAACAGGACCTTATTGACCACCAAAGATTCTCCCTTCTCTGGCAGAATTGCCTCTTCAGTTTCAGACAGCCTTGCTGCCTCTTCTCCAGCCTGAGCAACAATAGTATTTCTCTGGCCTGTGCCCACATGCTCTGGGCATTCATAGTGTTTATGTCCCACCATGTGACATCTCTAACACCTCACTTCTCTTCCTCGGCCTCTGCCTCCTCTTCCTCTGTAGCAACCCCTTCTGCCCCTAGCATCACCCTCTGTGGATGCATTCTGAGGTGCGCTGCTGCTAGCTCTATCTTTTGGTGTTGTAGACCTTCCTTTACCACCCTGACTTCCCTTTCCTCAGAAAGTACCTCTTCCTTTGGCAGACTGCTTTCTCAGGAGTTTCTCTTCAGCTTTCAAGGCCATTTGATAAGCCTCTTCAACTGTCTTAGGAGACAGAATACCTATCTCATCTTGGATCTCCAACTTGAGACCATTCACATACTTGGCAACCTTCTCTGCTGTGTCCTGGAATTGTCCAGCTCTTATACTCACTCTATAAAACTCTTTTGTGTATTCTTTCATTGTCAGCAATCTCTGTCTCAGGTTCTGCATTTGTCTAAACAATGTAAGCTGATAATCATTGGGCAAGAACTTACCTCTCAGTTTTGCCACCATTCTGGTCCAACTTTTGATTGGTTGTTTACCAGCTCTCCTTCTCTTTGCTTGCACTGCATCCCACCAAAGTGCTGCATGTCCCTTCAACTTTGTCATTGCAAACTTGACTTTTTTGTCTTCACCCATTTCTTCATAATCAAAACATTTGTTCATCTCATTGATCCAGTCTATCAGTTCCTTTGGATTCAATCCTCCTGCAAAACTTGACACTTCAAGTTTTCGCTTGAATGTAGACCCCAGAATAGAGTTAAAGAGTCTCAACTTAGGAGGAATCTCAATGTTCTCTCCTGCTTCTTCTTCAGGTTCAGGTTCACTGACATCCTCAGGGTCTCTTGGGAGTCCCAATTCCACCGCATCCAATCTGGCTTGGACCCTCTGCAAGGTTTCCAATACTTCTGCATTGGCAACTGACCTGCCTCTTCTTCTGCCAGCACTTCTGACAACTCGGACAACCATGTTGGAATTCTTCTTCTGGTTTTTGGAAGTCAGTTCAGTCTTTTCAAATGTCTTGAAATCTTCTCTGATACCACAAATGATAGCTAAAATGGTGGACTGGCGCTAAGGAGAGCTGGTCTCACTGTTTTCTGTCTATTCATTCACTGAGGGAACCTTCACAGTTCTCTTGGTTCCGTTTCATTCATTAAATATGTAATACATGAATAATGGAATACAATAATCAAATATTATATATTCCCTTATATAAGATTCTCCTTGTTCTTTTTAATAACGCACTCCGACTATTATGCCTCCATTAACCACTTAACTATTATTTCATTCCCCCTTTTCGGAATATTGGAGCTAAGTGTAATAGCCTGACGTTCAAACCCCTTTCAACAATTATCTAAGGGCTAACTTAATACAATGTAACAACCTTCAGACTTATATTATTAGCCCATTAACACTATCAACGTGACATTTTACAATACATTGCGCCCACGGGCCCCACACATCAAACTTATTAAATGAACGGTTTTCAACGTAAATCAATGGACCATACCTTGACTTATCCAACGTGCGGCTTGTCACGCGATCATCGTCAGATCTCTCGCCCTCCAGATCAAACGCCTCAATTGGATATTGCGTTTTTTTTCGAACCGAGGTTTAATACCTGAAAGTTGCGCGATATGGGTGGTATTGCCACGACGACGTGGCACAATTATATTGGATCGCATTGTTATTCCTAAAACTGCTTCGAGCCCCAAGGGTGGTGCGAAATAGGTGGTATGGGTTCTCAAAACCACCGACCGGTATTTGAACAGTGCTTAACTCGGGTTCGCACTGTACTTTAATTTTTAACACATTTCTCCGACTTAACTCCTCACGCTATCTCTGGGGTTAATCCCAACAGTATCGCTCCGCCAGCAACAAAACAACGGTGCTCACACTAATAGATAGAGTTCGATATTGGTGAATTAACAAAGCCTGGTCACGATTTCGTCCTCCCACAGAGTCTACTTCCAACCTTCCCCAAAACAGAACAACACACTCAACTTATTCACCGAGAGTAAGAGTTCATGGACAGACAGAGAGGAATAAGGAACTTCACACAGAGCGGTTCTTTTCAAGTTACACACAGAAACATTCTAATCGAAGGAATGAATCCTTCGGGAGAATTGTCAACAACACACAAAGAACCACAATTTCACACTTTTTATTAAACCAGAGAGCAAAAACCTCTCGATTCAGTCTTCTCTGCAAATTCCCCCCTTTTCTCTGTATTAGGGGTGTACATTTATGGATTATTACATGACTGTTCGGTTCCACCTCGAGGACTGTTTTATTCTTAAATAAAACAAAAGCCTAATTACATTCTATTAACAGAAACCAATTAGACTGACACGAATGAACCTATTCGACTTTTACAGTTACTGAACTAACCCTAACTGCAACAGACAGCTAAGGTATTGACACCTTGCTGTTACATTCTGAGTGATTTCGAACTCCTCCTAGCCATAACATGTGGACAATTCTCCTACATTGCTGGCTAGTGTCCAATGCCCCTGCATCAAAATGGCAGGCCATATAGGCATGATGTTTCAAGTTTTTAGCCTGCCAAAAAATGGAGGAATGCCAAATCGGAATGGGAAGGAGAGAATAAAACATTTTCAATTTTTCATTTTGCAAAAAAATAAAATGCAACATCTAAAAAATAGTAATTCTAGATTAGAGTGTAGATCCTACCTCTTTGGCCTTCAATCCCAAGCTCTAATATCCCTTGCAAGCTCCTCTCTCTTGCTCTCTCCAAGATCCAAGATCCTTGCTCTCTCTTCCTCTCTCCAAGCTCTCCTCTCCCTCGCTATCTCTTGCTCTCAAATTGAGAATGATGATAATGATGGAGAGGGAGGGATTTTTATCTCCCCCCTCGCGGCCGCGTGACATATACCCTTGGGTGGGAGAGAAAATTTGAGGGAGGAGCGATCGCTCCCTCCTTGAAAAATTCTCTCCTAGAGCGTTTTTTTTAAGGAGGGAGCGATCACTCCCTAAAACACTCCTTGAAAACTAGGGAGTGTTTTTTGGACCTTGGGAGCGCGCTCCCTAAATTCGCTCCCAAGGGGAGCGATTTCGAGAGCGCACTCCTGAGGTCACTCCCTATGCGCTCCCGATCGGAGCACACTCATGAGGTCACTGCCTATGCGCTCCTGATTGGAGCGCAAATTGGGAGCGGGTTTAGGGGGGGGGGGGGGGGGCGGCGCTCCCCCGCAACCCTGTCCTGAGGTACTTTTCCGGTCTACTGAAATTCTTGCCCAATTTGCATCTGTGAATCTGCTCAATCTGACGTCATCTCCTTAGGTGTATTTTAGCCCATATCCGACTATTCCACACACATATCTAAGAATGTGCGTAGTTGCTGCCCAATGTACCCTTTTCGGTTCCACCATGAACTGACTAAGGGTGTTGACAGTGAACCAAATGTTTGGCCTAGTGTTGACCAAATACATGAGCGACCCAATGTGCTATCTGTACAAGGTGGGGTCCACTTCCTTGTCTCCTGATGCATCTATTTTCTTCCAGTTGGTGATCATAGGCGTTGCCATGGATCGGCAATCCTGCATTCTGAATCTCTGTAGCATATCTTCCTTGCCCATAGAAGATCTCCCCATTCTTCTACCAAACTTCCAACCCTTGAAAATAATCCATCAACCCCATATCCTTCATGTCGAATTCTGCTTAAAGATTCTTCTTGCAGTCCTTTATGAGCCTTGATGACCCTGTTAGGAACAAGTCATCTACATATAATACTGGAATGAGTGGCTCATTCTCCACCATCAGATAGTAGAGATTGGGATCGACATCACTCTTGATGAATCCCAACTGTTGCAAGTAATGATCAATCCGACCATACCACACTCTCGGTGCTTGCTTGAGCCCATACAGGGCTTTCCTTAACTTGCATTCCTGAGTTCTCTTTTGATGAGTCTCGAAGCCTTCAGGTTGTTCTATATACACCTTTCTTCTATCACCCTGTTCAAGAATGTTGTATTGACATCCATCTGGTGAATCCTCCATCCCATGTGAGCTGCTAGGGATATAACAGATCTAATAGAGATATATCTAGCTACTGGTGCGAAGGTCTCCTCATAGTCTATTCCTTCTTTTTGTGCATACCCCTTTGCCACAAACCTAGCCTTGTACTTCTCTACACTGCCATCTACAGCGTACTTGATCTTGTAGATCCACCTTGATCCTACAGTTGATCTATTCTATGGTCTAGGTACCACTTCCAAGACATCATTCGTCATGATAGAAATGTATTCTTCTACCATGGCATCCACCCATACCTGGTGCTGTACGACTTCCTGAAAACTGGAGGGTTCTTCAACCTGTGCTTCCATGGCTAGGTATTTGTCAGGCTATCTACGTTGCCTCTTGTTGGTTCTAGGCGCTCTGACAAACTCCTCAGCGTCCCTCAACGTCTGTTGTACTTCCCTATTGGTTCTACCACTAGTGGTAGGAGGATCAATCAAATCCTCATGTTCCTGTTGTTCCATTTGTTGAGAACTACTTGGATTTCCTACTCTTGAGGAAACACTGGTGCAGGTCACTGTACTTGATCCTGGTGTCTATCCTCCTGCTTGTCCTCCCTGTCGCCCTTGCTGCTGTTGGACTAATGGAACATCTGCTGATTGATTTTTTGCTGGCATCTCTCGAGATTTCCTAAAAGCTCTATCTTCCATGAACTTTGCATCTCGCCTTACTACAATTTTTCTGCTGCTAGGAATGTAGATTCTGTATGCTTTTGAGGTCTCGCTATACCCTACGAGATACCCTTTTTCTGTAGTCTGATCCAACTTACTACGCCTCTCGTCTGGAGATGCCTCAACTTCGACTTTTTCCCTATGAAGACCCCTTTAGGTGTTTTCTTCCCCAATGCGTTGTGAGGAGTTCTGTTTTGAATATACACCACTGTGTTGCATGCCTCTGCCCATAAGAATCTAGGCAAGTCCTGGTCATACAACATAGCCTTTGCCACCTCGACGATTGTTCTATTCTTCCGCTTCGCTACTCCATTCTGCTGTGGATTATATGGAGTTTTCCTCTCTCTTTTGATGCCCTCCTTTGCGCAGAAATCTGTGAAGTCTTTATTCGTATATTCTCCACCATTATCTGAACGCAATACCTTTATCTTTTTCCCTGTCATGTTTTCTACGAGAGCCTTGAACTCTTTGAACCGATCAAAGACCTCATCCTTGGTTTTAAGAAATAGATCTAGGTTTTTCTAGAGTGATCATCAATAAAGGTGACAAAATACTCGCCACCGCTAAGAGTTCTTGTGGAAATTGGGCCACAAATAGCTGAGTGTATCAATCCCAATACACCTCTTGCTCTGTTGTCACTTCTGGGAAAAGTTTCCTTAGCGTACTTCCCTAGTACGCATCCTCTGCATACATCATCATGCTCCGTACTGAGGACTGGAACTCCTGTAATAGTCTCTCAGAGTATCCTCAGTGCTCCATGGTGTAACTGTCCCATTCACCTATGCCATAGTTCATTCAACTCCTTTTCACCATTATGATTATTGCCTATCATTTCCATTGGAGACTCGAGTTGCAATCTATACAATTTGTTGCTTCAAGCTCCAATTTGTCTCATCTTCTTCCAGTTGGGATGTTTGACATACACCTTCCTTCCAATGAAGTATACAGCATACTGGTTGTCCTGTAACTGGGACATTGAAATTAGATTCATTCCTAATCCTGGCGCATGTAGCTCATTAGTGGCTCTGACGTCGGTTCCTGCTTTCGTCTGAAAGGCTATGGTGCCTCTCTCCACTGGAGTACACTTCGTTTTGTTTCCCATAGTGATTTGGAAGTCCATTTTCTCTTCTTGATAGCTAGAAAAGTATTCTCGTACTCTAGTCATGTGAGCTGAAGCCCCGCTATCAATATACCAAACACTTGTCGATGCCGAACCTGACAAACAGGCGAATTCTTCTTCCAATCTGGAAGATAATTCAAAGACATCTTGACTATCCATGTTGTTCTGTGCTATTCTCCTTCCCAACGTTGTTCTTGCAACTACAAAACACTATGTTTTAGCTGGTGATCTGCTCTGCAAAAGAACCATCGTTGCTCCCTCTGCCTCTGACAACCCTTCGATCTTGAGATTGATTCTCTGTCGACTCACTTAGAGAATTGACTCTTCCTCAAAATCTTGCTTGCCTAGCCCAAAGGATTGTGCAACCTTCTGGGGATTTCGAGAAGCTCCTTATACAGTGCTACAGTGCTCCCTTTTCTTTTTGCACTAGATTTCTCATACCTCCTGTCTGTGCTATGGTACCATGTGAAAATTCGGAAATTCCGAATCCTATTGCAACAACTGATAATATTTCTTCTATTTGTTATATTACTAAAACAAATTATTTGCAGTTATCTACAACAAATATTGAAATACATACACTACAGTCTTCACAAATTATTTACTGCGGAAAATACTAGCACGTCAATAAACACATTGACATAGTTATTTTTGGACAATTGTCCTCGGAAAAGCCCAATGTGGGAAAACCAATGCAACAGATGAGGGTTTCTTTTATTAATCTTCAACAAAAATCTCATGTACAAAATACAAATAGCAGAATAGAAAAAGAATCACTGAGAGATATTTATAGACGGATTTCTCACACTCCACAGAATATTTCTGACCCTTGAGAGGACCTGCTTCCCTCACGTTGGACCCACTACGTCACCCTCTCGCGTTGATCGCATAGTGCTCGCGTGTTAAAATTGGACCACTAGGTCCAAACTCCAGGTTGTGCTGCTCAGATGACGATCGCAATATTTTTATTGGATTCCTCTTTCGGAGAGGTGTAAGATTGATCTAAAGATCATCTTGATCGGATGAGCAGAACATGTACTTTGAATGTGCTGGGTCGGCCTAGAATAAAATATTGACTTTAATGTCTTAAAGGACGTGTCACACACCCCCAAAGATTCCTATATATTGGAGAGACTTGGAGTTCATTTAACACACATCAATGTGGAGGAATTCTCTCTCTGGATAGCGTTGGAGCTGGATATTATTTGTTTGGATTGTTCTGGGGTTATGTGTGACACGCTTGGCTGAATGACCTATTGGAGACTTTGCTGGTAGAAGCATCCTGCTGATCGCCGTAATGCCACCATTTCTTATCTCTGTCTTGGCTTGTCTTCTATCGATCTATTAGTATGTTCTATCTTCTTCAGTATTGTGCCCTAATCTGAAATGGCATAGAACATGAGCAGAAATTAACATGGTATCAGAGCTCTTGGGTTGAAGACATGCCCTAGTTAGCGTGGAAGAAAGGCTTAGCGTGGAAGACGCTATAGGTGACAGCATATGGTTGAGGTTGTTTGTAAGAAGTTCTCCTGTGCCCTAGACGCTGAATTAAGCCTAGCTTGTTGAGAATTTAAGGTAGCAAGATATCTTGTAGAAATACACGTGCCCTAACCTTTCCATTAGTAAAAGACGGGTGTATGAAAAATAGGCCTGAAGCAAATTAAAAGCGAGAACTACAGCTTATCGAAACCCCTATATTTCATGATTAGAATTGGGTGATAAAAATATCCTGGAAGCATTGGCGGCTATCAGTTGTCGAAACTGTCAGAAAATTGGGTGTCTGAATCGAACCATATTATCCGTTGAATTATGGGTTGCAGTGCACACGATGCTGCCGCATGTTCAAAATCGAAAATGGTGTGGCTGCCAGAAGAGCCCAGGGTATATTCTACAGAGTCCGGCCAAGTAAAGGCTGGACGGTCTCATAAATTTTGGATGCCGTGAAAATCCGGGTAAGACCAGAAGACGAAAGATTCCATCTCTGTTTCGGTCCCCCGCCCCCGCCCGTCCGTCGACCGATCCCGCGATATCATTGTATTGACGCTCTTGACGGGGCCGCATGATTTTCATTAATGATAGCGCATGATTTTTTTTAATGATAGCGCATGATTTTTTTAAATGACCGCGCCGTCCGTCGAATGAACCTCATGGATATCACTCTCATCCGTCGAATGAACCTCCGCGGATATCACCGTATGAAGCCGCATGACAAATGCTATTTTTATTTTTAATGACAGCGCATGATTTTTTTTTAGTAATCGGCACTGAGGCACACAGATATAAATCGGCAGCTTGAAAGTTATCCGTAGAATTTTGACTCTACCCAAATATTTATGTGCTTTGAGTATGCTAAGGTATCAAATTCTCCATGATTTTAAATTACACTCATTGGTAGCCGCGAAGGATTGTTAAGTAACCACTATAAAGTCGGGTTTGGGTTTAAGAAGGGCTGTATCGAGAATTTCCACACTATTTCAATTACGGGAATGTGCTTCAAATTCTCACCCCAGCAGCCCAAGTCCGTTTCAGAATCCCGGTGGGTTGAGGTACAGTCTTCCAATACAGTGCTGTTGCGCTGCTAAAACCAATTCGGGGATGGACAGGTTTGCTTGGCTAGAGGCTCAGAATTGGTGGATTTCTCCATGGCAAGGGTGCTCTCAATGCTCCGCCTGCAGTGAGCACAGACTTCTCTTCTGCCACAAAATCAAATGGGTATTCCGAGGATTCGTCTCATTTCATGTTAACTCAGGAGTAAATTTGAATGCCCACCAAGATACTCCATGTTGTCTCGTAGCGGCTCACCTCTTCTTCGCTGCTAGTTCAACGCTCTCTGATCCAGCCCAACTGGCATTACGGTTAGGAGTTCTAATGGAAAAGCCCCAGGAGAAACGGGGATTCTCTGTTTCTGATATCAGTGGAAAGGACCTATGATGCTAATCTGGACTATTTCTAGTGACTTACACCTACACAGGAGTATGGATTCAGGAGTTTTTGGGAATTTCAGAGAGAGTTTTAGTGATCTCTGTGGAGAATTTTGAGAAACTCAGAAAGGAAGTTTCGATGCAATCTCAAAGGAACTTTCGATGTCATTACAGTGAGAAGTTCGGATTGCAGAGCTCAAAATTCAGAGGTGTTTTTGGTGACACTACAGGAGCTTGGATTAGGCACAAGGATAATCTCAGTATATTATCCACCACTGCTTCAAGCAAGTGTTGAAGGTTTCTGCCGCCAGTGACAAGGTCTCACAAGGAGATGTTTCCAAGGGGAGGGCACATGTCCATCGTGTTATTTTCTATGTTAGACTGTTGCCCATATTTCCATCTTGGGTTTCTTCTTTGCCTGCTGCGGTACAACTGGTCGTTGAGGGTCAGTATGTTCAGAGCGTTGTGTTGACTATTATCCATCTCTGCATTATGGATTATGGAGTTACTGCAATCCAGGGTGATGTACCTGGACAAAATGCATATCTTACTGGGCTTAGCATAATTGGGGGCATGGCTGTCTTTTCCTCTGCCTTGGAGTTAGGCGACTGGTGTTCGATTCCTGCATCAGAAAAGAGGAAGTCAAAATTTACAGATAATATTGTTGATAGGGTACTAATTGAAGCAAGCAACAAGGATTCTGAATTTGTTGTGGACATGGCTCACTAGCTGTTGGGAACAAGAGATGATTGACACAGTGGAGAATCTCTAGAAAGAGCAACTGGGCATAAAAGAAATGCAAGTGCTGGTGCTGAATTTGGAGCTTAGAAAATTGTGACTGCTGACAATGTCATTGGTAAAAGACCTTACAATAGCAGGTGCGGAAATTTTGATAATGGATTGAACTTTTGGGGCTTTATAAACAACCTGAAGTTCATGCCGAAGCTCATCTTTTCCAAGAGCGGCATGTGGAGATGGAAAGATGGCGAGGAAGAGAACCCTGCTTGGTACATCAAGGACAAAAGTTCTAGAGATGTAAGTGAAGTGCATATTCAGCACGCAATAATAAATGTGATAGTTTTAAAACTGTGATTCTATGTCACTGTCATTATGACAGTGACATAGACAAACACCCATGTTGAAGCTGGAAGTTGTAAGGGTTGACTGCTGAAGTCCTTGAGGAAATTCTATGTAGTGGTCAAATTTTTTTTTTACAGCCCTAGGAGCTGTCTGCTGAAATAACCAGAAATGGGCTGATCTGGAAGCAACTCAAGGTGCAATGCCTCATGTGCAGGATAAACCAAGGTAGATTGGATCCCTTGTTTTCTGTACGCTGCAATCTTAGAAGGCTGTTTGAAGGAGCTACTCACAGAATAACAGGTAGTGGCTGAAAGGACTTCTAACACAAGCTGAGGCTTGTTGATATGTTCCCCCTGTATGTCAGTGACATAGATAGACACCTATGTAACAGCAGCGTGTGACTATATCAGTCCTACATTGGAGCGTTATGGTAAACTTAAAATGTGAACTGGGAAGTTTATGCAGCTTTTGGTCACATGGTTGGAATCTTGAATCATGATCAAGCTAAGATGGCTTTGACTGTGGGAGATCAGGTCCCAATTCCAAGATGGTGTCTGGGATGCCCTCACTTAAAACAGATGTCTTCTCTCGAGAGAGAAGCTGACATTAAGAGGGAGATATATCTGTATATGCTCCTGAATGGATGTCTTTGTTCAACGAAAGAAGATCCTCATGGCTCAGGGACATATGGCTTCAGAGGGGGAAATTCCGAAGGAAAACCAAGAAGCCATATTAATAACAGGATATCTAGCAGCCATGAGTACTTTTTGTACAATCTGACCTTGGATACCTTTGAGGAAGTCGTAAAGCATCAAGTCTGGAAGGATGCTATGTTGTGGTCCCAAGACCATAGGACAAAGCAGTTGTCACCTCGAAATGGCTCTACAAGATCAAGCATGGATCTGTTGGAAGTGCTGAAAAGTTCAAGGCAAGATTCGTTGCCTGTGAGGAAGATATAGACTATGATGACATATTTGCACCTGTGGCTCGAGATACCACCATTCGATCTATTATAGCCCTTGCTGCTACGCAAGGATGGAGTCTTCATCAGATGATGTGAAGACCGCATTTTTCCGCATGGTGTGATAAAGGAAGAGATATATGTGGAGCAACCTTTGGGGTTGGAAGTCCAGGATCGGGACACCCATGTCTGCAGGTTGAAGAAAGCCCTCTATGAGCTGAAACAAGCACCCTGAGATTGGTACAAGAGGATAGATAGCTACTTGATGAAGCTGGGCTTCACTCGAAGTAATGCTGATCTGAACCCTTACTTCAAGGTTGTCAAGGGAAATCCTCTCATTCTGGTGCTATATGTGGATGACCTCTTCCTGACAGGTGCTGACCCTCTCATTCATCAGTGCAAGAGGGAGCTCGCCGCTGAGTTTGAGATGAAGGACCTAGGACGAATGTCTAGGCCTAAAGGTCTAGCAGAGACCGGGCGAGATTTTCCTTTATCAAGGAAAATACATTATGAAGTTTATGGTATGATGGACTGTAAGTTCATGGAACTCAACTTTAAGAAGTTGAGTAGCAACGTTGCTGGGCCCGTCCTACTGAGTATCGTTAACTCATAAGGACCCTGATGTTCTTAATGAACACTTGTTCGAACATATGCTGTGCAGTGAACACTTTGAGTCAACACATGGTTGATCATAACATTCACTAGGTTGGTGCCAAGAAACTCTTGAGATATCTCTGAGGCACGATAGACCATGGGCTGAGATACACTGTCGGGAGTATGACACTCCGTGGATATACTGATGCCGTTTGGGCTGGCAGTGTGGTGGATCGTAAGAGCACATCGGGATGCTGCTTCAATCTTGGTTCTGCTTCGATCTCATGGATGAGCAGGAAGCAGAAGTCGGTGGCTTTGAGCACCGCTAAGGCCGAATACATTGCAGCAAGTATGGCCTGTTGTGAAGCAGTTTGGTTGCGAAAGCTCTTTAGTGAGCTGTTTGGACATGTGCTAGATACCACTGTGATACTCTGTGATAACCAGAGTGGGATTCGTATGACTGAGAATCCTGTGTTCCACGATTGATCCAAGCATGTAGATTGCTGGTATCACTTTATCTGGGATATGGTACAGCGAGGCGCCGTAAGGCTCGATCATATAGGAACTGATGAGCAGGTCGCGGATATTCTCACAATGCCCTTGGGGAAGGTCATGTTCCTAACCTTCCGTGAGAATCTTGGAATCATGGAACGACCCTATGGTGTGGGTCCCGTTGGACGATGAGCTCTGGGAGCTCTGGGGGGCTTTGGGGATAGCTTCTCGGAGCTATAAGCACTTATGGTGCTTCTGCCCCATCGTTGTGATTATTGAGTTGGTTCGCCTCTCATTTATCTGTGCCCCGTATGCATCCTACCCATTGAGTTTAGGGCTCATGGGAAGTACCTCTCATTTGGCCAATGAGATGGGAAAGGCTAGAGACTAGTAGCAAAGACCGATGGACGCATCAAAGTTTGCCGTACTCTATCTAGGATGGCACGGCCCAACCACTCGTCCTGGACAAGCTTAGTGATGGGTTCGGGACCTCTCGCCCGACTTCGGGGTCGATAGCCCAACTTCTGGCTGCTGGAAGACTCTATTAGAGTTTTGTAGAGGTGCTCTTGACCTCTCAAATAATCATTGCACGGGTATGATGTTCAGGATCGACCCACTTCCCTGCTCGAATAAAGAGGCCAAAGAAGCAAGTTACGGCGGATGACGCACGATGTTTGGATTGCACTAATGGACGAGTTCTCCCTAGTTGAGAGGAGTGTTAAAATTGGACAACTAGGTCCAAACTCCGGTTGTGCTGCTCAGATGACGATCGCAATATTTTTATTGGATTCCTCTTTCGTAGAGGTGTAAGATTGATCTAAAGATCATCTCGATCGGATGAGCAGAACATGTACTTTGAATTTATTCCACTTATGTGCTGGGTCGGCCTGGAATAAAATATTGACTTAAATGTCTTAAAGGATGTGTCACACACCCCCAAAGATTCCTATATATTGGAGAGACTTTGAGTTCATTTGACACACATTGGCGTGGAGGAATTCTCTCTCTCTTGATGGCGTTGGAGCTGCGTATTCTTTGTTTGGGTTGTTCTGGGGTTATGTGTGACACGCTTGGCTGAATGACCTATTGGAGACTTCGCTGGTTGAAGCATCCTGCTGATCGCCGTAACGCCACCATTTCTTATCTCTGTCTTGGCTTGTCTTCTATCGATCTATTGGTATGTTCTATCTTCTTCAGTATTGTGCCCTAATCTTAAATGGCATAGAACATGAGCAGAAATTAACATTACGCCATTGCCTCTGCATTGATAAACTGAGGCCTCTTGCGCCGCTCTCCTCTAGACTTTTCCTGCACTCTCGATTGTCACTGATACCCTCTCTTTCCCACCTGCAACTCACCCTCTGATTCAATTTTCTCTTGCCGAACTTCAATTAGTGAGAAAATCGATCTACTTAGACAACTGAGTATCTGCCTGGTGTATCTTCCAAGTGTGAGTAAAATCTTTCAGTAAAAATCACATCAAAGTAAATTTGGTCACGTTTTCAACTGCTTCAAGGTGGTTCATCATCGTAGACAAGATGAAAAATCTAATCAGGTAACCCAATTAAATAGATAAGAAGAGCTCCAACTAGCCGTTTGTAAAATAATGGCTAGTTTGACTAAACTTAGACAATAAAATTAAAAAAATAATAAAAATTTATTTTTAATAGGAATAAATTAAATGCTTAATGCTTATAATTTGAATTTTATTTATTTTTATTTTTAATAAAATAAGAATTATTCAATATATTCTTGAAAAATAAATAAATGTTTACTATTATATATATTTATTTTTATTTTTAGAATAATAATTAATATATTTATTATGTTCTTTTATTTTTATTTATTTTAATAATAGATTAAATGTTAAAATATCGAATCAATAAAAATAAATAAATAAACTAAAAAAAAAATAAATAAAAAATAAATAAAAAATAAAAATTAATAAATAAAAATACAATTAAAATAAATAAATAAATAAATATTTATATTTTGAATTTTATAAATCTATTTAATTTTAATAATATGTTATATATTAATTAGTGTGGAAAAAGTCGGCAAAAAGTCCCGACTTTTTGAAAAAATCCCGAATTTTTCGCGGAGCCAACTTTATCGGCCGACTTTTTCCCGACTTTTTCATCCTTGAAAAAGTCGCGATTTTATCCTCGAAATCTCGACTTTTTGCCAACTTTTTCGAAAAAATCGTGAGTGAGGTAGTTTCTTTTTTAATTTTTTAATTTTTATTTATTTATTTATTTTTAAATTTTTTTTTTTTTTTAAATCAGGGTTTTTTCCAAAAATGAATATTTTGTATTTTTTTAGTTTTGCCGACTTTTTCAAAAAACTCCCGACTTTATCGAGTTTTTCAACTTTTGGACCCTTGTCGATTTAATCCCGACTTCGACTTTTTCCACATTGATATTAATAATTATAAGTTATGTAAAAAAAAAAAAAAAAAAAAACTAGGAATGAAGAGTAGGAAACCAACATTTGCTGACAATCTACCCATCGTCCTTGTTGAGGTTAACTGGCCTCTTTTCGATTTCCAGGGCTTCTCTCAACTTGCGGTGGTGTAAATGGTCAATCCTCGCAATAACCTTAGCATCTTCAATGCAAATGTGATGATTTGTCTTCTCAGCATGCTTTGCTAGGGCCGAGGAGCATGATCTATTATGCTTAAGGTCAGCGAGTGACGATCGAGTTCCTTGTTATAATCTTCTCGTTGAACTTTCAACGACCTAGATTAGATCCTAATCAATGGCTCAGATCATATTGATTTGATCTCCGCCTTTTTCTAGAAGATTCACACCAGTTTAATTAAAACCCTTTAATTATTTTAATTTCCTAAGTTTAGACTTAGGCATCCATTAAAAATAATTAATTATTTTAATTACACTGTCTCCTGGTGGAATTTCCCAAAACGATTTTTGGGTTTTATGGAATGCATATGTCCTAGCCTCCTTGCAAAATCTGGAGGCTAGAGCACATCCATTGCTACCAGAAATCAACAAGCTCTGGAAAACTCTCCTAACCACCTCACTAGGTAATCCAAAATTTGGGGACATTACAGATTGATACTCTTTGATAATTTTATTTATCAAGTTGTTAAGGCATTGAGATTTGAAAATAAGCCTCATCCAAAACCATATCCTTTAGGATGGGAATGTGAAAATGCTAAATTCCGGGTCTAAACAATGGAAAGTCAGATTTACAATTACCTCTAATTTTCACATATGAGGTAGAGTTAGATATCATACCACTTCATATTTTTAGGATTTTTTTTGGGGAGTCCATATATGTATGATAGGAAGTTGTTTTATACATGTAGGATAACAAGTATCATTTCACAAATGATGGAATTGAGTATATCATGAGAGCCCATCATGTAAAGGCTAACTTGTCTCTTGTTTCTATAGGAATAATGGAAAGGCTTATAAAGGATGATTGTAAAAAGTAAGGATGAAGATAAATCCAATGTTTTCAAAGGATTTTGAAGAAATTTGATAACCCAACCCCGGTTTTCAGTTTCTCCTTATTTCTCCCATATAGTTAAATGCCCATTTCCATAGCCATACATTAACAAGCTGGAAAAATAATTATTTTCTGAAAACACAAATTCTGGGAATTTCACAATGCTTAAATGTAGAAATAAAAACCAGAAAAATAAATCAGCCACACAAATTTTAGACACGCTGATTTTTGGTCAATGTGACCCTGGAAAAACCCTCTACAACTCTTGGGGAAAACCAGTTCAAAAGCTTCTTATTTCTGATAAATGCTTTTACAGTGAACAACAAAACACAATAAAAATTATAGCAAACACTAAAAACCACTTATCTCGATTTTCGTGCCACCTTCCACCTTGAGAACCGTGCCAAACAGCAAACAGAAAATTTACAGAAAAATTACAACATTAAATGCTATCCTTGCTGCCTCAAAAAATGTGGTAGAACCGCCTGTATGGACTGTACGGACAGGACAACATCCCCTTCCTCGATTTTCGTGCCCAGAAATTTTGCCTTGAAAATTGTGCTCCTTTGCTGCTGATTATGCTCCTCGAAAATAGTGCTATCCTTTCCTCAAAATGCGTGCAAACTGCTGTATGAATTTTCTGCCTCGGTAACCATGCCAATAAATGCTGCTGTACGGATTTTCAGCCTTGGAAAGATTTCCCTCCTGCTGTACAGATTTGCTGTGTCTTTTGCTGCTCTCTCTCCGCTCAGAAATTTCTCTTCAGCTTTCTCTCCTCTTCTCTCAATCTGCTCATGAAAGAATGAATGACCTTTTCCCTCATTTTCCTCCTTTAACTTAACCCTAAGTGACTTTTGGGGAATCCCTAAATCCAATGGTTGAGATAGCTTTATATCTAGAGTTGAGATTAAATGCTCATTTAAATCTCACTTTCTATTTTTTAATTCACCCCACTTTAATAAAGACCCACTTAGTCGTTTATTTCCAAAGTCACTTTTCCTTTCTAATTTCACATTGATTTTATTAAAGTCACTTTAAAATTAGACTTTAGTAACTTTATCACTTAAAGTCACTTTTAAATTAGATTTGACAATATAACTTTATAAAGTCACTTTCAGAGAAAAATTAAATTCTTTTGGACACTTTTCCCTAGGCCAAAGATCAAAGCCTTAGGGAACGACCTGTCCTCCGGTAACCAAATTTCAACACTCCCTCTTACCGAGGAAGGTGTTTCTCACCACACCCATCTTGTCTCTGAAGTAGATATGCTTGCCCCATGGTGAGGCTTTGGTAAGAATATCTACAACCTGCTCATCAGTGGGAATATACTCAAGCTTCACAGCTCCCTTTTGAACATAGTCTCTGATGAAATGATATTTGATCCCGATATGCTTTGACCTGTCATGAAATACTGGATTCTCCGCGAGTTTAATGCAACTCTGATTATCACAGTGAATCACTGAAGGTCTCAATGGCTGACCAATTAAGCCAAACAACATCTTGTGAAGCTAGATGGCCTCACAACTAGCTAGACTGGCCGCCATGTACTTTGCTTCGGCTGAGTTCAATGCTATTGACTGCTGCTTCCGGCTGAACCACGACACCACTGCCGAACCCAACCCAAAACAACACCTTGAAGTGCTCTTCCTATCAGAAGCACAACCTGCCCAATCAGAATCAGTGTAACCTACCAATCCCACTCCATCCCCCTGCCTATAATCCAGACCATAATCCACTATCCCCTGCAAGTACTGCAAAATGTGTTTTGCAGCAACCCAGTGCACCCTCCTGGGCTCACACATGAACTGGCTTATCGTGTTGACTGCAAAACATATATCTGGTCTGGTGTTGACCAAATACATCAAGGAACCAATCAGCGGTCTATACAATGTGGGGTCCATCAACTCGGAATCTGAAGCGTGAAGCTTCTTCCAGTTGGTGATCATCGGTGTCGACATGGGTTTACAATCCTCCATGTGGAATCTGCCAAGGATGTCCACAATATACTTCTCCTGCCCTCGGAAGAAATGCCCCTCCTCTTGCCACACCTCCAAACCCAAAAAGTAATGCATCAAGCCAATGTCCTTCATCTCAAACTTTGACGCAAGATCTCTCTTGCAATGCTCTATGAGTCTCTCTGCACCCATAATGACCAAGTCATCCACATACAACACCAGAATGAGAGGCTCCTCACCTATCACAATGAAGTATAGGTTCTGATCTGCATCACTCTTTGTGAAACCCATCTCCTGCAAGTATGTATCTATCCTCGAGTACCAACTCTGGGAGCTTGCTTCAAGCCATAAAGGGCCTTCTTTAGTCTGCACACATGGGACTCCTTCCCATGCTCCTCAAAGCCTTGTGGCTGCTCAATGTACACTTCCTCCTGTATGAAGCCATTGAGAAATGCGGTCTTCACATCCATCTGGTGGATCTTCCAACCCATCTCTGCTGCTATCGATATGATGGAGCGAATCGAAGTATATCGAGCCACGGGAGCGAAGGTCTCCTCATAATCTACTCCCTCTACCTGGGATAACCCTCTAGCCACAAACCTTGCTTTGAATTTCTCAGCGCTGCCATCTGCAGCTTGCTTTACTTTGTAAAGCCATCTGGAAGTAACCACGGATTTGCCCTCAGGCCTCGGCACCACCTCCCAAACATCATTCTTCATGATAGAAGAATACTCCTCCTGCATGGCCTCTCTCCAGACCTGTTGGCTAGCTGCCTCCTCATAGCTAGAGGGCTCAGAGTCAATGATGTTGGCAACCATTGCCATATAGCTACAAAACCTATCTGGTGGTCTGCTCTCTCTGACCGGCCTCTTAGGCCCAGCAACAGATGTGGCCTCTCTCAAGGTATCCTGAAGCCACTTGGGCTTCCTCTTC
This sequence comes from Pinus albicaulis, assembly GCA_034641835.2. Lineage (NCBI taxonomy): Eukaryota > Viridiplantae > Streptophyta > Pinopsida > Pinales > Pinaceae > Pinus > Pinus albicaulis. Next base: position 1,587,671,717 of record CM076579.1, read on the forward strand.
CTTGAGCACACTTCCCCCACTAGAGAATGAAACTCCTCCTCCTCCTCATCAAGAGCCTGAACTCCTGATTGGCTGTCTGCTATCCTCCTGCCTAAACCTGAACCTGTAGATGCTGAAGTACCATGTGAATTGTCAATCAATGGACTCCCTAGTGAACTTCTCTGCGGACTGCTCTGCATGCTACCCGAAGCACCACCCCTCTGACTCTGTGAGCCACTGCTCACTGATGGACCTGACACCGTAATTGATGTACCTCTGGATCCTCCTGATCCCTGCCCACTAGATCCCTGCGACTGACTCAGCTGCTCCTGAGGGTCTGGTTGATCCAAATACTCTAACTCCCGTGACCTCCTGAAAGCCCTGTCCTCCTCGAACTTCACATCCCACCTAACAACAACTCTCCTCTGTGCGGGAATATAAATCCGAAAGGCCTTCGAGGTCTCACTGTAGCCCACAAAGACACCTTTCTCTGCGGTGGGCTCTAGTTTGGTCCTCTTCTCCTTGGGTACGTAGGAGTATGCAATACACCCAAAGATACGAAGATGACCAATATCATGCTTCTTCCTAGAAAACACCTCCTCCGGAGTCACATGCCCCAAGGCACGATGAGGACTCCTTTTCTGCAAATATACAACAGTGTCGCAAACCTCTGCCCACAAAAACAATGGTAACCCCTGATCATGTAGCATGGCTTTGGCAGCCACTCCGATGGATCTGTTCTTCCTCTTCGCAACCCCGTTCTGCTGGGGTTTGTAAGGAACTGTGAACTCCCTCCTAATGCCTGCCTTCGCACAATAATCAACAAACTCACCAAGGGTATACTCTCCTCCATTGTTCGACCTCAGGGACTTGATCTTCGGACCTGTTTGAGTCTCCACAAGAGCTCTGAACTCCTAAAACCGCTTGAAGACTTCACTCTTTGTCTTCAAGAAATAAATCCATGTCCTCCTGGAGTGATCATGAATGAATAAAACATAATACTCATATCCACTCAAGGAAACATGAGACATCCGGCCGCTCACATTGGAATGAATCAAATCAAGTATCCCAGTCGATCTGCTGTCACTGCTGGGAAAAGGGGATTTGGCAAACTTGCCCATCGCACATCCTTTGCATGTATCAAAGTGATCAGTACTGAAATCTGACACACCTGTAGTGATCTCTCGCAATGTCCTCAAGGCCCCATGGTACATGTGCCCCATCCTGCGGTGCCAAATCTCACACAGCTCTGAATTGCTAGCTCTGCTGCCGGTACTACTGCTTAATGCCAAAAGGGGCTGAAATGCAAACTTGTACACCTTTGCATGGCATACACCAATCACTCTAGCTGACTCAGTTGGAGCGCCCCTAGGATATATTAGCACCTGTCCTCTCCTGAACAATATCTCATATCCTCTGTCCTCCAAAGCTGAGACAGATATGAGGTTCTTCCTCATCCCCGACACATATAGAACATCTGACACCTTCAAGGGAGGTTTGGGTTTCCTATCAAATGTCAATGTCCCCACACCAACTGCTCTAACAACGCTGTCATCTCCGAGTACTACCTCTATATCAATGCCACTCTCTGAAAGCTCTGAGAAGTACTCACGGACTCCTTTCATATGACGTGAAGCTCCACTGTCAACATACCAGATACTTGAAGATGCTCCGCTAGTGGAGGGAAATGCACACTCCCTCTCAACCTACATGGCAGGTGATCCTGCACTAGTGGACTCACAAGCAATGAACCCAAACTCCCGGGCAAAGCTATCCGTAAAGTCCTCTATCTCTGCTGATGCTGCCATGCTCTGGTTCTTCCCCTTTTTCTTCTTCTCCGGACACACAACTGCGTAGTGTCCCATCCTCTGACAATTCCAACACTTCACCTTGGAATAGTCCTTCTGCGTGTTCCCCTGTTTACCTTTACCTTTGCCTTTGCCCCCACCGCTGCTTGTGGAAGCTTGCTTCTTTCCCTTGTCTTTCTTGCCTCCTGCCAATAGTGCTACATCCACATCCTGTTCAACTGGTTTGGTTGCCCCAAGCTGGCTCTTTCTGATTTCTGTCTGTATGCAATCATGCTAGAACCTCTCCCAAGAGGGAAGAGTCTCACGTGCACAAACCCCATCAGCAAAGTTCAACCATGATCTGGGAAGGCCATTTACTGCAATCCGCACCAACTTAGTGGGTGGAATGACCTCTCCAATTGCTGCCAATGCATCTCTCACATTAGTAATCTTTGTGAGATATCCAGCTCCACTATCAGTCTTACCCATCTTAATGGTCTTCAGCTTCTCTCTTAGGACCATTTTCCCATTCTCATTGGTACTCTGGTAGAAATTGGTCAATGCTGTCCACATCTCATGAGCATATCTCTTTCCTCTCACATGAGGAATGCAATGGTATTTGATTCCATGTAGAATCAGTCTCTTACGCTTGTTATTCTTTTTATTAAAGGCCGCCAACTGAACAACATCAGTAGGCACATTAACAGGGTTCTGTGCGGTATGCACCATGATATCCCAGACTTCTGCCTCTTCGAAGATGCTCTGCATTCTCTCTTTCCATACACTGTAGTTACTATGCCCATCCAACCTATCCTCCACCCTCAAGCCCAAAGACATGCTTGCTGTCCTAAATAAACTAAAAATAACACTGTTGTAGTAAAGGTACTGTTTTCTGTGTGAAACAACAGCTTGCTGTGATATTTCTTCTTGCTGTCCCAAACCGCACTTTCAGCAAAATAGCTCTGATATGAAGAAATTTGATAACCCAACCTCGATTTTTAGTTTCTCCTTATTTCTCCCATATAGTTAAATGCCCATTCTCATAGCCATAAATTAACAAGCTAGAAAAATAATTATTTTCTGAAAACACAAATTCTGGAATTTTCACAATGCTGAAATGTAGAAATAAAAACTAGAAAAATAAATCAGCTACACAGATTTTAGACACGCTGATTTTTTGTCAATGTGACCTTGGAAAAACCCCCTACAACTCTTGGGGAAAACCAGTTCGAAAGCTTCTTCTTATTTCTGATAAATGCTTTTACAGTGGTTGTTGCACAGAATGTCTAGGCACCGCGACAACGTTTCAGATCGGGGGCTGTCACCCTGATCCCCAATCTCTCTATCTAAGATGTCTCCTTGCAAGCTAAAGGAGGTAGACCCTAACAAAAATGAAGGAAAAGAATTGGTTGCAAGTCAACCAACTTAGGAGACACAGTCAGATAATGAAGTACTTGATAAGATTAACGAGACTTCACAGATCAAATATATTAAAACCAGTGCTTTATGGAGTTAAAAGATCCCGTCATGCAATTTAAAGCCAAGCAATTGATGTATAGCTGCTGTTATGAAAACACAAATGACCACAATGATATTCAATAAGAAGCACCATAACCATTCATTAAAATACTTTGAATCCACATAAATGCTATCATGAGACGATCATTAAAAAATAAATGCCAGATGCTTGAAATATTTCGGAATTTATAATGTTCCAATATAATCCAATCCAGAAATTGAAATGTTTCTATAATCAAACTTATGATAAAAAATTAAAAGCTCATTTGACTATAGAACTTTTTTATAATTTTTTTTTTTTTTTTTTTTAAATAAATTTTTAGAATTTTTGGAATTTTTATACTTTTTATTATTTTTTAATATTTTAAACAAAATCTACAAAAATTTTAAAACTAGATTAAACAAAACTAAAAAATTAAAATCCTAAACTGAAACTATAATGTAAAATCTAACAATTAAAAACTAAAACTAAACAAATTAAAACAGAACAAATTAAAACTAACAATTAAAATCTAAAACTTAGATCTAAAACTAAACTAAATTAAAATTAAAATCGAACTAAATAAAATTCAAATCTAAACTAAAAAAAAAAAATACACCCTATACTAAAACTTAACCCAACAAAATTGAACCTAAATTAAAAAAACTAAACTACACGCTAAAATCGAAATTGAATGAAACCTAATGCTAAACCTTCTATACAAAAAGAAACTAATGTATTAAAATCTAACACCTAAAGTATACGTTTAATCTAAGAAATAAAACAAAACTAAAAATAAAACAAAATTGATTTAAAACCTAAGAACTAAACTAAAACTACACATTAAAAATGAATCCGATAAAAAATTAACGCATATACATGTGTTATTTGTTATGGTGTTATGTGCGTTTTCGTTTTGCAGGTTGAGGAGCCGGAGTTGGAGAGAAGGAGGGGTTTCGTTTGCAGGCAGCGGGGGACATGGAGAAACCGACGGTCAAGGAGGGTAACACAACGTTTAGGAGGTCAAGGGCAGAGAGGAAGGATGGACGGTGAACGCAAATGCGTAGAGGAAAAGAGGCTCGGACAAGTAAGGAAAACGCTGAGCGGATGAGGCAGCGTAAAGGAGGTCGAGGATGGCAGCGTTACATGGGTTTGCGTTTAGGGAGGACGACATGAGGAAGCGGGTAGAGAAAGATTAATGTAGGACGTGAAGACAAGGAGGAGGGACGAGGATGTCCAGCAAAGGGAAAGGCGAGACAGGGGCCGCGTTTGAGGAAAACGAGAGAAGACAAAGGCGTATGCAGGTTGAAAAGAAGCTGGACGGCAGCAGACTTGCACAACGTAGGAACTGAAGGATGGACGGGCAAAGGAGAAGTATTCGTTGATGAAGAGGGGACGTCGAACAGCAAGGAAAAGGACGCAGAGGCTACGCAGCATTGAACAAAGGCAGTGATAAAAACAAACCCAGTACACTTTTAAAACGTCCAGCAAACTTAAAATTTTTCCGTCAAACTCTAATTTAGATGCTCCTTTAATCATATAACTTTCATATTTGCCCACATAAGCGATTCTGAGGCCAGATCTTGCCCTTGGGGGTTAGATCTGGCTCAGAACTAAAAAAAAATCCTGAAAAAACCCTGCAATCTGCAAAACCAGAACAAATCCTGAAAATATATGCACCAAAAAAAAATTATTAAACCCTTACAGCGCTAAAAAAATACAAATTTACAAGCTAATTTACAGATCTGAGGCCCTCATGACCAGATTTGAAACATTTCAGCACAATTTTTTAGAAATTCAAATTTTTAAAGAGAGGCACAAGTCCTAGAAGACTCTGCAAAACCACAGTTTCGTAAGATAGCTTTGAAAAATTAGAAACAATGGGATTTTTTAGATTTACGAAATCTGAGAGTCGGCTGGTCTAACTGAAGACTTCCCCAGACGCTCAAACCTTTAAAAAAACCTTCCTGGACACTTAAATCTGAAATTTAGATTGATAGAGATTTAAGAAAATAACATGAGATCCTTCAAAACAATAGATAACTAGTCTTCCCGTTAAATAAAAAATGTCATTTTATGAACCTAGCACAAGATACTTGTATGCAGATTAATCCATGAAGGCCATCAACCATAAAAATACAAAAATAAAGTAGCAGAGTTTAGAGATAAATCACCACATAGATCTGGAAAAGGAACACTAAAGTTTGTAACCCCAAAGTCTTTATGCTTTATTCATCAAAAGGAATCACAAGAGCTTCCAAGAACAAGTGCACGATCCTAAGATCGGATGACTCAAGACTGACAAAGACCTCTAATTTATAAGACAAAATCTCCAACGGCTAGTTCGGTTGATCCATGTCAAAATAATCTCGACCGTCGAAAAGATTTGATCATCTTTTAATTTGGACCGTCGAAATTATAAATTTGGGGAAAAAACGAATTTGTCATTTAAATCCATTTCAATTAACTCAAAAATACTATTTTTGAGTTAATTACCTCAAAATTTTGACTTTGACTTAACCACCTAGGCCCAAGGGTCCAAAATTTCTTAAAATTCTCAATATTCCCTTGGCCTAGGGCCTTTAAAAATTCATTTTTTAAGAACCAACGAATTTTTCCTTTGAAGGATTTATACTCACCTAGGACCTAAAATTAAATAAATTTCTGGCTTAGGATTTTTAATTAATTTGGCCAAAAAATTTAATTAATTAACTGATAGGGGATTTTAATTATTTTTTCAACCCTCTTTACATAAGATAAATACATTTAGACACATGAAGGGGGAATACCCGTTCGTATAGACCGTCAAATAGGTACCCAATTCTGCGACTCAAAACATGATCTAGTAGACCAAGTAACTTGTAATAAAATAATCTAGCCAAATAGCTCGGATTATTCCCAAACTACTTTTACAAGGACTCGATAGAAAACACTAGGACTCACTTAGCATGCTGATGACAAAATCCACACTAGCTTTGGGGTGAGGCTGAAGGGGAAAAATCTACCGATAACTTGTGTCGAAAAACACAAGTAAATCAGTGAGACAAAAACGTCCTAGGATAGAACTCGTCACCAACATACTAGGCTTACTTAGGTTGTTACATACATGACGGTCTTACTTAGATCATTTACATCATAAACATGCAGAATGGGTTTACATCATTTATAAAAATGTCGTCTGATGATGGAATCTCAATGGCGCGACCACGTCGAACATGATGAATCCCATTTGAAAAAATGGGGGTGTATTGCTATGGGGTCGTTGACAAAGTGTGGTCAACAACAGTGAACAGCAAAACACAGTAAAAATTACAGCAAACACTAAAAACCACTTATCTCGATTTTCGTGCGACCTTCCACCTTGAGAACCATGCCAAACAACAAACAGAAAATTTACAACATTAAATGCTGTCCTTGCTGCCTCGAAAAACGTGCCAGAATTGCCTGTACGGACTATTCGGATTTTGTATGGACAGGACTGCAGGGCCTTTCTCGAATTCTGTGCCCAGAAATTCTGCCTCGAAAATCGTGGTCCTTTGCTGCTGATTATGCTCCTCGAAAATAGTGCTGTCCTTTCCTCGAAATGCATGCAAACTGCTGTACGGATTTTCTGCCTCGATAACCGTGCCAATAAATGCTGCTGTACGGATTTTCAGCCTTGGGAAGATTGCCCTCCTGTTGTACGCATTTGCTGTGTGTCTTTTGTTGCTCTCCCTCCGCTCAGAAATTTCTCTTCAGCTTTCTCTCCTCCTCTCTCAATCTGTTCATGAAAGAATGAATGACCTTTTCCTCCTTTAACCTAACCCTAAGTGACTTTTGGGGAATCCCTAAATCCAATGGCTAAGATAGCTTTAAATCTAAGACTGAGATTAAATGCTCATTGAAATCTCACCTTCTATTTTTTAATTCACCCCACTTTAATAAAGACCCACTTGTCATTTATTTCCAAAGTCACTTTTCCTTTCTAATTTCACATTGACTTTATTAAAGTCACTTTAAAATTAGACTTTAGTAACTTTATCACTTATAGTCACTTTTAAATTAGATTTGACTTTATAACTTTATAAAGTCAGTTTAGGAGAAAAATTAAATTCTTTTGGACACTTTTCCCTAGGCCAAAGATCAAAGCTTTAGGGAACCACCTGTCCTCCGGTAACCAAATTTCAACAGATTTGATCCCAACCATAAAGATGAATTAGTTATGATTGTTTCTAACTGTGATAAAGTGTTTCAGAAACCAAAATGGTTACCTCCCAAGGGAGAGATACAACATGAGATCTAGTTGTAGTGAAATGCATGTCTTCCTAACATTGGCATGTATAGGTTTTCTAGCTTGAGAATGAAGAAATAAAGAAGCAAGTTCAAGAATTGCTTGAGAAAGGAGTCATTCGGCAAGATACTTCTTCATGCAGATCACCCATTTTACTAGTACCAAAGAAACATGGTACATGGAGAATGTATGTGGATTTCCAAGCATTGAATAAAATCATGGTGAAGAATTATCACCCTCTTCCTTGTATTGATGATTTGTTAGGTCAATTGAAAAACACAATCTATCTCACTAAGATAGACTTAAGAAGTGGTTATCATCAAATAAGGATTTTTGAAAGAGATTTTTGGAAAAATGTTTTTAAAACAAAACAGTTCTATTTGAATGGCTAGTCATGCCATTTGGGCTTTGTAAAGCTTCTACCCCTTTCATGTGGGTTATGAATGACATATTTAGGCCATTCATAGATGATTTTGTAATAGTCTACTTAAATAATATATTTATTTTCCGTCAAAATTGGGATGATCATGTAATGCATGTTAGGAAAGTCTTAGATGTTTTGAAAAAGGAGAAATTGTGCCTATAGATGTCAAAATGTGAATTTGGGTAAACATATTTAGTTTATTGGGCTACATTGTAGGGAATGGTAAATTGAAAATTGATCCCTCTAAAGTTTAAGCCATCATGAAATGGCCTAAGAATAATAATGTAATAGAAGTTAGAAGCTTCCCAGGGATTGTTCAATATTGGAGGAAGTTCACTGCTCAATTTTTGTTTATTATATCTCCTTTACATGTTTTGATGAGTTCCATGTAAGTATTTCCTTTTTTTTGACTAGAGGAATCGACAACTGGGATGGTCTTGTACTCGTGTGACAGGGGGTTGATTCTAAACGCTGCCACTACAACCCTTAGGTTCCTACTTATGCCCCTTTCATAGACATTAGTAAGTCAGGGGGATTTGAACCTTGAATCACTTGGTACATAACACCTCATTTTCACAATGCTTTCAAATTGAGCTGCCCCTCGGGGTCTATATATATATATATCAATTTATGCCTAACAATATTTATCAAGACATTATAGTTCATCATGTCACTAGTGGAGATTTGAACTTGGGCGTGGAACATTATAGCCATTCCACTCAACCACCTGAGATAACCCCAATAAATGTACCATGCAAGTATTTCAATCGGGAGGTAAATAGTAGAAAGCCTTTGAGAATTTGAAAGCGAATATCAATATAGCCACAATTTTGGCATTACCAAATTTATAGTAGTCATTCACTATTGAAACTGATGTAAGTCAATATGCCCTGGGAACAGTGTTTCGAACATCTCGATAACATCTCGATTTTAACTCGAAATTAGGATTTTTTGGCCTAGCCAATGTTTGCCTATTTTTAAAGATATTTTTATGGTATCTTTATTTTGCCGATATTTTACCAATATTTTCTCGATTTTTACGATTTTTTAGTTTTTCGGACCCTTGCCAATTTTATCCCAATGCCGATGTTTGCAACATTGCATGGGAGCAGTGTTAATATAAAGGAGGAAATCAATTTGTTACCATTTTGAGACCTTTACTAGTGCAGTAAGAAAAACAAGTTCTTATATAATCTTGGTAAATTGTATGTTCCATGAGAGGAAAGAATGCATGTAATCAGGGAAGCACATACGTTCAATTAAAAACAACCATTCATTAGAGACTAAGATCATATAAGCATCTAAGTGGACCAAATTTGTATGTCAAGGAAATATTAATATTTCAAACTGTGATTACCTTCCAATATCTAACTAGAGCAAGTTGTTGGTTTTTGTAGCATCAAATGTGTTCTAGCCACGAAATTTGGTGGAGAGACTAGAATGCATGAGATCTCCAAAATCCAGAAATCGTTTCTGGAAATTACACCTAAGAGTGTCTCAATTAGATTAATAGCCGATTTTAAATATTTCGAAGTCTAAACTTAGGGAATATGGTTAATTAATCAATATTAATTGAGTTGAGATGAGAATCATCTAGAAACACACATAGATCGATCTAGAAATGATCTGAGACATTGTTTAAGATTTAATCTTGGCCGTTGGAGTCCCAACAGGAATATATAAGAAGGGATCGATGTGGTGATGGAGAATACACCAGTGAAAATACTTAATTGCCCAGACAATTCGATTTTCTTAGTGACAAAGATTTAGCAGAGAAGATAGAGCCAGAGGGTGACTAGCAAGTGGTAGAGGAGGTTACAGCATTCCAGGAGGAAATATTCCAGTCTTGGGAAGAAGAAGTAAGAGGAAGGACGAAATCCCCAGAGGTTTTGCGCAAGCACTGCGCAGAGGGTGACACAAAAGGTTCAACGTGTGGCTAGGGAGGCAATTTCGGTGGCAAAAATTAGTTGTGGGGTGAGAGACAATTCTCACAATACTTTTGCCAGTATTTTCCTCATATTAGATTGCCAGTAGAGCATCTAAATTATTGTAGCTAGAATTGTTGCTAAAGAATAATAATAAAATCCTCATCTACTGCACCTGTTTTTCCACATTGGGGTTTTCCAGGGACAATTGTCGAAAAATAACTGTGTCAAAATTTGTATGTGTGTGCTATAATTTCTGAGTTTCAAGTATTTTATTTTCCGCAATGTTTTTTATGGTGAAAATTGCAGTTGTGATTTTATTCATTGTTTTCTGTAGCAAATAAACTACATAATTTAATTTGCAGTTAGGAGAATAATTTCTAGTTGCTCCAATAGATGAAATTTTCACTTGTTATCAAAAGCCAAGTTTAGCATATTGGTAGCTCAAATTGAAGAAGCAGGAATTTTGTTGTTCAAAGGGAGCAACAGTAGAGAATTCGTAGAGGTTATGTAGATTACCTAGCCAGTCAGTACGAATTGCTTGGGAAATTCGATTTTCAGTTCTAGGTGGTATGAAAAGATCGATTTCCAGAGATTAGTAATTCCAACGGGCAGATGGAGCAACAAAAATGTTATTTTCGAGAGCAGATTACTGATCTGTGGCATAGAGGGTTTTGCAGTAGTAGAATCAGTGCCGAGGGGAAGACAAATAACACACAATATGGCCATGGATCAATTTGATATTGAGGGAGCTTTAGAGTTGTCTTCCAGATTGGAGGATGAATTTGCTTGCTTATCAGGCTCAACTTCATAGGGTGTCTAGTATATAGACAATGGAGCATCAACTCATATGATAAGGGTTAGAGAATATTTCTCTAGCTACAAGGAGGAGCAGTAGGACTTCCAGATTACGATGGGAAACATAACAAAGTGTACCGGTAAGGGAGAGGTACCATCGATTTTCAGAGGGAGTCAGGAGCAAGTACCAACGCAACAGATGTACTACTGCCTATATGTGCTAGGATTCGGTATGAACCTGATTTCAGTATCCCAGTTACAGGATAAGGGATATGATATCCACTTCACAGGGAAGAGAGTGTTTGTTAAACACTCAAGCTGGTAGTGTTGATTTCTGGTAGCATCGGATGTGCTCTAAGTCTCAAAATTTGCAGGGAGGCTTAGGCACATGTATTTCAAAGAACCTAGAAAGCGTTTTGGGAAATTCCACTCAGATCATGTTTTATGAAAATAATTAATAATTTTAATGGGACCCTAAGTTTAAACTTAAGAAATTAAAAATAATTAAATGATATTAATTAAAACAAAGTGTGAATCTTCTAGAGAAGACGAAGGTCAAGTCAAGTTAATCTTAGCCATTGGTTAACGATTTAATCTCGACCTTTGAAGTCTCAACGAGAATATTATAAGAAGGACTTGATGGATCATTTGGAAAACACATTGAGACGGAGAAAGAATCAAGAGATCGAAATTATTTAGTGAGCAGTGCTCAGGGAGAAGATTGATAGAGGAGATTCTCGTAGAGAGGGGCAGAGATAATTTTTGGTTGGAAGAATTTCTTGATCCAGAGATCGCATAGCAGAGGAGGAAGTAAAGGCCACTAAGAGCAGCGCAGATCCAACCACGCAGAGGCTACATAGGGACTACGTAGAGCTTCAGAGGGAGTTTGATTTTCTGTTGAGGAAATGGTCGGGGTTCAGTACCAATCAGCGAAGGGAGTTTCCAGAGGCCAAAAGGGCCTCATTTTCCAGTCATCAGAGAGATCCATCGCAGGGAGAGAGGGCATCTTCAGTTGTGATGCAGAGACTGCATAAGGTGATGCAGTCACTACGTAGAGGCAGTGCAGAGCAGCTCATCTTGAGCTAAGTAAAGTGCTGGATTCCCGTGGTAGAGTGAGATCTTCTCATGAGATTTATTTTGTTAGTTTTCCTCTGTATGGTTTGTTGGTTTCGACAATCATAGACTTGTACTCAGAAAATTACTGCATAATATACAAACCCTCAGTTGCTGCACCAGTTTTCACACATTGGGTTTTTTCTAGGGACAATTGTCCAAAAATAACTGTGTTAATGTGTCTATACTTGTGCTAGTATTTTCTTTGCATTTATTTTCTGCAGAATATTATTGTGACGACTGCAGTGTATTTTATTTATATATATATATATATATATATATATATATATATATATATATATATATATATATATATTTTGGCAATCGAGGCTAAACTATATTAATTTGAAAGTAAAACTGTACATATGCTATAGGCTGGGTTGGTAAGCTGCGCTTAGCCAATCCCAACCTTTGTTGTGCAAGTATGGGGTTGCCTCCTTGGAGGAAACCAACCCAAAAAGGACATCAAAAAGAAAATTACAAGGTGTGCCGTAGCATTAGTGAAAATGGAGGTTTTGTGATAGTAACAAGCATGACAAAAAACTAAGAAGAGCTAAGCTGCTACGCAGTCATGAGTCTTCTGCATCATCATTGCTATCTGGGTCTTCCTCCACGATGGGACAGGTGTACTCTTGCGCAGTGACATCCTCTTCAGCAATGGATTGACGCAGAGGCCTGGAAGCAGGTGCGTAGAGGATGGGAGCCACTGGGTACTCGACATCCGAGACTCGCGTCCAGGTGCCTTCCGAGTCCATTATCCAGACGTCTTTGTCATCCCCTTCATCCTCCTGTGCTTGAAGAGGCTCAGCCTTGTGGGGCAAGGGCTGCTCCTGGTGCGCAATGGTGGATTTCCGTGGTCTGCTTCTGCCTCTCTGCATTACATGAGTGGGGGCCTCCTCCTCCTAGTCGAGTTCAGGACTCAGGGGGGCCTGTCTAACGTGACTGCCCGAGGAGGAGCCTTCAACGGATTCCAAGCGATTATTTTTCCATCGGTGGTAGCGACTAGGGAGCACACCTCTCTGACCACCTCTGATGGTTCGTTGGCGTAGTCTAGCAACCATGGTCAGATGAAGCAGGGGATTGATGGGGGTCTGAGAGGAGGTGAGGAGAAACTCTGACCTGAGACTAGAGGTGCGCAACAAGGTGTTATTGGATAGGGAGGTGCTCTGATGGAGGATGTGCAATAAGGGGCGTAGGATAATGGGAGCACACAGGCTGGTGAAACTAGCAAGGCAGGTGGAGCCGAGGTGAGGCGCGCACTCAAGGGAGTACGCAACCTGGGGGATTCTGCGAAGTGCAACACTGAGGGTGAGGCTGCGTGACCAACTGGGCAGGGACTGAATAAAAATTACCAGAAGGAGCAAACTGTGAGTAGCTCTGTGCTGTAGGTCCTCCCCTTTTCTAGGGTTGTGACATATGCGAAGATGCTGAGCATTATTATGCCTCGCTTGCAGCTGCATGTTGTAACTGATTTCATGAGTAGGCATGTGCATAGAGTTATCGCCGCACGTCATATCCGTCCAGGAGATCATTCAAGAGATTGCAGCAGAGAGGTGCCCCTGAGGGGATGTTGCTGTCTTTGCGTGTCTTCATTATGCCAGGTCTCTGTCATCCCATGCAAATGATTGCAGGAGTGAGGATCCACGTCGAGTGAAGGCTTGCGCTGCAGATCTTCAGCATCTCCAGCGTGGGAGAGACTGTGTTCATGCGTGCTGCTACTGTCACCTGCATCCGGGGATTTTATTTTGATATTTACCATAGCACACGATAAATAATTTGTTTGGTTAAACAAAATGAAGAAATTTAATCAGCTACTGCAGTAGGATTCCGGATAGTGGAAGTTTCACAGGTAGAAGGTAAGATAGATTAGAGTCCGAAGCAACAGATTGTACAGGTTGCAGCTCAACTCTCCAATGTTAATGATAGGTAGTGAAAATAACGGTGGGAGGGATCTGAATGAGTTATGTCATAGGAGAATGGGACATCTACACCATGGAGTACACAGGATGCTTAAGGAAACAATAATAGGGATTCCAAAACTTGGCACGGAACACGATGATGTATGCAGAGGATGCGTACTTGGGAAGTATGCTAAGGCAACATTCCCAAGAAGTGTCTGCAGAGAAGATGGCATGTTAGGACTTACACATTCATATATTTGTGGCCCGATGTCCATTAGAGCTCTTAGTGGTGCCGAATACTTCATCACTTGTATTGATGACCATTCCGGGAAAACTTGCATCTACTTCTTGAAGACCAAGGATGAGGTCTTGGATCATTTTAAAGAGTTTAAGGCTCTAGTGGAGAATGCAACAGGGAAGAAGATCAAGGTACTTCGCTCAGATAATGGTGGAGAATATATTGATAAGGACTTCACAGTTTTTTGTGCGAAGGAAGGCATCAAAAGAGAATGGACAACCCCGTATAATCCACAGTAGAATGGGGTAGCGGAGTGGAAAAACAAAACCATAGTTGGGGCAGCAATGTTATGTTATATGTATTATGACCAAGATTTTCCTAGGTTTCTATGGGTAGAGGCATGTAACACAACAATGTATATTTAGAACAAGACTCCTCATAGAGCATTGAGGAAGAAAACACCAGAAGGGGTCTTCATAGGGAAGACGCTAGAAGTTAGTCACGTCAGGATCTTTGGTAGCGTTTCTTATTGCCACGTGCCAGATGAAAAACATACCAAATTGGATCAGATTGCAGAGAAGGGGTTTCTCATTGGGTATAGCGAAACCTCAAAGGCATACATGATCTACATTCCTAGTAGTAGGAAGACTGTGGTAAGACGAGACGTGAAGTTCATGGAGGACTAAGCTCTCAGGAGATCTCATGAGATTCCTACAGGTGATCATAATCAGTCAACAAAAGCTCCTTTGGTCCAACAACAGGGGTAGCCATAGGGGCATCCAGTGGGATCGATAGGAGGATAATCACATGGTGTGGAAATTTCTGGATCTTTACACTTTATGCATAAATTATTTACTGTTAATCTGGTTATGCTCCTCCTACTTAGACAAGTTACTAACTGAATAAATTCAAGTTAAAATCGAAGCAAAAAACATAACAGATCTCCACCAATCCAGACCTAGAACAAGTTCATGCACACATAGACAAAGTGACACAGTTATTTCTGGAGAAATAGTCCCCGGAAAAACCCAATGCGGGAAAACCGGTCTTCTGGCTGCTGAAGGGTTTTATTATTAAGAATTTTCTCAATACAACAAGCCTGGGTTCCAGATTTGGAAAACCCGACAGAGAAATAATAGATCTACAGTTCATTGGCTGATCTAGGGCCAAAATAATGACTGATCCACACCCTCAAACGAAATTTACAGAACTCGGCCAAAATTAGGGCCTAGAAACCCCAGCGCTGCCCCTGAAGCCTCTGCGTCAGCCTCTGAAGCCGCTCTGACCCACAACGCTGCTCCGGAAAGGGCTGCGTTACCCCAGAGTAGGTGACGCAGTCCCTACGCTGCCCCTTAGTGTCTCTGTGTAACCCCTGAGGGTTTTCGCAACAAGTCACATTGTCCTTGAGGGACTGCGCAGTACCTGCGTAGCACAGTTGCTGCTCTTCCTGCTGTTGCTCTCCTGCTTCTCTGCGCTGCCTCTCTGAGCTAATCTCTGCCTCTTGCTGATTCTAGACCCCGGGATCAGATCATCCCCTTGGTCTAAATTCCCCTCTCTGCTGCTGAAACACTTCTGAGAATTCTTAACAAACCCACACTAGAATCTCAGCTTAAGCTTCAGTGCTCTGCCTCTATGTGTCTTTACAAATGACCCCAAGCTTTTCCTTTATACTTTTCTCGTTGGAAAACCAACGGTCATGATCAGATCTTGAATCAATGGCTAAGATTAAAAGAAAGCTTGATCCGTGTGACTTAAGACAATTTCATCACATGTTTAATTAAACTCACTTTAATTATTTAAGTTCCCTAAGTTTTAACTTAGGAAATACATTAAAATAATTAATTAATTTAATATCTCCTAAACCTGATGAAATTTCCCAAATCAATTTCTGGGTCTTGTAGATCAAGTGTACTCTAGTCCCTTCACAAAATTTGGGAGCTAGAGCACAATTGGTGCTACCCCAAATACACAAAATCTCAACACTCCCTCTTAGCATAAAGAGTGTGCTCTAGCAATACATCACACTTATGCATTACAAGATTTTGGGCACTGGTTCTGTGCTGCTGATGCTTGGCCTGCTGCCACTCAACTCTGCACTGCTGCTGCCATTCTGTACTGCTGCCCATGACTCTGCCACTACCACTGCAACCTCTGCACTGTAGCTCCCTCTCAATTTGTTGCATCTGTGCTGCTCATAGTGTTGTCGTTGGCCCGTTGCTAATCTGCTGCGCTGCAACTTCAGTTGTTGAGAGAAACAACTAAATCTCCTGCGCAATCTTTGACAGACAAGTCAAATGGGTTGCATCCTCATCACTAAAGCTCCATAAGCTACAGATCTGTGCTGGCATCTGAAGGATGATGCACAACTACAGCTCTGCACTGCGTAAGCAGACTCCCTCTGCACTGCTGAAGTCACATCAGCCCCTTGTGTTGAAATCTGTCACGTTACTGCTGCACTGTGTTGTCCCTCTAAAGCCTTCTGTGCTGCTGCAGCTCTGCTCTGTGCCGCTAAAGTCACATCAGCCTCTGTGCTGCTGCTGCTTCTACGCTGTTGCTGGTCTGCTCTGCGTTGCTCCTCCCAGTCGTCAGATCTGCCTCTGCTTCAGCTGTGATCTATGCACCCACTGCTCCAATTGTCCTGCAACTTTCTTAAGGCTGTCGTAGCTCGCATGTGATCGAAGAGATGAGCTGCTCAAGGATCCCGCCTTTTTTCTTCTATGTAGCTCCTCTACATAACCATGTCACCCCACCTCCGTGGTTCATGAGCACTCATGGTTGCATCATCTTTTGTCCCATCATCCACCACAACAGCCTTGGAAGAAGAGGCTTCCTTGTCCTTTTTCTTCTGAGGACAATTGTTGGCAAAATGTCCCATTTCACCACACTGGAAGCATTTGATCTTTGAGAGATCCTTCTTCTTCTTTGGCTGCCTCATCTTCCTTCTTCACTTTGCTCGATCCAGAGCTATATTGCTTCTTGGTGAATTTGCGGAGTTCTTCTTGACGCAGAATTGACCACAAGCTGTCCCAATTTGGGAGGTCCGCTCTGCTGAAGATAGTTTGGACAAAGGTTTCCCACTCATTCGTGACTGTCCCGACCATCACATCGTCTTCCAACTTAGCACCAGTTGCAGTCAACTGATCTTTGATCGACTGCAGTCTGAAGAGGAAATGCTCCATGTCTTCTCCCTTGGTCATCATGAATGACCTCATCTGTGTCTCCAACAACATCTTTCTTTGGACAGATTTTTCCTCATATAGGGATATGAAGGCCTTCCACATCTCATTAGTTGTCTTCTTCTCAGCTAAGTTTGGTACAATATGGTCCTTAATTCCATCCATAATCAGCCGCTTGGCATGCCCAACAGTTTCTTTATGCTTCCGAAGGAGATCCAGATCTGTCGTGTGGCCAGAGTTTGCTCTGCATGGTCTCTAAGATTGTATGCCTCAAGGACTATTAGGATCCTTGCCTTCCAAACTGAAAAGTTTGAGAGGCCATCCAACCTGTCCTGATCACACAGTCCATGAGGAGCCATCTGCTCAGAATGTGCCGGAACTTCCTTTTCTCTTTACTAGAGAAATGGATTTAAGGCCCTTGGTGAAACAGGCACCTTTTGCTCCCTCTGACAACTGATTTCCCTCCTTGGAAATCTGCCAAATCAACTATGGTTCAACTTTCTTTGATCCTCTGATCAAACTGCAAGTTTCTTTGGCTAGAAACTCTCTGGGAAGCTGATCTCCTCCTGCTCTTTGTCACTTGTGCTTAGGCTAAAAATCTGAAAACTTAAGAAATTTAACCCCACTAACACCTTCTGAATTTCTACAGCTTTTCTTCAGTCTTTTCTGGATTTGACAGATTCAGATCTACATCACATTGGCAGGCTTCAGACTAATCCAACGCTGTTTCTGAGCTGCCTTTGCGTAGTAATTGCGTGGGCTTGCTAGGAGACAACGTTAGACTGCATCACCCTTCCCTTTGCGTGAATGTACCTCTGAAAACTGCGTTGCCCCTTCAGATTTGCGTTTCTGTTGCTTTTCCAGCTGCATCCTGCAGCTAGAACCTTCATATTCTTACTGGTGACCCTCCTAGATCTGCAATTGCTCTAATACCATGTGGAAATTTCTGAATCTTTACACTTTATGTTGAAATTATTTACTGTTAATCTGGTTATGCTCCTCCTACTTAAACAAGTTATTAACTGAATAAATTCAAGTTAAAATCGAAGCAAAACACATAACAAACAAATATCCACCAATCCAGATCTAGAACAAGTTCATGCACACATAGACAAAGTGACACAATTATTTCTGGACAAATAGTCCCCGGAAAAAGCCAATGCGGGAAAACCGGTCTTCTGGCGGTCAGGGGGTTTTATTATTAAGAATTTTCTGAATACAACAAGCCTGGGTTCCAGATCTGGAAAACCCGACAGAGAAATAATAGATCTACAACTCACTGGCTAATCTAGGGCCAAAATAATTACTGATCCACACCCTCAAAGGAGATTTACCAAACTCAGCCAAAATTAGGGCCTAGAAACCCCAGTGCTCAGGAACCGAGTGATGGATAGTGAGGAGGGTAGAGCAGATGCTAGGCTTTTGGCCATGCATCGACTTGTGTCCCGGGCATCTTTTACATTTTGATTTTTTTTTTCATTGTGGTCGTATTATGCTTTTCCATTCTTTTAGCCACATCAACCTCTAAGGCAATGCTTTGTTGATTTGGGGTAGCATCAGATGTGCTCTAAGTCTCAAATTTTGTGGAGAGGCTTAGACACATGTATTCCAGATAACCCAGAAACCATTTGGTGAAATTCCACTCAGATTGTATTCTATAGAAATAATTAATTATTTTTAAAGGAACCCTAAGTCTAAACTTAGGAAAATAAAATAATTAAAGTGAATTAATAGAATATGAGTGTGAATGATCTAGAATAAATGGATCAAGTTAAAAGTTAATCTTAGTCGTTGATTAGAGATCTAATCTGGGCCATTGAAGTTTCAACGAGAAGACTATAAGAATGACTTGAAGGGTCATTTGGAAAATACATTTTTGCAGACACAAGGGAGAGATCAGAGATTGATTTCTTTAGTGAGCAGTGCTCGGGAAGAAAATTTGATCGAGGTATCTTTTGCAGTGAGGGGCAGTAGTTTCGGTTTCGCCGGAGAGTACATAGCAGCAGACACAGAGAGAGCCACAACAACAACACAGAGCCAATGACGTAGTGCCTACGCAGAGCCTGAGGAAAAGTCGTTTTCCTGCCAAGGAGACAGCATAGAGCCAGTGCCAAATCCCGGAGAGATTTTCCAGAGGCCAGAAGGCTTTAGTTTCCAGCTAGCAGTGAGACGAACGCAGAGGAAGAGGGCATCCACAGTTGTGATGCAGATTTTGTGCAGAGTGACGCAGTCACTACGCAGAGGTAGCGCAGGGTAGTCCAGTCTTGGTGCAAATCAGTGTCGGGTTCCCGTGGAGGAGTGAGATTTGTCTCACAAGATCTCTTCTGTCAGTGTCTTTGTATGATTTGATGATGTGTCAATCATAGATTTGTACTCAGAATATTTATTGCATGATACATAAACCCTCAGATCTGTCGCACCGGTTTTTCCGCATTTAGTTGTTCCAGGGACATTAGTCCAAAATGACTGTGTCGAATGGTTGTGTGATCTATGGTTGTTCCGATTTGTTTTCGCACTTGTATTTCTTCTGCAGTTTATTTGTGTAGGCTGTAGTGAATGGATTTTGATATTTGCTTGTAGAACACAGTAAATAATTTGTTAGGTAAATAACAAATAGAAGCCTTTCCATCAGTTGCTACACTACGATTCCTAAGTTTACAAAATTTTCACATGCTTCCCATCTCTACTCAAGGATGTAGATAAGGTGTAAAAAATCCTTGAAATGCAGCAACTAGAAATATTTCTTCTAACTGATAAATTAATTATGCAGTTTATTTTGTTTATGACAAAATAATTAAATATTCACACTGCAATTTCTTCACAAATAAACGTTGCAGCAAATAAAAATACTGGAAACTGAGAAATGTTAGCGCACACACATAATAAAAATGACACTGTTATTTTTGGAAAAAAGTCTCGGAAAAACCCAATGTGGGAAAATCGGTGCGACAACTGATCGTTTTTTTTTATTATTTGCAACAAAAATTTTGAGTACAATAAAATGTCGCCAAAGTGTCGATTCTATCCAAGAGAAATACTGGCAAAAATACACTGAGGCGTTTGACACTTGACTACCTCTCAAAAGCTAGTCGTCCAAACCCTCTGCACAGGCCCTGCGTCACCTCTGCGTAGATCCTCTCTTGATCAGCTTAGAACTGCTGCCAATCAAGCCGTCCTGCCTGCTGCTAAATGGGAAAATATCTCTCCCACACTGAAAAATCTTCTCGGCCTTTGGAACTGAAAACGACCTTCCCTTCAGCCAAATCAAACTTCCTTCTTGAGGCACTGCGCAACCCCTGTGCAACCTCCTGGAGATAAATTCTGGCCTCCTCTTTCTGACTCTCAGGAACTGGAAAACTTCATCTGGATCATTGCTGACCTCTTCTGCCACCTGCTACTCACCCACTGGATCGATCTCCACTACTTAATCACTCCTACCATTGGGAATTCAAATTGCCTGGGCAGCTGAGTATCTGCACTGGTGTGTTCTCCATCTACCCATCAACCTCTTCTTATAATCTCCAGTTAGGACTCCAACGACCACGATTAAAACTTAATCGATGGTTGAGATCATCTCCAAGTTGATCTGTGTGAGTTTTTAGAGAGTTTTCACCTTTCTCAATTAAATACTATTAATTAACTAGTTTTCCTACGTAAGACTTAGGAAATTTTTGATTATGGTCAATTAATTTAACTGAGCCATCTCTAGGTGGAATTTCCAGAAACGATTTCTGGGTTTTGGAGAACTCATGTGTTTTAGCCTCTCCACAAAGTTTTGAAACTAGAACACCTCCAATGCTACAAAAACTAACACTCCCTCTTAGCAAGGAAGGTGTTCTCCAACTAGTGCCACACAATCTGTCACAACACCATGTCTCTGTAACATCCTCCATATACGCTGTTGATGTCAGGCCACTGTGACAACCTGCCATTGTCCACCAACTACTGTGCAACTTTGATGTTGCATTTGTGTTGCTGCTGCCACTGCACTGTACAACCTATGCTGCTGCCAAATCTGCATTGCAACCCAACTAACACTCTTTGTCCACTGTTGTTGCTGCTACTGCAACAATAGCAACAATGAAGCACATATTTCGTCCCTGCTACTGAAATGGGTTCTCCACTATACCCATTTGTTCTCTGAAATAGACGAACTTGGCTCTTCCTATAGCCTTTGTGAGTATATCTGCAACTTGCTCTTCTGTGGGAACATACTGTAGTTGGACTGCTCCACGTTGCACATAATCTCTGATGAAATGACACTGAATATCTATGTGTTTCGACTTGTCATGAAACACTGGATTTTCAGAGAGCTTGATGCAACTCTGATTATCACTGTAGACATTGGACGCCTCTATCCTCTGTCTGAACAAGCTTACTAGCAGTTCCAGAGCCATATAGCTTCACACATAGTTGTGCTAGCTGGCATATACTCTGCCTTTGCATAGCTCAGTGCCACTGACTTCTGCGTCCTACTGCACCAAGAAACCATCCCTGATCCAACGCTGAAGCAATATGTTATGAATAAAATATTCGTAAATAACATTAAATAAATAATAATATAAATAATAAATTGGATAATTTAATTAATTAACGACCTATTAATTATGAAAGGGAAAAAGGTCAAAATGTGTGACCACTTACCTTCGTGGCCAATCAATGCCTATATAGAACATTGTCACGAAGGATTGTAATCACCATTCATAATTTTATACAATAATACAATTACTTATTACACTTACAAATACAATCTACACACATAATTAGTCGTTTACTTCACCTTGCTGCCCTGCTCATGCTATCCGTCTGTGTTCCCCAACCGCACGATCCACACCAAGCTTTGTTACCCTATCACTCTCCCTCCCGACCACATATATCTCCTTCACACCCCCGACCATTCCTGTCCACGTTGTGTATTTTAGACTCGAGCTGTCATCTCCCTTTTGCTGCAAATCCGATCATCTGACAATCTCTCTGCATCATTGTCGTCCCCTCAATCGTTGTTCTACACCGTGTCGTCCGTTGACCAGCCACTCGCTCTCACCAATTCCTAACAAGTTGCAGTTTTGTCTGCCTTCCTTCCTTGCCCTATCCCAGTCGTACACCAATCTACACCACCATGCCGTCCAAGTCAGACAACCCCGAACCCTTCTATTTGTCTGCTGAGAAGTCTCCTATAC
Organism: Pinus albicaulis; assembly: GCA_034641835.2. Taxonomy (NCBI): domain Eukaryota; kingdom Viridiplantae; phylum Streptophyta; class Pinopsida; order Pinales; family Pinaceae; genus Pinus; species Pinus albicaulis. Next base: position 1,587,694,006 of record CM076579.1, read on the forward strand.
CTACCCCGACTGTCGCTCATCCGCAAACCCCCCGTGGCGACAGTCTGACCAAAACTCTCGTGTCTCGAGACAGTCAAATCCTTGCCCGTCCGTCGTTTTTGAGTAGTCAAACATTGTTTCCGTCCATATGTATCCTTTCCATAATATTTTTACAATATGTTAAGCCATATCATATTTCATTATTATATAATTTATATAAGAAGTTATATGATAATTGTTATATAGTTATATTATAAAATTATAATTATTTATAAAAAAATGGTTCTACCAAGAAGAAAACTAAGCCAAAAATCGGAAGTAATAATGACGATGTCAATTCAAAAAAATTTCAGGAAGAACTTGATAAAGTACGACGACGCATCGATAATGTTGAGAAGAAGCAGGAAGAATTAGGAGAGGGTCATAATAGGCTACTGGTGACTCAAGAAGGAATGGAAAACGATATTAAAAAAGTAAATGACACTGAGAGAATGTTGCTAGGCATACAAATCCAGTTAACGGGAGGATTTAATCTAGTTTTTAATCCTTTAATTACTTAAGAACAAACACAAAGTCCCAGAACTCCAGAAGGCGAAGATATTCCAAATCATGAAATTCCCCAAAATCTACAAATACACTTCTCAAGAAGTCAGTACTATACAAAATTTCCAAAAAATGTCTACCAATGAATTAAAAAAGAATTACCTAAGTACGATGGTAAAGGTCATAGAGGCGCTATTGTTTGGGTTAATAAAATTGAGACCATTTTTTAGTCAAACTCACTAATAGGTGAACGAGAAAAAATCATGACTGCATCCAACAATTTGGAAGCTGAAGCATATGATTGGTTCCTGTGGTGGTCCAACAAATGTGAAGCTCATTCATTGCTTTGGAAAATTTTTGTGGATGCCTTGCTAAAAAGGTTTCATGACAAAGAAGAAGATGATATCTACGAAAAATTTGTTCATCTCAAGCAAAGGGGGTCTATAAGTGAATACACCCACGAATGGGAAGTATTAGCTATAAGACAAAGAGGATTTACTGATGAAGAACTGCTAAAAATGTATAAATGTGGACTTAAGGAGTATATCTGTGCAAAATTGAAGTTGTACAAAACCAAAACTATTTAAGAAGCCATACATGCAACAAAAATTATTGAACAAAAGCATAAGTTCAAAACGTCATCATTCAAAGAAGACAAAGACCAACAACACTATTCAAGTAAAAAGGAGTCAAACAAATGTAGGTACTGTGGAGACAAATGGACGTCAGGACACAAATGCCTTAACAAGATGATGTGTTCTTATGAAGTTGAGAAGGAATCAAACACTTCAAGTAATGAGTCAGAGAAAATGATAAAAAAGAAAAATAATTGCCGCAAGTGTGGAGAAAATTGGATGATAGGAAATAAATGTGAAGACACATCCTTACACTACTATAAAATGGTAGATGGAAGGCAAGTTGAAGTACAAGAAACTCATGAAGAAGTCGTTGTCACACATAAAGAAGATTCAGTTTCTGAGGAACTATCATTAGCTGCAATTTCATGTGTTTGGAAAAACCATGATGAAAATAACAATTTTCAAAAGATAAAGAACAACAAGCAACTGCAAAATACGTTCCACCACATCTTCGAAAGAAGAGAAACTAGTCTCCAAGAGAAGGAAAATTAAGCTTACTACACCACCAAAAAACATGATGAGGAGATTACACCCTAAAACCCTAAAGCTTAAAGGACTCGTAAGAGGCAGAAATGTCAAAATACTTGTAGATTTTGGTAGTACTCACAATTGTATAAAATTGATCTTGCTAAACAACTTGATCTTTGTACATGCCTAACCAAGAACCTAAGCATGACTGTCGCTACTGGGCAAAAATTTGAAGAGGTAGGAGAATGCCTTAAAGCTACAAGAAATAGAGCTACAAACAGATCTATATGCCCTACCACTCGAGGAAATGGACATAGTGCTTAGTGCAGAATGGTTAATACAATTAGGGAGCTATACTACAAACCTTGAAGAATAGTTCATGGAGTTTAACTGGCAAGGATGACATTATAAACTCTATGGTGTTAACACTCCTAGCTTCAAGGAAGGTACAAATACCCATGAGGACTTTACCAGTCAACGTAAAGATGCCACTCCATAGTAACATGTTCAACTAGAGGAAACCCTTTTGGTTATGCTTTGAGAACAAAGCATCTCTAAAGGGGGTGGCAATGTTATGAATAAAATATTCATAAATAACATTAAATAAATAATAATATTGGAATAATAATATAAATAATAAATTAGATAATTTAATTAATTAATGGCCCATTAATTATGAAAGGGAAAAAGGTCAAAATGTGTGACCACTCACCTTCGTGGGCAGTCAATGCCTATATAGGCACACCGCCACGAGGGATTGTAATCACCTTTCAGAATTTTATACAATAATACAATTACTTATTACACTTACAAATACAATCTACACGCATAATTACCTTCTTGAGCACAGGTTCTCATCTAACACAATACCCAAAGGTACTCTTCTTGTGCACTGAACTTCCTGCCCAATCTGCATTTGTGAATCCACATGGTTTGATATCATCCCTTCGGGTATATTTCAATCCATACTCTATTGTGCTGCACAAATACCTCAGAATATGCCTCGTTGTTGTCCAATGCATTGTCTTTGGTTCCACCATAAATTGACTGAGAGTGCTTCGCGGTCTAGTGTTGACCAGATACATTAGAGAACCGATGAGTTGTCTATACAAGGTGGGGTCAACATCCTTGTCCTTTATGCATCTATCTTCTTCCAGTTGGTTATCATAGGCGTAGATATGGGTCTACAATCTTGCATCCTGAATCTCTTCAAAATTTGTGTAGCATATCTTCCTTTACCAAGGAAGATATCCTCGTCCTTCTGCCACACTTTCAAGCTTAGGAAGTAATGCGTTAACCCCAAATCCTTCATGTCAAACACTGCTGCCAGGTTACTCTTGCAGCCCTCTATGAGCCCTGATGATTCTGTCAAGAATAGGTCATCCACAAACAATACTAAGATAAGTGGGTCATCCTTTATCGTCATGTAGTAAAGGTTGGGATCTGTGTTACTCTTGATGAATCCCATTTTCTACAGGTAGTTTTCGATTTGACCATACCATGCCCTAGGAGCCTACTTGAGCTCGTATAGATCTTTCTTCTGTCTGCACACGTGTGTGTGCCTCTCATGCGTCTCAAAACCCTTTGGTTGTTCTGTATACACCTCCTCATCTATCACCCCATTCAATAAAGCTGTCTTGATGTCCATCTAGTGAATCTCCCATCCCATCTAAGCTGCTAAGGATATAACTAACCGGATAGAGATATATTTGGAAACTAGGGCGAAGGTCTCCTCATAGTCTATCCCTTCCTTTTGTGCATACCCCTTTGCCACGAACCTAGCCTTATACTTTTCTATGCTACCGTCTTCTGCGTACTTGATCTTGTAGATCCATTGAGAGCCCACAAGTGACTTGCCCTCAGGCCTTGACACTATGGAGCTATACTCTTCCACCATGGCATCTATCCACACTCAATGTTGTGCGGCCTCCTGATAGCTGGAATGTTCTTCAACCTGTACCACCAATGCTTGGCACCTGTTTGGCTATCTACGTTTTCTCTTGTTCATCCTAGGAGCGCCAACAAACTCCTCTGCATCTTTCAATGTTTGACGAACTTCCCTACTGGTTCGACCACTAGTGGTGGATCACTCAACCAGCTCCTCATCCTGCCTCTGTGGCTTCGTTTGTTGTGAATTCACAGGGTCTCTTGTACGTGAGGATGTGCTGGTACTAGTAAATGTATTGGATCCTTGTGACTGTCCTATCAACGGTCCCACTCGCTGGCCTTGTGGCTGCTCTTGCTGCTGGACCAAGCAGCTACTGCTGGCTCACTTTGACCATCTCCTGGCATCTTGCGAGATCTCTTGAAGGCTTTATCCTCCATGAACTTCACGTCTCGCCTATAGTAATAAAAACCGGAACCGGTGACCGAACCGATGGACCTAATGAACCAGGTTTCTAACCAGTATTGGTCAGGTCTAAATGAACCAGTTTTAAAAAAAATATATTAAATAATTAATTTTTAATTTAAAAAAACTATTTGTAAGACTTGTAACCATGATTCCAAGCCAATAGAGACAAAATATGCAAAGTTTGCACATTTATATACTATGTAAAGGTGAATATATCCAAATGGGACCAAGTGCAATACATATCATCAAAAAAATACATAAGTAATGAGGCTCCAAATGGTCTATAAAGTCCAAAAACAATGCTACAAGCTATGAGTGTTGAGATTTTGTGGATTTGGGGTAGCATCAAATGTTCTCTAGCTCCCAAATTTTGTGGAGGGACTAGAATACACTTGATCTACAAGACCTAGAAATGGATTTGAGAAATTTCAGCTGGTGCTCAAGTTGTTCAAATAATTAATTATTTTTAATGGATTTCCTAAGTCTAATTTGGGAAAATAAAATAATTAAAGTGAATTAATTAACACGTGTTGAAATTGTCTTAAGTCACATGGATCAAGCAGTCTTTTAATCTCAGCTGTTGATGGATGATTTAATCTCGGCCGTTGAAGGGTTCAACGAAAAAGTGTAAGAGAAAAACTTGAGGGTCAGTTGAAGACACACATTTTTGTAGAATTGAGGAATGGATCTGGAATTCTAGGGCGGGTTTGCTAAGAATTTCCGGAGGAATTTCCTGCAGTAAGGGGTAGTATTGGCTGAGGGAATGATCTGATTCCAAGAGCCAAGAGACAACAAGAGGCAAGAGGAGCAGCAGCAAGGACAACGCAGAGGGGCTTCAGAGCCACGCAGTCCAGCAGGGACAGCGCAGAGGTAGCTAGGGCCACGCAGGGCTGATGCTGGCCTAGCAGAGGCAACACAGGGGCAACATAGACCCTCCAAGGGTGACACAGGCCCTCCTAGGGCTACACAGACGCTAACATAGGCATTCTAGGGCAACGTTGGGGCTTCAGAAGCTGCGTTGAGGGTTTCTAGGGTCAGATCTAGGCTGAGTCCTGTAAATCCCGTTTGAGGGTGTGGCTCAGTCAGATATTTGGCACTAGATCTTCATGTTAGCTGCAGATCTGATCTTTTATTCTTTATCGGGTTTTCCAAGCTTGGAACCCAGATTTGTTGTACTCAGAACTACTTAATAATAAAACCCTCATATCCGTTGAACTGGTTTTCCCGCTTTGGGTTTTTTCGGGGACTTATGTCCAAAAATCCATGTGTTACTTTGTTGCATGAGTGAATTATTCAGTAAATGATCTGCATGTGTAGGTTGTAGCTGTGTTTATTTTCGGTATTTTCTGAATCTAATTTTTGGAAATAATTTGTATTAATTAAATCAAATAGAAGGAAATAAACCAATACATTGCAGTAGAATTTTCACAATGAGGCCATTGGCCTTCGACAAGACTACATATTAGTGATCAACAACATGATCACTCCTCATCATGATCAAAATCATCACCACTACTAGACAAGGGATCATCAACATGAGCTACATAAATAATATGGCTCAGAGTTTGAGGACTCCTAAAACTCCTCTACAACTTTAGTAGTAGTAGTAGTAGTAGAAAAAATAGACATCAAAACTACAAATCACTGAGCAACATGGTCTCTCATGAAACTCATCATTGATTCATCGCTACTAGAAATGGGATCATCAACAAGAGATACATAAACATCATCTAGCTCAAAGTCTTTAGACTTGGATTGCTCAACCTTATAACATGATAGAAATTGAAATTTTTTAACATGCCCAACCAATGATTTTGGTTTTGAGTGAAGGGTTCATCTCCTCAACCTTAAAATGCGGTAGAAAAAGATTAGCATGCCTAACCAGTTTTTTTCCTTTGAGTGAAGGGGACATTCTTGTTAAGGCCACGATAGGGGAGTTCAACAATCAATACCACCAACATTAGCAAAGTTCAACAATCAATGCCACCAACATCAGGGTTCTTAAAGGGCTTCATGCTCTTGATCAAATGCCAATCTCATACCCTTACACATGATAGAATCAAATGGAAACATTTCAAACCCCCAAACCATGAAAGCCTAAAAACCATTAAGTTCGCTGAATTTTGAGTGAAATTTAAAATTCTACTCTCTCCATATGAAATCCAATGAGGTCAAAACCACTCTCAAACATCCCGAGTCATTTCATGGTAATGTTAAAAATTTAAGTAAAAGGATGAATTTTCATTTTCATCCTTTAAGAATTTAACATTACCATTAATTGCCAACATTGCTAGGGATGTGTCAGGAAAATGAGAGGGTAGGCATGCTTTTCTTAGAGGGGATGTTTTTGGAGGAAAACAACCCTAAATTTCCCTAAAAAAAGCTCTGAAACTCACAAAAATGCATTATGTGGGGTCCATAGTTGGACTAGCAATGAACCAACCGGTTTAGGATGGAACCGGCCAGTTTGACCATAAACCGGCCGGTTGGAGTGGTTTTTCTGGCGAAGAGGAGGGTCAAACACAGTTTTTCTACCAGTTTGACTCGGTCGGTTAATGAACTGACCAGTTTGACCAGTTTCCGGTTCAAATCGGCCGTTTTTTAATACTATGGTCTCGCCTCACTACTATCTTCTTACTACTAGGAATATAGATCCTGAATGCCTTTGAGATTTCACTATACCCAACGAGGAACCCCTTCTCTGATGTTTGATCTAATTTGGTGCACTTCTCATCTGGAACATGGCAGTAAGCTATGCTGCCGAAGATGCTGAAGTGACCTACCTCGGGCTTCTTCCTTGAGAAAAATTCTTCTGGAATTATCTTCCCCATTGCTCTATGAGGAGTCTTGTTCATAATATACATTGTTGTGTTACATGCCTCTCTGCCCATAGAAACCTGGTCAAATCTTGGTCATATAACATCGCCTTTGCAACACCAACTATAGATCTGTTCTTTCGCTCCACTACCCCATTCTGTTGTGGATTGTATGGAGTTGTCCACTCTCTTCTGATGCCTTCCTTTGCAAAAAAATCTGTGAAGTCTTTATCAGTGTACTCTCCACCATTATCTGGACGAAGCACCTTGATCATCTTCCCTATCGCATTCTCCACCAGAGCCTTAAACTCCTTGAAGCGATCAAAGACCTCATCCTTGGTCTTCAGGAAGTAGACCCAAGTTTTCGTGGAATGGTCATCAATAAAGGTGATGAAGTACTCGGCCCCACTAAGAGCTCTAGTGGACATAGGGCCACTAATGTCTAAATATATAAGTCCCAACACGCCATCTACTCTGCTGTCGCTTCTTGGGAATGTTGCCTTAGCATATTTCCCAAGCACGTGCCCTCTGCACACTTCATCGTGTTCCGTGCCAAGTTCTGGAACACTTTTCACTGTCTCCTTGAGCATTCTAAGTGCTTCATGGTGTAAATGTCCCATTCTCCTATGCCATAGCTCATTCAGGTCCTTCCCACTTGTTAATTTTGGACAACTAGGTCCAAACTCCATGTTGTGATGTTCAGATGAAGATGCTAATATTTTTATTGGACTTCTCTTTCGGAGAGGTGCAAGATCGATCTAAAGATCATCTTAATCCGATGAGAAGAACATTTATTTTGAATTTATTCAAAATATGTGCAGGTTGGCCTTAAGGTTTTGTGCCCCAGAAGTTGTGTCACACACCCTCACTGATGGATATAGATTGGTCAACGTTGGAGGCCAATTTCACTCATCTCATCCTCACACATTTCTCTCTCCTCATCTGATTGGTTCGATGACCTTGGAGGCTCTTCTCTCCACACGTGGGAAATTTTAGCAGTAGCTCTTTTCTGTTTTCAGCCTAGGGTTTCTGTAGCAGCTTTGACCAACGTTGAATTTGGTCAATGCAAGGTCAAACGGACCTGAAACTCTCCCAAAATTTTGATCTTTCAAATCCGCATTTTTTGGCACTACTACCGAGGCTAGATGTTGACTTTGACTTTGTTGCGTTGACCGTTGACTAATAGCGTTGACCGTTTTGGCTCTCCTAGAGGGTTGTGTGACATTGCTGGTTGGCTGACCATATTGAGACTTTGCTGGTTGAAGCATCCTGCTGATCGCCGTAACGCACCAACACACTTATATATTTTTCGCTTGTCTTCTGTCGATCTACTGGTATGTTCTATCAACATTTTACTTTGTTGTTTATGTTATTGCTGTCTGATATTGAGATAAAAAATAAAGTTGCATCAAGCATAGAACATCTACAAAAATTTACATGGTATCAGAGTTGAGGTGAAGACAAAGCCCTAGTTTGTAGCAATCACCGAAGAAGAGGATGGATTCCTCAAACTACAATGGCTTTAATGCTAATGACAAATTGACTGGGAAGGATGACTTCCATGCTTGGAAGATGACATTGGATCTTAATTTGGAAGACCAAGATGTCATGGAATATGTGTAGGGTAAAATTCAAGAGCCTCCATCCACTGCAACTGCTGCTGCCAAAACAAAGTACAAGAAGGGAGAAATCAAAGCATAGTTGATGATCAGGGACTTAATTCACAAGAGTCTGGTTGCCTACATCTCTGAGCTGGGCACATCGAAGGAGATGTATGATAAGTTGGTCAACATGTTCAAGGCCAACAATGCGAATCAAGTCCTATTCTTCAAGAATCAATTGGAGAATTTGAAGAAAGGCAGGGATGAGTTTGTTCAATCATATTTTTTGAAGCTGACCGAGATTAGGAATAATCTGCTGGCTATTGGGGAGACAATAGCTGATTGTGAGATGGTTCTCACCGCACTTGGAGGTCTCTCATCTGAATGGCATGTGTTCAACACTACCATTCTCAATAACAATGTGATACCTGACTTTGACAAAGTACTATCGAGATGCATACAAGAAGAGACAAGGATGAAGGAATATGAAAATGAAGGAAATGTTGCCTTCGCTGGTCATTCTAGGAAGAAGAACTTTGGTGGTCCAAGGAACTAAGGAAGAGTAGGGGCCTAAAGAAATAAGGGCAAGTGTTACAATTGTCACAAGCGAGGTCACTATGCTAGAGAATGCCCTTTCAAGAAGGATTCTCTCTCGATGATGACAACAACAACAACCGAAGGAATGACAATCAAAGGAACAACAAGTTCAAGGGAAAGAGGAAGGCTCCCTCCGGCGGAAATGGTCAACCTTTCAAAAGGTCGAGAAATTCCAGGTATGAGGAATCAAATGTTGTTGATAAAAGAAATGAATTCACTCTTGTATCTGCCCTCTCTGTTGCATCTCCACCCGACACTATGGATGTCTGGTTGATAGATAGTGGTTCCTCAAGGCACATCACTGGGTTCAAGGAAGCACTTTCTGATATGGTTGAGAAGGATGCTAATCTGGAAATTATCCTTGGAGATGATGCCACATATCCCGTGAAAGGAACAGGGACTGTGACCCTCCACTTGTCTCAACGTCAAGTCCTCTGCTTGCAAGATGTACTCTATGTACCTGATTTGAAGAAGAATCTTGTGTCTATTTCAACCATGGAAGACAAAGGTTTCAATGTGGCATTCATTGATGGGAAGGTGCGTATCTAGAAGAAGAGTTTCAAGGAAGCTATCACGATTGGGTTTAGAGTTGATACACTCTACCAGGTTGGAGGAAGTCCACTGGGAGCGATGACGTGTAATACTATCCAACAAACGGAACTATGGCACCAGAGGTTTGGATACCTTCACTACAAAGCCCTTCCCGAGGCAAGGAAGGTGGTGACGGGGATGCCCGAGTTCTCAAATAATCATGAAGGTGTATGTAAGGGTTGTGCCGAAGGAAAGCATACAAGGGGTCCTTTCCCCTCAAGTGTCACAAAGACATCTGGTGTCTTGCAATTGATACATTCTAATCTGTCTGGTATGCTGCCTGTGACATCCTTGGGAGGATGTTCTTATTATATGACGTTCACAGATGACTTCTCTCGCAAAACCTGGATATACTTCTTGAAAAAGAAGGATGAGGCTTTCATGCGGTTCCGTACCTTTAAAGCCTTGGTGGAAAATCTGACAGGGAAGAAGATCAAGATATTGAGGACCGATAATGGCACTGAATATGAGACGAACGAGTTCAAGAACTTTTGCAAAGAAGCTGGCATCAAGAGGGAGACCACAACTGTCTATACTCCTAAGCAGAATGGCATTGCTGAACGAAAGAATAGAACCATTGTGGACGCTGCCCGTGCCATGCTATGTGACTAGGGTCTACCGAAGTTTCTATGGGGAGAAGCTGCGAACACTGCTGTGTACATACAAAACCGATGCCCACATTCCGCTCTAGACTCCAAAACTCCTGAAGAGGTTTTCTTTGGTAAGAAACTTTACGTCTCACATTTTAGAGTTTCTGGATGTCCTGTTTATTTTTCATGTGCCAAAGGAGAAGAGGAGCAAGCTGGATGCTTCTGGGAAGAAGGGAATGTTTTTGGGCTACAACGAAACTTCGAAGGCCTATAGGGTCTATGTGCCTGGTCAAAGGGAAGTGGAGATATGCCACAATGTTACCTTTGATGAAGATGCTTCTCTGAGGAAAGTAGTCAATCTTCTGAGATCTGAGGAAGATCATGAGGCGAGGCCTAACCAAAGAATGAGATGATGCCTGATGTTGAAGGACCGATGGACCCAATTGATCCACCTCCTTCGATGAGGAAGATACCATCATGGCTCAGGGACACTCTCGAGGATGCCGAGGGACATATGGCCCCAAGGGGGACATTCCGTGAAAGCAAGAAGCCGTTTAGATACGAAGGGTATCTAGCAGCCATGAGTACTATTGTACAATCTGAGCCTAGATCTTTTGAGGAAGCTGTAAAGCATCAAGTCTGGAAGGATGCTATGCACGAAGAATATGAGTCCATTATGAAGAATGATGTCTGGGATGTGGTTCCAAGACCTGAGGACAAAGAAGTTGTCACCTCGAAATGGCTCTACAAGATCAAGCATGGATCTGATGGAAGTGAAAAGTTCAAGGCAAGATTCGTTGCCCGTGGCTTCTCTCAAAAAGAAGGCGTAGACTATGATGACATATTTGCACCTGTGGCCCGATATACCACCATCTGATCTATCATAGCCCTTGTTGCTATGCAAGGATGGAGTCTTCATCAGATGGATGTGAAGACTGCATTTCTGCATGGTGCGATAAAGGAAGAGGTGTATGTGGAGCAACCTCTGGGGTTCGAAATCCAGGATTGGGACACCCATGTCTGCAGTTAAAACCCCTATGGGTTGAAGCAAGCACCCCGAGCTTGGTACGAGAGGATAGATAGCTACCCGATGAAGTTGGGCTTCACTCGTAGGGTAATGCCGATCCAAACTAAGCTCGAGGTTGAGAGAAAAAGCCTCTCATTCGGTGTCAGATAGACGACCTCTTCCCAACAAAGCCGACCCTCTTATTCATTAGTGCAAGAGGGAGCTCGCTGTTGAGTTCGAGATGAAGGACCTAGGACTGATGCACTACTTCCTAGGCCTGGAGATCTGGCAGAGACCTGGCGAGATTTTCCTTTCTCAAGGAAAATACATTGTGAAGCTTCTGGAAAGATTTGGTATGGTGGACTGTATGTTCGTGTCGACACCGATGGAGCTCAACTTTAAGAAGTTGAGTGGCAGCGCTACTGGGCCTGTGCTAGCAAATCCTACTGAGTATTGTCAACTCGTAGGGACCCTGATGTTCTTAGTGAACGCCCGTCTGAACGTATGTTTTGCAGTGAAGACCTTGAGTCAACATATGGTTGAGCTTCATCACATTCACTGGGTTGGTGCCAAGAATCTGTTGAGATATCTTTGGGGCACGATAAACCATGGGCTGAGATACACTGCCGGGAGCATGACACTCCATGGATATACTGACGCTGATTGGGCTAGCACTGTGGTGGATCGTAAGAGCACATCGGGATGCTGCTTCACACTTGGTTCTGCGTCAATATCATGGATGAGCAGGAAGCAGAAGTCGATGGCTTTGAGCACCGTAGAGGCCGAATACATTGTAGCGAGTATGGCTTGTTGTGAAGCAGTTTACTTGCGAAAGCTCTTCAGTGAGCTGTTCGGGCATGTGCTAGATACCGCCGTGATACTCTGTGATAACTAGAGTGGGATTCGGTTGTCCGAGAATCCTGTGTTCCACGATTGATCCAAGCATATTGATATCAGGTACCACTTTATTGGGGATATGGTACAGCGAGGTGCCGTAAGGCTCGATCATATAGGAACTGATGAACAGGTCACGGATATTCTCACAAAGCCCCTGGGGAAGGTCAAGTTTCTAACCTTCCGTGAGAATCTTGGTATCGTGGAACGACCCTATGCTGAGGGTCCTGTTGGACGATGAGCTCTGGGAGCTTTGGGGGGCTTTAGGGATACCTTCTTGGAGCTATAAGCAACCACAGGGCTAGGCTTGCCGAACCTTGTTGGTGTGCTTTTGCCCCACCGTTATGATGATTGAGTTGGTTCACCTCTCTTTATCTGTGCCCCGCATGCATCCTACCCATTGAGTTCAGGGCTCATGGGAAGTACCTCTCAATTGGCCAGTGAGGTGGGAAAAGCTAGAGAATAGTATCAAAGACTGATGGACGCATCAGAGATTGTTGTACTCTCTATCTAGGATGGCACAATCAAACCACTTGATCTGGGATCAAGTATAGTGAGGTTTCAGACCTCCAACTGACTTCGGGTCAGGTAAACCAACTTCGGGTTGGTATGAGACTCTTTGTGAGTCCTATAGAGGTTTTGGACCTCTGGGCTGAATCTGTCCGCCGAGAATGATGCCTTTGTGACTGACCCACTTCTGTTCTGAAATAAAGAAGCCAACAAAGCATGTTACGACGGGATGAGGTACGATGCTTGGATTGCATAGGTGGATGGAGTTCTCCCTAGTTGGGAGGGAGTGTTAATTTTGGACAACTAGGTCCAAACTCCATGTTGTGATGCTCAGATGAAGATGCCAATATTTTTATTGGACTCCTCTTTCGGAGAGGTGCAAGATCGATCTAAAGATCATCTTAATTCGATGAGTAGAACATTTATTTTGAATTTATTCAAAATATGTGCAGGTCGACCTTAAGGTTTTGTGCCCCAACAGTTGTGTCACACACCCTCACTGATGGATATAAATTGGTCAACGTTGGAGGACAATTTCACTCATCTCATCCTCACGCATTTCTCTCTCCTCTCATCTGATTGGTTCGATGACCTTGGAGGCTCTTCTCTCCACACGTGGGAAATTTCAGCAGCAACTCTTTTCTGTTTTTGGCCTAGGGTTTCTGTAGCAGCTTTGAACAACGTTGACTTTGGTCAACGCAAGGTCAAACAGACCTGAAACTCTCCCAAAATTTCGATCTTTCAAATCCACATTTTTTGGCACTATTTTCGCGGCTAGACGTTGACTTTGACTTTGCTGCGTTGACCTAGTTGCTGCTGCTGTTTGCATTGTCCGTTGACTGATAGCGTTGACTTTTGAGTTGACCGTATTGGCTGTCCTAGTGGGTTGTGTGACATTGCTGGTTGGCTCACCATATTGAGACTTTGCTGGTTGAAGCAGCCTGCTGATCGCCGTAACGCACCAACACACTTATATATTTTTGGCTTGTCTTCTGTCGATCTACTGGTATGTTCTATCAGCATTTTACTTTGTTGTTTATGTGATTGCTAACTGATATTGGGATAAAAAGTAAAGTTGCATCAAGCATAGAATATCTACAAAAATTTACACCACTGCTACTGTCGCTGCCTACTAGGGCCATTAGAGAATCGAGCTGCAATCTGTACAACCTGTTGCTTCGAACTCCAATCTATTTCACCCTCTTCCAGCTCGGGTGTTTAATGAACACCTTCTTCCCTATGAAGTGGACATCATATCCCTTATCCTGCAGCTGGGACACTGAAATCGGGTTCATACCCAATATTTGCACATGCAATACATCTATAGCGTTGGTACTTGCTCCCGACTCTCTCTGAAAACCGATGGTACCTCTCCCTATTGGAGTGCACTTAATCATGTTTCCCATCATAACTTAGAAGTCCATCTACTCTTCTTTATAGATAGAGAAATATTCTGTAACCGATGTCATATGAGCAAATGCTTCGCGGTCTATGTACCAGACACCCTATGAAGCTGAAATATTTAAGCAAGCAAATTCATCCTCGAATCTGGAAGACAACTATGAAGCCCCCTGAATATCAAACCGATCCATGGCCACACTGGAGAAATTTGGAGAATTTACTGAAGACATCTTGATTATAATTTAGTGTGCTATTTCTTTAACTTTTGGAACTGATCATGCTACTGCAAAAGCCTCTGTACCTAGACAATACACCTGCTCTACAAAAATTTGAGCTACTGGTGCTCCCTTTGCATGCTGGAATCACTTTCTCTGGCAAGTCAATTTTTTTTGCCCCCTGTAACTGAAAAATCGAACCCTTTCCCAACAACTCGCACTACCTAGCTAGGCACTGAGTAACCCCAAATTTTTTTGTCCTGCTGCTCCTAAACAACGAAATTTTCCTCTTCTACCTCTAAGCTTCCTGTCCGTCAAATATGCTCTGATACCATGTGAAAATTGCTTGAAATGCAACAACTGGAAATATTTCTTCTAACTGATTATTTAATTATGCAGTTTATTTTGTTTACGACAAAATAACAAAATGTTCACACTGCAATTTCTTCACAAATAAACATTGCGGAAAATAAAAATGCTGGAAACTGAGAAATGCTAGCACACACAATAAAAATGACACCGTTGTTTTTGGAAAAAAGTCCCCAGAAAAACCTAATGTGGGAATACCGATGCAACAACTGAGGGTTTGTATTTTATTATTTGCTACAGAAATTGAGTACAACAAAATGTCGCCAAAGTGGCGATTCTATCCAAGAGAAATACTGGCAAAAATATACTGAGGAATTTTACCCTCACTCCAAGCAATCGTGACACCTGACTGCCTCTAAAAAGATTGTCATCTAAACCCTTTGTGCAGGCCTTGTGTCACCTCTGCTCAGACTCTCTCACACTAATCTCAAAACTGTTGCCAATCTAGCCGTCCTGCATGCTGCTGATTGGGAAAATGTCTCTTCGACACTCTGGAAAATCTTCTCGGCCTCTGGAACTGAAAACGACCTTCCCTTCAGCCAAATCGAACTTCCTTCTTGAGGCACTGTGCAGCCCCTGCGCAACCTCCTGGAGATAAATTTGGCCTCCTCTTTCTGACTCTCTGGAACTGGAAACTTCCTGCAGATCACTGCTGGCCTCTTCTCCCACCTGCTTCTCATCCACTGGCTCGATCACCATTGTTGAATCACTCTTGCAACTGGGAATTCAAACTTCTTGGGCAATTGATTATCTGCATTGGTGTGTTCTCCATCTACCCACGACCTTTTCTTATAATCTTCAGTTGGGACCCCAATGGCCATGATTAAAACTTAATCGATAGTTGAGATCATCTCCAAGTTGATCTGTGTGAGTTTCTAGAGAATTTTGACATTTCTCAATTAATTACTATTAATTAACCTGTTTTCCTAAGTTAGACTTAGGATTTTTTTAATTATGGTCAATTAATTGAATTGAATCATCTCTAGGTGGAATTTCCAAAAACGATTTCTGGGTTATGGAGAACTCCTATGTTTTAGCCTCTCCACAAAGTTTGGAGACTAGAACATCTTCGATGCAACAAAAACTAATAGAATGTGCCAAATCCCAATGAACCAATGACAAGTTAGACCAAAAGTATGGAGATGGTATATAAGTGGTTTATAATGTGATATGAAAAGTGTAAAGTATGGTGTAAGGGAGAATGCATACACTATTTCAATCCAGGTTTTCCAAGCACTGCCCCTTCTATAACCCTAAGGCCTTACGGGAGGTCCCACTGGGCTAGAGCTAAGGATTAACCCTGCTGGTAAGGTGAGAGAATAGGTACAATCAAGCTCAATCTATCTTCTAGATCACCCCTTTATCCATACTAAATGCCCAAAACAACAAGTTTAAGCACCTGATTGCAAAATTATCAAAGTACCTGTTGAGTAGTAGCCCACTCTCATTTAAGAGGAATGATGGGTTGTGAGAGGTGCATGGATGTTGTAGATAGTGGAGGCATATGGCAGCATATCATCATCACGAAGTGAATGTCAGGGGTTGTTGGCTGGCTAGTTATCAAATGTAGGAGAAATGTTTTCTCCTATGGGGTTACCCATTTTGGTGGGTAACATGGTTAAAATATGAAATATGAGACAAGTTGATCTTGGTCTAATTTGATGATGAATGCTGATTTGACACTGAAAAATTAGTTGATTTGAAGCAAGGACAAGAATGGGTTTAAAACCCAACATTATAAGTTGATGTGAAAAATGAAAATGAAGATGCAAATTTTGGGAATGCTTCAAGAGAACCCAAATAAGCTTTAAATCTACTTAATAGGGCATTGAAATTAGGCTAAATTATACTATGTTGGAAGATGTGAGAAACAATTAACTTGCATGGTTGAGAGAACAAAGATTGCATGGTAGACCAATGCAAAAATTTGAAAAGCTAGTTGAGCACGAAAATTATGATTAATGGTTTGTTTCTTTGAATTCTTTTCAAACTTGTTATTCAAATGAAGCAAAGTGGAAAAATGACTGGGAGAAGATTTTAAAGCCTAGTAGCAATGCATTTGTAAAAAATAACACTTGGATTTTGGCATAATATTCACTTGCTAAAGAACCCATTCATTGCAATGGGTTTATAAGTGCACAATGATGATTAGCCAAGTCTGTGCCCTTCTCTTTTTACAAAAATAAACTAACCCATCAACTCAAGTCGAAATGACCCATTAACTCAAGTCAAATTGGTCCATTAACTCCACGAATAACTGAGATCGATTTATTATTTTCCTATAGGAAATTATAAATTTTCCAAAGTCAAAATTAAGAGAAAATCTAACCGCGCCTTAGATTCACATGTGGGTCCCTCTACCAAATTTAGTGCACTTCTAAATTTAGTAGAACCCTTCCATCTCTAACTTCCATTGACACTTGCTCTAAGAGAAAAAGGTGTTTTGTACTACACCCAGTAGATGAATTTGCCTCGTTCCAGTGCCTTGGTTAAGATATTCGTTGTTTGCTCCTCTGTAGGTACGTACTGAAGTCTGACTTTATCGGATGACCTCAAGACAAGAGCAAGAGAAATAATAGAAAAATAAATAAACATAATGAAAGTGTACCTGATAATGAGGTAGGCCTGTATTTCTTCTCTTGATATGAGAGTGGCTCCTTCATTTTCTTGCACTAGCTCCCTCTTGGAGCTAACTCTTCCTGCAATGCTCTACATCTCGATGGCCCTTAAGATGAATTTGCTTTCCTTGATCACATCCTCCTCTAAGAAGTTAGAAGCATTCAATTATTCATGCAGGAAGAATAGACAATAGCCTAAAACAATAAATCTAAACAAGATCAGTGTCACAAAGAAATAACATGAGCCTTGAAAGTACTTATCTTTAACGAGGATGGTTGGAAATTGTTAGCTCCCTCTTGATCCATCCTTAAGAGTCGCAATTGCCCATCAGCCATATGTCAATATCATTTTCAGAAGTAATGCACCCTCTTGAGCACCACCTATATAGATCCTTTTCATCGATAGCCAAGCCCAACTTATCAATGTACAGGGTGATCATTGGATCTACTTCATATCATCTCTTATTGGGTAGGAGACAAGTAAATCTAAGGTTTCTTTGAATCTATCACAGTTGAATAATTGAATGGCTTCTTAATCATCGCATCATATCATGAAAAATTCTAAATCATATCAAGCTCTTTCCGTATCAAGGCCACACCTAGGGTTTCGATCAAACCCTAACTTCTATTTGCACGAGCAAAGTCTGCGTCGGGTTTCCTTCAGACCCTAACATTCTTTTAGGTCTCTGGCATCTTCATCCCTTTTACTTTGCTTGCTCATGAAATCCATCATAGGTATCTTCATGGGGGTGATTTCGATGACTTTTCTTCAGCCCAACTCTGGTACCATGTTAATTTTTAGGGCTAGATTGTTCTTTGTTGTAGATAATTTCATTTTCAAAAAATTTCAACATTGTCATATAACATTTACCCCATGTTATTTTTTCTTAGGGCTATATTGTTCTTTGCTTTGCTAATTGCATTTAATTATTTCCATATTAAATTCACCCAACAACATCATAACATTATTCAAATTCACATAATTATTCAACAACATATGCAACTATATAGAAAGAACAATATCATCGTCAATGCAACGGAACATAAAGGAACAATAGAAGAAAAACATTCACACATAAGGACACTAGGATTGGTTGGACACCAGGGAAAAACCCTTTCAAATTCTTCTTCTTATTAGATTGTCATTGAATAATTCAGAAAAAAGAGAGTACAATGATCCATATCTTTAACTATCCATCAAAAATCAACTAAACAACATCATGAGATGAACCCAATAATGCCAATAATCAAAACCTTGATTCAGAAGTCGACAATCAACTGTCACTGTCTGTAGTCAATTGTCGAACTTTGCGGTCAACTGGCGAAATCTTCGATCAACTGTAAAATTCATCCCTTAGGTCCCAACCGCAGGGATGACGTGATGTGCGTGCGGCTAGAAGGCTTTAGTCGCATGGATGAGCCAGCCTGTGTGCGGTTGCAGCCGAAAATTACCTGTGACAAGCCTGCAGTCGGAAACCAAAACCCTAGCACACGTGCGAGCTTTGGACCCTGCAATCTCGGACCTGTGTGAGTGAACTTTCCATGAACCATCTCAGACCTGTGCGAGCCAAACCAAAGAAAGAAGAATGATCATAATGATGATGTCCAAATGAGGTTGAGGTCACTTGTATTTATAGCCTTCCGAGGGTGTCCAATTTTCTTTAGGGCTGACCTGATCAAATATGCACATGTGGGCTTTAATTCAAAAATACACTTTTCCTTATCTAGATTGAGTGCTTCAATAGTCAAAATCGGTCCTCTCGAAAAGAGGAAACTCGTCCCATGGTTGGAATTTGTCATTGAGCTGCCAAATTAACACTCCCTCTCAGCTAGGTAGAAATTCCAACTGCATCATGTAATCATTGCAAGAATCTTGTCATCAAATCATATCTAATCTCAAGTTTCTTGTCATCAAATGCCACCACTGCTCATCTCTGCTTATCTCTTGATTGTACCTGCTCATATGTTGAACATTCTCGAATCTAAAGGAAGAAGAATTTGACATCAGAGGGGAGCCTAAGCTACCACCCTCTATCACATCAGAGAGCATATTTCAATCCGAAACAATATCAGGGAGAACATCTCAACCCTGAATCACTGCTAGTGGGGAGCCCAATGCTACCACCTGGGAAACATCAAAGAGCTTATCATCAGGGAGCATATCTCAACTTGGAACTACATCGGGGAACACATCTCAACCCGGAATCTCATGGGGGAGAAAAACATCTTCTACCCCATATTGAGTAGTATGGGATATTGGGGAGCACATCTTAACCCATCCTATTTCCCACTAATCATTCCAACAATGACCCTCAATAGTCATGTGGTAGAATCAACTTGGGTTGTACACCCCCAAGAACTCTCTCAATGCGTTGGCCAAACGGGGAACGGTATTCCCAACAAGCCTAGCTTGTGGGTATGATGCCAACTGGCGTATACTCTGCATAGAACAAGATAGGGTAGCTAACAATTCTGGCCCTATGGGTGATAGATAGGGGAGCAACATCTACAACCCTATTTTCTAGAGATCCCTCAACCCCAGGAGCCCTCCATCTCAATTCCTCACCTTGGGAGCTCAGACAGGGGGGAAGAGTTGGTTCAATGTTCTTGATCAATCCTACTCTCTGTAGATCAGAAACATATCATCATGCTCATATCTGGTATTGGCTTGAACATCATGTCTTAATAGCAACAGTCTCCTGTTCATGCAGGACATCAAATCAAATATTATATTAGAACAAAATATATATATCACAAAAAGGATACCTTATTCATCCAACCTTTCATGGAGGCAGCAACCATAAGCCTAAGCTTGTCTCGTATAGCAACACTAGCTAAAGATATCTTGGTCCTAGCTATATACGAGATTCTCTACCAATCGGATCCCACTCATTATTATCACAATGTCCGTCATGTCCAAAACCTGCTCAAACAACTCTCCAAAAAGCTTCTTCAACCTGCCTCATAGCTAGTCATGCTAGCACCATCGTACTCAACCTCTGCCATGCTTAAAGCTATGAACTTCTCATCCAAAATATCATGGAAGATCTCATACTAAGGCAACACACAAATGTGCTCATCTTATCAATAATGATCCCAAACAACATCAGTATATCCATTCAATGACATATTATAAGAATATCTCAAACCAAAAATTCACATGCAAATATCTCGAAGGGTGCTTGGCGGTAACTCAATGTGTATGAAGCAACTCAATCTTGATCTCACTCAAGTTTTATGCAAAACATATATATACGGACGGGTATTCACACGAAACAACAATGCTTCAATCAACTATTGGTTGCCAATTTAGGTTCAACAATATCTCTTCATAACTTCTTGAAATTCAATCAGAGTGTCCAAGGATTTGCATTTTCATTTTCCAACAACACTTCAATAGCTTCACAATATAGATCTTTCTTTCCAAACTTCAGAAAGTAATTCAACCTGCCATGATTCTTCATTTCGAACTTCAGAGGCCAACTCCCTCTTACTTTGATCATCAGAGGCTCATTACCTGTCAACAATAGACCATGAGTATATAAAACCAAAATAAAAGTCACTCTCATACCTTGTTTGGATGAGCAAAAGTTGGATTTTGAATTTGCACCATTGTACAATCTGAGCCTGGGACGTTTGAAGAAGTCGTTAAGCATCAAGTTTGGAATGATGCTATAAACGAGGAATATGAGTCGATCATGAAAAATGGTGTCTGGGATGTGATCCCTAAACCTAAGTACAAATCTGTTGTCACCTCGAAATGGCTCTACAAGATCAAGCATGGAGTTGATGGAAGTGCTGAAAAATTCAAGGCAAGATTTGTTGCCCGAGGCTTCTCTCAAAAGGAAGGCATAGATTATGATGAAATATTTGCACCTATTGCTCGCTACACCACCATTCGATCGATCATTGCCCTTGCTGTATCGCAAGGATGAAGTCTGCATCAGATGGATGTCAAGATTGCCTTCTCACATGGCTCAATCAAGGAAGAGGTCTATGTGGAACAACCTCTGGGGTTTGAAGTTCGAGATATAGACACACATGTATGCAGGTTGAAGAAAGCCCTCTATGGATTGAGGCAAGCCCCTAGGGCTTGGTATGAGAGGAGCGATAACTACTTAATGAAGCTAGGCTTTACTCGAATTGATATCGATCCAAACCTTTACTTTAAGGTTGATAATGACAAGCCTCTCATTCGGGTTCTC
This sequence comes from Pinus albicaulis, assembly GCA_034641835.2. Lineage (NCBI taxonomy): Eukaryota > Viridiplantae > Streptophyta > Pinopsida > Pinales > Pinaceae > Pinus > Pinus albicaulis. The sequence goes on from CM076579.1 coordinate 1,587,715,400, forward strand.
TATGTGGACGATCTCTTCCTGACAGGTGTTGATCCTCTCATTCATCAATGTAAGAGGAGGCTAGCTTCCGAGTTCGAGATGAAGGACCTAGGACTAATGCACTATTTCATAGGCTTGGAGGTCTGGCAAAAGCTAGGTGAGATTTTCCTTTCTCAAGGAAAATATGTTATGAAGCTGTTGGAAAGATTTGGGATGGTGGATTGCAAGTCTGTGACTACTCCGATGGAACTCAACCTTAAAAAGTTGTGTGGAAGTGCTGTTGGGCCTGATTTTCGAAATCCCACCGAGTATTGTGAACATGTGAGTGCCTTGATGTTCTTCGCGAACTCACGTCCAAACATATGTTTTGCGGTGAACACGTTGATTCAGTACATGGTCGAGCCTCATCACATTCACTGAATTGGTGCCAAGAATCTCTTGAGATATCTCCAGGGCATAATCAACCATGGGCTGAGATACACTGCCGGGAGTATGAAACTCCATGGATATACTGATGTCGACTAGGCAGGCAGTGTGGTGGATCATAAGAGCACATCTAGATGTTGCTTCACCTTAGGTTCTGCTTCAATCTCCTAGATGAGCAGGAAGTAGAAATTGATTGCTTTGAGCATCGCCGAGGCCGAATACATTGCAACAAGTATGGCCTGTTGTGAAGCTGTTTGGTTGAGAAAGCTCTTCAGTGAGTTGTTTGGGCATTTGCTGGATACCATCGTGATCCTTTGTGACAACCAAAGTGGGATTCAACTTTCAGAGAATCCCGTGTTCCATGACTGTTCCAAGCATACTGATATTAGGTACCACTTTGTCCGAGACATGGTACAACGAGGCGCTGTAAGGCTCCTTCACATTGGGACTGATGAGCAAGTTGCAAATATTCTCACGAAGCCTCTGGGGAAGGTCAAATTCTTAACCTTCCATGAGAAGCTTGGTCTCGTGTACAAACCCGATTATAAGGGTCCCGCTTGAGTTGGAATATGAACTTTGGGAACTCCAGGGGGCTTGGGGATAACTGCTTGGAGCTATAAGCAACCACAGGGCTAGGTTCGCCTTACCTTGTTGGTGTGATGTTTCCCCACTGTTGTGATATTTAGCTAGTTCACCCTCTCTTTAATCTGTGCCCCACAGACATCCTACCCATGTAGTTTGGGACTCATGGGAAGTTCCTCTCATCAGGCCAATGAGTTGGGAAATGAGGATAGAGACCATAGCATTACCGATGGAGGCATTGTGTATTACCGTACTCTCTATGTCTAGGATGGGTTGTGTCCAAAAACTTGATCTGGGATCAAGTTCGGTTGAAGTTTTTTTACCTCTAAATTGACTTCGGGTCAGTGGAGTGTGGCAAGGTCTTTGTGACTCACTCTCGATCATATCTTCTTCATTATTTCTTCTACAACAGAGCAGAGCCGACAAAGTACAGAGACAACATGATGACATAGGATTGTAGGATGATATATGATAGTACATGATGGTATTGGATGACAGGATTGCATAGATTGACAAATGAATGGACAGGTGGAGTTCTCCCTAGTTGAGAGCGAGTGTTAAATTTGCAACTAGGGCCAAACTCCATGTTGCACTGCTTATATGATGGAGATGATATTTTTGTTGGATTCCTCTTCAGGAGAGGTGAAAGATTGATCTAAAGATCGTCTTGTTTGGATGAGCAGAAGTTGGATTTTGAATTTATTTTCCACACGTGCAAATTGTCAAGGTTGGCCAGAATTGTTATGTAGGCTCACAAGCCCCAAAAGATGTGTCACACACCCTCAGTGATGGATATAAAAAAGAGAGACACAAACCTCATTTCATCATCATCATCTCATCTCACACATCTCTCTCTTCTGATTGGTTTGTATAGCCTTAGAAACATCTCTCTTCTTCGCACGGGTGAAGGACTTGTTGAAGATTTCAGACTATTTTAGGGCTCTTCTGGATGACGTTGACCAATGTTGACTTTGGGTCAACACTTGCTATTTGACTTTGTTTTTGGGTCAGAATTTCGATTTTAAGAGGCCGTAGATGGAGGCACAGAAACTGAGGAGAAACATTGACTTTGACTGCTATTTCCCACAAGTTTGACTGCCGATTTGACCGCAGACTTTGACCAAGGTGTTGACCGAATTTCAGGACTATTTTGGGCAGATTTTGACTATGATTGGAGGGCGGGTTTGACTGGGTTTGACCGAGCTTCATTGGAGGTTGATTTGTTGGTTTGACTAGTGTTGACTTTGCTGGCTAGGGCATCCTGTTGATTGCTGTAAATTGTACTTTCTCACTTTGCTGAATTTGAAGAATAATAAGAAGAGTTGATCAAAGGGTTTTCCCCGCATTGGGGTTTTTCCCTAGCATCTGCCAAATTATTGTGTCTCTTGTCTTGGCTTGTCTTCTATCGATTTATTTATGTTATATCAACATTTACTGTCAATGTTTATGTGATTGCATAACTGGAAATTGAATTGGACTAATAAGAAAGATTGAAGTAAATTGCTCTAAGCATAGAACATACCATGGTTAACTAAAATTAACATGTCTTCATAGGGGTGATCTTCAATGACATTTCTTTAGTCTAGCTCTGATACCATGTTAATTTTTCTTAGGGCTATATTGTTCTTTGCTTTGATAATTGGATTTCATTATTTCCATATTAAATTCACCCCACAACATCATAACATTATTCAAATTTACATCATTATTCAGCCACATATGCAACTATATAGAAAGAAGTTAGAACTATTGATTTTTGTAGCATCGGAAAGTGATCTAAGTCTCAAAATATGTGAGGAGGCTTGGACACCAGTATTATAAAGAACCCATAAATAGTTTGTGGAAATTCCACTCAGTTTATGTTTTATTAAAATAATTAATTATTTTAATGGGGACCCTGAGTCTAAACTTAGGGAAATTAAATAATTAATGGGTATTAATAAAACATAGTGTGAATCTTCTATAGAACGAAGACCAAGTCAAGATTTAATCTTAGCCATCGATTATACTTCTAATTTGAGCCGTTGATTTGTCAACGAAAAGATTATAAAAGAAGACTCGAGGGTCATTTGGAAAGCAAGCCGAGCACACACTCAGTAACCCAAGGAAAGTCGATTTTGCAAGAAATAGAATTCGATTTCAGAGGGAGAGTTGCAGGGCGGAGGAAGCAGAGGGCATCAACAGTGTCAGCGCTCGAGGGAAGAAGGAAGCAAAAGGGCAGAGGAGCAATGCAGAGGGCTCACGCAGTTGTGATGCAGTCTCTGCGTAGAGAATCACGCAGGGGTGACCCAAAGAGGGTTAGTGGGTCCCTCAAGTGTCGGAAATTCTCCTAAGGCTTGGAGAGAATTTATCCCAGGTGTTTTCTTAGGAAGTGTCTTAGTTATTCTGCCAGTCTTTTCTTGTAAAGAATTTGTTGTTGAAGATTAATATATAAACCCTCATCTGCTGCATTGGTTTTCCCACATTGGGTTTTTCGGGGAAGATTGTACAAAAATAACTGTCATTGTGATTGATTCTTGTGCTTGCATTTTACTATACTTTCTCTATATGTACTTGAGTGATAACTGCAGTAGTGTTTATTTTGAAATTTACTGGAAGGGTTTTGTAAATAACTTATTGTGAAAATAAGTAGGAGAAATAAATCAATGACTGCAGTAGAATTTCATATATGAAATTTTCACATGGTATCAGAGTTGAGATCGAGTAACATGATTGGAGACTCTGCGATGGAATGAGGTCTAGACGCTGTTGCAACAACAACTCGTAAGGGTTCACACAGATCTACGGAGAAAAGGGAAAGCATGGAAGAAAAGATGGATCATGACATCTCTGTATTGGCTTCCTAACTGGAAGAAGAGTTCGCTTGCGTATCAAGGTTTGTTTCTCCAGCGGTCTGGTATAGTGATAGTGGAGCTTATGCACATATGATGGGAGTACGAGAATGTTTCTCAAGCTACCAAGAAGAGCAGATGAACTTCCAGATCACCATGGGCAATAAGGTGAAGTGTACCCCTATTGGAAGAGGTACCATAGTGTTTCAAACTAAAGCTAGCATTAAGCTTCGATCCACCAATGTGCTGCATGTGCCTAGTTTGGGGATGAACTTACTCTCGATGTCACAACTGTAAAACAAGGGCTATGACGTTTACTTCATTGGAAAAAGAGTATATGTCAAACACCCGAGTTGGAAGAAGAAGGCGCAAATCAGAGTTAGGAGCAACAAACTGTATAAGTTGTAGCTCAAATCTCGAATGGCACTGATAGGTAGCAGTGGTGAGAAGGATTTGAATGAACTATGGCATAGGAGAATGGGGCACTTACACCATGGGGCTTTGAGAATTATCAAGAAGACTGTCACAACAGTTCCAGATTTGAGCACCAAACGAGATGATGTTTGCAGAGGGTGCGTACTAGGAAAGTACGCCAAGGCAACCTACCCCAGGAGCAGCAATAGGGCTAAGAGTGTGTTGGGATTAATACACTCAGGCATTTGCAGACCAATGTCCACTAGAGCTCTTAGTGGAGCCGAATATTTCGTCACCTTCATTGATGACCATTCCAGGAAAACTTGGATCTACTTTCTAAAAACCAAGGATGAAGTCTTTGATCGATTCAAGGAGTTTAAAGCTCTGGTTGAGAATCTGATAGGAAAGTGGATAAAGATATTGTGATCAGATAATGGTGGAGAATACATTGATAAAAACTTCACAGAATTCTGTGCAAGGGAAGGCATCAGAAGAGAGTGGACCACTCCATATAATTTGGAACAGAATGGAATTGCAGAAAGGAGGAATAGAACTATTGTGGAGGCTGCAAGGGCAATGTTGTGGTCCACTTCTTGTTGTTTCTTTCTCTGGTTGCAAGTACTTCTTAACTTTCATTGATTATTTTTTCAGATGCACTTGGGTATACTTCTTAAAACTCAAGAGTGAAGTTTTTAACATGTTCTTGGCCATTGAGGCCTTTGTTGAGAAACAATTTGACATGAAATTCTTAAGTTAAGATCAGACAATGGAGGAGAATATGTTAACAACAAATTTATCAACTTTTGCACTGAGCATGGCATTCAATTGCAACATACCGTTCCATATACTCCACAACAAAATGGTGTAGCTGAAAGGAAGAATCTCACCTTAAAAGAAATGGCTAATATTATGCTTCAATCTAAAGGACTTGGCCTCAATTTTTGGGCAGAAGCCATTAACTGTGCAAATTACATAGTAAATCGCATTCATACTAAGGTTTTAAAGAATATAACTCCAAAAGAAGCTTGGAGCTCAATCAAACCAGATGTAAGTCACTTTCGTGTTTTTGGAAGTGATACTTGGGCCCATATTCCAGATGCGAAACATAAAGCCCTAGAACCTAAGAGTGAAAACGTTTTTTGTTGGATATTCTGAAGATTTCAAAGGATATAGACTTCTTCAACCAAAATCCAAAAATATAATCATTAGAAGAGATGTAAAATTTGATGAAAATATATTAGCCTGCGAGCCTAGTTCTGCAGGTGTGCCACCTTTGGCCTGCGAGCCTGATTCTGCATATGTGCCACCTCTCTCTCTCTCTTCTACTTTTAATAGAAATCCTTCTAGTTCAGATGATGACAGCGAGGATAACAATCCTCCTCCACCTCTTACAATTGTTCCTTTTACTCCACTGCTTCCAAGATGGGTCCACTCTACTCGGGATGCAGCAGGTTCTCTTGCAGGTGACCCTGCCGATCGACGACGTACACGTCTCAGTTCGAAAGAGCTTCTTCCTTATTGGCTCAAGTTCCAGAAAATCCTGATCCAGAAACCTTTGAAGAAGCCTCCAGTCATCTAGCTTGGGATGAAGCTATGAATGAAGAATATCGTTCCTTATTGGCGAATGATACTTGGGATCTTGTTCCTCTTCCAAAAGGAAGAAAACTTGTCAGATGCAGATGGGTTTACAAAACAAAGTTTGGACCAGATGGAAAATTGGATAGACATAAAGCTTGTCTTGTCGCTAAAGGATTTTCACAAGTTCAAGGCATTGACTATACTGAAACCTTCTCCCCTGTTGCCAAAATGAATTCTATCCGCCTTGTTCTTTTCCTCGCTGCCTCCTTTAAATGGGAAGTCCATCAGATGGATGTTAAATCTTCCTTCTTACATGGAGATTTACATGAATAAATCTACATGGAACAACCCCCTGGCTTTATCCAACAAGACTCTAGCCTTGTTTGTCGCCTTAGGAAGTCTCTCTATGGTCTCAAACAAGCTCCTCGGGCTTGGTATGCCAAAATGGATAGATTTCTATTAGATAATGGCTTTTCTAGGTGTCATTCTGACAACACTGTCTACACCAAGAAAGTGGGTAAGTCCTTCACCATCCTTGTTCTTTATGTTGGTGATCTTATCCTTACTGGTAGTGATCCAAACTATATAAACCATGTGAAGTCTAGCCTCAAAAAGAAGTTTGAAATGACAGACTTTGGACACTTGCATTATTTCCTTGGTCTTCAAGTCTTGCAATCCAAGGAAGGCATTACCCTCTCTCAGTCCAAGTATGCCTGTGATCTTCTACACCACTTTCACATGGAAGACTGTAAGCCAGCCCCTTCTCCCTTTCAGTCTGGAGTCAAGCTTTCATTCACTTGTACTACCCCTGAAGTTGATGCTACCTTATACCGTCAACTTGTTGGTAAACTTCTGTATCTAACCCATACCCGTCTTGGCCTTTCCTTTGTCGTTGGTCTTGTCGCTCGGTTTATGCACCAACCTCATGAAAGTCACTGGAAAGCAGCTAAAAGAATACTTCGATATATTCGAGGTATAGTTCAGTTCGGGATTCATTATAGTGCCAGAGCATCTCCATTGTTGATTGGTTTCACTGATTCTGATTGGGCTGGTGACCCTGATGATCGGAAGTCTACTGCAGGATATGTATTCACTCTTGGTTCAGGACTTATTACTTGGTCTTGTGGGAAACAAAGTGCCATCTCTCTTTCTTCCGTAGAAGCAGAGTATCGTGGTGCAGTTGAAGCCAGCAAGGAAGCCATGTGGCTTCGTCAGATCTTGTCTAAATTTGGTCTTCATCAGCAGCATCCAACTACACTTTGGTGTGATAATTAGAGTGCCATTCAGTTATGTAAAGATCCAGTTCAGCATCAGCATATGAAACACATTGAAATCCACATACACTTCATCAAAAAGCTCATTCATGATCGTGTTCTTGAAGTGCAGTATTGTCCAACAAATGATCAAGTAGCCGATATCTTTATGAAGGCTCTCACAGAAGCGAAGTTTACCAAACTTCGATTCATGCTTGGAGTTCAGGAAAGTTGTCATTAAGGGGGGATAGGCTCTAATGCCTCCTTCCTTCTCCTATTGTGTCACTTTTGTAAATCCTTCAATCCTATCCCAATTTGTTCTTAGGGGGGGATGTTAGGATATTTCGACACATAGGAAATAGGCTCCTTTTGTGTCACCTTTGTACATCCTTCAATCCTATCCCAAGTTGTTTTTAAGGGGGGATGTTAGGATATTCCGACACATAGGAAATAGTTAAGAATAACCTAGTCTAGTGTAGAGTTAGGTAAAGTGTGTTTCTTTACCATGTACATTTGTAACTTATAATCCGACAGTCACGATTTGTAGTGATCCAACGGTTATCTCTCACCTCGGTATTAACGACACTTGATCCGTGGCTTAACACCCGATTGGTCCATGATCTCTATTTAAAGAGCATGGAGGGTCATTTGTCTGGTAACCGTTTATGAGAGAAACATATGTAAATTTTCTTTTTATATTAATAAATTTCCTGAAGTGGCCGCGTTGGCTCAGGCCGTGGACTGTTTCCCTCTTTGAGGGTTTTAACCACGTGATTATACTGGTGTACTGATTTGTGATATGTTTGAGAGCGGTGACCTTTGGTTCTTGATCTACGAAACTTGCTTTGTAAATTCCTACATAAAATAGACTTGGTCCTCGTCACTTAGAAGCTTCTCACCCACATTTACATTAATTCACTTAATTTCCCAAGTTTTAACTTAAGCTCTATTAAAAATAATTAATTATTTGAATAACATTCACTCAGGGTGGAATTTCTCCAAACAATCTCTGGGTCTTGGAGATCTCATGTGTTCTAGCCCCTCCACAAAATTTTGCAGCTAGAGCACATCTGACGCTACCCAAAAATCAACACTTCCTCTTAGCGAGGAATGTGCTCTAGCAATAATTCTCACTAGAAGCCTCACCCTGATCGACGACAACAGTTCTCTGCGCTACTGATGCTTGACCTACTGCCCCTCATCCACTGTGATGTTGCAATCTGTACCGTTGCCCATGACTCTGCCATTGTCATTGTTGCATCTGTACTGCAACTCCCTCTCAAAATGTTGCATCATGCTGCCCATAGCAATGCCACTGCTAACTGTTGCACTGCAACTCAGTTGCTGAGAGTTAGGCAATTGAAAGACATCCCAAATCCTGACATATTAGTCAGTCTGGATGCACCTCGATGCTGAAGCTTCCTCTGCTACTAATCTGCGCTAACCCTCTAATGCTATTGCACTGCTGCTGTTGTGCACCACTATGCACTGCGTTGTTGCTGCCTCTTCTTTGCACTGCTTTAGACTTTGGCGCTCTAGCTTTGCCACTGTCGCTCCATCATCCCTCGCACCAATTGACTCCCATCATTCTGCTACCGTCATTAAGGGCTCCCATAGCCATATGTGATGCAAGTGTTTGGGCACCTCAAGGATCCTGCCCTCTTTTTTCTGTAGCTCCAATCTACAACTCCATATCACCCCACTTCTTAGGTGCATGTGCACTCATGGCGTATCCATCGTCATCCTCCTCATCAGCCTGAGCTAGAGCAACCTTCGAGTCAGACTTCTCTTCTTTTCCCTTCTTCTTCAAAGGGCAATGCGTGGCTAAATGTCTCATTTATCCACATCTGAAGCATCTGACCTTCGAGAGGTCATTTTTCTTCCTTCTCTGCTGCCCCTATTGCCCTTTTGATGCGAGAGCTGCATCTTCCTCTTCCTCCTTCTTGACTTTGATCCCTTTACTGCTGCTTCCCGCCTTGGTCCACCCTCTGATTTCTTCTTGTCGAAGAGTTGCCCACATCTCCTCCCAACTAGGAAGAGTAGCTCTGCCCAAGATGCTTTGGACAAAAGTTTCCCAGTCTTCAGTGACTGCATTCAGGGCAGTCCTGACCATAAATCCAACATCTGGTGTAGCCCCTATAGAAGCTAGTTGATCTCGGATCCCTTGTAATCTGATAAGGTATTGATCCCTTCTCCCTTCTGCATCTGAAAGAATCTCAGCTGGTTCTCAAGCAACATGTTCCGCTGGACAGAACATTCCTCGTTCAAAGTAGTCAAGGCCACCCACATTTCTCTTGCTGTGCTCTTCTCAGCCATGTGTGGGACCACATGATCCTTGACTCTGTCCATGATCATGCTCTTTGCTTTCGCTTGAGCCTCTTTGTACTTCTTGAGAGGATTAGCATTTACCGGAACAACAATTGTGTTCAAGGCATGATCCTTGATGTGATGTTCATCCAAAACTGCCAGGATCCTGGCCTTCCAGATGACAAAGTTGGATGCTCCATCCAACCTGTCCTGATCCCTCAGTCCGCTTGCGGCCATCAATCCTCAACTAAATGTTTAACAAGCTCCTTTCTCCCTCTTTCTCTGCCGCCCCAACAAAACTTGGATCTGGATTTTTTTGGTGCTAGAAATCCTCTAAGGAAAAAGCTCCCTCTGAATCTCAATTTCCTTCACGGAAATCCTTCTGCCAACAAATGTCGAACCACTCCTCTCTGATCTCTCTTTGTTGTTGCTTAGCAGTGGATCTAGACTTTTCGGCAAGAAATCTTCTGAGGAATTGATTCCCTCTACTTTGCTTCTGCCCCACTAGACATTGTTTTGCACCAACAGAATCAATGTCCCACCAGCAATTTCAGATAAAAATTTGCACTGCACCCCCAGCCACGGCAACCGGAAAAGTGAGACTAAATAACCTTTGCACTGGCCCAACAACCACTGTGTTGCCTTCTGCAGCTTCAACGTCACCCTAGCAGGGTGACGCACGCTCTGCATGAGCCTTCCTTGATGACTGCGTCACCCTTCCTTTGCTTCTCTGGTTCAGAACTGCGTTGTCTCTCGAGAAAACTGCTTTCCCTCAACATATTTTCTTCTGTTCTTTTGTTGATGGCTTCATTCCTCCTTGATCTGCAATTCCTCTGATACCATGTGAAAATTTCTGAATCTAACAAACATAAATACTATTGCAGTTAACTGATTTGCATTACCTACTTGTATTTTTCAATTAACGAGTTATTTACGGAAAATATTAATGCTAATACACTTCAACCTACACCAATATACAGATCAAAACTGAAAAATAAGATGAGACAATCACACAAAGGACACACTTATTTTTGGACTAAAACCCAATGTGGGAAAACCGTTGCAACAGATCTGAGGGTTTTTATTATGAAGCAACAATTTTCTGAGTAGAATCTCTGGATGCCTTGCTGGCAATCCAATACAGAGAATTCACGACAGACAAAAATAGTGAGTTTTAACTCACCCTGCAAGTCTCGGTTGATCTGGATTTGAACTGGCGAAACCCCATCTTCCTTTGCGCAGTAGATGTGTAGGCTTGCGTGGGGATGGATGAGGACTGTGTCACCTCCTCTCTGAATCGATCTGCCTCTCGTGAAATCAAGTTTCAGCCCTCCAGGCTCAGAAACCCCGATCTCTAGCAAAACTCGTCATGTCTCTAGGAAACACTGCGCAGTCCCTGCATGATCCCTGCGTGGGCCTTCGTCACCCCTTCTGGGGACTGCATCACCTCTCCTGGTGGCTGCGCTGCTTCCTCTGCTGTGTACTCTTGGTCCTCTGACCAATAACTGCTTATGCCCCTCATTGCTGTTAAATCACTTAGATCTTACCTTCGTCTAAGCACTGCTCCATCAGAAGAATTTGATCTCCAGATTCACTCACTGTGTGTGTGTTCTCCAACTGACCCTCAAGCCTTCCTTCATATTTTTCCTGTTGAGAAATCAAGGGTCGTGATCTAATCCTTAATCAACGGCTAAGATTAAAACAGACTTGATTCTCGTCACTTAGAAGCTTGTCACCCACATTTACTTTAACTCACTTTAATTATTTTAATTTCCTACATTTTAATTTAGGCTCTATTAAAAATAATTAATTATTTGAATAGCATTCACTCCAGGTGGAATTTCTCCAAGTGATTTCTAGGTCTTAGAGATCTCATGTGTTCTAGCCCCTCCACAAAATTTCGGAGCTAAAGCATATCCGATGCTACTCAAAAATCAACAATTTATTCTATCTGGTGCTTATTAGATTCTCTCTAAGAATCAAATTCCTGTTCACCATAGTATTTTGGAATGACTTCGAGATGGCATTCCATATCTTACACATATCCAATTCTGCAATATGCGGAAGGATGTGATATTTAACCCTGTCCTAGATAATACACCTAGTTTTGGCATCCTCCTTGCAGTAGGTTGCTAAGTGCATTTGATCTGTTGGTATAACAACAACAAATGTTGCATATTCCTTCAGACCGTGCTCCAACAATAATAAAATTATGGATTTCCAGATACCGAAGTTCGATGCACCATCAAGTCTGTCATAATCCCTCAAACCAACTGAAGCCATTTCTGAAATCTTTAAACAATAAATTCCAATAAATCTGAATAGATCTGAAGTGAAAATCAACCTGTGTGTAAACCTTTGATTTTTGAATCAAAACCCTTGTGCTCAGATCACCAATAACCTTAGTGTTTTAATTTTCTGGCTACCTGTTGTTGCACAGAATGTCTAGGCACTGCGACAAAGGTTCAGATCGGGGGCTGTCACCTTGATCCCCAATCTTTCTATTTAAGCTGTCTCCTTATAGCAGGCAAAGGGGGCTAGACTCTATGGAAATGGAATGAAGGAGAACTCGTTGGGAACCAACTAGTTCGAGAGACACAGTTAAACGACAAAATACTAGTAAAAGATCTAACAAGATTAAATGATTCGATTGAATTGGAAAGATTGATACCAGTGCCTTATGGAGTCAACTATCCTGCTAAGGAAATTACAACCAAGTACTTGATGAGAAACTGCTGTTTAATTTAGAATGCAGAATGCAAAGAAAACGATTTGAAGGAGCGAGATGAAGCAAGCTTCGAAGATGAGAGTTAATGTTAAAAAGCCTAAAGCACTTAGATTAGAAATAGTCTGATCTAATCATTAAGTACTTAAGCGAGAGTGTCAATTATGAAGATGCCAAAATTACTCGATTAAAAGATATACAGATCCACAATAGAGCTCTCAAAATCAGATATCAATCACATTTACTTGAAAAGATTTCCCAAACATTAGTATTCAATAAACATCCAGTAATTCAAGTAAATGAAACAGAAGTTAATTAAACATTAGGCAATTTTAATTGATAGAACACGTTCCAAAACTCAGATGCCAATAATCCTCAAACCCAACTGAAACATATAAAATTTATTAGCACTTAAATCTCAGTAATTATTCATCTAGATATACCATGAAAGTATAATGCTAATAAAACCAATTCATCAAGCAATTTATGGATTAAATGATGTTCTTAAAAATGCAAATCCAAAAATAAAATTTTCTCCTATAGTCAAACTTAGGATATATTCTTCAACAAGATTTCAGATCTTAAATATAAATAACAGCAGTGATTTAAATCATAGATCAGCGAACAAACGGTACCGGCACCAATGCCCAAAATGACTAAAAATAATAAAAATTGTGGAACTAAAAAAAAATCAAATTTTAGGGCTTGATTAAGAGAAATTTCAGATCTGATATTTTTATTTCATCAGTGAAATAGTGACAGATCAGCAAGATAAAACTGCCCAAAATAGCTACCAAATACTTTCAGAAATAGCAAAAATATATTAAAACTTGAAAATTTCAATTTTAAGGCTTTAAGAGAGTTTGATTCAGTAATTTTCAGAACTGATAAGTTTGTAACAGCAGTAAATTGATAACAGATCAGCAAACTGAAAATACTGAAAATGATCCCCACTATGTCTAAAAATAGTAAGTTTTGCCCAAAAGAAACTGAAAATTCAAATCTTTTAGACCTTATTTAGAATATGCATCAGAAATGTTTAGATCTGATTTTTCACAGTTATGCAATAATTTCCAGCAAGCTTTAAAGTCAGATCTAGGCAAAATTAAAGATGCCCAAGTGGCCAAAAATTCTGAAAATGAAGATTTTGCAATTCTAAACAATTTTGACCATATAAAATGTGTTTTTAGGGCCTAATTATTTGTGATTATCTTGTTGTAATAACATCTGCATAAAATAAGGATTTAGATATCAAACCCTTAGCCCAAGGCTATGAAGATCCCACCATTGAATTCTTGAAAATTTGGGATAATGTTGTTGTTTGAAAATTAGAATTTTTTAGACCAAAATCCTGCAAAAATAGCCTCAAAAGCCTATACGTTCTCAAGGGTCTAGATCTGGCTCAGATCTGAAGATTTCCTTGGCTGATTTTTCAGATCTATTCCTGCAAACAAATATTGAGCCCAGAACTTGCCCTCTAGAGTCTAGATCTGGCTCAGATCTGAAGATTTCCTTGGCTTATTTTTCAGATCTAATCCTGCACAAGTGAAAAAAGAAACCCAATACCCAATATGTACAAAAATAATGAAAATCCTAAAAACTCAAATGTTAGAATTCAAAATTATGTTACAAAAGTTCAGATCTACACATGTAAATTAGATATTTATACAATATATTTACAGATCTATGCATAAGAGTTGCAGATCTATCAGATCTGAGGAGTATAAGTCTGACTTCACTCTCAGATATGAAGATCTAAGGCTCTTACTAGCCAGATCTAACTTTAGACTCAAAAAAATTAAGAGAATTTTTTTTTATTTAGGCACAAGCTCTAGAAAGACCTTGCAAAAAATATTCTGTAAGATAACCTTAGAAATTAGGAAACAATGGGCTTTTTCAGATTTTTTGAAATCTTAGAGTCGGCTGATTTAACTGAAGATTTCTCCAAACGCTCAAATCTTGAATAATGATCTCTGCACACTTATATCTGAATTTTATATTGATAGAGATTTAAAAAATAGCCATGAGACCTTTCAGAAATATAGATAACTAATATTTCTGTCAAATCAAAATGCAATTTAAGAAAACCCAGAAAACTGCACAAGATACCTGTATGCAGATCAATCCATAAAGGCCATCAACCATCAAATGCCAATAAAAGTAGCAAAGTTTAGAGACAATATCACCACATAGATCTGGAAAAGGAACACTAAAGTTTGTAACCCCAAAGTTTTTATGCTTTATTGATCAAAAAATTACAAGAGCTTCTTAGAACAAGTGCACAATCCAAAGATCGGATGATTGAAACACTGACAAAGACCTCTAATTTATAAGATAAAATCTCAAACGGTTAGTTCAGTTGATTCATGTCAAAATACTCTCGACTGTCGAAAAGATATAATCATTTTTTAATCTGGACCGTCAAAATTATAATTTTGAGGAAATTCGAATTTATCATTTAATTCCATTTTAATTAACTCAAAAATAATATTTTTGAGTTAATTACCTCAAAATTTTGACTTTGACTTAACCTCCAAAGCCCAAGGGTCCAAAATTCCTTGAAATTCTCAATATTCCTTTGGCCTGTGACTTTTAAAAAATTATTTTTTAAGGACCCACGAATTTTGCTTTTGAAGAATTTTAACTCACCTAGGACTTAAAATTAATTAAATTTCTGGCTTAGGATTTTTTAATTAATTTGGCCAGAAAATTTAATTAATTGACTGAGAGGGGATTTAACTATTTTTCCAACCCTCTTTACATAAAATAAATACATTTAGTATAAAGGGGAAATACTCATTTGTATAGACCTTAAAAAAACTACCCAATTCTACGACTCAAAACATGATCTAGTAGACCAAGCAGCTTGTAATAAAATAATCTAGCCAATTAGCTAAGATTATTCCCAAACTACTTTTACAAAGACTCGATAGAAAACACTAGGACTCACTTAACATCTTAATGACAAAATCCACTCTAGCTTTGGGGTGAGGCTGGAGGGACCCTGGCTTTGGGGTGACGCTGAAGGGGAAAACTCTGCCAATCACTTGTGTCGAGAAACACAAATGAATCAGTGAGACAAAAAACCTCCTAGGATAGAAATCGTCACTAACATACTAGGGTTATCTAGGTTGCTACATACATGATGGTCTTACTTAGATCATTTACATCATAAACATGCAGAATGGGTTTACATCATTTATAAACTGCTGACTGATGATGAAATCTGAATGGCGTGAATACGTCGAACATGATGAATCCCATTTGAAAAAATGGGGGTGTACTGCTATGGGGTCGTTGACAAAGTGTGGTCAACACTACCCAAAAGGTGTTATTAACCTAGTTAATTATTTCCTATTACTTGTTCATGGCATATTAATTCTTCTTCTCTAAGTAATGAATAATAACATGATCAATGTCATTCACAAAATAAACTGTAATGAAATATACGAGAAACCAATCACACAATTGACACAAGTATTTCTAGACAAATTGTCAATTTTTGAGTAGCTTGGGAGTTACTCCAAGCCCCATGGTTCAGGGTTTGGAGGGTTGAGCACCACAAGAGTCACTTGTGGGTTTGGAACCCAAGGTTGGGGTTTTGCACCCATCGTGATTTGGGCCAAAACCATGGACACATTTCAATATGTGATGGATGAGGATGATAGTACTTGTCGAGACGAATCTGATGCATCGAAAATTAGATGATTCCGAGTTGTAGAAATGGAGTTATGATTTTTTTAAGGCTATGTGTGGGCATGGTGGCACTAGGTCAGGGTCGGTTTGATGTTAATAAGCCTTATGACAACATGTCAAGTCCTAGAATGACGTTTTGAGGAAGCCCTCGTATTTGGTATAAATATAAGGTTTATGTGAGCTCATTCATCCATCCAAGGGCATCAAATATCATCATACATCTCTGAAATTAGGCCGAGCTCAAGGAGAGGACAAAACTTGGGAATAGAGGACTGTTTTGGAGAGAAATTGCATCCACAACAGGGCCGAGGTACCACAGCAAGAAAACCGCAAGTCTGGAAGTGAGTTCTTGGCAGTTTGTGGGTGATTAAGTGTTGATTGCAGGTCCGAATTGAGTGTTGGAGACAACCACTTGGAGAGAGGGTGTTCAGGACTGTTTAAGGGTGGCTTTGTGAGGGTGTTACCTCTGTTCATGAGGCCGCAGAAAACTGAATTAGGCCACAGGCCTTACTGTCCCTAGAACAGGGATCCGTGAGGGGATTAAGGGTTGAAAAGGTGTCTTAAGAAGCAGTGTAATAGAGGAGGAAGCTTAGGAAACAAAGCCACAACTGTTAAGGGAGATTTTGGTGAAGAAAAGAGGAGTTGTAGCAGTAAGCTATCAGCCCTAACCAGAACCAAAATCTACAGCACTCAAACAGATCCAAGAACAATGTATGTATCGATGCTTGTTGGTTGATTTGATGCAAGGGATGGTGTCCATGTGTTGACAAAATTTGTAGAAGCCTGTGAGAGCCATTTGGAGGACTTGTCTTGATGGTTGAAAGTCCCTCCTAGGAGAAGATCTTGCAGTGATTCGATTGGGCATCATTGGATTGGTGGAGGGCAGCGTGTTGATGGCCCAAAGTAGCCCTTGACAAGCCATCATAAAGTGGCGTTGATAGCTGAAGGTTGGGTGAAGGATTGAGCCTAATGTGTAGCTCTTTGATGGACGAAAGAAGCTACTAGATTGACAGATTGGAGCTCAGGTATTGATCAGCCTAGAAGAGCAGATTGGATCAACCCGTGTTCATTGTAGCAGAAGCGACTTGCAGCAGGGATAGGTGGCAACCCTCCTCGAGACTCTATGTGTTGCCCTTTGATGGACTAAGGGGCAGCTAGAGAGCAAAAACAGGAGCAAAGGACAGACAGGATGAGATACGATATAGAGTCTACAGCGTGATTGTCATTTTATCTTGTATCCCTTGTAAGGGAGCCCTAATACTGTTGTATTATTCAGTTGGTTTAATATAATGAAGATGGGGTTGTACATTATTGTACAATATTTTGTTAAAATTTGTTTATACTTGTGCGTATGTGATTTACTGCTATTTTATATTCTGCTGTGAAAAGTAGCTTTGGTTGAGATTCTTGGTTTGGTAGCGTCAAAGATTTTAAGATTCTATCCTAGATCCAAGATTGTGGAAATTCAACACAAATGTCCCTGGAAAAACCCCAATGTGGGGAATACCAATTTTTGAGATTTGAGGGTTTATATTATTATCTTCAACAAAAATTGCTATTGAGAAATTACAAATACTTGCCTAACACTGGCAAAGCTCCGATAATAATTTTATCTTCACCTCTAACCAAATCGAACTGAGAAGTTTCACCGTCTCCCTCTGCAGATCATCTCAACCCTTTCTGGCAATTCACACATCCTTCTTGTACTCGCACTGGCTCACTGGAAACTCGCATTGCCTTTCTCGACAACTTGCATTGCCTTTAGGAATTCGATCTAGCAACTCGTACTGCCTCCATCAACTCGCACTACCTCCAACAATTCGCCTCCTACAGAAATAATTTGTCCAGATAAACTCACTTTGAAACTTAGAAACTGAAAGTCTCTCTGATGAAGAATAACGCTGGAAATATATCTCCCCAATCACTGCTGCTGAAACCCACCTAGTGTCTCTAAAACCTCACCCATAACAAATGCTCTGTCTCCAGTGCTGCCCATTGATCTCCCTTTATAATCTCTCATTCACAAATGAATGGCCATGATTAGAAGTTCAATTGATTGAATCAATGGCTAATAATTTTAGGAACTTTCCACAAGTTTCTAGAGGTAAATCGATCTTATCCCAACTAATGTCAATTAATTATCCACTTTCCCTAAGTTTTAGACTTAGGAAATATTTAAAAAATCACTAATTGACATAATTAAGATATTTTTCCTAGGTGAAACTTATGAAAAATTACATGGGCTTGAAGATAATTAATTTCTCTGTGTTCCTAGTCTCAATGACACGTCTCAAGACTAGAACACCTGTCTGAGCTACAATATTTAATACTATGCCTCTCAACCCTTATGTAATGTTTTTTCTCTGATTAATAAAAGGACTTGTATCGGGATACCTCTGCTAAATTTATCAGATAGAAGTTGCTTTTGCACTCTCGCTATATATTTAGTATTTACTCTAGCTATGCTTTTGTGTCCTATTGACAAACTTTGTGATCATATGTTCAACATTAATAAAATTATCTCCTCTTATCTTTCTATTTATGACTTGATTATGCATGGTTCAAATTTTATCCATAGAGAACTTTTGTTCTAACATATATTTGCTGGAATCAGTATGCACAATTACCCTCAGAAATTTCCTGGCAATTTGTGATGATTTCTTCTCAGTGATGCATATACAGTGCTGGTGTCTGTTTTTTTTTTTTAATGTCATTTCATAAACTCTGCACGTTTTAATGGTGTCAGGCTGGTTTTAAACTTACTGATGGACATTTTTCTTATTATGACTAGCAATGGGGATTGACAACTTTCTAGGAGGCTTCTTTTAGTAAAGAACAAACCAACGATAATTAGAAGCAATGCCTAACTCATAGCAGTGATAACCTAGTGATACATTGCAGCATATGCTTTCTAAAACAAATTGAAGACTGATTTGATTTAAACTGTAAGCTTCCAACAAATCACTTTTTATAAGTAAGCCTATCTGGATGTAGGACATACTATTTCTATGAATTTTCCGCACAAGACAGGCATGTTGCTTTAGAAGCTGCTGTTTCTCGTGGGAAGGTAAGTCTGCTTTCTATTTTACTTGTACTATGTCATATAAGCTCTAAAATTGGTGTCTGCCATAAAGGAACAAAGTTTTATTGAAATGCCTGCATTTTACTGAACTTAGTTTAACAGGTGTTTGTTGCAGGAGCATCAGCTCCACGATCTAAGTGGGAGGAGGATGGTAGTAAGCTGCGTTCGGCAGCAATATCATTTTCGCTTGTATAAATCTTGAGTTCGAGGCACCTCAGTATAGCCGTTCAAGCAATCTTGGAGTGCACAGGTTCAAGATATAGGAAATGAAACACCCGAGAGTTGTGGTTTTGTTTTACATGTTGGGCACACAATCCATTGATATTTTTTTCTGTATCCTGATTTGGATTTTTTCAACCATTGTTGTTGGGAGTGTTCTATTGCTCCATCTGTTCACCGTTCGTTGCTTCTACATGAGGCAAAGCTGTATTGCACTAGGGAAAGATTGCATGGCTGTTGACGCGAATCCTTTACAATCCTTAGAGGAGTAGACTGATTGTAAACTAAATGTAAGTTTGGGAAATTATTCAAAAGTTCTCAAACAATGCACTTGGTGCCATATGTTTTTAATGAAAAAAAGCTTCATAGTGAAGTTCCTCCAAAGGGGAAATGTATCTTGTATCATTAGCTGCTTAGAATACTTCTCGTCTACAGATTATCCATTATCGGATTCAGTTCAGCTCCCAGTTCAAAGAAGCACTATTTGATTTTTAAATGGAAAAACTACTGGTATGATTGAGTGTTAACTTGTGATGCAAGATCTCTTAGCTTTGTGTATTTTATTTTGTGAGAAATGAAACTTGAAAGAATTCATTGTTATGGCTTTCTTGTTGTTTGGGGTTAGATTTCTTATTGTTTTCACTTCTCATCCTAAGTTCCTTCCATCCTCTGTTTTCAGCTCATGATTAATAAACCTGCCCTTTGAAGAATCTTGTGAGAATATTAAGATGAAAATTGTTAGTTTTTGTAGCATCGGATGTGCTTTAATCACAAAACTTGGTGGAGGGG
This sequence comes from Pinus albicaulis, assembly GCA_034641835.2. Classification (NCBI taxonomy): domain Eukaryota; kingdom Viridiplantae; phylum Streptophyta; class Pinopsida; order Pinales; family Pinaceae; genus Pinus; species Pinus albicaulis. Next base: position 1,587,735,281 of record CM076579.1, read on the forward strand.
CTAGAATACATGACATCACCAAAACCCAAAAATCATTTCTGGAAATTCCACCTAGAGATGACTTAATTAGATTATTAACCAATTTTTTTGTTTCCAAAGTCTAAACTTAGGAAAACTGGTTAATTAATCAGAATTAATTAAGTCAAGGTGAGAATTCTCTAGAAACTCACATGGATTGATAGGGAAATAATCCGGGTCTTTGATTAAGTTTTAATCTTGGCCGTTGGTACTCCAACAGAGGATTATAAGAAGAAGTTGATGGGCACTTGGAGAAGACACCAAAAACACTTGGAGAATTTGATTTTCCAGAGTAGCAGCAGTCAGTTGCCGGAAGTGTTTGAGCTTCAGTAATGAAGCAGAGACAATGAGGCAGGAGGAAAATTTCCAGCTCCAGTGAGTGCATTTGCAGAGAGGCCCATATTTCTGTAGGAGGCTACATAGAGGCAGCGCAGAGCCTCAAGAAGATAGTTTGATTTGCTAAGGAGGAAGGCATTTTCAGTTCCAGAGGTCCGCCAAAGTGTTGAGAAACCAATGCTAGAAGAATTAGGGTTTTGATTCCTCTTTCTTGATAATTACTTGTGAATTATGTTGGCTTCTTTTAATTCTTTGTTATATTATCTTTCATCAAACAATTATCAAATTAATGTGTGTATGAAGATCACAAAAACAAGAGAGATAAGATGTAGGCACTCTACCAAGGAAAAACCCCTATCTAGGGGAAAACCCGGTCAAAATATCTTCCTTCAATAGTTTTCCTGAGATAATCCAAGACTCTTCAACCTAGACACATACTTCTGTTGATTTTGTTGCATTGGAAAGTGTTCCGAGTCTCATATTTTGGGAAGAGGCTTGGACATCAGTATTCTAGAGAACCCATAAATGGTTTTTGGAAATTCCACTCGGATCATGCTTTATTAAAATAATTAATTATTTTAAAGTGATCCCTAAGTCTAAACTTAGGGAAATTAAATAATTAAAGAGTATTAATAAAGCAGAGTGTGAATCTTCTAGAAATGAAGATCAAGTCATCTTTTAATCTGAGCCATTGATTACAGATATAATTTGGGTTGTTGATTCATCAACAAGAAGACTATAAGAGAAGGCTTGAGGGTCATTTGGAAAGAAAGTTGGACACACTCTCAGTACCCGAAGGAAATCGATTCTGAAGTAAGAGAATTCGATTTTAGAGGGTGAGGTTGTAGAGGATGGGTTGCAGAGATAGAAGGAGGAGGGAGAAGTCCGCAGTGACAGAAGAAGGCAGAAGGAAGACAAAGAGGAGGCAGCGCTGAGCAGCAACATTGACCCTCTACGTAGAGTGACACAGTCTAGCGTAGTGACTGCGTAGAGGGACCACGCAGAGTGACACAGAGGGATTAGGACTGCCTATTGTGTGTCGGGATTTTCTGGAGTGCTCGAGAAATTCATCTCACGTGTATGCTAAATATTTTGCTCGTCATTTTAACTGTAAAAGAACTTTCACTGCTGAAGAATAATATAAACCCTCATCTGCTGCACCGGTTTTCCCACATTGGGTTTTTTCGAGAACAATTGTCCAAAAATAATTGTGTTCATGTGGTTGTTTCTATTGTGTTATATGTGTTCTATTTGTTCTTCTTCTTTTGATTAAAGTGAATACTGCACCTGTATTTATTTCAATATTTACTGAAGCATCTGTGAATAACTTATCATAAATAAGTAGGCGAAATAAATCAATCATTGCAGTAGTATTTTCAGATTGAAAATTTCACATGGTATCAGAGCAAAAGGCAAAAGACAGAAAATGAAATTTTGCAATGAAATCAAAAGCCGACATAGTTGCAGCAATAGCTCGGAAGGATTCACAATCCTCCAGAACACATGGAGAAATAGAGGGATCATGACGTCTCAGTTTTGGCATCCAGACTAGAAGAGGATTTCGCTTGTATGTCAAGCATGACCTCTCCAGGCGTTTGATATATTGACAGTGGAGCTTCTTCTCACATGATGGGAATTTGAGAATGCTTCTCGAGCTACCAAGAAGAGCAGATGAATTTTCAAATCACGATGTGAAACAAGGCCAAGTGTACCACCATTGGAAGAGGGACAATAATATTTCAGACAGAAGTTGGTAACAAGCTTCGGACCACAAATGTACTGCATGTACCGAGATTAGGGATGAACTTACTCTCGGTGTCTCAACTTCAGAATAAGGGTTACGATCTATATTGGAAATAAGGTTTATGTCAAACATCCTAGTTGGAAAAGGAAGGCACAAATTGGAGTAAGGAGCCATAAAATGTATAAGCTACATCTAGAGTCCCCAATGGCACTAATCGGCAGTACAGAAGAAAGAGACTTGAATGAATTATGGCACAGAAGAATGGGGCATTTACATCATGGAGCCTTGAAGATCCTTAAGAAGATTGTCATGGGAGCTCCAGAACTCAGCGCAACGAAAGACGATGTCTGCTATTGAAATTTAGTTACTGGAGGACAAGTGGTTCCCTAAGACTTTGATCTTTGGCCTAGTGAAAAGTGTCCAAAATAATTTAATTTTTCTCCTAAAGTGACTTTATAAAGTTATAAAGTCAAATATAATTTAAAAGTGACTTTAAGTGATAAAGTTACTAAAGTCTAATTTTAAAGTGACTTTAATAAAGTCAATGTGAAATTAGAAAGTGAAAAGTGACTTTGGAAATAAATGACTAAGTGGGTCTTTATTAAAGTGGGGTGAATTAAAAAATAGAAAGTAAGATTTAAATGAGCATTTAATCTCAGCCCTAGATCTAAAGCTATCTCAGCGATTGGATTTAGGGATTTCCCAAAAGTCACTTGAGGTTAGGTTAAAGAAAGAAAAGGAGAGAAAAGATCATTCATTCTTTCATGAGCAGATTGAGAGAGAATGAGAGAAAGCTGAAGAGAAATTTCTGAGTGGAGGGAGAGCAGCAAAAGACACAGCTAATCCGTACAGTAGGAGGGCACACTTCCTAAGGCAGAAAATCCGTACAACATTTATTGGCATGGTTACTGAGGCAGAAAATCCATATAGCTGTTTGCATGCATTTTGAGGAAAGGACAACGCTATTTTCGAGGAGTAGAATCAAAAATTAAGGGCACGATTTTCGAGGCAGATTTTCTGGGCACGAAAATAGAGGAAGGGACTGTTGTCCTGTTCGTATAGTTCTGTACAGGCAGTTTCTGGCATGTTTTTTGAGACAGCGAGTACATCATTTATTGCTATAATTTTTCCTGTAATTTTTTGTTTGCTGTTTGGCACGATTTTCAAGGTGGAAGGTGGCACGAAAATCGAGATAAGTGGTTTTTAGTGTTTGCTGTAATCTTTACTCTGTATTGCTGTTCACTGTAAAAGCATTTATCAGAAATAAGAAGAAGCTTTCGAACTGGTTTTCCCCAAGAGTTGTAAGGTGTTTTTCCAGGGTCAAGTTGACCAAAAATCAGCATGTCAATTTTGTGTGTGGCTGATTTATTTTTCTGAGTTTTATTTCTGCATTTCAGCGCTATGAAATTTTCAGAATTTGTGTTTTCAGATAATATTTATTTTTCAACTTGTTGAATGTATGACTATGGGAATGGGCATTTAAATTTATGGGAGAAATAAGGAGAAACTGAAAACCGAGGTTTGGTTATCAAATTTCTATATGGTATCAGAGCCTGTTTGCTAAAAAGTGAGCAAGAAGAAAAATTACAGCAAACTGATTTTTCACACAGAAAACAGTACCTTTACTGCAAGTGTTATTTTTAGTTTATTAGGATAGAAAGCATGTCTTTGGGCTTGAGGGTGGAGGATAGGTTGGATGGGCATAGTAACTACAGTGTATGGAAGGAAAGAATGTAGAGCATCTTTGAGGAGGCAAAAGTCTGGGGTATAATGGTGCATACCCAATAGTGCTCTATTAATGTGCCTGCTGACCTTGTTCAGCTGGCAAATTTTAATAAAACGAATACCAAGGGCAAAATACTGATTCTGGATGGTATTAAAGACCATGTCATTCCTCATGTGAGAGGAAAGAGATTTTCTCATGAGATGTGGACAACCTTGACCAGGGTCAGCAGACAAAATTTAATAAAACGAATAACAAGGGCAAAATATTGATTCTGGATGGTATTAAAGACCATGTCATTCCTCATGTGAGAGGAAAGAGATTTGCTCATGAGATGTGGACAACCTTGACCAATCTCTACCAGAGTATCAATGAAAACAGGAAAATGGTCCTAATGGAGAAGCTGAAGACAGTTAAGATGACTAAGACTAATAGTGCCACTGGATATCTCACAAAGATCACTAATGTGAGAGATGAGGTGGTAGCAGTTGGAGAGGTCATTCGCCCCACTGAGTTGGTGCGGATTGCAGTGAATGGCCTTCCCAGTTCATGGCTGAACTTTGCTGATGGGGTTTGTGCACGTGAGACCCTTCCCACTTGGGAGAGGTTCTGGGATGATTGCATATAGACAAAAATAAAAAAGAACCAGCTTGGGGCGGCCAAACTAGTTGAGCAGGATGAGGATGTAGCACTGTTAGCAGGAGGCAAGAAAGGTAAGGGAAAGAAGCAAGCTTCCACAAGTGTTGGTGGAGGCAAAGGCAAAGGTAAAGCTAAACAGGGGAACACACAAAATGACTATTCCAAGATGAAGTGTTGGAATTGTCAGAGGATGGGACACTATGCAGTTGTGTGTCCGGAGAAGAAGAATAAGGGGAAGAACCGGAACATGGCAGCATCAGCAGAGATAGAGGACTTTACGAATAGCTTTGACCGAGAGTTTGGGTTCATTGCTTGTGAGTCCACTAGTGCAGGATCACCTGCCACGAAGGTTGAGAGGGAGTGTGCATTTCCCTCCACTAGCGAAGCATCTTCAGGTATCTGGTATGTTGACAGTGGGGCTTCACATCATATGACAGGAGTCCGTGAGTACTTCTCAGAGCTTTCAGAGAGTGGCACTGATATAGAGGTAGTACTCGGAGATGACAGCGTTGTTAGAGCAGTCGGTGTGAGGACATTGATATTTGATAGGGAACCCAAACCTCCCTTGAAGGTGTCAGATGTTCTATATGTGCCAGGGATGAGGAAGAACCTCATATCTGTCTCAGCATTGGAGGACAGAGGATATGAGATATTGTTCAGTAGAGGACAAGTGCTGATATCCCAGGGGCGCTCCAGCTGAGTCAACTAGAGTGATTGGTGTATGCCATGCAAAGGTGTAAAAGTTTGCATTTCAGCGCCTTTTGGCATTGAGTAGTAGTACCGGCAGCAGAGCTAGCAGTTCAGAGCTGTGCGAGATTTGGCACCACAGGATGGGGCACATGTATCATGGAGCCTTGAGGACATTGCAGGAGATCACTACAGGTGTGTCAGATTTCAGTACTGATCACATTGATACATGCAGAGGATGTGCTATGGGAAAGTTTGCCAAATCCCCTTTTCCCAGCAGTGACAGCAAAGTGACTTGGATACTTGATTTGATTCATTCCGATGTGAGCGGTTGGATGTCTCATTTTTCCTTGAGTGGATATGAGTATTATGTTTTATTCATTGATGATCACTCCAGGAGAACCTGGATTTATTTCTTGAAGACCAAGAGTGAGGTCTTCAAGCGGTTTCAGGAGTTCAGAGCTCTTGTGGAGACTCAAACAGGTTGAAAGATCAAGTCCCTGAGGTCGGACATTGGAGGGGAGTACACCCTTTGTGAGTTTGTTAATTATTGTGCGGAGGCAGGCATTAGGAGGGAGTTCACAGTTCCTTACAACCCCGAGCAGAACGGGGTTGCGGAGAGGAAGAACAGATCCATCAGAGGGGTTGCCAAAGCCATGCTACATGATCAAGGGTTACCATTGTTTTTGTGGGCAAAGGCCTGCAACACTGTTGTATATTTGCAGAACAGGAGTCTGCATCATGCCTTGGGGCATGTGACTCCGGAGGAGGTTTTTTCTGGGAAGAAGCCTCATGTTGGTCATCTTCATATCTTTGGGTGTATTGCATACTCCTACGTACCCAAGGAGAAGAGGACCAAGCTAGAGCCCACCGTAGAGAAGGGTATCTTTGTGGGCTACAGTGAGACCTCGAAAGCCTTTTAGATTTATATTTCCGCATAGAGGAGAGTTGTTGTCAGGCGAGATGTGAAGTTCGAGGAGGACAGGGCTTTCAGGAGGTCACGAGAGTTAGAGTATCTGGATCAGCCAGACCCTCAGGAGCAGTTGAGTCAGTCGCAAGGATCTAGTGGGCAGGGATCAGGAGGATTCGGAGGTACATCGATTATGGTGTTAGGTCCATCAATAAGCAGTGGCTCACAGAGTCAAAGGGGTGGTGCTTTGGGCAGCATGCAGAGCAGTCCGCAGAGCAGTTCACTAGGGAGTTCACTGATGGACAGTTCACACGGTACTTCTGCGTCTACAGGATCAGGTTCAGGCAAGAGGACAGCAGACAGATAGTCAGGAGTTCAAGCTCTTGATGAGGAGTTTCATTCTCTAGTGGGAGAAGTGTGCTCAGGGAAGAGGAAGCCCAAGTGGCTTCAGGATACCTTGAGAGAGGCCACATCTGTTGTTGGGCCTAAGAGGCTAGTCAAAGAGAGCAGACCACCTGAGAGGTTTTGTAGCTATATGGCAATGGTTGCCAACATTGTTGAGTTTGAGCCTTCTAGCTATGAGGAGGCAGCTAGCCAGCAAGTCTGGAGAGAGGCCATGCAGGAGGAGTATTCATCTATCATGAAGAATGATGTTTGGGAGGTGGTGCCGAGGCCTGAGGGAAAATCCGTGGTTACTTCCAGATGGCTTTACAAGGTAAAGAATGTTGCAGATAGCAGCATTGAAAAATTCAAGGCAAGGTTTGTGGCTAGAGGGTTCTCCCAGGTAGAGGGAGTAGATTATGAGGAGACCTTCGCTCCGTGGCTCGATATACTTCGATTTGTTCCATCATATCGATAGCAGGAGGTGTACATTGAGCAGCCACAGGGCTTTGAGGTGCATGGGAAGGAGTCCCATGTGTGCAGACTGAAGAAGGCCCTTTATGGCCTGAAACAAGCTCCTAGAGCTTGGTACTCCAGGATAGATACATACTCGCAGGAGATGGGTTTCACAAAGAGTGATGCAGATCCGAACCTATACTTTATTGTGATAGACGAGGAACCTCTCATTCTGGTGTTGTATGTGGATGACTTGGTCATTACGGGTGCAGAGAGACTCATAGAGAGCTGCAAGAGAGATCTTGTGTCAGAGTTTGAGATGAAGGACATTGGCTTGATGCATTAATTTTTGGGTTTGGAGGTGTGGCAAGAGGAGGGGCATTTCTTCCTGGGGCAGGGAAAGTATATTGTGGACATCCTTGGCAGATTCCACATGGATGATTGTAAACCCATGTCGACACCGATGATCACCAACTGGAAGAAGCTTCACGCTTCAGATTTCGAGTTGGTAGATCCCACATTGTATAGACAACTGATTGGTTCCTTGATGTATTTGGTCAACACTAGACCAGATATATGTTTTGCAGTCAACATGATGAGCCAGTTCATGTGTGAGTCCAGGAGGGTGCACTGGGTTGCTGCAAAACACATTTTGCGATACTTGCAAGGGACAGTGGATTATGGTCTGGATTATAGGCAGGGAGATGGAGTGAGATTAGTAGGGTACACTGATTCTGATTGAGCAAGTTGTGCTTCTGATAGGAAGAGCACTTCAGGGTGTTGTTTTGGGTTGGGTTCGGCAGTGGTGTCGTGGTTCAGCCGAAAGCAATAGTTAGTAGCATTGAGTTCAGTAGAAGCAGAGTACATGGCAGCCAGTCTAGCTAGTTGTGAGGCCATCTGGCTTCGCAAGATGTTTTTTGGATTGTTTGGTCAGCCGTTGAGACCTTCAGTGATATACTGTGATAATTAGAGTTGCATTAAACTCACGAAGAATCCAGTATTTCATGATAGGTCAAAGCATATTGGCATCAGATATCACTTCATCAGAGACTATGTTCAGAAGGGAGCTGTGAAGCTTGAGTATATTTCCACTGATGAGCAGGTTGCAGATATTCTTACCAAAGCCTTACCACGGTACAAGCATGTCTACTTCAGAGACAAGATGGGTGTGGTGAGGAACACCTTCCTCAGTAAGAGGGAGTGTTGAAATTTGGTTACCGGAGGACAGGTGTTTCCCTAAGGCTTTGATCTTTGGCCTAGGGAAAAGTGTCCAAAAGAATTTAATTTTTCTCCTAAAGTGACTTTATAAAGCTATAAAGTCAAATCTAATTTAAAAGTGACTTTAAGTGATATAGTTACTAGAGTCTAATTTTAAAGTGACTTTAATAAAGTCAATGTGAATTTGAACGTGAAAAGTGACTTTGGAAATAAATGACTAAGTGGGTCTTTATTAAAGTGGGGTGAATTAAAAAATAGAAAGTGAGATTTAAATGAGCATTTAATCTCAGCCTTAGATCTAAAGCTATCTCAGCCATTGGATTTAGGGATTCCCCAAAAGTCACTTAGGGTTAGGTTAAAGGAGGAAAAGGAGAGAAAAGATCATTCACATTCTTTCTTGACTGATTGAGAGAGGAGGAGAAAAAAGCTAAAGAGAAATTTACGAGCGTAGGGAGAGCAACAAATCCGTACGACGAGGGCACTAATCGGCGATGCCAGAGATGAAGAGATTTGAATGAATTATGGCACGGAAAAGATAGGGCATTTACATCATGGAGCCTTGAAGATCCTTAAGAAGATTGTCATGGGAGCTCCAGAACTCGACACAAGGAAAGACGATGTCCGCAAGGGGTGCGTACTAGGGAATTATGCCAAGACAACATTTCCAAGAAGCAGCAATAGGGCCAAGAGTGTATTGGAGTTGGTACACTCAGACATCTGTGAACCAATGTCCATGATTTCTCTCAGTGGTGCAAAGTATTTTGCTACCTTTATTGATGACCATTCCCGAAAAACATGGATCTACTTTATCAAAACCAAAGATGAAGTCTTTGAGCGATTCAAAGAATTCAAGGCTTTGGTAGAAAATCTAACCGAAAAGAGGATCAAGAAGCTGCGATCAGATAATGGTGGAGAGTATTTTTATAATAACTTCACAAGTTTCTGCGCTAAGGAAGGCATCAAGAGAGAATGGACAGCTCCATACAATCCAGAGCATAATGGAGTTGCAGAAAGGAAGAACAGGACCATTGTGGAAGCTGTGAGGGCGATGCTATATGACCAAGACATGCCCAAATTTCTATGGGCAGAAGCCCGCAATACAACAGTGTATGTGCAGAACATGGTGCCTCATAGAGCATTGGGGAATGTGACTCCTGAGAGTGTGTTCAATGGCAGCAGGCCTGAGGTGAGCCATTTCAGGATATTTGGCAGTATAGTGTATTGCCACGTACCCGATGAGAAGAGGAAGAAATTGGATCAGACTGCGGAGAAGGGTTATCTTGTGGGATATAGTGAAAATGCGAAGGCATATGGCATCTATAGTCCGAAAATAGGAAGATCGTAGTGAGGCGGGACATGAAATTCATGGAGGAGAGAGCCTTCAGGAGATCATAGGAAATGGCTATAAATACGCAGGTTGAGGAGGGTCTGCTAGTACAGCCACAATGACCTATAGAGGATGGCTCAAGTGCCTCTCCATGACACAAGGATTCTGAGGAAAGTTCTTCTGAAGAAGAGCAAGTAGGAGAGCAGGTAAATCCACTCACCACCAATGGAAGAACGAGCAGAGAGCTCCAATAGACTCTGAGGGATGCAGAGGAATTTTTTGGAGCCCCTAGATATGAGAAGAGGGGACGGAGGCAACCTGATAGGTACCAGGCACTGGTAGCACAGGTCGGAGAACCCTCTAGTTTTCAGGAGGCGGCTCAACATTAGGTGTGGGTAGATACCATGGTGGAGGAGTACAACTCCATCATGACAAATTATGTGTGGGAAGTAGTCCCCAGACCGCATAATAGATTGGTTGTAAGATCAAGGTGGATCTACAAGATCAAGTATGTTGCAAATGGCAGCATAAAGAAGTTCAAGGAAAAATTCGTGGCTAAAGGGTATGCACAAAAGAAAGGGATTGATTATGAAGAAACCTTCACCCCTGTAGCTCGGTACACCTCAATCAGATCTGTCATCTCTCTTGCAGCACAGATGGGATGGAAGATTCATAGGATGGATGTCAAGACAACGTTCTTGAAAGGGGTGATAGAAGAGGAAGTGTACATAGAATAGCTAGAGGGCTTTGAGACACATGAACAGAAGACTCATGTATGCAGGCTTAAGAAAGCCTTGTAGGGACTGAAGCAAGCCCCTAGAGCATGGTATGGGCGAATTGATAGCTACCTTCAGAAGATGGTATTTGTCAAGAGTGGCGCAGATCCCAACCTCTACTATCTGAGAGGAGGGGATGAGCCGCTAATTCTAGTATTATATGTAGATGATCCGTTCTTGACTGGATCATCTAAGCTCATCAAAGACTGCAAGGAGAATCTGGCTACCGAATTCGACATGAAGGATCTGGGGCAGATGCACTATTTTCTTGGTTTGGAGGTCTGGCAACAAAAGGGAGAAATCTTCCTTGGACAAGGAAGATATACTACAGAGATCTTGAAGAGGTTTCAGATGGAGGACTGTAGACCCATGGCTACGCCAATGATTACAAACTGAAAGAAGATAGACACGTCCGAGGATGATGAGACTGACCCTACCTTGTATAGGAAGCTCATAGGATCATTGATGTACCTGGTCAACACTAGACTATACATTTGATATGCAGTGAATACCCTTAGCCAGTTCATGGTAGAACCAAGGAGGGCTCACTGGGCAACAGGCAAACATGTTCTCAGATATTTGAAGGGGACAGTCAACTATGGGTTAAGGTACACCAAAGGCAATGAAATCTAGTTGAGTGGGTTCACTGACGCGGATTGGGCTGGAAGCCCAGTGGATCGAAAAAGTACCAGTGGGTACTGTTTCAGTCTCGGATCAGGAATGACTTCCTGGTGCAGTAGGAAACAGAAATCCGTGGCGCTGAGCTCAGCCAAGGCTGAATATATGGCAGCAAGTAGAGCTTCTTGCAAGGCCATATGGCTTCGTAAACTACTCTTGAACTTACTCAAGAAGAGGATGGAACCGACCATAATTTTGTGTGATAATCAGAGTTGCATCAAGCTCTCTGAGAATCCTCTGTTTCATGACCGATCAAAGCACATTGACATTAGGTGCCCCACTTCATCAGAGACTATGTCCAACGAAGAGATGTATAGTTGAAGTACATTCCGATAGGAGAACAGGTGGTAGACATCCTCACAAAGGTTCTGGGTAAGATTTAGTTTACTTACTTCAGGGAAAAGATGGGAATGGTCGAGAACCCTTTCCAGTAGAGGAATGGGTGGTCCTCAGATTCAGAGGGAGCTGTAGTATAGATGAGGCAGTGGCGGAGGTGGTGTCACAGGCAGCAGTACAACGAGCTGCACGCAGAGATGAGGGGCAGTAGCCAAGACATCAGCAGCACAACAACTGCTTCAGGTCAGAGCAGATACAGTTGGTACCTTGCTGAAACACTTTCCTCGCTAAGAGGGAGTGTTGATTTTGTAGCATTGGAAAGTCTTCCAAGTCTCATATTTTGGGAAGAGGCTTGGACATCAGTATTCCAGAGAACCCATAAATCGTTTGTGGAAATTCCACTCGGATCATGCTTTATTAAAATAATTAATTATTTTAAAGTGATCTCTAAGTCTAAACTTAGGGAAATCAAATAATTAAAGGGTATTAATAAAGAAGAGTGTGAATCTTCTAGAAAATGAAGATCAAGTCATATTTTAATCTGAGCCATTGATTAAGGATATAATCTGGGCCATTGATTCATCAACGAGAAGACTATAAGAGAAGGTTTGAGGGTCATTTGGAAAGCAAGCCGAGCACACTCTCAGTACCGGAAGGAAATCAATTCTAAAGTAAGAGAATTTGATTTCAAAGGGTGAGGTTGTAGAGGTTGGGTTGCAAAGACAAAAGGAGGGAGAAATTAGCAGTGACAGAAGAAGGCAAAAGGAAGACGAAGAGGAGGCAATGTTGAGCAGCAGCACTGACCCTCCACACAGAGTGACGCAGTCCAACGCAGTGACTGTGCAAAGGGGCCACACAGAGTGACGCAGAGGGAGGAGCACTGCCTACTGTGTGTCGGGAATTTCTGGAGTGCTCGGGAAATTCATCTCAAGTGTATGCTAAATATTATGCTCATCATATTATCTGTAAAAGAACTTTCACTGTTGAAGAGTAATATAAACCCTCATCTGTTGCACCGGTTTTCCCACATTGGGTTTTCCGGGGACAATTGTCCAAAAATAACTGTGTTCATGTGGTTGTTTCTATTGTGTTATATGTGTTCTATTTGTTCTTCTTCTTTTGATTAAAGTGAATACTGCAGTTGTATTTATTTCAATATTTACTAAAGCATCTGTGAATAAATTATCATAAATAAGTAGGCGAAATAAATCAATCACTGTAGTAGTATTTTCAAATTGAAAATTTCACAACTTCCTCCAACCACCAAGTCAACCCTTCCTTCCAGCGGCTTCGATCTAGACCTTCGACCTTGCAGCAACAAAACTTCAATCTGTGCAACAACAACACTTCGACCCCTACAACTGCAGATTCGACCTCCAGCAACTGCAAAATTTCAATCCTGCAACTCCTGCAACTTTGATTTTGCAACTACCCAACAATTTTGTAAAGAGAGAGAGAGATAAAATAGCCCAAGAACTTCGATCTTGCAATTCTCCTTCTCCTTCCCGCACTTCGCATTTTTTACTACACTTCTTCTTGTATATCAAACTTGTTGAGTTGGTGAGCAAGTAGATTGAACTACACTTGTATATATAGCCTTCTTGTGGGTCGAATTGCCCCCTTGTAGGCCAACTTGTTGTGGAGGTAACAAAATTCATTTTTGACTTGAAAATAATTATTTTTACATGTTTCAAAAGCCCAAGAAGGATCTTAGAAAATGTTCAATGACTCTAATGACTCAATATATATCCTAGGAGTCCACAATGTGGACTTTGACTAATAAATGATGACCCAAGCATGAAACACATGCTTTAATAAGTCATTGTAATAATAATACATTTTTTTTCTCATTCTTTTGATAAGTACATTACATAATGAATCAAATACATTTATGAAGACCGAATCTAGTTATATTATTCAACACAAAGGTTCCAGAGTACCGGAGATGTGTTTTCCCATACAGCAGCAAGTAGGTTAGCTTGACTAGCAGACAATCCAGGCAGCACGTGTGGCTGACAACTTCAGCTTGATGCAAAGCCTACACAGACCCAGTTGGATGACTTGCTTTTCAGTGGTAGTTAAGAGTCAGGATTCCTTGGAGTGAGGGTAATTTCCCTCAATATATTCTTTCCAGTATTTTCTCGGTAGGATCGTCAATTTTCGGCATCCAGATTGTACTCAGAATTTCTCACTGCTGTATAATAATATAAAACCCTCAGTTGCTGCATCGGTTTTCCCAAGTTGGGTTTTTCCGGGGACTTTTGTCCAAAAAAAACCTTGTCATATTTTTATGTGTGCTAGATTTTCTCAGTTTCCAATGCTAATTTCCTCTGCAGTTTATTTGTGAAAATCACAATGTGAATTATTTGGTATTTGCCATAGCAGACTGCAAATAAATTGTTAAATAAATTAACAATGAGAAAAATAATTTCTAGTTGTTGTGATAGATGAAATTTTCAAACGGTGTCAAAGCATACATTATCAGTCGGGAAGCTCAAAAGCAGAGGAAAAAATTTTGCTGTTCAGAGGGAGCAGCAGGCCAAAATTCTCAGAGGTTGCGCAGTACCTTGACAAGCAGGTTGAATTGTTCAGGCAAAAGTTCGATTTTCAGTTGCAGGGTTGCAGAAAAGTTGATTTTCCCATAAGAGTAATTCCAGCAGTTAGAGGAAGCAACAAAAACTCATATTTTCGCTGAGCAGATTCTTTGGTTGGATGCGGAGGGTTTTGCAGTAGTTTGCAGTAGCAGAACCAACGTCGGGTGGAAGAGAAAAGCACACACAACAGAGGGAAAATTTCTCTCAGTGAACTTTGAGTCTCAGAAGTTAGAATTTCAAGTTGCAGATTGGCAGTAGCAGCCAATAGATCTATACATTCCAGGAGGGAGTGCGAGTAGCAGAGTAGCAACCAAGCAGAGGGAAAGAGGGAGTTTTCGACAGGTTCAGAGATGGCCATAGTTGGGCTTAGAGATTAAGATAGGTTGGACGGAGCCTCCAACTATGTCATCTGGAAGGCTAAGATGTCCTTCCTTATTGATGAATAGGCCTGAAATTCTATATAGATAATGTGGTGGCAGTTCCCTAGGATGCAGATCAGTTGAAGGAATATAGGAAGGAAATGGCGAAGGCGAAGCAGTTGATCCTGGATGGAGTTTGGGACCATATAGTCTCTCATATATCTGGCAAAGATACCGCCAAAGAGATGTGGGATGCTCTCGCCTAGCTATATCAAGGAACTTCCGAGCAACAAAAGATGTTCCTGGAAGAAAAGTTGAGATGCATCAGGATGCAGAAGGGGGAAGGCATAAATCCCTTCCTCACCAGGATTCAGGAGGTCTGAGATCAACTTGCAACTGTTGGGGCAGCGCCTCAACCATCAGAGATAGTATGTTTGGCACTGAACGGTCTCTCAGAGCATTGTTAAGTCTTCATTCAAAGTATATTATGCAGGGACACACTACCAGGATGGGATAGGATAGGATGTGGTCTGACTTGCAGCAAAGGCGAGCCTTGCTAAAGAGCTCCATCAATGGCAGTAATAGTAGCGGATTAAAGGGTGTGAAGGAGGAGGAGAATGTGGCCCTCACATCAAAGGGTCTTAGTCAGGGGCAAGGGGAACATAAGAAGAAGAAGAGAGACCTGTCAAAGGTCAAGTGCTTTAGGTGTGGCGAGTTCAAGCAGGAGAAGCAGGGGAAGCAAGACCAACATGCAGCATCAGCCGAGATCGACAAGTTGTCCTCTAGGTTGGAGGGAGACTTCGTGATGATGGCAGCCATATCTTCAAGAGTGAGGTGGGGCGACTTCGAGCTGTAGTCCAGAACTGCAGATGTTTGGGCGGGATCCTTGAAGAGTCCTCATGGATCATTACCTTGCTACAGGGCCCACAGTTTTCAGTAGCAGGATGGATCAGTGTCAGCAGTTGCAGTCAGATTCCTGAGTGACAGTTGCAGATACGAGTAGCAGTTAGATGCTGAGGAGCGCAGATGCAGAGTTGACAGCAGAGCAGGAGGTTCGGTAGCAGAGTCAGCAGCAGCGCAGACTATTCAGTAGACTTTGCAGTAGCTAGTAACAGTCAGGACATCGGAGACAGATGCAGCAAACACAGATGATTCAGTATTTAGGATGCTTCTTAGTTGTAGCTATACCATAATAATTTATATTCGCTGATCTTCTTTACTGTTAGTAATATATGAGCCAACTGGTGTCTACGTAACATTGCTGGTGGTTTGGGATTGTTCGATAGCTAAAAGACCTTTCAGAATGATGTAATAATAAGTTTGGTTATTTGTACTGTGCCAGAAGTTTGTCCACTTTCAGTATGCTTATTTAAAATTTTCCAATCAATAAAACATTTCTTATCCAAACATAACCATTTTAAATAAGAGAGCGATGCCTTTCTTTTGTTTCTAGCCATAGCCATATTTCTATTATTCTTTGAGAACCATCAGAAATTGAATTTTATTAATGTTCACAAATGATCAATATAGGTCATTAGAAAAGAAGTGTGAGTACAACAATGCAATAGCAGCTATAAAGGAAATGCATAACAAATCTCTCAGCAAGGGGGACAGTAAATGAAGTCTAAATCCAAATCTAAGTAATAATAAAGCATCGCTAGCCAAAGTGTTAGATACGCTTCACTTCCCAATAAAATGGTGGGCTAATCAGTTCTCATTATATGTACCTCTGATATAAATGTCAACACCAAACGTCTACCATATAATGTCTCGAGCTGAGTGGATTGGGATTATGGGGCCTTGTGGGGTAACCTTCAGTGGCTTCAAATTTGTCTCATTGGTGCTCGAGAAAGATGTCAAAGAAGAGAGGCAAAGACAGTCCTAGCATCAGAAAAGAACAGTTGTAGAAACGTGCAGAACAATCCATAATATTATTAAGATTTAGTATTGGTAGTGCAATTTCCATCTTATGTTCTTCATTGCATATTGTCTTGCAGTATTTTGGATGTGTTATTTAATATCCTGGGAACGGCTCTGTTTTATTTACAATGTTTCTTATAATGGCTAGATACTGTAATTTTTTATTACTCTCTTGGAGATCTGATGATCCCCATTTGGCGATTGTATACAAGTACAATTTTTCACTCATATTGGAAAAGGGCATATATATTTTTGAAAGCTTGTAGGGGATTCCACAGTGTCATGAAACAAGTTTGGTTGAATGGTGATCCAGGAGGATTCCCTTAACTGATCCAATTTGATATTTTAAAAATCTGATGAGAATAGTTTCATGTTAAAGAGCTCATCTAGAGCTTTCGGAATTTGAACTAGGTCAAACAGATACTATATGCAAAAGTTATGGCTGGTAGAAGATGAAGACAAACAGGGGGCAGTGCTGATACTTGGACCATTCTAAGGCTAATGTGTGGACCAATCAACAATCAACACATGGACAAATGAGAAATTTTTTAAAAGGTACGTGGAGGTTGGTGGTTAATTTAAAAAGGGATTTTAAATTATATGTTATCACATTAACTCCATTAATAAAGGGGTTTAAAATATTATTAAATATTATTCTCACCTAACATGGGTAGGTGCCAGTCATATATATATGAAGTCAAGGGTCAAATCATGAAATATGTGGTATAGAAATCTGGATACATGTCTTTGTTATGAACCTAATTCATAACTAACGTAATAAATATAGTCATCAATAGAATAAAATAGAATAAATGTAATTACTAGCTAATCAATCAGGATTATGTTAAGTAGTCATTAGTTAACTGAAAAGGTATGTCTAAAAGACATGCCTGTTCATGAAAGGTCACCTGCATAGGTATAAAAGCAGGGCCTCATTGTAATCATTTAATCGTCTTATGTCTTATCATATCAATAAATATTTATTATTATAAATACATCTTGTTTATTTTTTTAAAAAGTCAACAAGCATACAAGTCTTACTGCTACAGTATTCAAATCTACGAATTCCGCTGCTACAGTGGTATCAAAGCCATATCAAAGCCATATTAGAGCTATATTAAGGACAAGTTGAAACAATGGCACACAACATCATTCTACAAGCCTACGAACGTAGTTTACAAGCCCGGGAACATTGTTTACCGTATAATGTGCCATTACGTGAAGATCCCAAAAAAATTGAGCAGATTATAAAATTTCAAGAAAAGCTTCAGCGATTAGAGAATTCATGTGCAAAAGTCACAAACGGTTATAAAAAAATTCTGCAGTAATCCATAATAGAGAAGATGAAAAATGTTGTAATAATGAGAAGGCAGTTAATTATGCCAAGGGAAAATCAAGTAGAACATCCATGTTAAATTCAAGTAAATACATTCTCCCACCAATGTGTAATATTGAAAGTAAAAAGGAAGAGAAATGTTGGAAATGTGGAGACAAATATTTCGTAGGACATACATGTGCTTTTTATACAAGAAATGAAATTGCCACGGTTCCAATAAAAGACAAAGATATTGAAAACATTATTTATGATGATGATCCAAATAAAAATGATGTGGATGAGGACTATTGTGAGAAACAAGAAAATGAACAATATTGCGACAATGAGGAAGAAGTAATTGAACTTACCAAAAAGATTTTTCAAGAAAACCCTCTCTTTCAACAAAAAATTGTGATGATCATTTAAATGTTGAATCATCATTGTCATCAGCATCTAGACATTTTGGGAACCAAAGCAAGTTGATTGGTGTTTCTCATATAGATTCAGAGAACAGTGCTATTGTTGATAGTGATGGTGTTTGTGAGAGAGGCATCATCGACCAAGGAACTCTTTGCCGGAATTTGTTGTTTCCAAGATTTTTCTTTGATTTTAAGAGAAATTCAGAAGCTACAGCCTTAAGTCAGGTTTTAATTCGGTGGTACTTTAAAAATGGGAGCGTTCCTGAGAAAAGAACTTTAAAAATGGGAGTTGATAATGTCCGGGAGGATGATTACTCACAGCTGTATGACGAATTGCAGGGCTATTTGATTGAAAAGATATTGTCATGGCCAAATTATAGAAACATTCATGATAAAATCTATGTTCGAATTACAAAACTGCCAGTTTATGATCAGATACGTAATATAAGGCAGGTGCATTTGAATACTATGATTCGAATTGGAAGGGTGGTAACTAGGAGGTCTGGAGTTTTCCCTCAACTACAGCAAGTCAAATATGATTGTAATAAATGTGGCACTGTGCTAGGACCGTTCTTTCAAAACTCATATTCAGAAGTGAAAGTAGGTTCTTGTCCTGAATGCCAATCGAAGGGGCCATTTACAGTTACCATTGAGCAGAAAATATATAGGAAATGAAAGTCCTCATCTATGAGGCCCAAAATACCAGTAGTTGTTGGAAGCAAGATTCTGTTTGTGAGAAATCTTCCCTACTATGTTGACCATGGAAATATGTTAAAATTCTTTGAAGATGTTGGGAGGGTGATAGATATTCGTATGGTTAAACGTATTGATGGTTCTATGAAAGGTTTTTGTCATGTGACATTTGAGACTGCAGCGACGGCTAAGAAGTCCATCAATAAAAATGGTGAGATCTTAGGCGGTCGCAATGTTAAACTAGATTTTTCCAAGGAAACAAACACCGAAATTGCCAACGGACAGGGCGTTGACATGAACATCTCAGAAGAAGAGGAAAACGATGAAGCAGAAATTCCGAGGAAGTTCATCGACCAGGCCTTATCCTTCGAATTCATGCACGGTCCTGTCAGGATCTCCAAGACTTCCAGATTCAGCTATGACAGAGCCTCCCTAGAACGCCTCTGGGACACCAGCGATCAATACAACCTGTGCCCATTCAGAACCGATGGCACATTCGACATAAGGCACATTCATCCCAACTGGAATCTCAGTAATAAGGCAGAAAAATGGGTTTTCCGCCACAGAAACAACCCCAACATACCCCCTGAGGGAATCATAAGCTCTTACAGAAAGCCCATAACGGAATCCGAAATGCAACATAGGCTGCAACAACTGAACGATCTGATAACTCTAAATTTCCTCACAGACGACGCAGTTACTCAAGAAGTGACCAAAAAACTGTGAAGGCTCCGACTGGAATGCCAGTACCGAATCCCCAACTAGCGGTGCTTCGTGAAATTAAACGGCCATGGAATTCTGCTCAATGCCCTGCGCTGGAATAGCGAGGGGTCAAATCCCACTCTCGACCTTCGAGCCCTTACCTCTGCAGTCAAATCCCACCATCACGCCGTTTTAAAAAATCCAAACGCTGCATAAACCGGTCGAAGGGGTTTATGCTGTTTAAAAAAATGGTCGGGATTAAACAAACACATTTAAAGACAAAACAAAAAATAAAAAATTATGGTTGTCATTCGCCTAAAGGGAGAATCTCACGAGCACGGACAGGAATCGATTGTCGATTTAAATCACAGTGCTGGGTTGGTTAAGTACGCAGGCAGGGTTGATGCAGCTCACAATCGAATTACAGCGTGTTCTTTGTTTTGGATGGGTTTTCCAAACGGTGTAACGGTCTATCATCGACGTTATAGACAGGTTTAGGTTTAATTAAAATTGTAAAAAAAAAAATTATTATATATATATTATATATATATATATATATATATATATATATATATATATATATTAAATTATATAATATATATAATTTGTAATTATATATAAATTTTAAAAAAAGGAAAAAAAAGAAGGGAATTCGTGGATACAAATACAAATACAAATACGCTGCCAGATCGGATCAATAAACTTCGTGGATCGGGTTATAGTTTTACGAAACGGTGTAATAGTGAACCGGTGTACCGTTTTCTTCTAACCTTCATGTGCTTTCGATTCTTGGATAATTATATTATATAGTTTATAATTATAAGGTTTTATAATTATAATGATAAGTTTAAAAAGTAATAATAATAATATATGTATATATATATATATTATTCAATTTATAAAAAAATATATATATAAATCGTAACAAGAACATGAAGTTCAAAGACAATGTATTAGTAAATATATAAAGAAGGTATCAATGACAAATGCCAGATGAAGGGAATTGTCGGAAATTAAGTTTTGTTGTTGGGAACAAATTGAGCTAAGTGAAGGAATTGAGTAAATGACTAGCGATTAAAGATGAAGATAAATGCCAACAATATAGCTTTGAGGACAAAGCTTCCTAAGGAAGAGGCAATGTTATGAACCTAATTCATAACTAACGTAATAAATATAGTCATCAATAGAATAAAATAGAATAAATGTAATTACTAGCTAATCAATCAAGATTATGTTAAGTAGTCATTAGTTAACTGAAAATGTATGTCTAAAAGACATGCATGTTCATGAAAGGTCACCTGCATAGGTATAAAAGCAGGGCCTCATTGTAATCATTTAATCGTCTTATGTCTTATCATATCAATAAATATTTATTATTATAAATACATCTTGTGTATTTTTTTAATTAAAGCTATTTTTGCTATCAAAGTCAACAAGCATACAAGTTTTACTGCTACAGTATTCAAATCTACGAATTCCGTTGCTACAGTCTTATTCAAACAAGGCCGCATAGCTAGTGTTCCCTGCGGCTTAGTTTAAAGTTAATCTTATTCATGGTCATTTGATTTTTAAGTCAAACTTATCCATAGTCATTTGATTTTTAAGTTAAATTGGAGATAATTGATGGTCAACACTTAAGAGTAAGGATTTAAATATTGTAGAACAATGTAGGATTTAAAAATTGAGATTGATATGACAAGTACATATGTTTTTTTGTTTTTTAATTAAATTGATTAATTAAAAAAATGTTCTAAAAATATATTATATGAGCATGAGTTATAGTTCTACCTGTGTCTAGTGTTGGTAAGATATGATATTGGTTCAAACTTATTTGCAGATTTAGAATATTTATCTTGATTTATAATATGGGTGAATTTCTTTATATAGCTTGAGTGGGCCTAATGGTAAAGAGCATGTGTTTTCTCCTAAGAGGTCACAGGTTCAAAACCAGAGGGGGGTAGAGTATGTATGCCTTCGTAGACTTAGCAGTCAAATCGCTGCGTGGAGGTGGGTCCATTGTCCCACAAACAATGGTGTCTCACACACCAATTTGGTGTCTGGCTTGGTTGTGACCTTAAAATTATATATATATATATATATATATATAATTTGTGTAATATTATTTTTATTATAATATTAATAATGTAATTTAATTATATATATATTACTTTTGAAAATATAAGATAAAACAAGTATTTGGATGTCTATTCCTATTTATTAAGAATTTAATTATTTTAATAACTATTGATACATTTATTAATCATTTAACCTCAATTTGAAGAAGCGTAACATTAAGAAAGTTTTAATAATTCATGAGAAATAGTAATGACAATCACGCGAATTGAAGACGGATCATTCCACCATTGACGTGGATTAGCAACCATAGGATGATAATGTGTGTACTTTGTTAATTGTCATAAGATGGGACAGCAGAGAACTACGTTGTAGTTCAAGAATGAAGATAATATTTTTATGTTAATGTTGAAAGAATGAGAGAATGAGATGGGAGAAGTGTTTATCGTGATTAATTCTCATCTTAGTGTTGAAATATGTTCATAATTCAACGAATCCATGGAAAATATTTTCATAACTCAACGAATCTAACTGCAGACTAGATTGTACAACAATCCATCAACCAAGGAGGAGAAGTACAAAAGTGTAATGATTACATAATAAGAGGAATGAGCACACAACTAATGAAATCCATGATAAATTATATAAAATATGTTTAAAAAATAATGTATATTGTTTTCCTAAAGTTTACTTTGGAAATAATATTTTGTTTAGTGTGTGGAATGGGATATATACCATAAATAAAAATATATTATACCCATGTTATAAAAGAGGCAGATTTTGTGGGACTTGAACTCCAATCTCCTCCCCATAATTCTACCAAACTTCAATAGCTTACCACTAAACCATATGCCATTATGCTGTTATATAATAGGGTGATTTTTTATTTATTAAGACAACACTATTTTGTCTGGGAAATAGGTAAAATAGGTTCTTTTTAACATGAAGAAGCCAAAAAAAGTTATCATATGAGCATAATTGTTTTGTGTCAAATTTCAATAACTTTGAACACATCTTTTGTAAATTGGAGCCTATTTTTATGTATTGGAGATTTTTCATGTCATTTTTATCATTTTTAATGAACCAATTCTTCATGTAAAGTGGACCCTGTTGTGGCTCATTTGCATATAATTTTGAAATATTTCTTAAAACACCAAAAAAGCATATATGTTCGAAAATATAAAAATTGTGTATGTCGAAAAATAATTTATGATTTATATGTTGATGTATTAACATTATGTGCGGAGATGTGAAGGCGGGTCAAGTTGGGCTTATTCGTGTGCAGAGAAATTCAAGAATTGGGCAAATTGATGCGTTCATAACATTGCACACAGGTCAGGGTAGAGTCGTGCAAATATACGTGCAGAACATTGTTTGGAGGCTTTAGCGGAATCACATGTGGAAAACACACCCGCATATCGCAAATCGCAATCGCAAAGCTCAAGAGGAATAGAACAAGGTTGAATCGTCGAAATGTGAAATGTGATACGAGGGCCAGATGCGATATAGTTTAAAGCTCGAATATGAAGTATTTAAAGTCCGGCGTTGGGACCCTCTCGCACATCGCACATCGCACATTGCAAGCTTAGGAGGAAAGGTGCTAAGGAACAAGGTTGAATCACCGAAGTGCGAAGTGCGATAATGAAACAAACATAATGGAATTTATCGCTAAAGTCTAAAGGTTTTTAAGTCCGGGTACAAGGGTTTTTCCTTTGTAAATGTCGCATCGGAGGGCAAAAATGGATTATAACATAAAACGTTGGAATGATGAGATGCGACAGAGAAGAAGATGCGATACAGTTTTCAAAGGTAATGGAATATCTTTTAGAGTCTAGTCTTACGACAGTTACAAGGGAAAGTCTGAACGCAGCACAGACTCGGGTAAGAAAACACCTGGCCACGTGCAAAACAATGTCATATGCATTGCGCCTCGTAATAAACATGATCTTGAACACAACGGTGGTGGACTCGGGTAAGTGACCCGACACAGAGCAAAGGAGAAGAGAACACAAAACGCCGCAGTCACGAGCAGAAGAGGCAGAGTCAGGAAAAAGGAGCGTATAGTGGCACTGTTGGAAATGCAACAGTTGGGTCAAGTCGGGCAAAGAGGCGTCATTGCAAAAATGTTTGAATACCACATCATAAATAGAAAATACATGATAACAAGCAGAAAAGACAAATATTGAACTTCGGAAGAAATGTAGGGCAAGGATGTCCGATCTGTCAGGAAGACACATCAACACTTCAGGGAGACGCATCAGCAACAAATCAAATTCAGCAAAAAGAATAATATTTCAAGTTTAATTTGTTTTCGTTGTTTGTTAAGATCGAAGCTATAGTGATGTTCTCAATTGCAATGTAATAAGTAGTTTTAACAGTTTAGGTAGTCGAAGTAGTTCAAGAAATTCTACCAGGTACGAACTATTTTGATGTATTTAAGCAAGACAAAAAGAAAGAAGAAGGGTTCCGAGTTTTGGACGTCTGGTAGACTAAAACTTTGGTACTTAATTTTCTGAGGAATTAATGAAAGAAGCATCAAGTTTCCTACAACTGTTGATGGTGATTCATTTTTCCTGTGCCATTTTGTGTCCCTTCTTCCTAGAATGAAGTGAAGTAAAGTAGTTTTCGGTCTCTTAATTACATCTGTGAGTAAGAGTTAAATAACCTTAATTTGCGCTCCTTCACTCCATATCCTCTCCCCTTCACAAATTCTCTCTGGAACTTAAAAGTAATAGATTATGTGTTTACAACATATTATTTTGAGTTTCCTCTCTCTCCATAAATTCATTCTGAAATTTAAAGTGGTAGATTTTGTGTTACAACATATCATTTTGAGTTTCTTCTACGATTCTTCTTTTCCATTCAGATATCAACAATCAATGGCATTGTAGAGTCTTTATTATTAATAGTTTAAAGAATTAGTTTCCAAAGGGATTGAATGAAGACCACCTGATATAATAACTTCTGTGACACATTGTTAAAAAAAATGTCTTAAGCACTGATTCTTTTTCATAGCCAAGGAATTGTTTCTTAAGATACAACATTTTCTGGTGCCATTGTCGGGGACGAAGAGATGAAGTTTATTTTCCATGGGTTTTTCACATTATTTCCTCTGGTTGTCTAGTGAGGAGGAAATATTTGGTTGTGTTTGTTATTCTTAGAACTCTGGCTCACAAAAGGCCTCATACGAGGTTAGATACCTCAAAGCAGAAGGTCCCTGCTTTGTCAGACCCTGAAAGATTGGTTTCTAAAAGGGTTCAAAAACCCAAAACCCCCTCAACGCCTAGTCCTACATTGTCTTCTCCTGGCAATAGTTCTAGTAATCCTTTGTTTGAAGATATCTCTTAAGTACCTCCTTTCTTGGAGCAAGATTCACCTTTCACACCAATATATTTTCAAGAACCTAAGTTGGAAGAACACTCCTTTGAGTCTGTTTCTTTTACTTTTACTCAAGCTCAACAAACTCCAGTTGTTGGTCCCCCTTCCATTGTCCACCAACCCACTCCCATATCAGTTTTACCTCCATCTTCGTCCATTTTCACAACAGGTTCATCGATTGCATCTAACCAAGGTCCAATCAAGGTGCAAACATGGCAACACCAGCCTTTTTGTTGAACAGATATGCTCCACTTAACCCTCCACAGATATGCTCCACTTAAAAACTCCCAAAGACAAGTACAAAAAAACTGAAGAGGATTTAACCCTCAATTCAGAAGACAAACCCTGCAAAATTTGCAGAGTGAAAGAAACGATCAAGGTCAGGTTCAAGTTCCATTGTATATAGAAGAAACACTCAGAGTCGGTAGAAAATGACCAAAAGGAAGCTGAAGATCATATTTCTGCTATGTACACAATAGAAGAGGATGAAGATGAAGATTGTGAGGGAGAATGTGTTGAAGCTGGAGTACCTTTTGATCAAGATGAAATGGATGAATGCTGTAGACAATTTACAGATTTCATGCAAGCTAAGTTACATAAAAAGTATGATGTAAGGTCTAGAAATAGATCTAGAGTGCAGGATAATGAAGGTGAACAAAAAGATTCTATTCATCCTCCAATGGCGACTCCACAACAAAAAGACCCTGTAAAACAAGTCAGTAATGGGAAGAAACCTGTAAATTCAGTTAATAGAACAGATGTGCAGCAGGGTGAACCTTCCTAGAGCAAATCAATTGATACTAATATTTTGGATAGAGTTGTTCCTGTACCTGAACAAGTGGAAAATTCTAGAAAGAGTGAAGAAGAACCTGAAAAGAATGTTAAACAAACTCATGCTTCCAGTTTGACAAAAAGAGTCGGAGAAGGTAAAAATTCAGGTACCTCTTCTAGAATTAGCTAAAACACCAGTCTACAAGAAAGAAATTTCAGAATTTACTAATCTCACACAGATTAAAGATATAAGTGACATTGTGAACTTATAAGAAGAAAGCTAGTGGTTACCTTTGGTCCTCATGTAGAAGAAGTAGACCCTTCTATTCCACCATTCTATATTTCTCTATTGCTTCATGATTTTACTCTCCATAATTGTATGCTGGACTCAGGTGCATCCCATAATCTCATGCCATTGTCTGTTATGAAGGAACTAAACTTGCAAATTACCAAACCTTACAGGGATCTGTATTCATTTGATTCTAAAAGGGTGAAATGTGTTGGGTTAGTTAAATATGTAGTAGTTTCTTTGGCACAAATTCCAGCAAGGAGTATAGTCATGGATGTAGTTGTTGCTGACATTCCAGCCAGGTTTGGAATGCTCCTATCAATATCTTGGGGAGCAAAGTTGGGAGGTGTTCTAAAATTAGATTTCACTTATGCTATCATTCTTGTTTTTAATGGGGAAGATAGGAGATTGTACAGGGAAACAAGGTCCATGAAGACCACTACCAAGAAATATGCAGGAAATTCCCCTATTTATAGTCGAGAAACATAAGATCTTTCATGTTTCATGCTGCATGAAGATACAAAATTTGTTGAAGACACAGGGAAGCAGCTCTCTTCAACAGTTGTAAATAATGAGTTGCACTCAAAAAAGATTTGGAAATGCTACTTTGATAGTGCCTACTCCAAGGAAGGCACGAAAGTTGGATTCTTGCTGATATCGCTAAAAGGTAACCTCATGCCTTTTTCTTTCAAGTTAGAGTTTGATTCAACAAACAATGTAGCTGAGTATGAGGCCTTGATCATTAGCCTTCAAGTTGCTAAACAGATGGGAGTTCAGTGTATTTCAATTTTTGGTGACTCTGAATTGATAATAAGACAGATTAAAAATCATTGTCAAACCAAGCATCCGAGATTAAAATCATATAGGAATGAAGTTTGGGATATGATAGAGAACTATTTTGAAGCCTTAAATCTTCAGTTTATTGCGAGGGAAGAGAATAGATTGGTAGATTCTTTAGTAGTTGCAGCTAGCACCTTCAAGCCACCTATGAATCCAAGGTTAAGGTATGATATTGAAATTAGACATAGACCCTCTATTCCCGATAATGTTAAACATTGGCAGGTGTTTGAAGACGATGAGAAGATAAATCATTTCTTGACAATGATTGGAAACTTTGAAGATGCTAAGATAGGTCAAGAAGAAGAACAAATAGAGTAAAAAACAGAGGTAAGACATTTCAAAAATTCAATAGATGATCAGAAGATTATTCAATTGAAAAATAATGTAATCCCTAAAGGTTTGGTTCCTCTTGAGAGACTGTTTGATTCAAATGATGTTGATGTTGATTCAAAGAAAATACATCAAGAGGAAGAGATGGAAGATTGTAATTTGGGAACTCTGCTAATTGATCTCTTTAAAAAGTATATGGATGTGTTTGCTTGGTCATATGAAGACTTGAAAAGGGATGATAAAAACATAATACAACATAAGATCCCATTGAAAGAAGGAATCAAACCACACAGACAAAATCTCAGACAGATTAATCCATTATTGTTGGCTCCAATTGAAAAAGAAGTGAAGAAATTGCTGCAAGCAAAAAACATAGTTCCTCTCAGATATTTGGATTGGGTTTCTAATCCGGTTCCTGTGAAGAAGAAAAATGGAGAGATAAGATTGTGTGTTGACTTCAGGAATTTGAACAGAGCATTTCTAAAGGATAATTATCCTTTACCTAAAATGGATTTTGTCTTACAAAAGGTGACAGGAGCTTACGTGATGTCTATGGTTGATGGATTCTATGGATATAATCAAGTGGCAGTGGATCAGGAAGATCAGAAAAAGACAACTTTCACAAACCCTCGAGGCACCTTCATGTATGCAAGGATGCCATTTGGCCTTATGAATGCAGGTGCAACTTTTCAGAGGGCCATGGACATAGCGTTTGTTAGAGACAAGTATGTGGTTATATATTTGGATGATGTGACTGTTTTTCAGGATCAGATAACACCTGGAACATCTGCAAAGAACTTTCGAAAAGTGCAGGAAGTATGGTTTGTCACTAAATCCCAAAAAATCTTTGTTTGCCTTGGAGGAAGGTAAATTATTGGGTCACATAGTTTCAAAACAAGGGGTAAAGATTGATCCAAAAAGCATGGAGGCAATTCAGACCATTCCTTTACTCAAAAGCAAGAAATATATTCAGATATTTTGGGGAAAAATAAACTTTTTGAGAAGATTTGTACCCAATTATGCTGAGATTATGAGAAATATAACTGACATGTTGAAGAAAAACACAAAAGTAAGGTGGGATAAAGAAGCAAGAGAAACATTTTCCATAATAAAAGATTTACTCCAGGAAGCTCCTGTTTTAATAAGTCCTGATTATCAAAAGGTATTTCAAATATTTTCATTTGCTTCCCCCACTACTATTGTTGTTGTATTATTGCAGAAAAATGAGGATAGTAAGGAACAACCAGTGGCATTCTTCAGTAAAGTTCATAGAGATGTTGAGCCCAAATATAACATTTTGGAGAAACAAGTGTATGCATTGGTCAAAGCACTCAGAGCCTTCAGGACTTATTTGCTACAATCCCAAATAACTGCTTATGTACCTAATTCTGTTGTCAAGGACGTGCTGGTTCAAAGTGATGTTGAAGGAAAAAGAGGAAAATGGATAGCTAAAATCCAAGAGTATGATTTGGACATTAAACCCACCAAGTTAATCAAAGGACAGGGTTTAGAAAAGTTGTTAATAGAAACAAATTTTCAAGCATTAGGAATTAACCTCTTGGCACCAGTGGATGGAACTGACAATGAAGAAGGTCAGAATAAGCCCAAAACAAGTATTCAATACAATTTTTTGTGTTCAGATTGGTATAAATATGTTGTTCATTACTTGTGTTCCTTTTCTTGCCCATCTTCACTGAATCGAACCAAATACAGAGCTCTCAAGCTTAAATCTCAGCCATATGTCATAGTAGAAGCGAAGTTGTACTGGAAATATCCCGCTGGTATTTTGTTGTTGTGTTTAACTGAAAGTGAATCCATTGAGGTTATCAAGGAATATCATGAAATTCTATGTGGAGGACATTATAGTTGGAAGGTCACAGCCCATAAAATCCTCAAGTCAGGTTTCTATTGGCCCACCCTGTTTGCAGATGTACATATATTGGTCAGAAGTTGTCAGAAATGTCAGTTGTTTGTTGGGAAGAAAAGACTTGCTCCATTAAATCTTATCCCTATATTCATAGAAGAGCCCTTCAGGCAGTGGGGACTATATTTTATTGGAGAGATCAATCCACCATCAAGTGGGCAGTTCAAATGGATTCTAACTATCATTGATTACTTCACAAAGTGGGTTGAAGCAATCCCCACCAAGAAAGCAAATGACCAAGTGGTGATGAAGTTTCTGGAGGTGAACATCTTTAGTAGGTTTGGTTTTCTAGTCAAGATTGTAACCGATAATGCTCAAGTATTTAATTCTTCTTGATTCATTAATTTCTTCCAAACATATGATGTAATCTTGTCACATTCCACGTCATATCATCCACAAGGGAATGGGTTGGCAGAATATTCAAACAAGACCCTGGTTAGGATTTTGAAGAAGACAATCACTGAAAATCAGAAAGACTGAGGTTCAAAGTTGAAGTTCTCTCTTTGGGCAGTCCGAGTAACCACTAGGAGGTCTACCAAAAAGTCACCCTATGAATTGGTTTCTGGAACTCAGGCACTATTTCCTAGTTAGTTGGCCAAGCCAGTGATTTATTTCCTTCAAGAAACTCATGAAGAACCTGATGCTCCAGTGAGAAGATTGAACAAAGTGATTGAATCAAGTAAAAACAGAAACAAAGTTAGAGATAACTTGATTTCTTATCAGGCAAAGATGAAGTCCATATTTGATAGAGAAGAAAAAGAAATCCCCTTCCAAGCAGGAGATTTAGTAATAATATGGGACACCATAAAGGAGAATAAAGGAAAGCATGGTAAGTTTGACCCTCTCTGGTATGGTCTGTACATAATTTCTTAAGCTAGATCAAACAATACTTTCATCCTAGAAGATTTAGATGGAGAATCTCTATAGCTGCCTGTGAATGGGCAGTATTTGAAGCATTATTTTGAGCATTGAAAGCTAGAATTCCACCATTGTAAATACTGGATTGCTCATTGTTCATATGTCACCAAATAATATTTGACTCCATGCCCAATGGATAAGGCACTAATCTGTGATTCTTAGTGCTTTCATGGAAAAAAGAACTATCCTTGAGTGGAGCCAGATGTTGTGGCTCATTTGCATTTACTTTCGAAATATTTCTTAAAACACCAAAAAATCATATATGCTAGAAAATGTAAAATTTTTGTATATCAAAAAAAGAGTTTTTGATTTATATGTTGATGTATTAACATTATGTGCGAAGATGTGAAGGTGGGTCGAGTCGGGCTTATTCACGTGCAGAACAGTTCAAGAATTGGGTCGATTGATGCGTTCAGAACATTGCACACTAGTTAGGGTCGAGTTGTGCAAATATACGTGCAGAACAGTGTTCAGAGGCTTAAGCGCAATCGCATGTGGAAAACCTGCCCGCATATCGCAAATTGCAATTCGAAAAGCTCAGGAGGAATAGAACAAGGTTGAATCGCCAAAATGTGAAATGCGATACGAGGGCCAGATGCGATATAGTTCGGAGCTCGATCTAAAGTATTGAAAGTCCAGCCGTGGGACCCTCCCGCACATCACACATCACGCATTGCAAGCTCAATGTTGAGATTTTGTGTATTTGGGGTAGCATCAATTGTGCTCTAACTCCCAAATTTTGTGGAGGGACCAGAGTACACTTGATCTACAAGACCCATAAATGGATTTGAGGAATTTGAAGTTGTGTTCAAGTTATTCAAACAAATAATTTTTTTTAATGGATTCCTAAGTCTAACTTAGGAAAATAAAATAATTAAAGTGAATTAATTAACACTTGTGTTGAAATTGTCTTAAGTCACATGGATCAAGCATTCTTTTAATCTCATTCGTTGATGGATGATTTAATCTTGGTCATTGAAGGGTACAACGAAAAAGTATAAGAGAAAGGCTTGAGGGTCAGTTGAAGGCACAAAATTTCTGTAGAACTGAGGAATACATCTAGAATTCTAAGGCAGGTTTGCTAAGAATTTCTAGTGGAATTTCCTGCAGTGAGGGGTAGTAATGGCCAATGGAATGTTCTGATTCCAGGGCCAAGATACAACAAGAGGAAAGAGGAGTAGCCACAAGGATAGCGCAGAAAGGCTTCAGATCCATGCAGAGCAGCAGGGACAGTGCAGAGGCAGTTAGGGCCACGTTGGGCTGACACTGGCCAAGTAGAGGCAGCACAAGGGCATCATAGACCCTCCTAGGGTGACGCAAGCCCTCCTAGAGCCATGCAGAGGTTGACGCGGTCCCTCCAGGGCAACGCTAGGGCTTCAGAAGCAGTGCTGAGGGTTTCTGGGTCAGATGCGGGCCGAGTTCTGTAAATCCCGTTTGAGGGTGTGGATCAGTTAGATATTGGCACTAGATCTTCAGGTTAGTTGCAATTTTATATCTTTTATTCTCTGCTGGGTTTTCCAAGGTTGGAACCCAGATTTGCTGTACTCAGAACTACTTAATAATAAAACCCTCATATCTGCTGAACCGGTTTTCCCGCTTTGGGTTTTTCTGGGGACATATGTCCAAAAATCCATGTGTCACTTTGTTGCATGACTGAATTATTCAGTAAATGATTTGCATGTGTAAGTTGTAGTTGTGTTTATTTTCGGTATTTTCTGAATCTAAGTTCTAAAAATAAATTGTATAAATTAAATCAAGTAGGAGGAAATAAACCAATATACTGCAGTAGAATTTTCACATGGTATTAGAGCGATAAAATATCAAGCTGAATCTCTAGCAAATCGGCTAAAGACATATTTTTTCTGCAGGGTGGCAGAAGAAGTAGCAGATCCGGAAAGGGCATCTTGACGGCAAGGGAAAGTAGATCCAGGAGATAGCGCTGAAGTTGTAGAAAGCCTCTAGGCTTATGCAGACCCTTCCCAGGGCAGCATAAGGACTGCGTCACCTAGTTTGGGGTTACGCAGTCCACTTCCGAGCCAGGCTGGGACTGTGCTGGGCTAGTCAGGAGGATGTTGTCCAATCACTTCTCTTGTTGCAGAATAATTCAACCAAGTTTTGGAAGCAGTGCTTTAGATCTTCAGTAGTGCTGGTGGGGTAGAGATTTTGCAGGTGCAGAATTGTGCTTAGTTAAGGTAACAAAGGCGGGAGAAAGATAGCTATTCAGCAGATTTGAGCCAAACAAATCTGAGATTCGATCAGGAGGATCGGATAACACTGTTTGTTTGAAATTTGGTGGAATATTTCCAGGAGGGAAGTCAATTTATTCATATCTGAGCAAAGATGGCTTGATATGAACTGAGGGATCAATACAAATTGGACGACATGTCCAACTATGTCATCTGGAAGGCCAGAATCCTCTCAGCTCTAGGTGAGTATGGTCTCAAATATCATGTAAAGCAGACACTTGTTGTGCGAGCTGATGCAGATCCACTTAAGAAGTATGAAGAAAATCAAGCACAGACAAAGCAGTTGATCATAAATAGAGTCAAGGATCACGTGATTCTGCATATTGCTGGTAAGAATACAACAAATGCCATTTGGACAGCTTTGGAGGTGATGTACCAAGGAGGCTTTGTGAAAAGAAGAATGCTTCTTGAGAATCAGATGTGGATGTTCCAAATGGTGAAGGGCGAAGAGATAGATCCATTTCTCTTCAGACTTCAAGTTATCCGTGACCAGCTGATTGGCATGGTTGATACTCCAGATGAAGGGCTCCTAGTGACGAAAACCCTAAATGTTGTTTATGAAGAATGGGAAGTGTTTATCCAGAGCATTCTGGGAAGGGTAGCGTTACCATCATGGGAATATATGTGGTCTATTCTATGCCAAGAGGAGATCAAGAGGATCACCAAGAAACAGTCTTTAAGTGGAGGAAGTGGATCAGCCAAAGTAAAGAAAGAAGAGGAGGAGGATGCAACCCTTTCATCAAGGGAAAATAAGCAAAGGCAAAATAAGAAGGACCTCTCCAAGGTCCGGTGCTTTAACTGTGGTGATCTTGGTCATTTCGCCAACAGTTGTCCTAAGAATAAGGACAAAGGAGCTTCTGATTCCAAGGCCGCAGCAGCAAATGAAGATGGCTCTGATGATGATGTAGCCATGAGTGCTCATGCACCTCGAGAGAAGACGTGGGGTGACATGGATATATAGAATATCCATATTTGGTGGCGGGATCCTTGAGTCAGCCCTACTCTTGGATCACATACAAACTATGGGAGCCTTAAGACGGTAGCGGGATGAGTCAGGAGATGGTTGCAGATTACCACATTGAAGAGCAAGAGGGAGTTGAAGAGTGGGTAGCGTGATGCAGAGGAAGCAGCAGCGTGGAGACAGTAGCACAGAGAGGCTAATGGGACTTCAGCGATGCAGAGAAGCTGGGCTCACGCAATGTAGTGTTGCATCATGATAGTGTCTCCAGGGGGACAACGTGATTCAACATCTAGGGAGCTTCAGTGGTGGAGGGAAACTTGAATTTTCTGTCAATCAGTTGGGAAGAGTCTTTCAGTTGCTTACTTCTCAGCAACTGAGTTGTAGTGCAGCAGTTAGCAGTGGTAGTAATATGGGTAACATGATGCAGCTATTTGAGAGGGAGTTGTAGTACATATGTGGCAGTGTCAGTGGCAGTGGAATGGGCAGCAGTACATGGAGCAACAGTGCAGTGGATGGAGGGTAGCAAGCCAAGCATCAACAACACAGACCAAGTACTCAAGATCTTGTAATACATGGTGTGATGTATTGCTAGAGCACACTTTTGATGCTAAGAGGGAGTGTTGATATTTTGTGTATTTTGGGTAGCATTAGCTGTGCTCTAGGTCCCAAATTTTGTGGAGGGACTAGATTACACTTGATATACAAAACCCATAAATGGATTTGAGAAATTTCAAGTTGTATTCAAGTTATTCAAATAATTAATTATTTTTAATGGATTTCCTAAGTCTAACTTAGGAAAATAAAATAATTAAAGTGAATTAATTAACACGTGTTGAAATTGTCTTAAGTCACATGGATCAATAAGTCTTCTAATCTCAGCCGTTGATGGATGATTTAATCTCGGCGGTTGAAGGGTTCAACGAAAAATTATAAGAGAAAGGCTTGAGGGTCAGTTGAAGACACACAATTTCTGTAGAACTGAGGGATAGATTTGGAATTCTAGGGCGGGTTTGCTAATAATTTCTAGTGGAATTTCCTGCAGTGAGGGGCAGTATTGGCCAAGGGAATGTTCTGATTCCAGGCCCAAGAGATATCGAGAGGCAAGAGGAGCAGCCACAAGGACAACGTAGAGAGGCTTAAGAGCCACACCGAGCAGCAGGGACAGCGCAGATGCAACTAAGGCTACGCTGGGCTGACACTGGCCAAGTAGAGGCAACGCAGGACAACTTAGACCCTCCTAGAGCCATTTAGAGGCTGATGCAGTCCCTCCAGGGCAACGCTAGGGCTTCAGAAGCAGCGTTGAGGGTTTCTAGGATCAAATATGGGCTAAGTCCTATAAATCTTGTTTGAGGGCGTGGATCAGTCAGATATTTGGCACTAGATCTTCAGGTTAGCTACAGATTTTATATCTTTTATTCTATGTCGGGTTTTCCAAGGTTGGAACCCATATTTGTTGTACTCGTAACTACTTAATAATAAAACCCTCATATCTGCTGAACCGTTTTTCCCGCTTTGGGTTTTTCTGGGGACTTATGTCCAAAAATCCATGTGTCACTTTGTTGCATGAGTGAATTATTCAGTAAATGGTCTGCATGTGTAGGTTGTAGTTGTGTTTATTTTCAGTATTTTCTGAATCTAATTTCTGAAAATAACTTGTATAAATTAAATCAAGTAGGAGGAAATAAACCAATATACTGCAGTAGAATTTTCACACTTAGGAGGAAAGGCGCTAAGGAACAAGGTTGAATCGCCGAAGTGCGAAGTGTGATAATGAAGCAGACGCGATGGAAGTTATTGCTAAAGTCTAAAGATTTTTAAGTTCGGGTACAATGGTTTTTCCTTTGTAAAAGTCACATCGGATGGAAAAAGTGGATTATAACGTAGAACGTTGGAATGATGAGATGCGATAGAGAAGCGGATGCGATACAATTTTCAAAGGTAATGGAATATATTTTAGAGTCTAGTCTTACAACAGTTACAAGGGAAATTCTGAATGCAGCACAAACTCGGGTAAGAAAACACCCGGCCACGTACAAAACAATGTCGTATGCATTGTGCCTCGTAATAAATGGGAGCTTGAACACAACAATGGTGGACTCGGGTAAGTAACCCGAGATAGAGAAAAGGAGAAGAGAAGACGGAATGCCGCAGGCACGAGCGAAAGAGGCAGAGTCATGCAAAAGGAGCGAATAGTGGCACTGTTGGAAACACAACAACTAGGTCCAGTCGGGAAAAGAGGCGTCATTGCAGAACTATTCGAATACCACATCAGAAACAGAAAAGACATGACAACAAGCAAAAAAGACAAATATTGAACTCCAGAAGAAATGCAGCGCAAGGATGTCCGATCTGTCAGGAAGACACATCAACACTTCAGGGAGACACATCAGCAACAAATCAGATTCAACAAAAAGAATAATATTTCAAGTTTAATTTGTTTTCTTTGTTTGTTAAGATCGAAGTTATAATGATGTCCCCAATTGAAATGTAATAAGTAGTTTTAACAGTTTAGGTAGTCGAAGTAGTTCAATAAATTCTAACAGCTACGAATTGTTTTGATGTATTTAAGCAAGACAGAAAGAAAGAAGAGGGGTTCCGAGTTTTGGACCTTTGGAAGACTAAAACTTTGGTACTTAATTTTTTGAGGAATTAATGAAAGAAGCATAAAGTTTCCTACAAGTGTTGATGGTGATTCCTTTTTCCTGTGCCATTTTGTGTCCCTTCTTCTTGGAATGAAGTAAAGTAAAGTAGTTGTCGGTCTCTTAATTACATTTGTGAGTAAGATTTAAATAACATTAATTTGCACTCCTTCACTCAAACTCCTCTCCCTTCACAAATTCTCTCTAGAACTTAATGTTAGACGGACAAATCCTTCTTGCAGACAAGAGCGATCTCCCTAGTATCCTAAGGATATCTAGAAACAAGCAGACAAATGTAGACCATTTCCTCTAGATTATTTTGCTTATGATTTATTCATTAACTACGGATAGATACTCCTACCTGAAGTCCAATGCTTGCTCGGTCTTTAATCTAGTCGTTCCAGAAGGTATCGATCTAACATATAAGATCTGCAATCAAAGACAAGCAAACAAGATCAAAAGAATCTACAAAATATGATAATTCGAAAGCAATAATCTATCTTAGTGATCAATGAATCTATGAATTAAATCATTCAAAATATAGATGAACAACTCAATGAGAAAATAGAATCCATTTTTATTAACTTTTAATATAAAATAACCTTACAACCTCAACGCCTTGATGTTTGTACAGGTTCTTCCGGGGTCTCGAACATCTATTTTCCTCAGTTTGACAAGACTCCGACTCTCTTTATCAGCATAAGACTATGAATATGAGCATGTAATCTCTCTCATGCCATTAATGTTGAATGTGGAGAGCATATTTCTCCAGCAATTCCCCTCAAAACTATCGAGTTCTAAGTACTCTCTCCAAAGCAAGAAGCAAGTATTCTTTGAACTCTCTATGTGCTAAGTACCCTTGAGACTGAAACTTGGTCTCAATTTATAACATAAGAGAGGTAGTTTTAGCTCCAAAAAGGAAGGTATAAAGCCCTCTCATCATGGGATTTCAGCTCCAAAAACCAAGGGATAGCTCCATCTATGAAGGGATAATGGTTCATGAATGGAAGGGGCGAAGCTCGACCAGATAGCACTGCTAGAAGGCCCCAGCTGGAAGAATATTCGACCAGCTGGGCTTCTAGAACGAACTTTTTTTTTTTACCTTTTACGGGGGATTGTGGTTTTAATGAACAGTACGTGTGAGATGTACCGCAATTTTTATAGCAATAAACCGTGGTACTGCAGGGAATGGCTAGGAAAAGTGTGAGATTAGGCTTTTTAGGATTTTTAAGAGCTTTTCTTCAGTTCCAAGACTTTATTTGGGGAACTTTATGTTTTTAGACTTCTAAGGAAGAAATAAATAGGTAATGATGAACCCATATAGACAGCTCAATGTCATGGTAACAAATTTCAGTGTAACAGATTGCCCCCTAAAGTGCGAAGTCTGAAGAGTTTTTTGAAGAATTCTAAAGAGTGAAGTGCTTTATCATCCTGAGGATCGGGCTGTTGGCACATCAGTCAAAACCTGGAAAAAACATTCAACGTAAGAATATATAGATGTATATCATCGCTGAGGTGGGCATTCCTATACTCAGATCAAAACTAACTACATGTTCTGATATAAAAATGATTTTTAGAATTACATGAAATAGTAGACACAGCATGGATGCAACCATCTGTTATGAGTAGTCTACTATATGATGAATAATCAAACTCCTCGCAACCTGGATGGTGGAAACTAGATCCAGGGTCTTGATTTTCGCTTCTCGAACTAGTATGATTCTATCCATGCGATTGATTGTGTCGAAGTCGAACATGGTAGAAACCACTTGATTACCAGTCAATGATGTGAACTGTTAACAGTGTGAGAGAAACTACCAATAATGACAATGGCTCTCAAAGTACTCAGTACAATCAATGAAATGTGAATTTGTGATCTGAAGTCGACCATTTTACAGAATCATTCGATCGAAGGTCAATGATGCAACCTGTTGTCGAAGGCAAGAAACTTGTCATTAGGGCATGCAAATCCCAAGGTACTGATAGGATTCTAGATCAACTTTCTAGATGATGAGTTGTCGTCGATAGAAAGCGACCTGTCGTAGGAAAGCCCACGACACGAAACCATTAGATCAAGTTTTGAAGAAATATATAGCAAGGACTGACTCAGGGATGGTCAACGCGAGTGGAGACAAATGTTTGCAATGAATGGTTTATTTAACTGACCTCTTGAACACATAACGACACTGCAGATGGTTTCGTAACAATTGACCTAAAGCTAATACCCAGAAATCAGCTGAAGACTTTCAATATGGTTTGATTAACTTTTTTTCCAAAGGATTTTCCCAACCCATATATGAATGTGACAAAAGTGTCGTGCTCAAGAGTAGTATACAACTTTTTGAAACGAAGTGTAACAACTAGATTCATTTTCTCTCTTTTCCCCCACCATTTCTGGCAAGTACCTCTTTATTTTTGACAATCTTGAGGAGGATAACATTTGCTTGTAATATAAGCTCATCCTTCGGATGTGTCCAGCTTAGTATTAAAATAAAACCCTAAGAAGTAGTGGTTCGTTCCTGTTTATAATTAATAGGTCCTTTACTGTTAAATCTTAACGAGTCTAATATAGGTGAAACTCAGTGTTTTTT
This sequence comes from Pinus albicaulis, assembly GCA_034641835.2. Classification (NCBI taxonomy): domain Eukaryota; kingdom Viridiplantae; phylum Streptophyta; class Pinopsida; order Pinales; family Pinaceae; genus Pinus; species Pinus albicaulis. The sequence continues at coordinate 1,587,773,472 of CM076579.1, forward strand.
AGTTTTAGGGAGTCAGAAGAAAAACTTAAGAAAACTCCGTGGGTGTACCTTTTCGTAAATTTAGTCTCTCAAGCCCGAAAAAGGATAAAATAATGTAGGTGAGAAATCTATTGACCATGATTAGTCAATGTATACATTTTTCGTATATAGTCCATTTCAATCCGGAAAAGGGTTAAACTTATACTGAAGGGACGACTGTTCATTTTCTTTAACGAATTCAAATATTCAAGTACTCGACGATCTTTTCATGTTTAGAGAGTCTGAAAAAGGCTTAAAAGAGAACTCCAAGGTTTCATTTTTTCGTAAATTTCCAAGAGTCCGAAAAAGTGATAAAAATATACTCATCATTTTCGTTTTTTCGTAAGCTTTAACGAGTTTGAAAAAGGAATAAAAATGTACTCATAGTTTTCATTTTTTTGTAAGTTTTAACGAGTTCAAAAAAGTGATAAAAATGTACTCATATTTTTCGTTTTTTCGTATGTGTTATAGCCTAAATCTACCTCAGGCTGAAAGAAGGCAGAGTTCAGGGTAACATCAAACCACGCTCAGTATGGTAGCTAGCCCTACCAGAACAGGAGAGGGCTCTCTCCGGGTCAATCTCAACAAAAATAATCGAAGGGGCTTGAGATGACTTGAAATAAAGGCTAATTTTAGGCTAGGTATATAAGTAAAGGAGTTTGATTTTGATTTTGGGGGTTTTGTTGGAAACAAAGGGAAATGCAGCTTTGGGTTCGAGGATGAGGCCTAGTTTTTGCAGAGTTCTGAATGGGGCAAGGAAGGAAATTGTTTTGATGCTTTATATTGAATGAATGGATAGTTCAGACCGGTGAGGAGCTGAAGAGGGAAAGAGGCTTTCAAGAATCCTCTTCAAACAGATGAAAACATGGAAAATTAAACAAAACTGAAGGCAGAGCAAAGCAATCTAATGAATTCCACATTTATCACTCATTTGTTTAATTTAAGAAGAAAGGAGAAGGGAAATGATACACATAAAAATCAATGAACTTAAAATCACATGGAGAAAAACACCATCAAAACACAGAGCCACATGGATCCCAAAGAGTGCTGCAAACCCTGGTCTATTCCTTTGCCAAAATTGCAGAGATGAAATGTACAATGAAGTGCCAAGCAATCCCAAGTGTCCAACCTCTAAAAATGACTGAGAAAATACAAGATATAGACCAACCTAACTCATTCCCATGCCCCGGGGAGTCGAGCTCACTAGTTTAGGAGCTGTTTCAACAAGATCTAAACTAAGAACTGGAAAATAGGCAATGAAACAACTTGCCTCTATATGATAGGAAACTAATTCATTCACTTATATTTCACTTTTTGGTGAATGAATCCACTAAGATGAGTAAAAATGTGCCAAAATTACATCATGGTCATGAAATTACATCAAGAGTTACATGAAAAAGTCAACTTAGCCCAAACTAGGCAAAATTCTGAGCTGCGAAGTGAAAAAATAGGCCAAATTTCTCTATGCACCGCGCCTGAAATCTCTATGCGTAGCACAAGTTTGAGGCTGATTTTGAGGGCCTTCCCGAAGTCCAAATTGAGTGCAGGATAGCTCTTTGGAAAGCCCTGCCTATCTACTTTCCAACTCAAGTGGAATTTCTGGATTTGGTTGCCATTTGCCCCTCCAAAAATCAAATCTCCCAATATTGCTTCCTGTGTGTGCAAAAAGTGGCAGAAAGGCCATTTTTAGGGTGTTTTTGACCCTTTAGGCAACCCAAAACTTGATGAAATCCCTAGGTAATCCATAGGCATGCATAACTTTTGATGAAAAATCTAGAAATGTAAAGTTTTCCTCCAGAAGAGCTGCCAATTATAAGCGCGCGCCAAGTAGCGCTACACGTCGGGTAGGAAAATCTGTGTTTAGGCCAAAAAATTCAAAATTGACAAAATTTTTCCCAAATTTCTTGAAATTTGGGCTGAATTTCCACCATCAAGCACTATGCTGGGCCAAAGAAGATTCGGCCAAAATTTGGATTCTATCATGCCTTTTACGCCTCCTCGATGCCTTCTTCATCTATGTTGCCTGAGGTGAATATGAGGAGTTTGGTATTTTTGGTTTTTGTTGCCAAATATGTGATAACAAGTGAGGGACTATGGAGGGATAGGGTGGTGGAAATGATGGAAATAATATACTATTATCAAGTGAAATTGTGAATTAAAGAGTTTGGGGCAGTCACTTGGTTTCTTGAAATAAACTTGGGGTTTGGGGGAAATTCACAAGTGAGATGGGGATAATGGAAATGGGATCGGAATGATTGACTTGGGATACAAGATGAACAGGGAAATGGGATGTTGAGAGAATATGAACAGTGACATGGGGAAAAACAAGGTGGAGAATGGAAGTATTTGGCACACAACAAGTTTCAAAACCCTAAAGGAGACAATCCTCAAACAAGAGAATAGGGTTTGAGTTTTTGCACTTAAATTCTCATAATCCATCTTCAAACATATTTGAATGGAAACTAGAGGGTCACATGAACTTACTTGAGCAGAAAAAACCGAGTCACTTTGAGTTTTAGGAAGCAATGGCCAAAATTTGTGTTGCCTGCCCAGTGCGCCGTGCACCTCCAATGCGCCGGGCCAGTGTAATTTTTACACTGCGGTGGCCGGCCCAATGCATCGCGCCTACCCAGTGTGTCGCGCCGGCTGCCCAATGCGCCGTGCACCCAAATTTGCCCAGTTTTACCTCCAAGCTTCTTCTTTCACTCCTCCCACATCTTCTTTTGGCTCATTGTTGTCTTTGGCATACAAATGAAGTTTAAATTTGAAAATATCTTATATGCCAAGGATTTGAATTTCTCATTTGAAAAATCCACCTTATAATGTTGTAAACTTTGACATTTCACTTTACAAACTCTGTTTTGTGTCCTTTGTGCTTTTGACTGAAGAATGAGCTTCTATCTGCCTGCAGGGAATGGATGGCATGGAACTTCGGCAAAGGTGACCAGGCTACGCCTGAAGTACTTTTACAACTGAATTTTTTTTGAGAATTACACTACATTTATTACAAAAGGATAAAATAGACAATTTTTCTTCAAAACAGAGTTTTGAAGAAAAAGCATTGTCAAGCATTATGATGATGAAATCTTTGCACTGAAACCTTATTTCGAACCTCCTAATGTGTCTGCTGACCATTATTAGGCATTTTGAGACCCCGATTGACTAAACCCTAGACCTAATAAACCTAAAAACCCTAAAATGACTCTTTGCCAACCAGGAGACCAAAAATGATTGTAAATGATTTTGATGAACAGAATAAGACTAGCAGGTATCAGACATGAGGGATATGAGTGACAAGACCCTTCCGTCAGATGATCCATGCTCCTAATGGAATGCAGCTGACTGAACTGAATGAGACACCTAAAATGAAATGCAACAAAAGAGATTTTGATCTCTGATGGAGGGATGAAGATACCGACTCTAACATTGGCTCCAATGGGGATGGTAGCTCCTTGGAGGTGCCAAGAACTACAGATATTTGGAAAGCAGACAGTGCCTTGATCCATTGGGCAATGGAGTCAAAAAATCAAGCTGAAATGCATGATTGAAAACTGATGACTTGACGACACAAATTGACTCTCACTCAACTAAGAACTGACTCGATACTTAAACAAAACCGACAAAATGGAAATATGCTCAATATGAAGCTTATTCAATACAACCTACTCTAACAGTTTCATTCATCACCTGATCAAGTGAAATGAAACAACTAATGCAACCATGTAAGCATTCCAGCTGCTGTTTGGATTCTCCGCAAGTGCTCGTTTATGAATAACAAGAGAGAACTACTGAAAGGCAACTCCCATGAAAACTTGTGAACAGATCCGTTGAATACTATGGATTCTCTATCTGCCTCCAAAAACACTGCATAAGGATCTTGAAGTTCATGCACACTGGGACTTAGCTCATCTAATGGATTACTTTTCTTCTCCTCATACCATGAATGCAAACTTTGTTTTGAGCTTTGTGACGAGACTCTTGCTGAAAATGACAAAGAGACCGGCTGCCAGATCATGTTTATATCAGCACACGTTTCAAGCTTACATATAGTCAATGGAGAAATACTTTGACTACAGACGTCATCCAACACATCAGCTATTGGATCGTGAAAAACATGAAAAGACTGCTGCAACTCATTTTCTATTGTTTCTAATGAGATTACATGATTTTCTACAAGCTGCTCATTTGAAGATTTACTATGCAATTTACCCTTCAAAAACTGAAACGATTCAAAACAGAAAGGTACAGAATCATCTTGCATCATTTGATCATATGTGCTAACTTCCAAGTCCTCATTTGCAACTTGACAATCAATGGCATTCAGGGGCTGCAAATCTGAATATGAGAAATCTTGAACAAAGTTTTCATTGCCCTCAAGATGGTCCAAATCAAGACTTGTTGACAGTTGATTTCTGATTGCATGGAAGTTATCTCTGATGAACTAAAACGAATCAAAACAAAAAAGCAAAGATCCTTCACTTACTTCAAAATTTGCTACACTTTCCTCGTCATTGTCATAGCTGATATGCATTGGTTGATCACTGTACTGAAGCTGCTGAAAGTGAACTTCCTCCTTCCACAAACTAGCTGCTGATTTGTCTACAATATTAGCTTCTGTTTGGAGAACATAATCATCATCATACTGATCAAACTGAGGCAAATCATCAGTATAAAACACATCATCAAGCATACATGTCAAATCAACAGATCTCTCTTCTCCAAGATGATCTACAAAATAATCATTATCAGATCTATGACAACTGGGACAAGAAACAAAATGTTTTGGATCAGCAACTTGTTCTTCTTCAATCAGCGAGCCATGGGCTTGAACATTATACTCATTCCTTGTGATGATATTTTGCATCATCTCTTCTACTGCACTTACCAACATGTCAAGCTTTACCTCTAGAGATGTCGATTTCTCTGGATCTATGTTTTTCATCTCTTCTTCTTTCAGCCTTAGCCCTTTGGATCAACAAATGAGCTTCTACATCTACTGCACTGTTCTGCATCTCTTCAAGTGTTGCAAGATTCCTTTCTCTCTACTAAAACTCCATTTCCGGATCAAAGGCACCTGGGTAGTGCAAGAGAGCAGATCTAGGAGGAGGTCTTATATCAACTGGCATCGAAAAATATACTTGGTTAAATCTGGTAGAAAACTGTAGTACTATTCCCCCTGGCAGTCTTTTCAGCTGGTTATACTCTTCTATAATCAAGAAAGGGTTCTGTTTGATCACCCACCTGTCGAGGAAAACTTTGACGAACTGCTGGAAATCTGAGATGCTCGCATCAAACAGGGTTTTGAACCAACTCTTGACTTTGCCTTGCAAAGAAGGAGCAAAAATCCTAATACTGACATCCTCTTCATCAACTTGAAAAATGTGAAGAAAAGACTCAAAATTCAAAACATGTCACTTAGTAGTGATGTTGTCACATTCACCATCAAACCTCGGCAAGTAAAGATAATAATTTGCAGGGAAAGCATGGAGTATAGGAGGTAAAATCAGAGGCTTGTATCGATCTGGAATTTTACAAGATATAGGGGTATGTACAAAAGGTATAGAATCAGTCTTGGTCTCTTGAGGTTCATCAATTTAAATATGGTCATCACAAGATTCTGGAAAAGGGTCTTGATCTAGCTCAAAAGCATGCAAATCTTTGGTATTTACAATATTCAAAGGGAAGGAATCAAATGCAAGCTGAGGATCTTTTCTCAAATACAATATACTTTGCAAAGCCTTCTTGACATTCTTGGGAAAAGAGAATAAATAATTTATGACAAAGAACAAAATGTCTTGGATGAAATTCCAACTTGAATACCTGATCTTTCCATATTGTCCTTTCATGTTTCTGCTAATCAGGTTCATCATCCAGTGGAGTCCTTGGATCTGATCTCGAAACTGATTTAGAGTCGCCAGGTGAATTATTTCAGCCTTGCAGTGTTTGATCATTGTCCACCATCAACAATCAGATCTGAACTTGATTACATTTTACTGAGGAAACTAGATGTTCATTTCATAAACTAGACCGGAGATTGACTGAAGCAGCATTGATCTACTTTCGCTAATGCAAAGCAAGAGTGTTTTGAAGGCTACCTGGCTAACTTCAGGCTCTTTCTGTAGTTTATAAAGCAAACAACAAACTTTTCTTCCCCAGTATGGTTGCCACTAGGTTATAGCCTAAATCTACCTCAGGCTGAAAGAAGGCAGAGTTCAGGATAACATCAAACCACGCTCAGTCTAGTAGCTAGCCCTACCAGAACAGGAGAGGGCTCTCTCCGGGTCAATCTCAACAAAAATAATCGAAGGGGCTTGAGATGACTTGAAATAAAGGCTAATTTTAGGCTAGGTATATAAGTAAAGGAGTTTGATTTTGATTTTGGGGGTTTTGTTGGAAACAAAGGGAAAGACAGTTTTGGGTTCGGGGATGAGGCCTAGTTTTTGTAGAGTTCTGAATGGGGCAAGGAAGGCAATTGTTTTGATGCTTTGGATTGAATGAATGGATAGTTCAGACTAGTGAGGAGCTGAAGAGGGCAAGAGGCTTTCAATAATCCTCTTCAAACAAATGAAAACATGGAAAATTAAACAAAACTGAAGGCAGAGCAAAGCAATCTAATGAATTCCACCTTTATCACTCATTTGTTTAATTTAAGAAGAAATGAGAAGGGAAATGATACACATAAAAATCAGTGAACTTAAAATCACATGGAGAAAAACACCATCAAAACACAGAGCCACATGGATCCCAAAGAGTGCTGCAAACCCTGGTCTATTCCTTTGCCAAAATTGCAGAGATGAAATGTACAATGAAGTGCCAAGCAATCCCAAGTGTCCAACCTCTGAAAATGACTGAGAAAATACAAGATATAGACCAGCCTAACTCATTCCCATGCCTCTAGGTGTCAAGCTCACTAGTTTAGGAGTTGTTTCAACAAGATATAAACTAAGAACTGGAAAATAGGCAATGAAACAACTTGCCTCTATATGATAGGAAACTGATTCATTCACTTATATTTCACTTTTTGGTGAATGAATCCACTAAGATGAGTAAAAATGTGCCAAAATTACATCATGGTCATGAAATTACATCAAGTTACATCAAGAGTTACATGAAAAATTCAACTTAGCCCAAACTAGGCAAAATTCTGAGCTACTGAGTGAAAAAATAGGCCAAATTTCTCTATGCGCCGTGCCTGAAATCTCTATGCGTAGCACAAGTTTGAGGCTGATTTTGAGGGCCTTCCCGAAGTCCAAATTGAGTGCAGGATAGCTCGTTGGAAAGCCCTGCTTGTCTACTTTCCAACCCAAATGGAATTTCTGGATTTAGTTGCCATTTGCCCCTCCAAAAATCAAATCTCCCAACACTGCTCCCTGTGTGTGCAAAAAGTGGCAGAAAGGCCATTTTTAGGGTGTTTTTGACCCTTTAGGCAACCAAAAACTTGATGAAATACCTAGGTAATCCATAGGCATGCATAAATTTTGATGAAAAATCCAAAAATGCAAAGTTTTCCTCTAGAAGAGCTGCCAATTATAAGCGCACGCTAAGTGGCGCTACGCGTCGGGTAGGAAAATCTGTGTTTAGGCCAAAAAATTCAAAATTGACAAAATTTTTCCGAAATTTCTTGAAATTTGGGCTGAATTTCCACCATCAAGCACTATGCTGGGCCAAAGAAGCTTCAGCCAAAATTTGGAGTCTATCATGCCTTTTACGCCTCCTCGATGCCTTCTTCATCTATATTGCTTGAGGTGAATATGAGGAGTTTGGTATTTTTGGTTTTTGTTGCCAAATATGTGATAACAAGTGAGGGACTATGGAGGGATAGGGTGGTGGAAATGATGGAAATAATATACTATTATCAAGTGAAATTGTGAATTAAAGAGTTTGGGGCAGTCACTTGGTTTCTTGAAATAAACTTGGGGTTTGGGGGAAATTCACAAGTGAGATGGGGATAATGGGAATGGGATCGGAATGATTGACTTGGGATACAAGATGAACAGTGAAATGGGCTGTTGAGAGAAGATGAACAGTGACATGGGGAAAAACAAGGTGGAGAATGGAAGTATTCGGCACACAACAAGTTTCAAAACCCTAAAGGAGACAATCCTCAAACAAGAGAATAATGTTTGAGTTTTTGCACTTAAATTCTCATAATCCATCTTCAAACATATTTGAATGGCAACTAGAGGGTCACATGAACTTACTTGAGCAGAAAAAACCGAGTCACTTTGAGTTTTAGGAAGCAATGGCCAAAAATTTGTGTTGTCTGCCCAGTGCGCCGCGCACCTCCAATGCGCCGAGCCAGTGTAATTTTTACATTGCGGCGGCCGGTCCAATGCGCCGCGCCTACCCAGTGCGTCACACCGGCTGCCCAATGCACCGCGCACCCAACTTTGCCCAATTTTACTTCCAAGCTTCTTCTTTCACTCCTCCCCCATCTTCTTTTGGCTCATTGTTGTCTTTGGCATACAAATGAAGTTTAAATTTGAAAATATCTTATATGCCAAGGATTTGAATTTCTCATTTGAAAAATCCACCTTATAATGTTGTAAACTTTGACATTTCACTTTACAAACTCTGTTTTGTGTCCTTTGTGCTTTTGACTGAAGAATGAGCTTCTATCTGCCTGCAGGGAATGGATGGCATGGAACTTTGGCAAAGGTGACCATGCTGTGCCTGAAGTACTTTTACAACTGAAAAACTTTTGAGAATTACACTGCATTTATTACAAAAGGATAAAATAGACAATTTTTCTTCAAAACAGAGTTTTGAAGAAAAAGCATTGTCAAGCATTATGATGATGAAATCTTTGCACTGAAACCTTATTTCGAACCTCCTCATGTGTCTACTGACCATTATTAGGCATTTTGAGACCTGATTAACTAAACCCTAGACCTAATAAACCTAAAAACCCTAAAATGGCTCTTTGCCAACCAGGAGACCAAAAATGACTGTAAATGATTTTGATGAACAGAATAAGACCAGCAGGTATCAAACATGAGGGATATGAGTGACAAGACCCTTCTGTCAGATGATCCATGCTCCTAATGGAATGCAGCTGACTGAACTGAATGAGACACCTAAAATGAAATGCAACAAAATAGATTTTGATCTCTGACGGAGGGATGAAGATACCGACTCTAACAGTAAGTTTTAACGAGTTCGAAAAAGTGATAAAAATGTACTCATAGTCAAAATGATTATTTCACCTGAAAATCTTGTATTCTGCAAAAAGCCCAAAAATTAAACGTACATGTTTTAAATAAGTAAAAATCATTTGAAAAACAACTTTTCAAAGTAGATAATAAATAAAATATTATTTCATTTATTCAAAAAACCTTATAAAAAGTAGTTTTACCAATTTATTTTTACCATTTGCATCTAGAGTGAAAGTTGAGAGCCTTTGGTAAAAAAAATCCGAAGGAGATATCAAAAATACTGACCGTTCAAATCAAAAACCATCAAATCCAGGTAATCTACAACACATTTCTCTTCATTTTTGTCCGTTTACATTCTCTTTTTAGGCTTTAAAATCGTTTTTTAATAGAAAAATAGGTTCAAAAATTCTCCCTCAAGGTTCTGCAGGTAATACACACAGTACCTGCGGATCCCGATAATTTTCCCAAGGAAAATTATCGAGGTCTCGCACTTTTTGTGTATAGCTCGTGCGGTAGCTCGCACTGTCATAGTGAAAAAAGTGCGGAGGCGTCGTGAACAAAATAAAAAATATGATTTCTCTCAAATTAAGCCAAAATTTTCCATTCTAATTGGATCTAATCTTTCAATGTGTTTATTGCAGAGTATCCACAATGCTTGAATGGAGAGAACGTGAACATGAGGCAGTAGATGAGACAACTGTGGGAAGTTTACCCACATTGCATGTATTGAGAAACTGTTGATTATACAAATTTTGGGCAATGCAAGGCATAAGGGCTCAAGTAGAGCTCTTGACATGGTTGGTGAACAGGTGGGACGTTCAAGAGTAGTGTTTCATCGTCGGTGATCATCGGCTCGAAATTGAACTTGAGGACATATACTTCCTTACCATTTTATCCAAAAGAGGAGAACCTATTTCCTTGTTCGGGGCTAGGCAAGGTGGCCAGCCTATAGCTAGCTATCAACAAGAATTTTGTAATGAAGAGGTTGATCCAAAAGACAACCAAATTGATATAAAAACCATTATCAGTCTTGAACCCAAAGTGGTTGCGTTCACAGTGACTAGATTGTGTGGGAGTGCAGTTCCACACGTGGCTACTAAAGCCCAGATGCAAACAATGGTTGAATCCTACAAAGGCACCATCTTCAATTGGTGTGAAGGAGTATTGGCTAATGTAAAAGGCCAATTGACCAGAGCTAAGAACGCAAAGTTGAAAAACTTTGGATATGGAGCTATCGTAGTTTCTTTCGCTCTAGAGAGGATTCCATCTCTTGCCCATTAGCGTATCTCGGTTGATGCTGGTGGGATCAGAGAGCCTCGGATGGTCTGCTGGGTGCAAGTGATGGCCCATCTTGGTGAGGGTTTTGAGATAGTTCGATTTACACCTGCATACTTTCATTGGTTACAGAACCAAATCTTCGCCATCGAAGATTTTCCGTATGCAGGGATAGATTTCCATGGTGATCTTGATATGCCCCTTCCTCTAGGAGCACAATGGGACGAGTCAAATAAATGAATCATTTTGATGTGTTTTTATCTCTAATTTTTTGTTTTGTTTTTTTTAATCGTCTAGTACTTATGACAAAAATTCAAATGCAAATGTTGGTCCATGAATACCAGCCAATCTCTGCCGCTTCGAGAGGAAGCGGATAGATCTTATGGCACCACTAGAGAACCAAGCAGTAGAGATTCTCACTGATTTAGAGCAGAACCTGGAGAGATTGACTAGAGACATACCAGAGACTACTATGGATGATATTCCTCTTCGCCTCCAGAGGCATGTCGCTGGCATTCCTGGCCAGTTTTGGAGATATCTGCGTAGAGTGGCACGGGCGATAGTGTATTATCATGATCATCACCACGGATAGTGGATGATTATCGTAGACCATTGTATTTTTGTTTTTTGTATCACTTCCTTTCGGATCATAAGGTGTTTTAAACCTATGGTCCTAGACGATGTAATATTTTTTAAAACACAAACTCTATCTATGATATGACTACTTTCGACAGCTATCTTGTTCAACACTTATCAAATGTTATTTTAAGTTACTGTTTTAATGTCGCAAATGTCTATTTATAACATTATTAGCTAATGCATCAGCCAATGTATTTAAAATTCTCGGAATGTGTTGATATTCAATATAATCAAACTATCTTTCCAAGAGACGAACCTTCAAGAATAATCTCAGTAACACTGGATTTTTAATTGTGTATACTCTGTTTAAATGCAATACAACGAGTTTTGAATCTAACCTAACGATCAAACGCCGAATGCCAAATGAAATGGCATCAGATAATAACTCAATCACTGTGCTATATTCTGCAACATTATTCGTTGTTTGACCAAGGCTTACCCCATGCATAGAAACTAACTCATCCGTGGGTGAATAGATAACCCAGGCCGCGGAAGAGATATTCCATGTATTACGACAAGCACCATCAGCAAAACCAATGTACGCTTGAAGGGACGTCGACATCTGCAATATCAAGAGTAATCAAGATAAGCAGGGATAGTTGTCAATGGAAACTTAAACTAGACACACTCATCTAATCTAAATCAGTTAATCTAGAAAAAATAACTAATGTACAAGTGAGATCTTCACATAAGAAATCAAGCATAATATCTCTTCAAATAAAGTCAATTTCTGGGTTTATCTAAAGATACCCCGTCATAATCAATCAATTCATAAGCCCCTTTTGCACTCGCTTGACAATATAAGGACCATGCCACATAGGTTCAAATTTCCTAGCTCCTATTTTATCATTAGCTTGGTCATATACCAATACTAGGTCATCTTCTAAAAAAACACAAGGTGTAACACTTTGATCATATTGAGCTTTAACACATTTTTTATGAGCTTCGGCTACTAATGCAGCAGTGCGCTGAGTCTCATCTAATTGTGCTAATTACAAAAGCGTTTTTCCTCTTCAGAGGTAGCTGGTAGTAATTCTATGGCTAATTGGAGTGACGGTATTTCGCATTCAATCGGTAACACAGCTTCTAAACCGTAGACCAATTGAAAAGGAGTGAACCATATTGCGGTTTTTGCTGAGGTTCGGTATGCCCAAAGTGCTGAAAAAAGCATAGTATGCAAATTTGATTTATGAATTCTGATTATCCTTTTAATCATAGTGGTTAAAACTTTATTGACGACTTCAACCTGACCATTAGCCTGCGGGTAATATGGAGTAGAGTTATCATGGTGCAGGCCAAGTTGGTCGAAAAGTTCGGTCATCATAATGTTTCAAAAATGTCTCCCATGATCAGTAATGATAGCTTGGGGCACACCGAATCGAGCAATCACATGATTGAATACAAATGTAGATGTAGTTTTTCCATTCGCCGCAAATGTAGGCATCGCCTCAGCCCATTTGGTAAAATAATCTACGGCGAGAATAATATACCCATGCCCCCTAGGCGATTGAGGGTTACATGTAATGAAATCAATGCCCCATTTTGCAAAAGGACCGATAGTAATTATGGGGTGAAGAGGAGCTGGTGGTGCACGCATATTTTGATAAAAAATCTGACAGTTGTGGCATTTTCAGATCGCAAGAATGCAATCTTTGAATAACGAAGGCCAAAAATAACCAACGCGCAATATATTTTGGGTTGTGGCATTCCCAGACATATGACTGCCACATGCTCCAAAATGACAGTTATTTAAAATTCATTCAGCCTCTTCATGGGTTAAACATTGTCGAAATACAAAATTTGCACCACGACGATAAACCGTGTCTCCAACAATATGGTACTGCTGAGACTGGTAACGAATCTTTCATCGATGTGAATGTGAAAGTTCAGGCCGAAAAGTTTGGGTTTGGAGATAAATGATTATATTTCCATACCAAGGATCTAATGTACTGATAAAAAACAGAGATTCATCAGCGATCGGATGCTCTACCACAGTTTCTGTTTCAGTATTCGGGAAGTCACACATAAGTTCGACGAACACTAGTGATTTCTTTGATTTGGATTCTTCAAATTCTAAATCAAACTCCTGAAGGATAACTATCCATTTAGAGTATTTGCCCCCGAGTAATTGTTAAGTCAGGATATACGTCATCGGGTTGCAATTAGAGATCACAGTTGTTTTTCGTAACAAAATGTAATGACGAAATCATTGGACAGCTTGAACTGCTGCTAAGGCCAATTTATCCACATACAAGTATTTGATCTCTGTTGGATTGAGATTTTGACTAAGGTAGTAAATCACATGCTTGTTGTGGGATTCATCCTCCTTAACTAATACCATCCCAATAGTGGAATCAGAGGTTACTAAGTATAAAAAGTAATCCTAGCTATAATTTGGTGGATGCAGTAATGGTGCATGGGTCAACACGTGTTTTAGAGCATCAAAAGATTGATCAACGATCTCATCCCAAATGAAAGGAACATTCTGTTTCAAAATCCTAGTAAAACCTTTGGTTAACTTAGCATAGTTATGGATGAATCTACGCAGAAAGTTTGCTTTCCCTTGCAAAATTTGGAGTTGGCGAAGTATGGAAGGAGGAGGTAAATTGATAATGGCCTCAACCTTCGAAGGGTCGACATGAATGCCTTCTTTCGAAACGACAAATCCCAGTAATCAACCATATTGTACACAGAAAACACACTTGTGCGGATTCAAGCGAATCTTATAATACCTACATCTCATAAAAATTGCTCGTAAATGAGTTGGATGATCTTCTATATGTAATGAATGAGTAGGTAAATCATCGAGATAAGGTTGCACAATGTGTTTAATGTCATGAAAAGCATAGGACATTGCCCTTTGAAAAGTTTCCCCAGCATTCTTCAATCCAAAAGGTAGTTTACAATAAGCAAATGGACAAATGAATGTTGTTTTTGGTTGATCGACAGGGAGTATGTTGATTTGATTGTATCCGGAAAATCCGTTCATAAATGAATACATTTCATTTCTGGCACAATGGTCAATTATTTGGTCGATATAAGGGGTTGGATAATTGTCTTTAGGACAAGCTTTGTTAATATCCCTATAGTCGACACATACTCGTATGGTTCCTTGTTTTTTAGTAACAAGAACGATATTATATACCCAATCCGTTAATAGGATAGGATAAATAAAACCTACTCTTAGTAATTTCTCAACTTCAGTTTGATAGTGGCAGCCTTTCGTGGATGTATCGGACGTAATTTTTGTCTGATCGGTTTAGCATCCGAGTAAGTTTTGATTTCATGAACGATAATTTTAGGATCAGTTCCTGGCATTTCTTCATAAGACTAGGAAAATATGTCGTGGAATTCTTGAAATAGGGCTTTATATGTAGTGATCTCATCTAACGTACAAGAAGCACCTATATGAATGTTTTCAATAATTATGGGTCTTACTGATATGCCAATAGGAATCGTGGAAGAAATATTCCCTAAATTCACTTCAGAATCTGAATTTGTGATCGATATTGGACTCTGGGGTTTCTTGACATAATCAATTGTAAAAATAGATGAAAAATTATTTTCGAATCTATCAATCTCAGGTAAAAATGATGACCTATGATGGAGATCATCCCATGGTAAATCATCTATGGACAAGAATTCACGAATGGTCTCATCGGTGTAAAAGAATTCTTTAAAAGGATCCGGAATTGATGTTATAGCTGAGTTTAATGGTGAAAATGATTCTTCATTGACCTCATTCATTAGATCAGAATCAGTTGATGGTGAATTGGAAAATGACTGTACTGCTTGGTATGCTGACTCAAATGGACTCAAAGGCATCGTGCCATTATACGAATCCAGCTCTGATTCTAAATGCACTATCCAAGGATCATCAAATGGAATAGTACTTGATGTAATCATATTAATATTAGCAATAGTACGCGGTACGTTAGGTGGAGTCATAGAAAAAGTTCCCAACAGAGCAGAATCTTTAATGAGACCTACTCCTACATCCTCATAAGGGATAGTCGTTTTTCCAATGTGATGAATAATATCCGTAGAAGCTGGGTTAGATGAATAATATGAGAGCTGGTCAATTTTCACAATATTTCCTTGATGAGGAAACATGATTAATCGAAAAACAGATTACACGACAACAGTCATAGCATAAGACCAACTTTGACCCAGAAGAAGGTTGTGATCTAGAGGGGCATCAACTACTTCCACATCTAAATTAACGGTTTTACCTTCGAACTCTATAGGTAGATCTTGCAAAATGCTGAATGGATGGAATCCTCTTCCATCAAAATCTTTGAGGATTGTCAGGGATTGGTTAAGTGTCGGAGAACCAAGTGATTTCCAATATTTTAACGACATAATACACGTAGAAGCTCCTTCATCAATAACAATACGAAAGAAACATCTGTTTTTTACTAGTACTGGAATCTGAAAATCCATTTGATGAGGGAGTCGTGGTGTAAAATTTTCTAAATCGAATATCATAAGGTTCGAATCCTGAAGATCGACAGCTCCAATTGCTAATAAAAGTAATTTCCTTTGTGCCGGGCATGATTGCAGCACTTCTAAGGCCGACATTACTAAAGGAGATATTGTTAAATCTTCAACAATGTTGTAGTTATGAGAAGCTCTCGCAGGTGGATTGAAAGTTGGTTTACGAAGTACACCTTTAGCAGGCGGTTTGATTACTATATCAGGATTCGATTTCTCGATATGAAGTGGATCAGAAACCGAAGGAGATGTAGCTGGTGCAGAATTATAATTTTCTACTTCTTTACCAGTAACGGGATTTTTACTACCATAATCTTGTGATCGAGTCGCAACCATTACTTGAGACATCATCAAAATATCTATTTATGTATTAGAAAAAGATCCAATCATTTTATTGTCTTGAACATGAAAATGATCCTTCAAGACAACGGGGGTGGGTGAACCTTTGACGAACTTAGATACCTCAGCCCTATGCGGGCATTCCTTGGTGAAATGATCCTCGTCAAAGATAAGACAAGGATACCGAGGTTTCCGTTTATCTTCAGTTGATTCAGTTTTATCAGTTTTTTCCTTGGAAGATGAAGTTTGTTTACTTTTATTCTTCCCTTTATTCTTGTTACTGGATTTTGATTTCGTAGTAGATGAATTTACAATATGGATATTAGCAGAAGTTTCTAGGGAAGATTCTCCTTTCGGTGAATCAGGTAAAGTTATAATAGGAGAAGTAACCTTTGAAGATTTCTTCTTACTCTTAGTCATACTAACTGAACCGATTACACCATCAACGGCATGAGACCCTGAAGGAGTTGTTGTTATCTGACCAAGACGTGGTAAATCGAGAATTTTCTCATACAAAGTACCAGACTCGGTATATACCAAGTCAAGATACTGAGCTTGAGCGATAACTTGTTCTTCAGTAACAACTCCTCCTTTGGCTACATCTTTAGTGATTTTTGGTAGCAATGATTTGATAAACCATTCTGCCAATATTTGATTCGGAATAGAAACTTTTACCAAATGTCTTCTATGCCTCCATTCATGTATATGATCTTATATGTACGTAGACGTAGATTGTTTTAGTGAAGTTAATAATTTCGTGTCGTTGTCGTATCTGACTGGAAATTGAAAATGAGTTAAGAAAGAAGTTGGTAGGTCGTTGAAATTGTTAAACGAGCCTCGTGGTAGTTCAATGTACCACTTAGCAGCTAATCCTATTAACGTTCTCTGAAAAAGTCTAATTCGAATGGAATCGTCGATTAATGAGTTGGATGCACACCAAAGGTGGTAAGTCATGACATGGTTAGAAGGATCCTCTCCTGATTTTCCTTCAAACTTTGGGATATCACTGGGCAACTTATTTGGCATCGGTGGCCAATACGGATGATAGTAGATGGGATAATTCGTAAGGCGGGATAAATCAGGTAAATCCAAAGTTGCTATGAATGGAAATCAACGGGTAGGGTCTTGCTGATAACCTTGTGAAACTAAAACAGTCCCAGCAGGAGGATATCCAGGATATCCTGGAACAGCCTGTGCATTTGGAATCGGAATGCCCCCTGGATAACCAGGAATAATCGGACCATACTGGGGTTGAGCAGGTGTCTGATATGTATACCTAGGATATGGTTGTTGTGGGTAAACTAGAGTTTGTGGAACAGGTCCATATTGGTACGGCCCTTGATGCGGTTGATAAGTAAACTGAGGTTGACTTGTTATAACTGTACTTGTACTAGGTTGTCCTGCAGGCATCTGAACAGTAGTCTGAATTGTAGGTCTAGACTGCGGAATAGAAACCTGAGGAATCTATATCGATGTTTGAGGCACAGAAGTAAAAGAAGCTGTAGACACTCCAGGAATAGGTGTGGTAGGTTGGACAAAATTCTGAGCAGCAGTTTGTGGCGAGGTCGTAGGTGTACTCAGACTAGGCTGTTGAACAGGACCATATGCAGGTATTGGAATTGTAAGCTGGACTGATTGTTGGGGTTGGTTATAACCAACTTATTGTCTAGCTTGATAATAAGGTACTTGCATATTTGGTTGTAAATTCTGTTGGACTTGGGATGGATCCCACACCATTCCGTGATATGAGGGTCCCATTGAAGGTTGTGCATAAGATGGATTGTAACTAGGTTGAACATATAGCTTGTAATTAGCTGGATAATTTCCACCTCCTTGTAACATTTGCTGTTCCAGATAGAACTATGGTGCTGAAGGAGGTTGCAATCCTTGAGCTGGATACTATCCTTGAGGTTGATATTGACCTTGAGGCATGTACTGACTCTGGGGTTGATATTGACCCTGAGGTATGTACTGTCCCTGGGGTTGATAGTGACCTTGAGGTATGTACTGTCCTTGAGATTGATATTGACCCTGATGTATGCACTGTCCTTGGGGTTGCCCCCCAGGCGGTAAATTACTACCTTGAGGTTTTGGGTTTGGAATATTTCTAGACATCATATAAACTTGCTTATTGTTCAAATTTCTAGTATTTGATTCATTCGAGCTAGATGATGACATTGGTTTGTTGGGAAATGGAGATGCTCCTAATAATGTACTAGAGAGCGATTGATAGCCCGCAGGAATAGACAGACCACCATACAAAAATGTTTCTGGTGATTCAGTAAACATAGATGACTCACTGGACATGTTATCGAAGGTCTATAACCTATTGGCGTAGGGTAAAAGGGAATTAGAGGTGGTGAATACTGTAGACCTATGTTTTGTAGAAAATCTGTCAATGAAGAATACCAAGCTTCTTGTCTAAAAGGACTGTAAAATATTGATTTACGTTCTCTAAGTTCTAAAGTTTCCTGAGTTGAAGGAAGAACAATTTCTTCCTCTGTATCAGTAACTTCTTCAATACTAACGAGACCAGGAGGAAGATTTTCTATAATCCAATTCCTCACTCTGGGTGAATCAGGATAACCAGGAGTTGGAGTAGTGAATTCTAAAGTAGGTTCAAAGGTAGCAGGTTCGGTTTCCGGTTCAAAAATTTTAGGTTCTTCAGCTGATAACTCACTTGTTGCAGAAGCAACTTCAGTTAATTCGGAAATTGAAATTGTCTATGGAGTATGTTCTGCTATTTGTGGTTGATCTACTTCAAAATTAGGATGAATAATTATGGATGATTCTCCTTGTTCTGTTGATCCAATTCTGCTGATAACATTTGGTATCATAGTTTTAAGTCTTTCTATTCGACTTGGTGTATACTCAGGGGTTTCCCCTAAGTTCCATGTGATCGTCTTGGTAATTCAGCAATGATTAAAACCTTTAACACACACAATCAAAGAAAATTTCAAATAAAAACATAAGGTCGATAAGGAAACAAATAAATGAATCACACGCCTATAAAAATCTAAGAGATCAATCCACACACAAATAGTAGATCCCCGCACTAAAAACACTAGTTGGTGATGAAATCCAACATCATAGAATTTTAATGCAGAAATGGCGGTTGGAATAGTTACCCCGACAACGTGCTTAATGAAACAGACCGATGCAAGTTTCTCCACTTAAACCATCTTGAGTGAAGATAACCCTCCAGAGAGTCCAAGTGAGTCTAGCCGACGTCTGCTCCTAGTGGGACCTCCCCTTTGCCATCACCTTGAGAAAGAATCATAAAGTTTATGGCCACTAAGGTCACCAACGGGAACACATATACCTGGGGGAACAGTCTATGATCCGATATACACGCAAGCGCAGAGTAACAAAGCTCAATCCCCTTGAAGGCTCCTTGACATAATCCAAGGTTTACCGACAAGTGACCCCACGCTCCTTGAAAATGGTCTATCCGAGGTTTACCATTTTTGATACGTACACATCTTCTATCGTTCCAAATGAGATAGGCATGATTACCTTATTTGTTCAGATATGATCTCGTGCTTGACTCCTTTAGGAGGAGCTTCCCAGAGCATACATGCTACAATTGGATTTTCCTACCGCAAGATCGACTACTTGTTTGTTTTTACAGTCTTGGAGAGTTAACTAAAACCTATTCCAAGACACTAGCCTAAGCTATATTGGTGAAAAGAGCCCTACAAAATATAAAATTTCTAGATTGATGTTAATTAAGTGTTACTTTTAATTGGCAGTTTCTTAGGACAATGGGTACAGAAATGAAACTTCGATGATGTTTTAATGACCTGACTCAAAATACGCTACAATGCATCTATATGATAAACAACTCATTTCTTTTCAATGAAATCTAACAAGAGGAAAGAGTTGAGAGATTTCAATAATTTCCAAAATATCAATTATTTCTTTCCTATGTGAGAAACTTTGAAAAGAAGACAATTTGGAGAACTCAATTTCAAAAAGATCTTTTGCTCAAAATGAAATTCCCTATATCATTTAGATCAGAAACAAAAACAAACTTCTTCCAAAAGAAAACCAAAAATCTCTAAATTATCAAATTCAAAACTAAAAGAAAACTCTAATCTCGAATTCTATCTAAAAGTTGGAGGATGTTTAAGCCTAGTTTGTAATCTAACCAAGAATTCTCTGCTTATTCTAGCAAGAAACCAAAGCATCCAAAAATGGTTTTAAAATGAAATTCAAACCTTATCAATCCAAAAGGTTTTATAAGTTTGCAAATGAAAATAAAGTCAAATTTTCGTAAGAGTAACAACTGCATCAAGTTCAATGGCTCAACAAAAAAGCATTGAAATACCAAGTAGCTGAGGTATACAAAAGTTTATGATTCAGAGCAATGGGAGGCATTAGAGGAATTTTGAGGTCTAAAATGGGTCTTCTAAGGAAATAATAAAATAATAGCTAAACCAATAAATAATATTTATGAATTTGCAATTCACTTTTTGCACCAAAATCCATGTAACCATGGTTAAATTCAATTCAAAAGTTGTAGCAAAATAAAATTAATAATAAAAAATGTATTGATGTGATTATAAATAAGAATGATATTTTCAAGAAAAAATCATTATCATTGCATAACTAATGCATTTGTCCTTTGTACTTAAATAACTTAAAATGAAATATAAATATAAATTCATAAATTCTTAATTATAGAATATACCATTAATTAAAATTTATATTATTTAAATTATATAATAACATGTAATTAATATACTATATGAAAATAATATAATATAATATATGTAATATATTGTTTTATGTATGAATTTTATATTACATATTGAATTGATTTGATTTATAATATTAAAATGACAATAATAATATTTTATTCAAAAAGTGTGAAATGACATTTATTATGAGTACTTTACTTTATGACTTGAAAAGTACTTAGAGTACTATCATGGTTAACCATGAGTTTCTATCCACCATTAAGTACCTTTAACTCGAACAATGCCACCTCAACCATTAGGGATGATGTCATCCCCTAAAATGTGATTGGTTCTCATAAAGTGAATTTTGATTGTACATTTTCCTTAGAAGGCCTATTTTAGACCTCAAAATTCCCCTAATGACTAGGCATATCATTTACTCATAAAATGAAAACTTATTGAATAAATCACTTAAACACAGAAATTGTTGAAAGAAATCTTGACAGAGATTTTTGACAGTCAAAACATATTGGGATTATAATAAAAATCAAGAAAATTGGATTTCAGAAACTAGAATTTCTTAATTTTTCAAAATTTTCCAGAATTCTGCAATTTCTAATGGAAGAAGGTGCGGTACCGCACTTTATTCTACTAAAAACAGCGGATTCTACTGCTCTGTTTTTAAACAAAAAGTGCAGAAGGGTGAAAAGTATATAAAAAATAAAAAATACAGATTTCTAGTCCAGAATTCTATTGTGTTTTGTACCCAACCCAATTTTAAGCTAGTCAAAGTCAAAGAAATCTAAAAAATCAAACTGAAAATAAACAAGAAAACTAAGTTCAGTTTTTATATTCCCTAGTGGAATCGCCAATTTGTTAGATAGACAAATCCCTCTTGCGGACAAGAGCAATTTCCCTAGTATCCTAAGGATATCTAGAAACAAACAGACAGATGTAAACCATTTCCTCTAGATTATTTTCCTTAAGAATTATTAATTAACTACAGATAGATACTCCTACCTGAAGTCCAACACTTGCTCGGTCTTTAATCCAGTCGTTCCAGAAGGTATCGATCTAACATATAAGATTTGCAATCAAAGACAAGCAAACAAGATCAAAAGTATCTGTAAAATATGATAATTCGAAAGCAATAATCTATCTTAGTGATCAAAGAATCTAAAAATTAAATCATTCAAAAGATAGATGAACAACTCAATGAGAAAATAGAATCCATTTTTATTAACTTCGAATATAAAAGAAGAAACCTTACAACCTTGATGCCTTGATGTTTGTACAGATTCTTCCTAGGTCCCGAACAACCATTTTCCTCAGTTTGACAAGACTCTGACTCTCTTTATCAGCATAAGACTATGACTATGAGCATGTAAACTCTCTCATGCCAATGATGTTGAATGTGGAGAGTATATTTCTCTAGCAATTCCCCTCAAAACTATCGTGTTCTAAGTACTCTCCCCAAAGCAAGAACCAAGTATTCTTTGAACTCTCTATGTGCTAAGTACCTTTGAGATTGAAACTTGGTCTCAATTTAAAGCAGAAGAGAGGTAGTTTTAGCTCCAAAAAGGAAGGGATAAAGCCCTCTCATCATGGGATTTCAGCTCCAAAAACCAAGGGATAACTCCATCTATGAAGGGATAATGGTTTATGAATGGAAGGGGCGAAGCTCAACCAGATAGCACTTCTAGAAGGCCCCAGCTGGGAGAATATTCGACCAGCTGGGCTTCAAGAACTTACTTTTCTTTTTATTTTACCTTTTACAGGGGTCCGCAGTTTTAATGAATAGTACGTGCGGGATGTACTGCAGTTTTTATAGCAATAAACCACGGTACCACAGGGAATGGCTAGGAAAAGTGCGGGATTAGGCTTTTTAGGATTTTTAAGAGCTTTTCTCCAGTTCCAAGACTTGATTTGGGGAACTTTATGTTTTTAGACTTCTAAGGAAGCAATAAATAGGTAATGATGAACCCATATAGATAGCTCAATGTCATGGTGACAAATTTCAGTGTAACACTTAAAAGTAATAGATTCTGTGTTTACAACATATTATTTTGAGTTTCCTCTCTCTCCATAAATTCATTCTGAAATTTAAAGTGGTAGATTATGTGTTACAACATATCATTTTGAGTTTCTTCTACAGTTTTTCTTTTCCATTCAAATATCAGCAGTTAATGGCATTGTAGAGTCTTTCATTATACCATATTATTAAGAGTTTAAATAATTAGTTTCCAAAGGGATTGAACGAAGGCCACTTGATATAATTACTTCTGTGACACATTGTTAAAAAAAATGTCTTAAGCACTGATTCATTTTCACAGCCAAGGAATTGTATCTTAAGATACAACAAACCCAAAGATATAGTCCAAGAGGGGTGACCTCCATTAACAAATTCACAAGGTATTCTATATTTAATCATTCTCTTATAAATTGCATTCATTTAAATTGCTTATTTCACTTTATTAAGTCGTTTTTAATGAATTTGTGGGAAATTGAAAAGTTATGTTTAATTATTCCATTTAGTGTAATGAAGTGATTTTCACATTAAATTCGGATCAAGTTGGTATTAGAGAAAGATTGATAGAATATTTGCAAACATTGTTGTTGAATGCTAACCAATTCTATACTCAAACATTGAGAAGGATTTCTTGAAGAGTTTAACCTCAAGATCGGTATGAGACATACATTTCCATGGGAAGTAATGGAATATTAAGGGGAAGAAAGCCTCATCGAGTCTAAAATGACATTTTGGCGATATTTTCTCAATACGAAAGCCATGGTGGAAGAGTTGTGCATGAACAAATAAAAAATGGAGAAGGCCCAATCCAACTTAAAAATGAAGGAGCCGATGGTGATTCTACCAAAACCCCACTTCCATCTTCATTTCAAAAAGGGAAACCAGAGATGTCTTGTTTCAAAATAACTTTGTTAAATGTAAAATTTGATGTGTTGATATATAATGGAAAACATAATATAGAAAATCTAGATAATTGGATTGAGCAAATTGAAATCTATTGCAAGGTTCAAATAATTTTGGACAAAGAAACCAAGCTTCAACTAGCTGCTCTTTGAGTAGTATGAAAAACACTAATATGGTAAGAGAGTAAGGTTTAAGAATATCTTCATTGAAAGGTAAAAATGACATCTTCTTGGTATGAGTTTATAGTTTCATTAAAGAAGAAATTATATTTGTTAGGATATATGCAACAAACGTTAATAGATTAGCATAATCTAAGACAAGGTAGAGGACAAAATGTGAAAGATTATACTTGAGTTGAGGAAGAGAGCATTAACATTGGGTATTCCTCTTTACATGCAAGAAACTCTTTTGAAGTATATTGGTGGATTGCATAGTATTTAAGACATATTATTCTTATGTTTAACCTGAATAATCTTGATGAAGTTTGTGTCCAAACTAGTCATGTCGAGTGAAGGGGAAAGAATTTCCATAAGAACTTCTCAAAGAAACTAGTTTAGGCAATTAGAAGCAATAACAAAGGAAATGTAAGGCGAAAAGAGCTGATAAAATGAAGAATGAAGATGAAAAGTTTTGAAACCTAATCATTGGGATTGGGTGAATATGTAAAATAGTGTAAATAGAAAGTAAGGAGAGTTGGAATATGAAGAGACACTGGGAGATGAATCCCAAGGGTCTCTCCCTCTCTGTATATATCTATGATTAGCGTTAATGAAAAAACACAATATATTTTGTAGAGTTACCTCTTGACCTAACATGGTATCAAAGCCAACTCCATTTTTGGCTTCCCTCTATGCCCTTGTAACTCCCTCCTGCCCATGTTCTGCATATATTTTGCAGAACTGATACCTCTACCATTGCTCCATTCTCTACATGGTAGCGCTAATCTGTAGGCTAGATTACTTACTATGAATATGGATAAAGTGGATTAGTTTCTCCTCTTGGCTCACTAGTTAATACTATGTCTCATGTTACTCCTCCCATACTCCCCTCTATCATCGTTAATACCACAGTTGGCCCTTCAGCGCTCTCCCCGACTCCACCGAACCCGTCGACTCCATACCCACAGTTGACCACCCATACCCCTCACAAGCACTCCCGCACCCTCAGTTGACCTTAACCATTTTACTCTTATGCTCTGACTTTTGTATAATTTAGACGCACTGGACGGTCATTTATAGACTCTCGCACTCAAATCAGCTTCTTTACCATGTTCTCCCGGGTATCAAGCAACATAAGGTGTGGCATAGAAAATGCTTATGAGATAGATTAAATGGCTTACGATATTGTCATCAAATATATGGTATCTTTGCGTTGAATATTCTAGAGAACTCATTTTGAATGGTGTGGTGAATCGTATGTGGACCCTTTTTTTTTAAGATTGTGCGGTGTGAAGACTGGTTCATATATTAGTGTACAGTGAATATATTGGTGGTATAATTAGCATAGAAAGTGGGTTGAGTGATTTTATAAGTTCATAGTTTATAAGGCGAAGATTTCGAAAAAAAAGAGAAGCTTGGTATATTATTTATATGGTATGAAATTGCATGGAGTTTGGAGGAATGTTAAGGGTTTATACTCTTAATTGAAGATTTTTTTTTAAATAAAAAATAATTTACAAAGACATCAATCCTTTTTGCAAAGTGTTTTGAGGCCAAATCAATTTTTTAAGATGCATTCACTAATTTATATTGTGGGAGTGGTTCTCACTCCCAAGGATAACTATCTTGAGTGGTCAAGGAAGATAAAAACACTCTCATTTTAATGAGTTATGGAGAGGAATTTGTAAAGGAGAAGGAGAAAATGCACCTGCAAAGCCGGCCTCAAGCAAGGAGATAGCCATTTGGGAAAACAAGAACAGCAAGGCCTATGCCTTAATTGCAACATCTGTAAATGAAGAGGCGAGGCGTCATATTTCACCATTCTCAAATGCCTTTGATGCCTTGAAGAAGTTGAAAGAATTGTATGACTCACACTCTGAACTTGAAGTTGTCCAATTGATGATTAACTGTTCAGTCTTGAATTGAAAAATGATGACCCTCTTGCTTTAGCATTAGACGTAAGATATATTATGCATGATATTAAAAACACTGGTGTTGAAATAGGCATTCCTCTCGTAGCTTATCTCAAGGCACTATCCCGACCTACTGACATTATTTTGAGTCATTGCAAACAAGTGGAAATCTCAAGGAGATTACCTTTGACTCCCTTGAGAATAAGTTCATTGAGAGAGAAAAGGATTTTGGGAAGAAGAAAGCTCTTCAGTCTTTTGAAGAAGTTGTGTGTCTTGCACAAAGAGAGAAGAACCATGCTCAAGATTATTCTAGAGGAAGAGGTGGCTGAAGAGGAAGAGGAAGAATACATTTTTGAGGTGGGGGGCAAAAAATTTCAAGGAGAAAAGTCTGATCTTCATTGCATATGTTGAAAAAATGATGGACATGATGCATCCACATGTAGGATGCCTTGGGACAGAATTGAGTAGGAAAGAAATGAAGCCAAAGGTCAAACCCATGAAAAAGAGAAAGGTAAAGCGCATGAATCTGCTCATTATGTTGTGGCACATTGCAATATTGGATTAAATGAAGACTTGTTCAATGCTTCACTTGCTTCATGGAAAGATGATTGGTTGCTTGATTCAGGAGCAAATAGCCAAATGAATTTTTGGAGAGATTCTTTTGAAGAATTCACTGACAATGTTGATGGAGAAGTATATTTTGCAAATAAGTCAAAACTCAAGCCATCAGGGCTTGCCACCATCAGGCTCAAATTTCTAGTCTTTCAGACTTTCTTCTACATGATGTTCTATACCTCCCAGAGTTGAGGAGAAACTTTTTGTCTTCGGTCCACATCCACTAGCAAGGACACTCCATTCATATATTTGATGGCAAGGTTGGGGTCAGAAAAACATCAGATCACTCACTTGTCATGACAGGGAAATAAGAAGAAAGGCTTCTGAAGTTGCAAGGTACCTCTGCTCGTGCACACAAATTTGCATATATTTCTCACTATGATGAAGTTAAATTTCCATTTATGGCATGCTAGATTTGGACACTTGAACTATGATAAACTCTGATTGTTGAAGAAAAATGGTGTTACTGGTTTTCCTACAATTCCTAGGAAACTTAAGCAATGTGATGCTTGTATTCTAGGAAAGCATAGCAAATAATATTTTCATGATTCACATTCCAGATCACATAAAAAACTTGAACTCATTCATTCAAAATTATGCGGCCCAATTCTTGTTCCTTCTGCAAATGGTAATAAATATATGATGACTACACCAGAATGTGTTGGGTTTTTTTATTGAATAACAAATATGATGTTTTTCAAACATTTAAGAAATTTCATGCATGGATTGAAAATGATACACAATCTCATATTGGCTCTATTCGTACTGATAATGGAAAATAATACACTTCAAATGAATTTGAAAAATATCTTCGCCAACATGGGATCAAACATCAAATAACTGTGCCTTATAATCCCCAACAAAACAACGTAGCTGAAAGAATGAAGATGAAAATATTAAATATGGTACGTTCCATGATGTTTTTCAAGAATGTTAAATTGATGTTTGGGGTTGAAGCAATTCTATGTGTTATATATATAAAGAACATGTGTCCATCTAATGTTATTAGAAACAAGACTCCTTATGAAATGTGGTATGGCTACATTCCTTCTGTAAAACATCTTAGGGTCTTTGGTTCCACCTGTTATTCCTTGATACCTAAGGAAAAATGAAACAAACTTGGTGCAAGGAGTCGTAAGTGTATCTTCTTGGGGTATTCAAATACCTCCAAATCATATCATCTCTATGATGAATTTAATAAGAAGTTTGTAGTATCTAAAGATCTTTCTTGAATCTTCCAAGGCTGACAATGTTGTTGAGCGACAACTTGATCGTTTGGATAGATTCAGACATGCAAAGTATTTTCAAGAATTTGATAATCAGATTCCACATCTTGAAGGGTAGATTCTTATAGTAGATCAATCTATGGAATATTCTTCTGAATCACTCTCTCCCCCACATGAAGCTCCAACCACAGATGACACTTTGAGTGATGTGATTGACAGAATTGGGAGACTAAATCTTGATTCAGCCTTAACTCAGTCAAATGAGCAGTCTAGGCCATCTCAGAAAGGTCCTCCAAAATGGCTGACAAAGACACTTGAAAATTTTCGTCCTGATGAGGTTGGAAAGACAGGAACAAGAAGTAAAACCAGGAAAAAAGAAGGTGATGTAGATTATTTCAATTCACCTGTTGATATGGATGTTTCTTCTGATTGTGAATTGAATTTGTCTACACAATTTGAACCAACTTCCTTCAAAGAAGTTGCTTATCATTATTAATGGAAAGAAGCGATACAGGAAGAATATCATGCCTTGATAAAGAATGGCACCTGGAAGCTATTTGATCCTCCACTGGGAACCAAACCAATTGGCTGCAAGTGGGTCTACAAGAACATGTATAAATTTGATGACTCAATTGACAAGCACAAAGCCAGGCTCGTGGCAAAAGGTTTTGCACAGAAAGAAGGGGTCGAATATGTTGAAGTCCAATAAGAAATTGCAACACCTACACTAGTGTGGGACCAATGGGTCCAAGCAGCACCTACACTCATGTGGGACCAGGAGGTATTAGCAGCACCTTCACTAGTGTGGGCTAAATTTGGTGTAGTGTCTATTTTAATTTTCCCTTAATTAAAATGGAATATAAAATGTAATATTATCTCATAATCACTTTTAATAGTTAACTGAGTGTGATAAACTCAGTTAGCTCATGAATTTCGAGTTGAGGGTAGTTGGTGAGGCATGCAGAGTAACTCTAGTTGTAATAGAGTTCAAAGTGCATTTGGTGCATTAATTTAATGCATGAGTAATCAGTTAACTTAGTTAGGTGAGTTAAAGTCAATTGAGCTAGTTGTAACTGTTTGTTGCACTAGTGAGAGATCAAGTGAATTAAATATTATTTAATTCACAATCAGTGATATAACATGCAATTGATGATTTACTATTATTAGTTGCATGCATGTCAGTTCTAGTGGAGACCCAGTTGAGACAAAGGTGAAAGGGATGTTAACTATCAGTTGTAGGATTATTGGGTTGCACCCATGCAACCAACACTCATTGGATTTCCCATGATCCTTGCGTAGTTTAGGAAGGCCAAAATTCCTAAAGAATAGGGATTGCATTCATAAGGAATTGTGCAAGAAAAGAAGGTTGTTTAGAGGCTAAGAATTGGCTAAGTGTTGGTCAGTTTTGTCCAGGACAGTGTGAGACAATTAGCTGAGTACAAGAGACTCTTGTGAGAAGAGTGCATTGTAATTGTTTCATGTATCCATGCTAAATATACAATAGAAGATAGTGGGGTTTTGAGTAGCAAGCTTTCCTCGGGAAATTATTTGTGTTGTGGTTTGATTGATTCTTCATTTCTTCATGTGATTGGTGATTGTGTTTAATTTCTGCAATTGATTTGTAGAAGCGATTCATTATCTAGCTTTAGTACATTGTTAGATCAGATTGAATCCATGATATACATATTGTTTTTATAATTTCTACATGGTATCAGAGCATGGGAAATCACAATAGTGGAGGAGAAGTTGAGTTTGTGACTGAATACAATTCAAATTTGTAGAAGACTTTCTTGATGCTACTGGTGATTCAGGATTGAAATGGCTTTCAATGGATTGAGATTGGAATATGCACTCGAGGGAAACTCTAACTATATTTCTTGGAAATACATGATGGAGGCAGTACTGGAGGACAATGGATTGAAGTAATTCATTGAAAATGATGTTCCCAAACCTGTTGTGACAGATGCTGCAAATCTTGATGCATGGCAAAAGAAAGTTGCAAAGGCGAGGAGGATCCTACTAGAGGGAGTATGAGACCACATTGTCTCAAGTATCCATGGAAAAGCGACGCCATATGCAATGTGGAAAGCTTTAACAGATATATTTCAGAGCAAAAGTGACCATAGAAAATTGGCACTGAAAGATATACTCAGGAAGATCAAGATGGAGAAAGGCGACTCCATGCCAAAATATTTAACAAAGTTTGTCCAATGTCGATATGAGCTTGGGAGAATTGGAATTAGTTTCCAATGATGATTTGGTGAGCCTAGCTCTTCTAGGACTTCCCAAGAGTTGGCATAGTTATCAGGATTCTGTTAATGGAAGGGAAAAGCTTCCAGATTGGGAACGACTTTGGTCATATTTGGTGCAAGAAGAGTTCAGACGGAATACTAGAGATGGATCTTCATCTAAGAATGAAGATGAAGAATATTGTGCTTTGGCTGCCAAGGCGAAGAAGGGGAAAGGAAAGAAATTCCATTCCAAATCCGAGTCCAGTAAAGATGGCAAGAAGTGTGACATGTCCAGAGTGAAGTGTTTTAACTGTCACGAGCATGGAGATTATGCCACTAACTATCCACAAAAGAAGAAGAACATGAAGGCTTCAGGATTTGCAGCTGGTGAGGTTTTTGCCTCCTAATTTGAGCTTGAATTCTCGTTCATTGCATGCATGGTTTCAAGTGCAATGGGATCGGTGTGGTATTTGGATAGTGGTGCATCCTTTCCCATGACAGGAGACAAATACCTTTTCAGTAGCTTGGAGGAGAAGGACCTCCAGATGCATATCGAAATGGGTGATGACGGGCGGTACAATGCTACCTGGATTGGTACCATTACCTTCCTCAGACAGTCAGGTAAACCATTTCAATTAAAAGATGTAATGCATGTACCAGGCTTGAAGAAATTTTTTTTCTCAGTTTCAATGTTGGAGGATAGAGGCTATGATGTTGTTTTCAGTGAAGGAAAATCTTTCCTGTGACATAAAACAGCAGGACAAGCCAAGAAGATTTGGATTCAAGTTAAGAATATCTATAAACTTGATGTAGATGGTTGCACAACATTGATGGGTAAGGCAGACAAAGTGGTGAGCCGGGATGAGGGTGATTTATGGCACAGGAGATTGGGCCATCTTCACCATGGAGCCTTGAAAGTCATGCAACAGATTTCTTCGTGTCTTCCCAAGGGTACACTTGCGCAGTCAGACACATGCAAGGTATGTACTATGGGAAAATATGCAAAGGCCACCTTTCATGAGAAGGATAACCGAGCCTCGGGGATCCTTGAGAGAGTTCACTCAGATGTGTGTGGAGTCGTGGAACATTCTCTACTGCTTCGACAACAAAGCATAACTACTATGTGATATTTGTTGATGACTTTTCTCGAAAGTGTTGGATATACTTCATGCAGAAGAAATATCATACGTTCTCAAAGTTTCTTGAGTTCAAAGCACTGGTGGAGAAAGACACAGGGAATCATGTGAAGGCTCTTATTTGCGACAATGGTGGTGAGTACATCTCCAATGAATTCAAAAAATTTTGCAGCAAAGAAGAAATTCGGAGAGAACTAATTTTGCCTCATAACCCACAGCAGAACGGGGTCGCAGAGAGAAAGAAAAAAAAAATTGTGGGTGCAGCAAGAGTGATGTTGCATGAGTAGGGCCTATTGTTGCATCTGTGGGCGAATGCATGCAACGTAGCGGTATTTGTGCAGAACCATTGTCCGCATCGGATACTTGGCATGATTACACCAAAAGAGGCTTTTACTGGTAAGAAACCTGATGTTTCACATTTTAATATTTTTGGCTCATCTTTTTATGTGCATGTGACCAAAGACGTTAGGAAGAAGCTGGAACCAACATATGAGATTGGGATATTTGTGGGGTACACTGAAACTCCCCATAACTATCAGGTGTATTTTCCAAACAACAAAATGACAGGATATAAAATTCGACGAGGATAAATCCATGCGATTGTCCCTTGAGAGGGAGATGGATTTTCATGCAGAAGAGGAACTCTTGGTTCCAAAGAATGAACCTCGAGATATGGATCAACCACATGTAGAGGATCATGGAGTGGCAGAAGACACTTATGCAGAGCCATCCACCAGAAATGGTAGAAGGCACATTGCAGAAGCTGATATATTGAGACTTGATGTAGCAGAGAATGTGTTACACAATATTTTGTCACCATCCCTGCAATCCCCATTCTGAACATTGGAGGACCATTTCAGTGACCCTTGTGTATTTTCATACATTGCCATGAATGTCATTGCATCCCTTGACATGTCAGGAACACAATATCCATTGATCATTCCTCAAGTAGACCCTCAAAATGTAGAAATTATATAACTAATGTGTTATATGTCTAAGATTCTCCTGATCATACACTATTTTACTTCATGCACAATACAGAATCTATTCCACCATTGATCATCACATGCGGAAATTAAATCAATTGCATGCACACATTGAAACCATAAAAATTCACACACATTAACACAGTGATTTAACGGGAAAGCCTGAAGCTAAAAAACCCAAATATCTGTATATAATATATGTCATAGAGATCATGTAACAATCCTCATACAAATCTTCTCACAAGCTCTCAGTACAATACAATCGCTACACACTAATCAGGTCCTGATCTAGCAAATCCATGCACTGATCTCTGCCACCTGCTAGCCTGCATCTACTGCGCAATCCCTACTGAAGAATGGCTCTAAATGAACTTGAATTTCTCTAGCCTTGCTCACGCAATCCTCATTGGCATCTCCAATGAATGTGTGGTGCAAACAATGCAACACTATAGTCACAACTGATAGTCACACTTGCTCTTTCACCTATCTCTCCATTGGTCTCCACTGAAACTGCCATGCACTGTAGTTAACTGATGTATTCTTCAGTTGATTAATGAGTTATTATTTAGTGAATTAATTAACTAATTAATTCACACCACTCTCACTAGTGTATTAATCAGTTAGACTAGATACAACTAGCTCAACTGAGTCTAACTGAGTTAAACTGAATACAACTCCACCAACTACTTTTATAACTCCACCAAACTCTATCACATGAGTTCTAGCGAAGTCCTCATGCATTATCTCTAGTAAACCCTCGGGGAATGGTGTAATTAAGCACGTAGAATTGCTATGCCACATACGTACTTACTTAACTGAAGTGCTCCAAGAGAGTAAGATAATGTTTATAGTCCAAATATTATTAAGAGCTAATAATATTCGACATATCTATTTTTAGGCTGACAATCTAAAAATAGATTCCGCCCAATATGTCTAAAAATAGAAGTCCATCTATTTTTTCCGACTTGACCAACCATCCACAAATAGCATCCTGCAACTCATAGAACATGATCCATATGTCTAAAAATAGGCATAGTCTAAAAATAGACTTTGCGCCAAAAATAGCCTGCGGGCCCACTTAGTGAAGGCGACTCCTTTCCACTAAGCTCATCATCTTATTGCAATCTCAACACTCCCTCTCAACAATATATGGATTATCTGCCACCTCCAATCTTATGCTCTATGGTATTCGAATTTGTTCCGGTGAGCGCCTTCGTTCGTCGAATATCGACATCTTGATCATCAGTAGATAGCAAGAAAGTAACATGATCTTCCGCTGCACACAATCTCTGATATGATGATACAGGATGTCAATGTGTTTAGATCTATCATGAAATATTGTATTAATCGAGAGTTTGATGCAACTTTTATTATCAAAATATATCAAAGTAGGATCTAAGTGTGAATCGAACAACCTGACCAGAATCTTCCTCATCCATATAGCCTACCGCATACATTAAACTTACTTCCATGTACTTGACCTTCAGCAGGCCTGAGTGCTGCAGGATCTCATTTCTGCGTACCAAGAGCGTGGGCAGATGCTAAAATCCCTCTAGATGTGCTCTTTCTGTCCGTTGGGCTCCCTGCCCAATCTGCATCCGTGAAGCCATGTAGCTTCACCTCATCCGACTGTCTGTACCATAATCCATATCCTGATGTGCCTCTGAGATATCTCAATACATGCTTCCCCGCCTTCCAAAAGAGCTTGGTAGGCTTAACCATAGCTTGTGAAAGCTGGTTAACAACATAGCATATGTCCGGTCGTGTATTGACTAGATACATGAGCGAACCAACCAACTGTCGATAAACAGTGGCATCCACTACCTCTGCCGATGTAGCATCCTCTTTCCTCCAACCACCAAAAAGAGGATTGTCGATAGGCTTGTAGCCTTGCATGTGAAACTTCTCCAGTATCTCCCGAGCATACTTGCACGCAGAGACCTGAAACGGAGTCCACCCTTCCTTTGCCAAGTTTTAATCCCGGAAATAATGAAGGAGACGAGTCCTTCATCTCAAACTCCTTTACTAGGAATCAGCCTTGCATGAGTATCCAAAAACTTGTTCATCTTAGTCAGTATCAAATCATCTACATAAAGTACAATGATCAGCAACTTACCCTCCACCACAATCTGGTATAGGTTCGGATCCGCCTCACTCTTGGTGAATCCAAGACCAGTGAAATAACTGTCTATCCGTGTGTACCAAGCATGAGGTGCTTGTTTCAGCCCATACAGCGCTCTTTTGAGCCTACACACATGCGACTCACTGCTGAATATTTCGAAACCTTCAGGCTGCTCTATGTATACCTCCTCCTCAATGACTCTGTTGAGGAACGCATTCTTCACATCCATCTGATGAATGTGCCAACCCATCTGCGCTGAGAGAGCTGGGATGCTCTGTATGGAATAATACCTTGCGACAGGTGCAAAGGTTTCTTCATAGTCGATCCCCTCGATCTGTGAGAAGCCCTGGGTAACAAATCTTGCCTTGTACTTATCGATGCTCCCGTCAGCAGCTTGCTTCACTTTGTAGATCCATCTCTAACCTACCACTGATTTCCCTTCCGACCTTGAGACAATCTCCCATGCACTGTTTCTGACAATCGAATCATATTCTTCCACCATGGCATCTACCCATACAGGGTCCTCCACAGCTTCCTCGAAAGAGGATGGTTCTGTCACGATACACTTGCTCATCAGAGCCATGTATCTAGTATATCGGTCAGGTGACTGTCTCTGTCTGTGCTGTGATGTAGGTGCTCCTACAATCTTCTATGCATCAAGATTCAGTTGCTCAACTTCTGTATTGTGCTTTCGCCCTCTGATGTTTGGCACTGCATGAGTGGTTTCTTCCACTCCATGAACCTTATCTTGTGGCTGATCCACATCCTGAGGCTCATCCTTAGGAACTAATAGCTCCTCATCTGCATGCAAGTGTAGCTCCATCTCAAGCAACAACTTCATGGCTTTCTCCTCATGAAATTTGATATCCCGTCGCACAACAGTCTTTCAACTGTCTGGAAAATACACACGATAGTTGTGGGGTGTTTCTGTGTACCCCAAAAATATCCCAACCTCTGCAGTCGGCTCCAGCTTCTTCCTGGCATCCTTCATCACATGAATGTAAACAGGTGAGCCAAAAATCTTCAAATGAGAAATATCAAACTTCTTACCAGAAAACGCCTCTTCGGGTGTACTCATGCCAAGTACTCTATGAGGACAATGGTTTTGCACATAAACCGCAGTGTTGCAAGCTTTAGCCCACAAGTGTATGGGAAGGCCCTGATCATGCAACATCGCTCGTGCAGCACCCACGATGGTTTTGTTCTTTTGCTCTGCGACTCCATTCTGATATGGGTTATGAGGTGCTATGAGCTCTCTTCGAATTCCTTTTGTGCTGCAAAAGTCTTTGAATTCGCCAGAGATGAATTCATCACCATTATCGCTCCTAAGAGCCTTCACCTGCTTCCTCGACTCTTTCTCCACCAATGCCTTGAACTCACAGAACTTTGAGAATTTCTCGCTCTTCTTCTGCATGAAGAAGATCTAGCACTTACGAGAAAAGTCATCAACAAATATCACATAATACCTGTTCTTTGCTGTCGAAGCTACTGAGAAAGGTCCACACACATCTATGTGAATTCTCTCAAGGATCGTTGTGGCGCGACTATCCTTCTCATGAAAGGTGGTTTTCACAAATTTTCCCAAAGTACATCCCTTGCACTGGTCTGACTGTGCAAGTGTACCCTTGGGAAGCCCGGTAGAAATCTGCTGCAAAATTTTCAAAGCGCCATGGTGAAGATGGCCCAATCTTCTGTGCCACAATTTTCCCTCATCCCGGCTCACCACTCCTTCTGCTTTGCCTGCCATTTCTGCGCAGCCATCTACCTGCAATTGATAAAGGTTCTTAACTCGAACCCCTATCCTCCAGGTTTCACTAGTTGCCTTACTGCGCAGGAAAGCCTTTCCCTCGCTAAAGAAAACATCATATCCCTTGTCTTCCAACATTGCCACAGAGATCAGATTCTTCTTCAATCCTAGAACATGCATGACATCCTTTAATATGAAGGGTTTACCAGACTCCCTCTCAAAGGAAATGGTCCTGATACCGGTCGCATTGTATCTCCCATCATCGCCCATCTCGAAGTGCACTCCAAAATCCTTCTCATCCAGATCAGTAAACAAATCTTTGTCTCCGGTCATATGGAAAGACACACCACTGTCAAGAAACCACACTGATCCCATCACACTTGAGACCAAGCATGCGATCAGCGAAAAATCCAGCTCAAACTGCAAGGCTAAGGCCTCTCCAGCTGTAGATCCAGCAACCTGCTTATTTTTCTTCTTCGATGGACAATTAGTGGCGTAATGTTTGTGTTGGTGACAGTGAAAGCAATTTACCTTAGACATGTCTTTCTTCTTGCCTTTCGCACTGGATTGAGAAGGATTTTTATTTCCCTTCCCCTTCCTTGCTTTGGCAGCCAAAGTGTAATTTTCTTCATCTTCATTCTTTGATGAAGATCCATCCCTGGTACTCCGCCTTATCTCCTCCTGCATAAGATCCGACCAAAGTCGCTCCCATCCCGGCAGTTTCTCCCGACCATTGACAGAGTCCTCATAGGAATGCCAACTCTTCAAAAGCACAAGGAGAGCCAAGCTCACCAAGTCCTCTTCATCTACAGTAACCCCCACACTTCCCAGCTCATCCCTGCACTGGACAAACTTCGTGAGGTACTTGGGTATACTCTCGCCCTTCTCCATTTTTATTTTCCTGAGCTTGTCTTTGAGCGCCAACTTCCTCTGGTCGCTCTTGCTTTGGAACAAGTCTGTCAAAGCTTTCCACATCAATAATGGAGAAGCTTTACCATGAAGGCTGGACACTATGTGATCCTTCACACCTTCCAACAGAAACCTTCGACATTTTGCTGTCTTCTTTTGCCATGCGTCAAGTGCGGCAGCATCGCTAGAAGCAGGTTTTGGAATTTCTGCATATATGAACTCCTTCAACCCATTATCCTCTAGCATCACCTCCATCCTGTCCTTCCATGAAATATAATTCAAGCTGCCCTCAAGGGCATACTCCAATTGCAATCCGTTGAAAGACATCTCAACTTCGACACCAAGAAAACACTGCAGAAAATTCGAATTCCACCAGCACAAAACTCAACCGCTTTAATGATTTGCAATTGCTCCAATGATCAATATTGGCTCTGATACCATGTAGAAATTATATAAATAATGTGTTATATGTCTAATATTATCCTGATAATACACTATTTTACTTCATGCACAATCCAGAATCTATTCCACCATTGATCATCACATGTGGAAATTAAATCAATTACATGCACACATTGAAACCATAAAAATTCACATACATTAACACAGTGATTTAATGAGAAAGCCTGAAGCTAAAAAACACAACTATTTGTATATAATATATTTCATAGAGATCATGTAACAATCCTCATACAAAGCTTCTCACAAGCTCTCAGTACAATACAATTGCTACACACTAATCAGGTCCTGATATAGCAAATCCATGCACCGATCTATGCCACCTGCTAGCTTGCCTCTATTGCGCAATCCACTAGCGCTGAAAGAATGGCTCAAAGATAACTCCAGAATTTCTCCGTACTTTCTCCACTTAATCCTCATTGGCATCTCCACTGAGTGTTGGATGCAATCAATGCATCACTATAGTCACAAGTGATAGTCACACTTGCTCTTTCACCTACCTCTCCACTGGTCTCCACTGAAACTGTCCATGCACTGTAGTTAACTGATGTATTCTTTAGTTGATTAATGATTTATTATTTAGTGAATTAATTAACTAATTAATTCACACCACTCTCACTAGTGTATCAATCAGTTAGACTAGATACAACTAGCTCAACTGAGTCTAACTGAGTTAAAATAAATACAACTCCACCAACTACTTCTATAACTCCACCAAACTCTGTCACATGAGTTCTAAATGAAGTCCTCATGCATTAGCTCCAGTAAACCCTCAGGAATAGCGTAATTCCTTCTGTCAGCTGCTGTGCCACATCTGTGCACTTAACTAAAGTGTTCCAAGAGAATAAGTTAATGTTTAGAGTCCAAATATTATTAAGAGCTAATAATATTCGACATACATATTTTTAGTCTAGCAATCTAAAAATAGATTCCGCCCAATATGTCTAAAAATAGAAGTCCATCTACTTTTCCAACTTGACCAACCATCCACAAATAGCATCCTGCAACTCATAGAATATGATCGACATGTCTAAAAATAGACATAGTCTAAAAATAGACTTGCGCCAAAAATAGCCTGCGGGCCCACTTAGTGAAGGCGACTCTTTTCACTAAGCTCATCATCTTGTTGCAATATCAACACAAAAACCTATGCTTTTGGGTCGGCACTGGTAGGTAGTTATGTCCTCGCGCCCAAGGACAAATTTTCACTGAGCCTAGCGCAATGGTCGCTCTATCTCTGAAGGGCGTCTGCACCGAGCTTCTTTTGGAAAGCTTTTTAAAATAGAAATGAATCTTCCATGATTTTACAGCTTGGTGGGTGGAGTGATGGTTGTTGTTCGACTGGATCAAGTCGAATTTCTCCCTTTGGCCTATTAGTTCCTAGTAATTTTCAACTTCCCAAAGGGCTATACCTCTCCTCCACCTTATGTGGATCCCAAACCTCCTCCTCCTCTACTATAAATTCTTCTTCCTCACATTGATTCAGCTAGCAGAGCAATCAATAGTTATAGCTGGTGTGTTGAAGAGAGAAGAGAAGAGTCCATTGTTGTGAGAGAGAGTTTAAGCCCAACGCCTCATTGAGTTGAACAATGAACGAATGCTTGGATACGTGCCCAACTGAACTTGTCGAAGGAGGTCTATAGCATCAAGGTGTAGGTCGTAAACTTATTTTTCATATATCAGTATTACATGACTGGTTTCTGGTTCCAAATTTGTTTCCATTTATATTCGAAGTGTCTAAATCTCCTTGACTAGTTGGATAGTTGTAGATGAATATATATGTTTGTATGTTGTCAACATTTGTTTGATCTTTTTGCAAGTGTAAACATCGCTACCAAAGTAGCATGAGACTTGAAGAACGAGTATCAAAGGATCGTTGCAATGTGCCATGAAAAGAGCATTGGACCGAGGTAGGATATTTGCTGCAGTCCATATTTCATTTACAATCTAGGAATTCAATGTGTTCCCTTTTTGCTAGACCCACCCTAGGGCTAGAGGGATCGCCTCTGTCCATATAGGGGATTCGCCTGCACAACAAGTTGGCAACCATACTAGGCATAATTGTGCTTGTCGTCTCTCGTTGTTCATTTTGAAGTTTTTCTTGCCATCCAACTTTGGTCATATCATCATTTCTCTGCTTTGTTTTTCTTGTTTGATTGCTTCAAGTCATTTAACCTCTTCTTAGAGTGATAATTCTGGTTTTTCTCAGCTTCCCTTTCTTCCTTTGTTTTCTTTCTCGGTGCTGCTTCTTTCCTGTCAATCACACCCATAGGCACGAGTTTCCTTTCGCAAAGGTGCGATTTTTCCTGTTCATCGTCGAATATAGCTGAATAGTCGCATTGATTCCTGTAGGGTTGGTTTTTGAGCTTATTTCCTGAGTTTCCACTGTGTCTTACCCTCTGGATTGGGTTTTTCTCCCTAGATTGATTCTTGAATTCATTGTCTCGTTCATTTCGGCTGGTTGTCTCTCATTCGATTAGTGTGGATTTTTCATCCTAAGGCTTCTAGGTGTCTCAAATCGTTCGTTTGGTCACATGTTTGTTGAGTCTTTGAGCTGCTTATGAGTCAGTTTAGTCATTCATCTTTTCAGCCTATTGTTTGATTCCTTGGTCTTTTCTTTTGATTCTACATGTTGTAGGATTGTCGAGCTGTCATCTAGTGTCCGCTTGACTCTCCCTCCATCGCCTCGAGCATAGATCACATTGCTCATTGATTCAACTTGAAAGTCCTTTGTTATGCCTGAAGAAATGCATGTCTGGTTTTTAGTGCATGTTTGCGTGTGCTTAGAGTTGATATCTTCATATTTTGATAATCTCATTCGAAACTACTCAAAGCTAGTATTTGTTTTTTAAGTGTAGCATTGCATTATTACTTCTCACTCATACAAAAGAACAAAAAATTTGCATTCTTCTTTTTTATTTGAAAATGAAAAGTACTCTTTTGCATTAGTAGGTTTCCTCTTCATTGGAAAGTGTAAAACAAGAGAAGAATTTTTGTTTTCTGCTTTGGCTGTGTTAGTAGCATAAAGGAAAGTATCATTCTTTCATTCGATTGATTTCTACTTTGTTGTGAAACTATATCCTTCATTTAGCTAGCTTTTCATCGAATTGAAATGGTGTTCATTCTCTCATAGAGTTGTGCATTAGAGATTTGAGATTACATTTGGTAAGGCCTTGAAACTGAAACATAATTTCAAGATAAACCATAAAATTAACTCAATCAACCTAAATAATAATTGAAAATTAACACTCACACTTAGAGGTCTAGGCTAGTGACGTGTTCCATCGTTGTTAAACCTAGAAGTTGTTGCTCGAAATCTTGCATTAGATACCACTAGTATGGACTTGTGCTCCTCATACCGTCGCGTATATAAAGGGAGACCCTCATAGGTTGCAATCCTTTATTCATAGGAATCCAAGTCTGTCACCCTGTAACCGTGATACACCGAACACAACATTCGAGGAGACTACCTGCACGTACGTTAAGTCCTTGGTCATTTATCTTTCATTTGATCACTAAGGTGTATATTGCAGTCATAAGATCTTGGTACACCCTCTTGCCTAGAGTTCCTGAGTAGTCATTTTGATATTTCTGTGAATCTTTAAAATTTGAAAAGATCATCGAGCGCTTGTCCTTTTGAGCTTGTTCAAACTGAAAGTGATTAGAGTCACCTTTTGTGCTTTTCTCGACTCTTAAAATATGAAAAGCTAGAGTCTTGTTTCAATGTTATAAAATTGATTGCCCGCGATTACACGCTCGTTAAGCTATTTTCTTGGTTGGTTCATGAGTAATTCCTTAGTGATTGTTGTTAAAGCCTCGAATTGACCATCTCTTTTCTCTCCTTTTTGAGACAAATTCACCATGGCGGAACCACCCGTTTCTTCGTCCTATTCATTACCTCGTAGTGAAGAGTCTCCCCACATAGTCGCTTTTGAGACACCTCACTCTGTTGGGACTCAAAACCTTGAGGGTGCTATCCTCCCAAACGTTCAACCTCTCGCCACTTGATCTCCCGCTGAGGAGCCATTTGACATCAACTGGCAGGCCTCAGATGCTTTTTTCTTTTTGAGATAAGATCCCCCTCAACGTTTGGATTCGACTGCGACATTATTGTCCGATGCTTTTCCCTCTATCGCTTGCCAGATTTTCCTTGACAACATGTCTTCATCCGACATGGATGCCTCGAGTCCTGTAAGTAGTGAAGAGACTTTCGTTTCTACTGGAGAATATCAATTCCCTCTTGAAAATTTTCCTTATATGATGACTCACCCTTCCTCCCAACCTTCATCTCTCCCGGCTGGTTATCGTTCTTTGGGACAGATTATTTCTGGTGCTTCATCCTTGTATCAAGTATGACGGCTCCTTGTACAGGGTCATTTGTGTCAGGTCCATCTTCTTCGATTCCCATTGTCTCGACAATTGTCATGTCTGTCCCAACCTAGCCCATTTTTTGTGTGGCTTCTTCCACACCATCTGCTAGTGTGATTCCATCATTTCCTTCATCTTTTAATATTTGTGGAACGCATCCCAATTCTTTCACGATGTCTGTTGGGCCCGTTGTGATTGGATCACAACCTCACGTGCCGAGATTCCATCAAACTATTATTAATACGCATATCTCTTTTAATCCTATCTCGGGAGGTTTTTCGTATGACCAATATATGATGGCTATTCAACATCAGAATTACCTCCCTCGGGGTTCTCAGAAAATTCTGACTCAGGTAAATTTACCACAGTACTACGATGAATAGGGGAATCAAATCTATTACCATGGTCCTCTTCCGCAAGGTCCATTGTATGTTCAAACACCACAAGTTTCGGTTCGCCCAAACCAGTTTATGTACCAATAGGAACAACCCTATGGTCCACAAGGACAACCCTATGGTCCTACTGGTCAACCTTACGTTCATCAAGGAGGGTCTTATGTTCCTCAAGGGCAAACCTGTCCACCTCAGGAACAATATTTTGTGCAAAAGAACTAGCCTTGCGTTCAGCAAGGCCCATCTCTTGTGCAACAAGGCCAACCCTTCGTCGGTCAGTTGGGTCAACCTAGTCTTCAGGGACAACCTGGGCTATCTCTTCCTTCAGGCCAACTTGTTTTTCAAGGAAAACCTATTCAACCTAAGTATCCAGGCTAACCTGCACCCTAGGGACAACCTGTGCAGCCTCAGGGCCAACCTTTCATTCCTCAAGGTCAACTTTTGATGGTACAACGTCCACCCAAAGGCACTGCTTTCATCCCACAACAAAATGCTTACGTTGCTCAAGCTAGACCTCAGTGGTTCACTCAGAATCAGTACCCTGGTTCTCAACTAGGTTATGGGCAGAATTACCAAAATTATAACCCCTATGGACCAAATCCTCTGGGACAGAACATATGGGCTCAAAATTTCTCTCGACCTAGTTGGAACCTGTTAGGGTCCTATAATAATAGGATTCATAATTTTGAACTGACTATGATTAGTCTTTTAATATGTACATACTTTGATCTCTGTAAATTGTTTTCCCATATTTAAAACATGTAAAGAGGGTAAAAGTCCTAAAAGAAAAATCAAAGGACTGAAATAAAAAGATAAAAAAAGAACATAAGATATGAACCCCAACAAAAAAAGAGATAAAATAGATCCTGAAAGTGATGCAAATTCAAATGCCACTACATTTT
Organism: Pinus albicaulis; assembly: GCA_034641835.2. Lineage (NCBI taxonomy): Eukaryota > Viridiplantae > Streptophyta > Pinopsida > Pinales > Pinaceae > Pinus > Pinus albicaulis. The sequence goes on from CM076579.1 coordinate 1,587,816,170, forward strand.
TACTTTACTTTGCAAAATAAGATTGTGTGTAGCTTGTCAAAAATGCCACAAATCCATGATAGTCAAACATCTTAATCTTGATTATTCATGCTTTAAATTTCATGTTAATAGATAGAGAATAAAGATCTAGCCAAACTATTTAATCTTGGTAGATCAGTAGTTAGGTAGAGAATAATAAATGAGCTCAACAGTTTAATCTGAGACATCGGAAGTAATAAGGTTATAATTAGATAAGTTTTTTTATTGAAAATAAAAGTTAAAGGGTCTGCAAGCTCAAATGCACCCAAATGAATGAAGAAAAAATGTTAGGGTAGATGATGGGTAGGCAAAAGTAGTTTTCACAAGGCATGGATAGCAGAAATTGGTCATTTCATATTACTAACTTTCACCTGAATTCATTTCCCTTGTAAAAATACCCCTTTCCCTTCATATTTACCTTTTCACCATTACATCACTCATTTTTCCTTACAAAAATCCCTTTTCCATAGTTGAAAAGAATATTATTTTTTGGAAAGTAAAAATCCCTTTATTATTTCCCTTTTTACATTTAAACCCACTAAAACTCCCTTATCCTAAGTTTTAATAGTTAAAATGATATTGTCGGGCCCACTATATCAAAACCTTCCCGATATCACTTTTTACATTAAATCTTAGTGTATTTTATATCCCACTGATATATACATTCCTTCATATATTATGTTACTAACCCCCATATGTATTAACTCCCTTTATATTCATTTATCCCGTATTATATTAATTCCCCTTTATATTTTGTCTCCAACCCATTATTTTATTTATAACCTATAGTTTTCATTCCCCCAAATTTGATATATCCGGGGCCCACCTTATAACTCCACTACATATTAACCCTTTTACATATCCCATTGCATGACATTATTCCCCAGGCCCCGCCTATCAAATCCCCGACAGATCCTTGCTATTCGCCCAGTCGTCCAATCACGATTGATCAAATCCTGTGGCCAATAATATCTATCGCACGCCCAAAAGCCTAAACTTTAACAAATCCGAGACCTTACGAAATGAATATTTTTCACGTCCCCGCTCCCTGCTACGTGGCAGAATTTTATTGTATCGCATCCTCTGAAATGATACCGCCTACCACCTTTTGCCGGTGCGAAAACCACAAGCCTGTTTTCCACCCGTTAGGAAAACCAATGCTCCCATTTGAATTTAACCCCGCACATTAAATTTTAATCAATGCAGGTTAAAAACACATAAGAGAGCCCTTTCCAGCCTTTTTCCACCATTTTCTATTATCATTCGCGCAGAAAGAGCATTGCCGAACTATTCCTAAGCAGCAAATTACTCTATCGACCTGTTATCAAACCATTTTCAACCAGAATTCAACAATCTTGCTGCTAAAGACACTGCAGAACCAATTCGAAGCTTTATAAAGACCATTGAAGCCTCAAAAAGCCTCCACAGCCTCAGAACCCCTTCTGCAAGATAAAAGCTTCGTTTTTTCCAGGTATTCCTGAAATACTAAGGCCTTTACTTACAGTAACAAAGTAACCAGTAATTGAACCAGTTTAGGAGTTTTGCAGACCAAAAGAAAGCACCTATTGGTTCCCAAACCTTTTTCTGCGGACCCTAGTTATATTTTCACATAATTCCCAAGTCCTAAGACTATTCTTGATCACAGAGAGTAATTATTTGATCAATTGAAGAATTTTAGACTAGAGGAAAAGCCACTATTTCATCCCAAACCCTATTGCATACTGTAAATATCTTTTAGAGGTGCTCCTAAAGGCCTAAACTTGTTTTTCTAAACCAAAAGAGTAATCAATTGATTAAAATTAATAAATATGGCTTCCCAAGGTATTGTAACTGTCAATCCCCTGCAACCTCCAGTTGTAGATGTGGAACACCCTCCCTTAGCAGAAAGAGACTTTAAAATTAGTGACCCTGTCACTAAATTTAACCTTCTCGAGCTCCATTGTTGGAGCCATGATAAATCAATTGATCAAGCTGATGAGGTTTTCCTTTGGGAGTCCAATTTTCCCAAGTATATTGTCCCACAGGCCTTCCAGTGTCCAGAGGTTATTAGAATTTGCCAAAATTGTTATTTCCCTGATCAAAGGGCCATTGTAACCCCTGGTAAATAAATCTTATTCACTATCATAGTTGAGTCAATAAACCAGATATTGTTGATCCAACCTAGGCCTGATGAAACCCCTTTGTCTATTGATACCCTTACCCAGCTATATATGAATCTAGACTTCCCCAAGGGGCTCTAGATATTCCAAACATTCATTCCTTCATTAGTAGAGACTCCCAAGACCAACTCTCCTTATCCAGCAGCTATATTCTATGAGAGAACCAGACACATTATTACCATGTTGTCATGTATTCTGGGTTATTTCATTGATGAGCACGTTGATGCTTCACTAATAGGTTTCCTGTCTATTTTCACCCCTCGTCAGCCTCCTGCTACCATATTCAAATTTTCCTAGTACCTTGCTGATACAATTCATGAACAACTTGTTAAAATGCCTGAAGAAGGTGTTTTCAAGTATTCATCAGTATTGTTTCACATTTTTTTATACTTCCAATCGGAAAGATTTACTATCAACCTTAAAAAACTGGATGTTGAAGGTAATACACAGTCAGTTGTCTTTTGGAATTCCTTAATAAGGAAAGACTCCACAGAGTTCACATATACAAACTTTATTGACTCATTCATCCATCCAATTGTCAACATGCTTAACAACAACTTTCAACCAAGAATCAGTGATAAGATTAAAAAAGTCCTACAGTTATCAGAACACAGTAAGGCAGGAATTGGTACCTGTATCAGAACCACACAGAGATTAGGGTATATGGATCTAATATCTTTCCATATAAGCTGCCCAAATACCTCACAATGAGGTTATTTGCACTTGAGTATATAAGGCAGATCCTTAACTCTGATGGAGTAAATTTCTTGTCAGCCAAAAAAAAGACAAAGTTTAAGATAAAGAATCAGATTGGTCCTTTTATTTACAATAGTTGAGATGCAGGTCCACAAATAGAAAAATATTTGCAAGAATTTAAGTTCAGTCAAAGTTTCCAATGGTATTATGATCCTTTAGGAGTTATTAGCAAACTAAGGATTAAATTTAAGTTAACTCCTTATGTAAATGAATCAAAGCCAGACATTGAGAAGTACTTCAATCAGTCTGAATGGTTGGAGAATACTCTAAAAGAGGCAGAGAAGCAAGGTGACACTAGTTCCATCTTGTAGACTCCAGCCCCACAAGATAGAAACTCCAAAAGAGCCAAGAAAAGAAGGGTCCTATACAGCTGAAACTACCACTGAAACTAAATTTAAACTAATGTACAGGAAGAAGCCCAAATTAAATCCTGTAAATGAAGAAGTGGAGACTATTGAAGTGATTGATACAGATAGTGTGGTAAAGGATAATGCTCCTTCAGCATTTTCAGAAGAAACTCGCCAGCCTTCAACATCTAACACTCAGATGATTCAGAAGCAGCATAGTGTTGAAGTGTCTTCATCCAGCAAACCAGCAGAGAAAGAACATCATATTATGCAGAAGTATTAAGAGATAAAGATTAGGAATGAGGCATTAAAGGCTAGTACATATACCCAATACTGGAAGCAGTCACCTAGTGACCAAAGCAGATTGCTTTCTGCATTTGACTACAAGACTAGGAAGATGCAAATGACTTTCTTACAACCCACAGTGAAGCATCCCAAAACATCAATAGATTATAAAAAGACATCATATGAAGTTCAATCAAAATATCTTCATCCTATAGACCAGATAGAATTTCACAACAAATCTGGTGAAATGTTGTATTCTACCATGACCAATAAAGCCGTGAGTGTACAGAAGCTGCAAAATACTCTAGGGAACATCAGAGATCAGCTAAAGATAGAAAAGACATCCTCACAGGCTAAAGATAATAGAATTAAATCTCTGGAAGATTTGGCTATTGAAGTATGATATGATCCAAACAATTTCAAAGTTGCAGAAGAACTCATAAAGAAAAAGAATGCAAGCATGTTGCATTGAAGAAACAACTTAAATTGCTTCATACTGAACATCCACAAGCAAAGGAAGTGTTGGAAAATGAATGAAAAAAAAATGAGATGATGAACCTCATTCTTCGGTTAACTACCCAGTTGCAAGAAATGGAAAATGAGATAGATAAGTTAGTACAGGAGAAAAAGGCCAGCTCAGAAGCAGTCTCTGTCACTGTTATTCCTATAGTCACTACAACTGTTCCTTCTCCCTTAGAAAAATCATTGGCCCCATCAGTTCCAATAGCTACAACAATTCCTGTTACATCAACAACTACTTCAGCAATAGAGTCATCTACAACAACAACACAACCTAATGATGAAGCAGGTAAACTACTTAAGTCAATGCAGGATATGTCCATTCAGACTAATGAAATAAACATACTTAAAGAACAACTCAAAAGTCTAGAGGATGAGAAAAAAATAGTTCAGATCATGCGCAGTAATGAAGTACAAAAGAAAAATAGAATGAATGAGAAATTGTAGAAATTAGAGAAAGAGCTAACATTGAAAGAACCACTTGCTCAAGCCAAGCAGCAACTGTGGGCCAATATCATTGACTCTGTCAATGATAGGTGGCCATCCATTCAAGTCATTTATGATCAGAAAGATCTTGTCAAATCAACAAGTGAAGTAATTCAGAAAATCAAGGAAGAACTTGGTAAGAAGCCAGAAGAAGCCAATGAAATCATCAAGTTTCTCAATTCCAAGAATAAACAGGAATTGGAAGAAATTGGTATCTGTGACAGGACAAACAATTCTTGAAGTCGGAAAGGTGATTTCTAAGAAGAACTTAATGGTATAGCTAGAATAAAAGTGTCAAAACATGGAGCTTGCCATAACTAGATTCATGGTGAAGTTTGACATATTGAGGCATAAAGGCTTACAAAATTCTCTAGTTATCAATGACAATTTGATGAAACATGAGGATTATGATAAGAAAATAAGAGAAGTGGAAAAGGAACAAATCAACAATTCTGCCATGCAAGGAATTCCAACAGGGAAAGTACTCTACAAGAGCTTTGAGAACCTTTTTTACCTACAACATGAGGTAAAACATTTATTCATCAACAAACCTACATTTGCAAAATACACAGAAGCAGATTAAATCTTCAAGAGAATGGTAAAAATCAAGTTACCAAATGTAGAAGATTGGGATAAGTTGACTGACTAACTTTGAAAGATAAAATAGTAAAAGAGCAGTCAAAGTGAAAACAGAGCAAGCAGTTTGAAAGTGAAAAAACAATAGTCACAGTAAAGAGTATCAGTGTTTAAAGTGTATCAGATGAAAGTCGGATGGTTAAATTCAAATCAGAGATGACAAAGCAGAGTTAAAAATGCCAGCGTGAAGCACACTCAACAGCCTCAAAGACAACCTTCATTGAGAAACAATCAAAGAGACAAATCTATAAAAATATCAATAAACAAACAACACAACAATAAAAGCAAGGGCAACTTGCATTAGTTAGATAGTTGTCTCTATCTTCTTGCATGAATATATTTATTTTTCCTTGAATAATTCCTAAGATAGTTTAGGATATTTTGTATTAGTTTTTTGTATAAATACTTCACATTTCAAAGTATTGAGGGTGGATTGTGAATTGCTAAACATTTCTATAGATGTACTTATCTGAACTAGAGGGTTCTTTGTACCATTTTCAAGTCAGCAGACTGGATTGAGCAATAAAGGCATTATATTACAGGATTCATGTGTTGGGCCACTACAATGAAGTACTTTCTATTTGTTCAATTGTTATTTTATGAAGTTTTCACATACTTGCATGTTTTCTAAATCTAAATGTATAACAGGAATAGTATTTCAGAACTTGTGTAAAAACACTTTGTCTTGAATAGTTATGTCATTTTCATGTTTTCTACTGATATCCAGATTAGGGAATTCTTAATTTCTTCCTAGTTTCGATTGACCTCTGCCATTTTCCTCATTATCTGGATCTGAGAACCCTTAGTTGCTCTCTCATCCCGATTGAAACCATTTTCACCATCAGCCTAAAGATCTGAAGTGACTTAGCTACCTTTCCCTGTGAACACTTCCCTTTAGAATCTTGATTCTGCTCTATTTCTTGATACATTGACTCCATTAGCCCAATGGTAAAATCAGAATTGCATCTATCCATCTAAATAAGTGATCCCACCACCAAACCAAAACCCAAAATCAAAACCTAATCAATCTTAGATAACTAGCCTAAAATCAATTAAAATCAACAGAGATAAATCTTAAAGAGAGAGCCCTCTCTGAGCGTTAGGAAGGCTAGATCCTAAAGCTTAAAAGTAGGTTTGTGGTTACCTCTAATATTCTTTAAAACAAAAAGATTAACAACCCTAAGAATTATTGGAGTGATAACAGAACACTAACGCCGGTCTTTGTCAACAATCTGTGATGCCTTTCAATCCGCAATTGCCATTCCTTGCTACACTGGAACTGCCTGATGTGTCGAAGTTAACAAATGATCCTATTCTTCATAATCCATATTGGCCCCCAGTTCCCACCAAGATCCCTAGTGATTGTCCCAAATTCAAAGGCAAGTCCGGAGAAGGACCCCAAGCGCATGTTATGACATACCACCTATGGTGTTCCTCTAACTCCTAGGTTGATGATTCTATTCATTCACATATTTTCCAAAGGACTCTCACTGGTGCCGCTGCAATGTGGTACATTGAACTCTCCCATGGCATCTTTCAATATTTCAAATCTCTTGCAATGGCATTTCTCACACACTTTCAGTTACCGGTTCGCTATGGAACGAGAACGCACCTCCTGACATCCCTAAAACAAGATCGAGCCACCCATATGTCTGATCACATTCATGAATGGAGGCGGCATTGTTGTTTGATCAAGTTTGAAATCCCTGACCAAATTCTAACTGACTAGTTCACTACCTCTTTTACTAGTATGATTGCTAAGGACATTGTTATGGGGGCATGTGTTACTAAGGAATAGGCCATCACTCATGCGCAATACCTCGATCTCGTGTACTCTCAATCTAGCACGCTTTATGAAATCTTGCCCGATGCTCCATAGCCTGGAACTTCCAAAGTGCCGGCGACACCATCCGTCGATGATATCCTTGGTTCCGTTTCTCAGACTTCCCGTAAGTATTCTCCTAATTCTGCGAAGAAAAAATCTACTCCTTCCACCGATACTGGTTCTCAGCCACCTTTCAATCCTGGAAAAACTGTGGAAGTGAATGTCGTCCAGTCTACCCCGGTGGATAAAGCTTCCAAAGGTACAAAGAAAGGTAAAGGCAATGCCAAGGCCAATACCCTGAAACAAGATTCTCCTAAAACCAATATTGAATATGGCTTGAAAAGTAAACCGAAGTATCCTTGTTTGATATGTGACGATGAGCATTACACCAAGGACTACCGACGATGGGCCGAGGTGAGTCGACTGCTCAAAGGCACTCAAGGAAGCCCGGTTGTTCTTAAGGAACCATTCCCATCACAAAAAACTCAAATGGTGGAGCAACCTCAGTCTTCCACCCCTTTTGGCTCTCAAGTTTTCATGATGAATAGTGTTGCACCCATATCTATTGCTACCAGATCGAAAGATTATGCCAAATCGTGTCAAGCGGCGGGGGAAGAGATCGCAAATGGTCCTCCTCCCCCACTTGCTTTCGGCCCTCTTCATATTGAAAGGCCTAGTTCTGAGCCCATTGTACGACCGCCCTCTAAAGGTGTGCTCCGCAAGTCCTCCTATAACTTGAACGCCTGTGTCGCTCAACATTACAGTATTTTTGAGGATTTGGCTCTGGCGTTGTCTGCTATGTCAATGCTGGAGGTACTTCAAATTTTTCTGTCACAACGGAAGGCTTTTATATCTACTATTGGGGGATTTGACCTTGCTGATTCGAGCCTTATCACTTTTGATCTGGAAAATTTCGTCTCACGTCTCCCTCACCAACTTGCGTTGATTATCCAAGTTGGGATTAATGGTAATAATATCCATCAACCAGTCGTGGACGAAGGTGCATATACTTGCATCATCTACGTTGCATGTTGGAAATCCATTGACTCTTTGGCCTTTAACCAGTCTCCAAACGCTTTAGAAGCCTTCGATGGAAGGGAATCTCACCCTCTTGGTGTCCTGACCAGCTTACCTATAACGTTGGAAGGAAAAATAGTTGATGTCGAGGTTTAAGTCGTTGATGCCAAACTCAACTATAATCTCCTCCTCGATCGCAGTTGGAATCACGCCATGCTATGCGTATCGTCCACTCTCTTTCATGTTCTTCGTTTTCCGCACGAAGGAAAGATCATCACTGTCGATCAATTATCCTTTTTCAATTCCACTTCTTCCGAGAGAAACATTCGATGTGTAGACCACATTCCTACGCCTTATGAAAGTGTGGGGTCGGGACTTTTCAAAGATCCTACCCTCATGGGTCTTTTTTCTCTTCCTCTACCCAACACTACTCAGGTCAATATGATCTCCACGTCTTCTGATCTATGGGTCATCCCTTCGCCTGATCAGGTTGATTTGTTTGATGATGTGATGTCGTTAAGCCCGATAGAAATTGATTATTGTGAAGTTATCTCGGCTTCAGATTCTCTTTCTGATCATGCTCCTTCGAGTATGTCTCTCAACACGTATTCTCAATCCCCTTGGCTCGGTGCTTCGGATTCTACCGACTCCTTGAACGAGATGTTTCCAACTGATGAATCCATCGTAGAAACCATGTCTCTTAAGGATCCTCCCTGGGACGATAGTCATCATTGTTCCTTTTTTTTACCTAGCCTTGGAGAAATGTCTACTTGTCTTGAGAATTTCGCTTCCCAATCTCCTTCCCATCCACTTCAAATTCCTATCATGACACATGAATTTTTTGCAGAAGGCAACATGGGGAATATTACTCAGATGATTCCTATTGACATCTTCGTCAACATGAAGTTTTTGCAGAAGGCAACATGGGGAATATTACTCAAACGATTCCTATTGACCGGGGGTTGTCGAGAACATCCACATTGGGGTGACCTGTTCTCCTGATGAGATTGAGGTCTATACTAATCTCTTCCGAGAGTTTCGAGACGTTTTCTCTTGGTCCTACGAGTAAATTCCTAGCATTGATCCAAGTATAGTCATGCACGAGATCCCTACTTACCCTGATGTGAAACCTGTTCACCAACGCCTTCGTCCCGTGCACCCTAGAAAGGTAGCTACCATAAAGGGAGAATCTGAAAAACTTCTCAAAGCAGGCTTCATTTATCTGATCCCATTAACAAATTGGGTCTCTAAAATTGTCCCTGTGGATAAAAATCATGACACTATTCTAGTTTGTGTGGATTACCGTGATATCAATCGTGCTTGTCCCAAGGATAACTATCCCACTCCCTTCATAGACCAAATCATTGACGAATGCACTGGGCGTGAGATTTTTTCCCTTATGGACAGATTCTCTGGTTATAACCTGATTAATATACTACTGACTTATCAACATAAAACTGCCTTCATCTATCCATGTGGCACTTTCGTGTACAAGAAGCTTCCCTTTGGTCTTAAGAATGTTGTTGCCACATTCCAATGAGCAATGTCGTATGCTTTTCACGGTATTAATCACATTGTTAAACCTTACTTGGATGACCTTTTGGCTCATTCTGTTAAGCGTAAGGACCACCTGAAACACCTTTGTAAAATTTTTCTTCGTTGTAGATGCTACAACATTCGGGTTAATCTGCATAAATGTGTCTTTTGCGTCGATTCTGGTAGAATCCTTGGGTTCGTCGTCTCTAAAGACGAGATTCATTTCAATCCTCTTAAGGTTGAAGCTATCATTAATCTCCCCTCTCCTTCCTCTTTACACCAGTTGCAGAGCTTTCAAGGGAAAGCTAATTTCTTGCGCTGTTTTATACCGAACTATGCTGAAGTAGCCAAAGGTTTTGCGTGATTTCTTAAGCAAGGCGTCCCATTACTATGGGATGATATTGCCCAAAAATATTTCGATGCACTGAAGACTTTTCTTGTCAATGCTCCTCTTTTGCATCCCCCAAATTATCATCGTGACTATTCACTCTATATGGTTGTCGATTTTAGCACGATTTCCATGGTTCTGGTACAGGACAATGACGTTGGTGATGAGCATGTCATTTATTATCTTAGCCACAATCTCCTCAACACTGAAACATGTGGAAATTTCTGAATATTTACACTTTATGCAAAAATTATTTACCGTTAATCTGGTTATGCTCCTCCTAATTAGACAAGTTATTAACTGAATAAATTCAAGTTAAAATCGAAGAAAAAAACATACGATATCTCCACCAATCCAGATCTAGAACAAGTTCATGCACACATAGACAAAGTGACACATTTATTTCTGGACAAATAGTCCCCGGAAAAACCCAATGTAGAAAAATCGGTCTTTTGGCTGCTAGAGGGTTTTATTATTAAGAATTTTCTGAATACAACAAGGCTGGGTTCCATATCTGGAAAACCTGATAGAGAAATAATAGATCTATAGCTCACTGGCTGATCTAGGGCCAAAATAATGATTGATCCACACCCTCAAATGGGATTTACAGCACTCAGCCAAAATTAGTGCCTAGAAACCCCAGCGCTGCCCCTGGAGCCTCTGAAGCCCCTGCGTCCCTCAGCGCTGGCCAGGAAAGGGTTGCATTAACCTAGATTGGGTGATGCAGCCTTACACTTCCCCTTAGGATCTCTACGTAACCCCCGATGGCTTCCTGCTGAAAATCACGTTGTCTTTGAGGGATTGTGTAGCACCTGCGTAGCATAGTTGTTACCCTCTCTGTTCCTGCTCTCTTGCTTCTCTGCGTTGATCTCTACCTCTTGTTGATTCTAGACCCTAGGATCAGATCATCCCCTTGGCCTAAATTCCCCTCTCTACAGCTAAAACACTTCTAATAATTCTTAGCAAACCCGCCATAGAATCTCAACTTAGCTGCAATGCTCTGCCTTTGTGTGTCTTTACAAATGACCCCAAGCCTTTTCTTTATACGTTTCTCGTTGGGAAACCAACGACCATGATCAGATCTTGAATCAATGGCTAAGATTAAAAGAAAGCTTGATCCGTGTGACTTAAGACAATTTCATCACATGTTTAATTAAATTCACTTTAATTATTTAAGTTCCCTAAGTTTTATCTTAGGAAGTACATTAAAATAATTAATTAATTTAATATCTCGTAAACTTGATGAAATTTCCCAAATCAATTTATGGGTCTTGTAGATCAAGTGTACTCTAGTCCCTCTGCAAAATTTGGGAGCTAGAGCACAACTGATGCTACCCAAAATACCCAAAATCTCAACACTCCCTCTTAGCATCAAGGGTGTGCTCTAGCAATACATCACACTATGCATTACAAGACTTTGGGTATTGGTTCTGTGCTGCTGATGCTTGCCTTGCTGCCACTCAACTCTGCACTACTACTCCCATTTTTTACTGCTTCTCATGACTCTGTCACTGCCACTGCAACCTCTTTACTACAACTCCCTCTCAATTTGTTGCATTTGTGTTGCTCATAGCACTAACACTGCTGATCTGCTGCACTGCAACTTCAGTTGCTGAGAGAAACAACTGAATCTCCCACCCAATCTTTGACAGATAAGTCAAATGGGCTACAAAATCATCACTGAAGCTCCATAGGCTACAGATCTATGCTGGAATCTGAAGGATGATGCACATATACAACTCTGCACTGCGTAAGAAAACTCCCTCTGCACTGCTGAAGTCACATCAACCCCTTGTGCTGAAATCTCTCACGTTGTTGTTGCACTGTGTTGTCCCTCTGAAGCCTTCTGCGCCATTGTAGCTCTGCATTGTGTAAGCAGCTCTGCTCTGCGCTACTGAAGTCACATCAACATCTGTGCTACTATTTCTTCCACGTTGTTGCTACTTTTTCTCTGCGCTTCTCCTCCCAGTCTCCAGATTTTCCCCTGCTTCATCTGTGATCTATGCACCCACTACTCCTCTTGTCCCGCTATTGTCTTAAGGCTGCCATAGCTTGCATGTGATCCAAGAGATGAGCTACTCAAGGATCCATTTTTTTTCTTCTATGTAGCTCCTCTACATCCATGTCACCCCACCTTTGTGGTTCATGAACACTCATGGCTGCTTCATCTTCTGTCCCATCATCTGCCACAACAGCCTTGGAAGAAGAGGCTTCCTTGTCCTTTTTCTTCTGAGGACAATTGCTGGAAAAATGTCCCATTTCACCACACTGGAATCCCTTGATCTTTGAGAGATCCTTCTTCTTCTTTGGCTACCTCTTTTATGCCAAGGTTGCATATTCCCCATATTCCTTCTTCATTTTGCTCGATTCAGAGCTATACTACTTCTTGGTGAATTTGCGGAGTTCTTCTTGACGCAAAATTAACCACAATTTGTCCCAATCTAGGAAGTCTGCTCTACCCAAGATACTTTGGACAAAGGTTTCCCACTCTTCTGTGACTCCATTGAGGGCAGTCTTGACCATCACATTGTCTTCCACCTTAACACCAGTTGCAGCCAACTAATCTCTGATCGACTGTAGTATGAAGAGGAAATGCTCCATGTCTTCTCCCTTGGTCATCATGAATGACCTCATCTGTGTCTCCAACAACATCTTTCTTTGGATAGATTTTCCCTCATATAGGGATATTAAGGCTTTCCACATCTCATTAGTTGTCTTCTTCTCAGCTAAGTGTGGTACAATATGGTCCTTAATTCCATCCATGATCAACCGCTTGGCATGTCCAGCAGCTTCCTTATGCTTCCGAAGGAGATATGGATCTGTTGGTGTGGCTAGAGTTTGCTCTGCATGGTCTCTAAGATTGTATGCCTCAAGGAATATCAGGATCCTTGCCTTCTAAATTGAAAATTTTGAGAGGCCATCCAACCTGTCCTGATCACGCAGTCCATGAGGAGCCATCTGCTCAGACTGTGTCGAAACTTCCTTTTCTCTTTGCTAGAGAAATGGATCTAAGGCCCTTGGTGAAACAAGCACCTTCTGCTCCCTTTGACAACTGATTTCCCTCCTTGGAAATCTGCCAAATCAACTATGATTCAGCTCTCTTTGATCCTCTGATCAAACTGCAAGTTTCTTTGGCTAGAAACTCTATGATAAGTTGATCTCCTCCCACTCTTTGTCACTTGTGCTTAGACTAAAAATCTGAAAACTTCATAAATTTAACCCCATGAGCACCTTCTGAATTTCTGCATCTTTTCTTCAATATTTTTTGGATCTGACAGATTCAGATTTGCATCACATGGGAAAGCTTCAGAATAATCCAGCATTTTTTTCTGAGCTACCTCTACACAGTAATTGTGTGGGCTTCCTAGGAGACAGCGTTAGACTGCGTCACCCTTCCCTCTGCATGAATTTGCCTCTAAAAACTACGTTGTCCCATCATATCTGTGTTTTTGTTGCTTTTCCAGTTTCTTCCTGCAGCTAGAACCTTCAAATTCTTGCTGGTGAACCTCCTAGATCTGCAATTCCTCTAATACCATGTGGAAATTTTTGAATCTTTACACTTTATGCATAAATTATTTACTGTTAATCTGGTTATGCTCCTCCTACTTAAACAAGTTATTAAATAAATAAATTCAAGTTAAAATTGAAGCAAAACACATAACAGATCTCCACCAATCCAGATCTAGAACAATTTCATGCACACATAGATAAAGTGACATATTTATTTCTGGAAAAATAGTTAGCGAAAAAACCCAATGCGGGAAAACCGATCTTACGGATGTTGGAGGGTTTTTTTATTAAGAATTTTCTGAATACAACAAGCCTGGGTTCCAGATCTGGAAAACCCAATAGAGAAATAATATATCTATAGCTCATTGGATGATATAGGGCCAAAATAATGACTGATCCACACCCTCAAACGGGATTTACAGAACTTAGCCAAAATTAGGGCCTAGAAACCCCAGCACTACCCCTAAAGCCTATGAAGCCCCTGAGTCCCTCAGTGCTGGCCAGGAAAGGGTTGTGTTACCCAAAATTGGGTGATGCAGACCTTATGCTGCCCCTTAGGATTTCTGTGTAACCCTCGAGGGCTTCCTACTGAAAATCACACCGTCTTTGAGGGACTGCACAACACCTACGTAGCACAGTTGCTGCCCTCTCTGTTGTTGCTCTCCTGCTTCTCTGCGCTGCCTCTCTGAGCTGATCTTGCCTCTTGTTGATTCTAGATCCTGGGATCAGATCATCCCCTTGGCCTAAATTTCCCTCTCTGCAGCTAAAACACTTCTGAGAATTCTTAGCAAACCCGCCCTAGAATCTCAGCTTAGCTTCAGTGCTCTGCCTTTGTGTGTCTTTACAAATGACCCCAAGCCTTTCTTTATACTTTTCTCATCAGGAAACCAATGACCATGATCAGATCTTGAATCAATGGCTAAGATTAAAATAAATCTTGATCCTTGTGACTTAAGACAATTTCATCACATGTTTAATTAAATTCACTTTAATTATTTAATTTCCCTAAGTTTTAACTTAGGAAATACATTAAAATAATTAATTAATTTAATATCTCATAAACCTGATGAAATTTCCCAAATCAATTTATGGGTCTTGTAGATCAAGTGTACTCTAGTCCCTCCACAAAATTTGGGATCTAGAGCACAACTGATACTACCCCACATACAAAAAATCTCAATAAAACGCGTTATGATCATGTCAAGAAATTGGCGTTGGTAGTTGCTCAAGCCGTCCAACGTTTTTGCCATTATATTTTACTCTGCACTACAACTATGATTTCTGATTGCAACCCCATGACCTATATTTTAACTCGACAATTGATGGGGGGAAAATACTCCAAGTGGATAGTTATCCTCCAAGAGTTCGATTTGGAGTTCACCACCGCCAAATTGAAGAAGTCATTGGTTTTTGCTGAGTTGATATGCTCTTTACCCTCTGCCTCTGATCCCTCTAGTTCTGAGGAACGCATTCCAGACGACACCCTTTTTCTGATTAACACCCTCGATCCATGGTATGGTGATATCATCGTTTATCTCCAGACTTCTACCTTCTGATCCGAGTTGACGAAAGATACTCGTCGACGTATCCGTCATCATTCACAACCCTATCGCATATTCGGGGATACTTCATACCACGTTGGAGCTGATTCTGTCCTCCATTGGTGTTTGAACCTCGAGGAAGCTGAAAAAGTCCTTAATGACTGCCATTCTGGCACATGTGGCGATCACATGTCTGGATATGCTATTGCTCAAAAAATCCTTTGTGCTGGATATTTCTGGCCTACAATTTTTAAAGATTATATGTTCGTTGTTTGTAAATTTCATGAGTGCTAGATATATTAGCGCAAGATGCATGCGCCACCTGCTCATCTCCACCCCGTCATTACCGTTGGTCCCTTTGCGAAGTGGGGTATCGATTTTATGACGTGAAATCCTCACTCGTTCGGAGGGCATGGTTATATTATCATGGCCGTGGACTACTTCGCTAAATGGGCTGAAGCAATGCCTACACTCACAATTGACGGTAAGACGGTTGCCCAATCTCTTTTCAATCATGTGATTACCAGGTTTGGAATCCCTCAATCCATTGTCACTGATCATGGCTCCCATTTTCGCCATTATATGATGGCTGAATTGACTACTAAGTTGTGTTTGCGTCACGACAGCTCAACGTCGTACTACCTCCAGGAAAATGGCTAGGTTGAAGTCGTGAATAGAGTTTTTGTCACCATGCTTCAGTGTACTATTGGGATGCACAAGTCCAATTGGCATATCATGTTGTTTTCAGCTTTCTGGGCTTACCGAACCTCGGTGAAGGATGCAACCAGATTCACCCTATTTCAGCTTGTTTATGGTTTGGAAGCTACCCTTCTGATTGAATGTGAAATCCCTTCACTCAAGATAGTTGTTGAATTACTGTCAAATACCTCGCCAGAGGAAGAATGTCTTCTATACTTGGAGAGGCTTGATGAAACTTGTTGCTTCACTTCTCTAGTAATAGAAGCACAGAAAAAGCGGGTCAAAGCCCACTTTGACCAGACGGTTTCCCCTTGTACCTTCATAGAAGGAGACCTAGCCCTCTTGTATGACCAAGCTCATGATAAGCTAGGGGCATGCAAATTCGAACCCATGTGGCATGGGCCCCACATTATCAAGCGTGTTTTGCAGAATGAGGCCTATGAGCTTATTGATTATGAAGGCTATCCCTTGAATCAGCCCCAAAATGGGTTGTATCTCAAAAAATATTATGCATGAGTTTCTCGTGCATTTTATTTTGTACATAAGTGTGTTTTTCATTTTTGTATATTTTTGGCTTGGTGTGCTTTGTGAGAAAAAATTTCCTGCTTATTATGTCTTTGCTTACTGTGAAGATGGTTGTCACACCTTATGTCAGTTTCGCTGACAATGCCTCTCACAGTACCCGAAACCTATCCTCTACGTCTTGGGTAATTTATGATCCTAACAGTGAGTTAGTAGAAATTGAAGGTATTTGTCTAGGACGTGCAACCAACAATGTCGCTGAATACAGTGAAATTATCGAACTTCTTACTGAAGCTATTGTCGTCGACATTCATGAATTAGTTGTAAACCTAAACTCTCAGCTTGTTGTTCTCCAACTCAATGGGCATTATTCTGTCAGAAACCCTCAGATTTTACGGATGTATTTGCGTGTTCTTTTTTTAGAAAGGAATTTTGATTATATCACATATCAACATATTCCTAGAAGAATGAATATGTTAACTGATGTATTAGTTAATATCGTATTAGATAGACATTTGCGTAATTTGTAAAAGCAATCATCATCACATAGTAAGATTTAAACAGGTATATATATATATATATATATATATATATATATATATATCCGTTGTTTACATCCACGTGTACATCATAGTTCAAAAATATATGTGTTTTGGTTACATCCTGAGACATCACGTCTCTCAAAAAATATGCAGAAATGAAACCTAGGAATCTAAACCGCATGGTGCTCATGATAGCATGTCACTGCCCGTATAACCCACCTTAGTAGTCGATGGATGTGGTTAGACACTCCTGCAGTGTGCCTTTGATAAGCACGAGGAACGTCCTCGAATCTCATATAGTCTAGGATCCCACTTGTGAGTCCCTCCAAGTTGCACGTGATTTCTTCCTCATCACTTCCCTCGCCATGAGGGACCGCTTTGAAATCTCATCGGACCCTCTGTGCTATGGGGGACATCCCCGCAGGTCTCTTTGGTCCAACATCTGCAGTACATGAGTAAATATCAAAACACATATGCAAAATAAAATAAAATCATACTAATAAAAATCCAAAAAAATGAGTTTTTACCTAAATCCTCGTCCCAGTCATCCCCTTTTGGGAGTGGAAGGTCCAGATCACCCTTGAAATTGGTGTCAGTGTACGTCTAGTCCTCTACCACGATGAGATGTCGGCGTAGCCAGTTGAAGAATTATGGTCTCCATGACATGTGTTGTCCACCTCTTGATCGAGGCATCAACTCCACCCAACAGACCATCTGTTGCTCTTGTGTTGGTGACATAGGAACAACCACCTCTTGGCGCTGGAATATTGACAATCGTTCCAGGATGAATGGTATCAATATGGACTTGTATCCAAACTGTTCCAACTTACCATTTTTGCATTTGTTTAACTAACGTTTCAAGTTGATTGTCACAGCTTCTGCCAAATTAAATATGGTTGGAGCCATGCAATCTATGGCTAGTTGAAGTTGTGCCTTCATAGCTTCATGGGGAGCCTGAGATCCGACAGCTTGAGTAATAGTATGTAGCACTACCCTCAATGCCAAGTCAGACACTGTCTGAATTTCTACTTTGCCACTCTTAGATGTTTTCTTTTCTCTGGGACACACTCTATCTATCAACATACTGATGCTCTCTCCAAGAGCCTGAGTACTTGTCAACAATGGTTTCTCTCCCCTCCATGACAATCCAGTTATGAAGTAAATGTTGGAGACTTCTATCTCCAGTTCTTGGTCATGAATCATGAATCTCTCTCGATCAGTGTCCCACACACTAATCAAGTACTGTAGTAGCTCTAGTTGAACTCTCAAACATGGGGCCATGAAGAATTTTAGGAGCCCATAGTTTCTCAGGGCATCCATACATGCATAATTTCCCATGGCTTGTTCATCCTCTTTCCCATGCTCTCGTTGTTTCCACTCTATCACCATTTTAGCTACTGATTTTCCTGCAAAACCAACAATTGGGATTCTATTAGCCTCTGACTCAGATTTCAATCATTTTAGTTCGGCCATTTTGGAAGAAAAGCTCGAAAATATTGGGCATGACGTTTGGTGTCGCTGTTTTGCAAATGGCAACGCCGAACGACGTCGTCCTATTCAAAAATTTTGGGGTTGGGCGCGACTTCATTCCTGAAATCAACGCCGACCATCGCGGCCTCATTTTTTCCAACATCTTCCACAAATTCATTAAAACCATGAAATCAAGTAAAAAAAATATCTTAAATTGCAGATGAAGTTCAGAGCTCCTACCTGGAAAAAATGGATTCGTAAATGACCTCCTGGATTGCTTGTTGTTAGCTCCACAAATTCACAGTCGAAAATCGTAAAAATGCTCACAAGAAGGTGAAAAGGTAAAAAGTGAAGTGTTTTTACTATTTTCATCGTTTTATAACCTTTTCTAAACCCTAATTAGGCTTTTGGACACCTTTTTCGATTATTTTATTATTTTTTCTCTAAAAATGGGTTTTATGTTTGTTTCTTGTGCAACAACAGGTCTTAAAAATGACAACGATGAGGAAACGAGTTGTATTTTATTACTTTTTTGGTCTCAGTAAAGACATGAAAAAGTTACCCCCTGGAGTCATCTTTCAGCTTTTTTCTGACTCCCAAAAATTGAAAAGATTGTCGAGACTCTTTATCATTTTGAACTCGTTAAAGGCTGTGAAACGTCATCTGCTCCATATACGTTTACCCCTTTTTCGGGTTGGGACAGATTATTTACGAAAAAGGAATACCTTAGTAGAACATGGATAAGAGGTTCTCTTAGATATTGTTTTCTACCTTTACAGATATTCGACACTACCTATGAAAAGGGACCTGTTAGATTTTTCTTTTCCGCTTCTTTTCAAACTTTCTAAACATGAAAAGATGTTGAGTTCTTGCTTTGTCAGACTCGTTAAAACTAAATGACATCGGATGCAGTCACCATGATGTTACCGATTTCCTCCTTCCTAAGGCTCGTAAAATGTACGAGGATGGATTTTTTTCGAAGGAAAAACTTATATGACAAGCATATGCTATCCCCTTCAAGATTGTTTCCAACAATAATTGGGGTGCTTGCCAGAAATGGTCGAGGAAAATGGAACTAGTTCTCAGCTGTGTCAGCAGTATGTCGCTCTTGAGCATGAAACTCATATGCAATTCATGTCGGGTTGGGGACATACCATATTATTCATTTTTCCTCCATGGGTTTGGGTTATCTGTTTTGACCTCTCATCCGCTCTTCGCCTCGTCATCATGACCTAAGATCCCTTGATGTCAAATACTGCCAAATTTCGAAGTCGTGTCACCACTATGTTCAAGAGAAGTTCCTTCTACAGTTTTCAACCCTTGATCCTCTGTTTAGTCCTGATTCACTATCATCTTATTCCTCTATCTCGTGTCGATGATTTGGGAAACATTATGGCCCTCCTTCGACCTGTCACTTCCTGTCGAATTCAGTTCATTATCCAGGAAGCTTATCTAGAGACTCCCTTCTGGTACCTCAGAGCTTGCATGCCTCAATGGTGAGTTCTTTGCATTCGATGATAGGTTCTCATCATTGGGCTTCGATCGAGTGATTTCATGGGTGTTTGACTCCAGATTATTGTTCAGATTCCATGGATTGTACTAGTAGTACCTTGAGAACCATTTTCATTATTGGTGGTATTTCTCGTACCTGTTAACAGATTTCATCATTGGCTGGTAATCATGTGACTTTCTTGTATGTTCGACCTCAGCTCATTCATTCACATGCTTGAATTTGTACTTGTTCGAGTCGATACAGAGCACAAGACCCTGGGTTTTGTGTGATAAAATCCAGGTTGCGAGACGATTTGGTTTATCATGACTATATGCATGACTCTTCTGATTGGATGGTTGCGACCATACCTGAGTCTATTTGATGATCCTTCTCACTAGATGGTTGTGCCTGTTGATATTTTGTGTATTTTGGGTAGCATCAGTTGTCCCCTAGCTCCCAAATTTTTTGGAGGGACTAGAGTACACTTGATCTACAAGACCCATAAATTGATTTGGGAAATTTCATGGGGTTTAGGAGATATTAAATTAATTGATTATTTTAATGTATTCCCTAAGTTAAAACTTAGGGAACTTAAATAATTAAGGTGAATTTAATTAAACATGTGATGAAATTGTCTTAAGTCACATGGATCAAGCTTTCTTTTAATCTTAGCCATTGATTCAAGATCTGATCATGTTCGTTGGTTTCTCAACGAGAAAAGTATAAAGGAAGGCTTGGGGTCATTTGTAAAGACACACAAAGGCAGAGCACTGAATCTAAGCTGAGATTCTACAGCGAGTTTGCTAAGAATTCTCAAAAGTGTTTCAGCTGCAGAGAGGGGAATTTAGACCAAGGGGATGATCTGATCCTGGGGTCTAGAATCAACAAGAGGTAGAGATCATCTCAGAGAGGCAGAGCAGAGAAGTAGGAGAGCAGCAGCAGGAAGGACAACAACTGTGCTACGCAGGTGTTGCGCAGTCCCTCAAGGACAATGTGATTTGTTACAGGAAACTCTCAGGGCTTATGCAGAGACCCTAAGGGGCAGGGTAGGGACTAAATCACCCAGTTTGGGGTAACATAGCCCAAACCGGAGTAGCTCTGATGGTCAGAGGGGCTTCAGAGGCTGACACAGAGGATTCAGTTGCAACGCTGGGGTTTCTAGGCCCTAATTTTGGTTGATTTATATAAATCCATTTTGAGGGTGTGGATTAGTCTTTATTTTGGCCCTAGATCAGCTAGTGAGTGTAGATCTATTATTTCTCTGTCGAGTTTTCCATATCTGGAACCCAAGCTTGTTGTATTCAAAAACTTCTTAAGAATAAAACCATCTAGCATCCAGAAGATCATTTTTCTGGAATTGGGTTTTTCCGGGGACTATTTGTCCATAAATAACTATGTCACTTTCTCTATGTGTGCATGAACTTGTTCTAGATCTGGATTGGTCGAGATCTGTAATGTGTTTTGCTTCGATTTTAACTTGAATTTATTCAGTTAATAACTTGTCTAAGTAGGAGGACAATAGCTAGATTAACAGTAAATAATTTTTGCCTAAAGTGTAGAGATTCAGAAATTTCCACATGGTATCAGAGCTATTGTAGATCTAGGAGGGTCACCAGCAAGAATTTGAAGGTTCTAGTTGTAGGAAGCAGCTGGAAAAGCAGCAGACACACAAATATGAAGGGGCAACGCAATTTTCAAAGGCAGATTCATGCAGAGGGAAGGGTGATGCAGTCTAACACTGTCTCCTAGCAAGCCCACACAATTACTGCGAAGAGGAATATCAGAAACAACGCTGGATTAGTCTAAAGCCTGCGAATGTGATGCAAATCTGAATCTTTTAGATCCAGAAAATATTGAAGAAAAGATGAAAAAATTCAGAAGGTGCTAGTGGGGTTAAATTTTTGAAGTTTTTAGACTTTTAGCCGAAGCACAAGTGACAAAGAGTGGGAGGAGATCACCTTCTCAGAGAGTTTCTAGCCAAATGAACTTGCAGTTTGGTCAAAGGATCAAAGAGAGTTGAATCATTGTTGATTTGTCAAATTTCCAAGGAGGGAAATCAGTTGCTAGAGGGAGCATAAGGCACCTGTTTCACCAAGGGCCTTAGATCCAATTATCTAGTAAAGAGAAAAGGAAGTTCTGGCACATTCTGAGCAGATGGCTCCTCATGGACTGCGTGATCAAGATAGAATATATGGCCTCTCAAAATTTTCAGTTTGGAAGGCAAGGATCTTGAGAGTCCTTGAGGCATACAATATTAGAGACCATGCAGAGCAAACTTTGGTCACACCGACAGATCTTGATCTCCTTCGAAAGAATAAGGAATATGCTGGGCATGCTAAGCAATTGATTATGGATGGAATTAAGTACCATATTATACCACACTTAGCTGAGAAGAAGACAACTAATGAGATGTGGAAGGCCTCAAACTCCCTATACAAAGGAAAATCTTTCCAAAGGAAGATGTTGTTGGAGACACAGATGAGGTCATTCATGATGACCAAGGGAGAAGACATGGAGCATTTCCTCTTCAGACTGCAATCGATCAGAGATCAGTTGACTGCAACTGGTGCTAAGGTGGAAGACGATGTGATGGTTAGGACTGCCCTCAATGCAGTCACGGATGAGTGGGAAACCTTTGTCCAAAGTATCTTGGGTAGATAGGACCTCCCAGATTGGGACAACTTGTGGTCAATTCTGCGTCAAGAAGAACTTTGCAGATTCACCAAGAAGCAGTATAGATCTAGATCGAGAAAAGTGAAGGAGGAAGATGAGGAAGATGCAACCTTGGCGTCAAAGAGGCAGCCAAAGAAGAAGAAGGATCTCTCAAAGATCAAGTTCTTCCAGTGTGGTGAAATGGGACATTTTTCCAGCAATTGTCCTTAGAAGAAAAAGGACAAGGAAGCCTCTTCTTCCAAGGTTGTTGTGGCAGATGATGGGATAGAAGATGATGCAGCCATGAGTGCTCATGAACCACAGAGGTGGGGTGACATGGCTATGTAGAGGAGCTACATAGAAGTAAAAAGGCGAGATCCTTTAGCAGCTCATCTCTTGGATCCGAATGTGAGCTATGACAACCTTAAGATAGTAGCAGGACAAGTGGAGTAGTGGGTGCATAGATCACAGATGAAGCAGAGGTAGATCTAGAGACTGGGAGGAGCATCGTAGAGCAGAGCAACAACAACGTAGAAGCAGTAGTAGCGCAGAGGTTGATGTGAATTAAGTAACACTAAGTAGAGATAATTACGCAGTGCAGAGCTGCAGCAGTGCATAAGGCTTCAGAGGGACAACACAATGCAACAACAACGTGAGAGATTTAAGCACAAGGGGCTGATGTGACTTCAGCATTATAGAGGGAGTCTTCTTACGCAGTGCAGAGTTGTAGTTGTGCATCATCCTTCAGAGGCCAACACATATTTGTAGCCTATGGAGCTTCAGTGATGAGGATGCAATCCATTTGACTTGTCTGTAAAATATTGGGCATGAGATTTAGTTGTTTCTCTCAACAAATGAAGTTGTAGTGTAGCAAATGAGTAGTGGCAGTGCTATGAGCAACACAAATGCAACAAATTGAGAGGGAGTTGTAGTACAAAGGTTGAAGTGATAGTGGCAGAGTCATGGGCAGCAATACAGAATGGCAGCAGCAGTGTAGACTTGAGTGGTAGCAGGCCAAGCATCAGCAGCACAGAACCAGTACCCAAAGTCTTGTAATGCATAGTGTGATGTATTGCTAGAGCACACCCTTGATGCTAAGAGGGAGTTTTGAGATTTTGTGTATTTTGGGTAGCATAAGTTGTGCTCTAACTCCCAAATTTTGTGGAGGGACTAGAGTACACTTGATCTACAAGACCCATAAATTGATCTGGGAAATTTTAGTAGGTTTAGGAGATATTAAATTAATTAATTATTTTAATGTATTTCCTAAGTTAAAACTTAGGGAACTTAAATAATTAAAGTGAATTTAATTAAACATGTGATGAAATTGTCTTAAATCAAATGGATCAAGCTTTCTTTTAATATTATCCATTTATTCAAGATCTGATCATGGTTATTTTTTTCCCAACGACAAAAGTATAAAGGAAAGGCTTGGGGTCATTTGTAAAGACACACAGAGGCAGAGCACTGAAGCGAAGCTGAGATTCTAGGGTGGGTTTGCCAAGAATTCTTAGAAGTGTTTCAGCTGCAGAGAGGGGAATTTAGACCAAGGGGATGATCTGATCCCAGGGTCTAGAATCAACAAGAGGCAGAGGTCAGCTCAGAGAGGCAGCACAGAGAAGCAGGAGAGCAGCAGCAGGAAGGGCAGCAACTGTGCTATGCAAGTGTTGCGTAGTCCCTCAAGGACAACGTTATTTGCTGCAAGAAACCCTCAGGGGTTATGCAGAGACCCTAAGGGGCAGCGTAGGGACTGTGTCACCCAGTCTGGGGTAACACATCCCTTTCCGTAGCAGCGCTGAGGGTCAAAGGGGTTTCAGAGGCTAGCGAAGAGGCTTCAGGAGCAGTGTTGGGGTTTCTAGGCCCTAATTTTGGCTGAGTTTTGTAAATCCCGTTTGAGGGTGTGGATCAGTCATTATTTTGGCCCTAGATTAGCCAGTGAACTGTAGATCTATTATTTCTCTGTCGGTTTTTTTAGATCTAGAACCCAGGCTTCTTGTTTTCAGAAAATTCTTAATAATAAAACCCTCCAGCAGCCAGAAGACCATTTTTCCCGCATTGGGTTTTTCCAGGGACTATTTGTCCAGAAATAACTATGTCACTTTGTCTATGTGTCCATGAAATTTTTCTAGATCTGGATTGGTGGAGATCTATTATGTGTTTTGCTTTGATTTTAACTTGAATTTATTCAGTTAATAACTTGTCTAAGTAGGAGGAGCATAACCAGATTAACAGTAAATAATTTCTGCATAAATTGTAAAGATTTAGAAATTTCCACAGTGTCCATACCTTGGATCTTATTTCATGTTCTCTATTATGGATGGTTTCTCCCATATCACATATTCATGTATCAGAGATATCAGTTGTTCTTGATCTTGCAGGTCTTCCGATGGCGACGTTTTGGTTTGGGCATGTTCTCGTAAAGCATTTCACCCTTCCCTTTCTCTTGGACTTCATGCTTAAGGGGGAATTTTTTAAATAGTATTTTGTCACCGTCCTTGCAATGCCCATTCTAAACATTGGAGGAAAATTTCAGTGACCCATGTGTACTGTCATACATTTCCATGAATGTCATTACATCCCTTGACATGTCAGGAACATAATATCTGTTGATCATTCCTCAAGGAGACCCTCAAAAGCCTATGCTTTTGGGTCGGCGTTGGTAGGTAGTTATGTCCCCACACCCATGGAAAATTTTTCACTAAACCTAGCGATGTGGTCGCTTTTTCTCTGAAGGGCACCCGCGCCGAGCTGATTTTGGAATTTTTTTTAAAATATAAATGAAGCTTCCATGATTTAACAGCTTCGTGGGCGGAGTCATGGTTTTTTGTTGGATTGGATCAAGTCGAGTTTATCCCTTTGGCCTATTAGTTCCTACAAATGTGCAACTTCCCAAATGGATAGACCTCTCCTCCACCTTATGTGGATCCAAAACCTCCTTCTCCTCTCCTATAACGTCTTCTTCCTCACATTGATTTAGCTAGCTGAACAGTCAATAGTTATAGCTGGTGTGTTGAAGAGAGAAGAGAAGAGTCCATTGTTGTGAGAGAGAGTTTAAGCCCACCACCTCATTGAGCCGAAAGATGAATGAATTCCTGAAGACGTGCCTAAATGAACCCATCGAAGGAGGTCTACAACGTCAAGGCATAGGTTGTAAACTTCTTTTTCATATATCAATATTACATTACTAGTTTCTGGTTCAAACTTTGTTTCCATTTATATTCGAAGTGTCTAACTCTCCTTGACTAGTTGGATAGTTGTAGATGAATATATATATATATATATATATATGTTTCTATGTTGTTAGCATTTGTTTGATCTTTGTGCATGTATAAACGTCGCTACCAAAGGAGCATGAGACTTGAAGAGCGAGGATCGAAGGATCGTTGCAACATGCCACGACAAGAGCATTGGACAGAGGTAGGATATCTATTCCAGTCCATATTTCATTTTCAATCTAGGATATTAGGAATTCAGCGTGTTCCCTTGTTGCTAGACCCACCCTAGGGCTAGAGGGATCACCTATGTCCGCAAAGGTGATTTTCCTGCACAACGGAATGTAGGAACCCCTACTTCACTGCGCAGATAGAGACAGACTCCAGATTGGTTTATTGGATACATGGCTCTTATGAACAAGCGTGTTGTGACAAAACCATATTCCTTTTAGGAGGCAGTGTAGCAACCAATTTTGGTTGATGCAATGGTAGAGGTGTATGACTCCATTGTCAAGAACAGTGCATGGGAGATTGACCCAAGTCCGATCAGTAAATTAGTGGTTGGATCGATATGGATCTACAAGGAAAAGCAAGTTGTTTATGGGAGTGTAGAGAAGTACAAGGGCAAATTTGTGGCCAAAGGATTCTCACAGATTGAGGGGATGAGACTTTCGCACCAGTCGCGATGTACTCTTCCATTTGATCTATCCTTGCACTCTCAGTGCAGATGGGATGACACATTCATCAGATGGATGTGAAAACTGTGTTTCTCAATGGAGTTATTGAGGAAGAAGTGTACATAGAGAAGCTAGAAGGTATCGAGATATTTGACAGTGAGTCGTATATGTGTCGACTCAAGAGAGCACTATATGGGTAGAAGCAAGCACCTCGTGCTTGGTACACTCGGATTGACAACTATTTCACCGGGTTGGGCTTCACCAAAAGTGAAGTGGATGCAAACTTGTACCAGATTTTGGTTGATGGTAAGATCTTGATTATCATACTTTATGTTGATGATCTAATTTTGACAGTTGATAAGCATCTAATACACTCATGCAAGGAGGATCTTGCAAGGGAATTCGAAATGAAGTACATGGGACTCCTTCATTATTTCCTTGGTTTGGAAATATGGCAGCGGGATGGTGAAATTTTTGTTTCTCAAGGAAAGTATGCCACAGAGATACTGGGTAAGTTTCACATGTAGAGTTGTAAACCCATGGACACTCCTCTTCCAAGAAATTGGAGGAAAGAGAATGCTACTTCTTGAGAAGTAGTGGATGCTAATGTCTACCGGCAGTTAGTAGGTTCACTGATGTACTTGGTGAACACCAGACCAGACATTTGCTACACAATTAACCAACTAAGTCAAGTTATGGTTAAGCCGACCAAGCTCTTTTGGAAGGCGGGGAAGCATCTATTGAGATATCTCCTGGGCACTACATAGTATGGATTATGGGACAGACGAACAGAGGGAGTGAAGCTTCAAGGCTTCACCAATGCAGATTAGGCAGGCAGTCCATCAGACAGAGAGAGCACATTAGGAGGGATCTTCAGCATAGGATCGACAAAAATTTACTGGTACAGCAGGAAGTAGCGATCTGTGGCACTCTGTTCAGCGGAGGTAGAGTACATGGTAGCAAGTCAAGCTGCATGTTAGGCCATCTAGATGAGAGATATCCTGGTTAGTTTTTTTGGTTCTCAAATGGATCCAACAACGATACATTGTGATAAGCAGAGTTGCATTAAATTCTCGGTTAATCCGGTGTTTCATGATAGGTCCAAGCACATAGACATCTGGTACCACCATCTCAGATATTGTGTTCAGAGGTGCATAATGTTACTTCAGCACATTCCCACGGAAGATCAAGATGCAGATATTCTAACGAAGGCGCTCAACAGGAGAAAATTCGAATACCATAGAGCTAGGATTGGGGTGGCAGATAATCCCTTTCTTGTTGAGAGGGAGTTTTGAAGTCCAACAAGAAATTGCAACAACTACACTTGTGTGGGAGCAATGGGTCCAATCAGCACCTACACTAGTGTGGGACCAGGAGGCCTTAGCAGCACCTACACTAGTGTGGTATAAATTTGGTGCAGTGTCTATTTTAATTTTCCCTTAATTAAGATGGAAAATAAAATGTAATATTATCTCATAATCACTTTTAATAGTTAACTGAGTGTGATAAACTCAGTTAGCTCATGAATTTCGAGTTGAGGGTAGTTGGTGAGGCATGCAGAGTAATTCTAGTTGTAACAGAGTTTGAAGTGCAGTTGATGCATTAGTTTAATGCATGAGTAATCAGCTAACTCAGTTAGGTGATTTAAAGTCAGTTGAGTTAGTTGTAACTGTTTGTTGCACTAGTGAGAGATCAAGTGAATTAAATATTATTTAATTCACAATCATTGATATAAAATGCAACTGATGATTTACTATTATTAGCTGCATGCATGTCAGTTCTAGTGGAGACCCAATTGAGACAAAGGTGAAAGGGATGTTAACTATCAGTTGTAGGATTATTGGGTTGCACCCATGCAACCAAACACTCATTGGATTGCCCATGATCCTTGTGCAGTTTAGGAAGGCCAAAATTCCTAAATAATAGGGATTGCATTCATCATGAATTGCGCAAGCAAGGCAGGTTGTTTAGAGGTTGAGAATTGGCTAAGTGTTGGTCAATTTTGTCTAGGATAGTGTGAGACAATTAGCTGAGTACAAGAGACTCTTGTGAGAAGAGTGTATTGTAAATGTTTCATGTATCCATGCTGAATATACAATAGAATATAGTGGGGTTTTTAGCAGCAAGATTTCCCTGGGAAATTATTTGTGTTGTGGTTTGATTGATTCTTCTTTGCTTCATGTGATTGGCGATTATGTTTAATTTCCACAATTGATTTGTAGAAGCGATTCAATATCTAGATTTAGTACATTTTTAGATCGGATTGAATCTATGATATACATATTGTTTATATAATTTCTACAGACTATGAGGATACTTTGTCCCCACAACAAAATGGGCTACTATCCAGACACTCTTTGCCTTGGCAGCTTAGAATGGTTGGAAAGTTCATTAAATGGATGTAAAAACTTCTTTCTTGAATGGAGTTCTGAAAGAGAATGTTTTTATGTCCCAACCAAAAGGATTTGTTGTAAAGGGCCAAGAAAACAAAGTACGAAAGCTTGTGAAATCCTTGTATGGCCTCAAGCAAGCACCACGAGCCTGGTATGAAAAGTTAACAGAGCATATTTTGAAACTCAATTTCAAACATTATGATCTTGATGGTGCAACTTTATTTGTCAAGAAAGTTGGAAAAATAGTTGTATCCCTTGTCTTGTATGTATATGATCTTTTTTATGACAAGGAACAATGAGAGCTAAATTGCATCCATAAAGAAGGAATTGAGGAAAGGTTTTGAAATTACTGACTTGGGCTATGTTCGCTACTATCTTGGTATTGAAGTAACTCAACATTTGAAGTTTATATTCCTCTCTTGGAAGAAGTACATTGGAGATCTGTTGAACAGGTTTGGCATGAATGCGTGAAATCCTTTGACTAGTCCAATGCAACAAAACTTGAAGCTAACATCCATTGAAGGGAAATAATTGAAGGATGAAACAAAGTATAGGCAACTTGTAGGAAGTATCAACTACCTGACTACTACCAGACCATACATTTTCATTTGTTGTTGGAATTCTCTCTAGGTTTCTACAAAATCCTTTTGAGGGACATTGGTCTGCTGCAAAAAGAGTTTTGAAGTACTTGATGGGAACTCAAGACTTTGGAATTAAGTATACACATGTGGGCGACTTTAGCTTGATTGGATACTCTGATTAAAACTTTGATGGAGATAAAGAAACTGGGGTATCGACTTCAGGTTATGCTATGAGTCTTGGATCAAGAGATGTCTCCTGAAGGTCAAACAATCAATTCCATCAGATTCTACAACAGAGGAAGAATATGTGGCAACAGCTGAAGAAACAAAGGAAATTGTGTGGCTTAGGAAAATTATGGAATATTTGTAGGTGAAACAAGTGCATTCAACTCCACTCATGATTGACCAAACTTCTGCAATAAATTTTTCCAAGGATCCAAAGTTCTATGATCGAACAAAGCACATCAATAAAAAATACCATCTGATTCGACATCATGTTGAGTCGAAGACAATCCATCTACGCCATTGTTCCACAAATGAGTATATTGCAGACATCTTCACCAAAGCACTTGGAAAGAAAATTTTGAAAGATTCAAAATGATGCTTGGACTCACCAACATCCCTTTATATTAAGGAGGGGAATGTTGACACCTAATCATTTGGATTGAGTGAATATGTAAAATAGTGTAAATATAAAAAAATGAGAGTTAGAATATGAAGAGACATTGGGAAATGAAGCCCAGGAGTCTCCCCCTCAATGTATATATATATGATTAGTTTTAATGCAAAAACACAATACATTTTGTGGAGTTACCTCGCGGCCTAACAAAAAGTCTTCTTCACATTGCGAAAAATGAAGACATGATGATTCCAAGTGTTGGAAACTTCATCTAGAACTAAATCCAAAGTGGTTTAAAACTAATAAGGGTAATAAAAATAGTATTGTTGCAATCCAATAGTATCTTAAATCATATTCAGGTGATGAAACCAAGATCATAGCCATGGGAATAAAAGGTATATCTTCTTTTTCTAGTTTTAGCTCTAACACTCATTCTTTAAGATCTAAAACTATGCATAATGAAAAGAAATAAAATGAGTTATTTCATATGAGAGACATCTCAAAACATAGAAATATGGATACACTCTTTAATAACCTTATTTATGAAGAAGTTTTTAAGGCATTGGGATTTGAAATTGAGCCTCGTCCAAAACCATATCCTTTAGGATGGTTATGTGAAAATTATAAATTACAAGTGTCTAAGCAATTGAAAATTGGATTTACAATTACCTATAATTTTAATTGATGAGCCAGAGTTAGATGTTGTACCACTTGATATCTGTAGGATTTTTTTGGGGATTCCATATTTGTATGATAGGAAACTATTTTCTATAGGTAGGAGAACAAGTATCGTTTCACAAATGATGGAATTGACTATATCATGAGAGGACATTATGTAAAGGCTAAATTTTCTCTTGTTTCTATATTACAAATGGAAATTCCTATAAAGGATGATTGTAAAAACTAAAGATGTAGAAAAATCCAATGTTTTCAAAGGATATGATCCCAAGCATAAATATGAATTAGTTAGGATTGTTTCTAACCATAATAAATTGTTTTAGGAACCAAAATGACTACCTTCCAAGAGAGAGATACAACATGAGATCTAGTTGTAGTGAGGTGCACGTCTTCATAACATTGGCATGTATAGGTTATCTATGCTTGAGAATGAAGAAATAAAGAAACAAGTTCAAGAATTGCTTTTGAAAGGAGGCATTTGACCAAGTACTTCTCCATGCAGATCTTCCATTGTACTGGTACCGAAGAAAGATGGTACATGGATAATGTATGTGGATTTCCAAGCATTGAACAAAATCACGGTGAAGAATCATTACCCTCTTCATCATATTGATTATTTATTAGATCAATTGAAAAATAAAATCTATTTCACTAAGATAGCGTTAAGAAGTGGTTATCATCAAATAAGGATTTTTGAAAGAGATTTTTGGAAAATTGTTTTTAAAACAAAATAGGTCTATTTGAATGGCCAGTCATGTCCTTTAGGCTTTGAAATTCTTCTACCACTTTCATGTGGTTATGAATGGCGTATTTAGGCCATTCATAGATGATTTTGTAATAGTCTATTTAAATGATATATTGATTTTCAGTCAAAATTGGGAAGATCATGTAATGCACGTTATGAAAGGCTTATATGTTTTTTAATTGTGCTTACAGGTGTCAAAATGTGAATTTGAGAAAACATCTTTAGTTTATTTGGGATATATTGTTAGTGGGTGGTAAATTGAAAATTTATCCCTCAAAATTTTAAGCCAGCATGAAATGGCCTAACCCTAACAATGTAATAGAGGTCAGAAGCTTTTTGGGGGTATTTCAATATTGGAGGAAGTTCATTGCTAACTTTTTGTTCATTGCATCTCGTTTACATGCTTTGACAAGTACCATGTAAGTATTTCATTTTTTTTGTGACTACAAGAATCGAAAATTGGGTCAGTTTTGTACTCGTGTGACAAAGGGTTGATTTCGACCACTGCCACTATAACCCCTAGGCTCCTACGTATGCCCCTTTCATAGACATGGCTAAATCGAGGGGATTTAAAATTTGAATCTCTTGGTACATAACACTTCATTTTCATAGCGCTTTCCAATTCAGCTGACCTCTGAGGGCTATATGTGTGTGTGTGTGTGTGTGTGTGTGTGTGCAAACCTACCAATATTTATCAAGACATTATAGCTCATCATGTCACTGGTGGATTTTTGAACTTGGGTGTGGAAGATAATAACCATTCTACTCAACCACCCAAGATAACCCCAATTAGTGTACCATTTAAGTATTTCAATGGGGATGTAAAGAGTAGAAATCATTTGAAAATTTGGAAGTGAAGATCAGTATAGCCAAAAAAATTACATTACCAAATTTACATTAGTCATTCAATATTGAAACTGATGTAAGTTATTATGCCATGGGAGCATTGCTAATACAAAGGAGGAAATCAATTTGTTTCCAATTTGAGACCTTCACTAGTGCGGTAAGAAACTTTCATATTTATGACAGTGAATTGTTTTCTTTGGTTTAGAGTATGAAGAAGTGGGAACACTATTTAATAGGCAAATAAGAAATCATCTATATATATCATGAACCTTTGCAGTATCTCCAATCACAAACCAAGCTACAACACTCATGTCATTTCTAGTGGATGGGATTCTTGCAGTTATTCCATTTGGTCCTTGGATATAAAAACGATACAAAAAACAAATTTGTTGATATGTTATCAAGACCTTCTGTTAATGCACCCATTATTTTACAACATGACTCTTTAGCTCATGAAATTTACATTGAAAAATAATCTAGAGATGCAAATTTTAAGCATGTATATGAAATACTAGTGTTGATACTAAGGTGGAGGAATTAGATTCTAATGTACTTAACAAGTTGTTATATTATCTTGGTAAATTGTGCATTCCACAAGAGGAAATAATTCATCTAATTAGAGAAGCACATACGATAAAGTGAAATCAACCATTCATTAGAGACTAAGATCATATAAACATATATGTGGACCAAACTCGTATATTAAGGACATATTAATATCCAAACTAGGATCACCTTCCAATATATAACTAGTCCAAGTTTCGTAAAGGTGTTCCCTACCTTGGTAGGGGTGGCTAATATTCAACCCTGTTAGGTGCTTCTAGCCCACAAGGGAAGTTATCATTTCCAGGGTTAACCCTTCAATCAATAGGTGCTAGTGTAAATAAGTGGCAATGGAGGGGAAAGGTTGCATAGCCAAGTCTCATGGTCAAGGGGACAAGCTAATGGGAATCCACATCATGAGTGTAAAGATGTAAAGAAGGGATCAATTGTAGAGGGATGAGTTACCCTGCGCGACCTAGTTTTTCCACCCCTATAGTGTTCCTTTTACTTCTTTATAATAATGCTTTTATTTTGGGTGCATCACTCAAGGGTTAGAGCTTTCTCTTTATGATTATAATTTAATTTTACCCCTTAATATTAGGCAGTTTATCACTCATCAAGGTTGGGACATGCAAGGGTTACTTCTGATGAAATAAAGCATCAAGTGCTCAGGAACAGAGTGATGGATAATAAGGAGGGTAGAGCTCATGTTGGGATTTTGACCGTGCACTGATTTATGTCCTGAGCATCTTTTGCTTTTTGAATTTTGTTTTTTCTTTCGTTGTGGTTGTATTGTGTTTTTCCATTTTTTTAGTTGCATCAAACTCTAGGGAAATGTTTCCTGACCCTATGGATGTAGATAAGAAGGTGCCAAATCCCAATGAACCAATGAAAAGTTAGACTATAAGAATGGACATGGTATATAAGTGGTTTATAATGCGACATGGAAAGTATCAAGTATGGTGTAAGAGAGAATTAACATACTATTTCAATCTAGGTTTTCCAGGTTGTGCCCCTCCTATAACCCTAAGGTCTTAAGGGAGCTCCCACTAGACTAGGGCTAAGGATTAACCCACCTGGTAAAGTGAGAGAATAGATTTATAGTCAAGATCAATCAATATTCCAAATCACCCCTTTATCCATATGAAATGCTCAAAACAAAAAGTATAATCACTCAATTGCAAAATGATTGAAGCACTTGTTGAGTAGTAGCACACTCTCATTTAAGATGAATATTGGATTATGAGAGGTGCATGGATGTTGCATATGGTGGAGTAATAAGGCATATCATTTTCATCAAGAAGTGAATGTCAAGGGTTGTCGGTTGGTTTGGCTATCAAATGTAGGAGAAACATTTTCTCTTATGGGGTTACCCATTTTGTTGAGTAACATGATTAAAAGGTGAATATCTTGGTATAATTTGATGATGGACATCGATTTACATTGAAGAATTAATTGATTTGTATAAAGGACAAGTATGGGTTTAAAGCATTATAAGTTGATGTCAAAAATTAAAATGAATATGAAAATTTTGGGAATGCTTCAAAGAGAAGAAAAATAAGTTTTCAATCTAGTTAATAGGGCAATGAAATTAGGCTAAATTATACTATGTTGGAAGATGTGAGAGATGATTAACATGCATGGCTGAGAGAACAAATATGGCATGGTAGACTAATGTAAATTTTTAAAAATCGAGTTGGGCGTGTAAATTATGATTAATGGGTTGTTTCTTTGAATTCTTTTGAAAATTGTTATTCAAATGAAGAAAATTGTAAATATGACTAGGATAATATTTTAAAGCTTAGTAGAAATGAAGTTGTAAAAAATAACACTTGGATTTTGGCATAATAGTCACTTGCTAAAGAACCCATTCATTGCAATGGGTTTATAAGATTAAATAAGGCTGAAGACTCTTTGAACATGTATAAACTGAGTTAATTGCAAAAGGTTTACACAAGAGGAAGAGTTGGATTATGAAGAAAATATTTCCTCTACAACAAAGATAGTAACTATCAATTTGGTTTTATCCATAGCAATGAAATTTGGTTGAAGGATTTACAAAATGGATCTAAAGAATGGATTCCACAATGATTATTTGAAAGATGAAGTTTATATGATAAAACAAGTTTTTCAAGATACAAATAAGAAGCATCTCATGTGTAAAAAAGTCAAGTTTCTTTGTAAGTCAAGGTGGGTCCTATTGTCTCCCAATGTGTACACATAGGGTGCAACGCTCAAAGTAGGGGTTGTCACTTTGATCCGTACTCACTCAGTTTAGACTCTCTCCTAGCTAAGTCAAGTAGGGTATTCCCTTAAGATGATGACAAGGGAAAAACTTGTTGGAACAACAAGTCCTAGGAGACTCAGGGCAAGATTGCTACCTCTCTAAACAACTTAAATTAGAATAATTTAGCATGTGTGTTAATTAATGATCAAAGTGTGTCTTAACAAGATGATGTAATTAAAGATATGGAGGTAATAGAAAAATTAACAAATATAGACCAGTTCCTAATGAACAATGCTCAAAATATATTATATCACTTGCATAAATATGTGAAGCTTCAAGTTTCCAAATAAACAATGATGCAAGAAAGATGTTAGTAGGATAGATGAGGACGACCAGAAATATGAGCAATAAACAGTTTATGAACAATTTTCAAGTAATTATGATTTCCAAAATAATACAACAAGTTTGCAATTATAAAGTAAGCCCAAAATTCTAATTATAAAGATCAAATGTAAGATGAGATACAAAATCTCAATTCAATGCTTCAATGAGAGAAATGTTATTCTACTTATGATTACCTTTAAGCCCAAAATTGCAAGATTTATGAAGCATATAATGTTGTTGTGAGTTAAAAGACGAAAAATAGGTTGCAAATTAAAAAATGCAAGTGTTAATGCCTAGATCTTAAGTTAACAAGAGTTAGAAGGTTATTTACAAATTAAAATAAAATTTAAGTATAAAGGCTAACCAAATATAATTTACATGTTTAAAATAAAATTAAAATAAAAACCCAAGAAATTATATATACAAAAAGAAATTTTAAAATGCAATGAGTTAGTGAATTATTTGCATAATAAAAAATACAAGGTGAAAGGTTAATATATAGAAACAAATTAGAGAAACTATTTTCAAGTTTTGAATGTGGGATAAAAACTTTACAAGTGAAAATTAAAAGTTAAATCTAATTAAAAAAAATAAAATTAAACTACAAAAGTAAAACTTAAGTTAAATAAATATTTACAATTTTGAAATCTAAAAATTATTTACAAAATACAACTAAAGAGTATTTACAAGTATGCTAAAAACCCTAAAAAATAAAATTTTAAACAAAATCCAAAACCCCAGTTGCAAACAAAGGTTAGAAATTTAAAATTAGTTACAAAAATTTGCTAGATCTACATGAATAGTTTACAAATACACTGGATCTGAGGAGTATGATTCTGGCTTCTCTCCCATATCAGTGGAAATAATCTCTTCCTAGCCAGATCTATATATTGAACACAAATTTATAAAAGATAATTAAAAAAATAAAAAAATGAGGTACTAGCCCCAAAGACCCCGCAAGAGGAAATTTGTAAGATAAGTCTAGGGATTTAGATCGGTAAGAATATTCACATAGTTTACCTTGGAATCAGTTGGTCCAGCCGAGTACTTCCCCAAATGCCTTATTTTTTAAATACAAAAGATTTATGCACACTTCAGATTAAACTCTCAAATTAATGGAGACATAAAATAACAATGTAATTTTTCAAGAATTAGAGATACCTGCTAATTCTATTAAATTAAAATGTTATTTTATACCCAATAACCTATGAAAGATACATGTGCAATAGATTATTCCACGAAACCTATTACCCAACAACTTATAAAAATAATATTTAGCAAAACATAAAAATGATATTACCATAAGATGCATGAGAGGAACACCACCTTTAATTTAAACCCCAAATACTTTGCGTTATTATTATTCCAGAAAAAATTACAAGAGAGTTTCAAGGGCAAGTACACGACTCAAATATCGGATAATTTGTGTGACAAATGACCTCTAGAATTTATAGATAAATTCTCTAAACGATTAGTTGGTTTGTTCCCATAAAAGTAATCTCGATTGTTGATAAAGATTTAATTATCTTTTAATCATCACCATCCAAATATTTTCCTTTTGAGGAATTTTCGAATTTATCTTTTAATTCATTTTTAATTAACTCAAAATTAATTATTTTGAGTTAATTTCCTCAAAAAATTGACTTTGAATTAACTACCAAGGCCCAAGAGTCCATAATTTGTTGAAATTCACAATATTCCCTTGGTGGGGGACCTCTAAACATTAATTTCTCTAGAACCCACAATTTTTTTAATTTGGAGAATTTATTTTTCCTAAGACTTAACTTAGACTTAAATTAATTAAATTTTTGACTTCGGATTTTTAGTTTATTTTTCCAGAAAATTTAATTAATTGACACATGAGGGGATCATTAATTTTTCCAACCCTCTAATATTCTAGCACCATAGCTAAAATATTATTTACATAAGTTAGTTACAGTTAACCCATAAAGGGGGAACACTCGTTCGTTATAGACCCTCAAATATCTACCTATTTTTTCAATTCAAAATATGATTTAGTAGACCAAGTGATTCGTGATAAAATAATCTAGCCAATTGACTAGGATTATTCCCAAATCACTTTAAAATGACTCGATAAAAAACACTAGGAATTACCTAAGATATTGACAACAAAATCCACCCTAGTTTTGGGGTCAGGTTGGAGGGAAAAACTATGTTGATCATTTGTCTCTAGAGACACAGATGAATTAGTGAGACGAAAAACCTCCTAGGATAGAAATCGTCACCAAAATAATAAGCTTACCTAGGTTGTTACATACATAATGGTCTTAGTAAGATCATTTAAGAGTCATAAACATGTAGAATGGGTTTACATCTTTATCAAACTAAAGACTGTTGATGAATCCTCGATTGTATGAATGATGAAATCCCTTTTGCAAAAAAAAAGGGGTGTACTTCTATAGAGTTGTTGACACAGAGTGGTCAACATCTGGCTCTACTTGTGGACACATTGCTTCACTAAAGGAATGTGAGAATCCAGAGTCTACACCCAAGCAACACAAATTCATATAAGTAGCGTCCATCCAAATATCATCATATAACATTAAATACATGAAATAGAAGTTGTGTAACCAGTAACCATTCTAGATACCACTATAGTTTTCTTGTCTTGATCTTGAAGATGTTTGGACGAAAAATCTGAATAATCTGAAGTATGCCTAATCCTATTCTGAATATACCCTGTCAACGGTGACACGTAAGCTTGGTCCTTCTTTACTTCTTTTATAACCATAGTCAACATGTCCTTAATGGGAAAGGTAACCTCCTTGCGATGAGATGGGAATTTCTTTGGTGGACTGGGAGATCTGTGAGTCGTAAAAAACCCTTTGTGCTTGCCCCCGGGTTCCTTCGGGTCTAAGCTAAATTCCCATAACATGTATCTTTTCCATCATTTGTAGCTTATCCTGAAGAGTGGTATTTTCAATTTTGATGACATCCATCTGGTTAGAGTGTTCTACCTTCATAATATTGATTTCCTTGGCATGAATTTCCTCCATGGTCAACAACTTATTCTGAAGACATATATGACCAACTTCCATATGTTTTATTACTTTGTCATTATCTGCTTTTATGGCAATCAAATGATTCTCGATATTGTAACTCGTAGCCTCCATCTCTTGAACACACTTTTCTTATATGGTGACTATCTGATCAGAGTGATTAATTTTCATGATTTTTACCTCCTCATCATGTTTTTCTTCTATAGTTGATAACCTGCTCTGAAAACCGATTTCTATGTCCTTTATTATTTTATCAAAATTTACTTGAATCGAACTCATTTATTCTTTATGACTTGCTTCCAAGTGATCAAATGATTTTGCATGGCGGTCACTTGATCGGAGTGATTGACCTTCATGGTTTCTATCTCCTCATCACATTTTTCTAATTTGCTGTACAAGGTCCTCATTTCCTTGGCGTGATTTGCTATTAATTTTTCTTGATTAAGTTTCATGTTTTTCATCAATTATCTTTGACTAAATTGCATGTCTTTAACAATTTTCTTTATTTACTGTTGGTCAAAGTTGTCATTGATGTCAATATGGCATTGTTGGAGATGAAAAATATTTTTTTGATGCGTGAATAACCCTTTTGTGATGTTTCCCTAACCTCATGCAAACCCTAGGATAAAACCATAAGCATGAAGATGATGCACATTCCCTGGTTACCATGATCAAACCCTAAAGCCCTAGCTTCATGATGCCCTAGGCTTGCTAAAATTCCCATGAAACAATGGATAGATTTAGATTATTGATGATGAAACCTTAAATGAAGATGTCCATGAAGACATATTGAAAAGGCATCCTAGTCTTGTTAAATGATGCTCTAAGGAAGCCTTAATCCTAATAAGTCCTTTCCATTGATGGCAAGCCTTAAATGAAGGAACCCTTACTTTGCATGTCATAAACTTGAAGGCCTAAAATATAAAATGAAAGCCATAATCCTAATAAGCTTGATAGCCTAAGTCTATGAAGAAGGAGCCCTAAACATTGATTTCCAAAAACATAAAGACAAAATTCTAATGATTGTTGTTATCCAAGATAACACTTAGGTTTTGTCTTTGAGTCAATTTAGTTAAGTTAGTTAGGGTTTTGAGTTTTCTTAGCAAATAATCACATGTACAAAGGTCATTTTTGTCATAAATTTAGTTTGTAGGGTCATTATGAATTTTAGTGGGGTGTTAACATAAAAGTGAAAATCAAATATTCCATGTCTCTCGGGCTTATTTGGTCATAATTGGCATTATGACAGTTTTACAAAAATCTGTAGCAAGTTTAGTTAACAAAGTTGAGGGTTTTCTACGGAAGTTCCTAACACTTATGTAGCAAATTTGTCTCTTCAAACACTTGTCCCACTACGGAAGTTTGTTGTTGTGGTAACGGTACTGTAACGATGCAATTTTTTTAAAACTATGGTGGACAAAGTTATATGGGTTATGATTACATGGAATTTTTCTTTATCTATCATCCCCAAAATGCGTACACCATATAACTTCATTCCAATTTCATTCTCTTTTCACTTTAGATTATCTTTGCTATCATAAACTCAGTCCCATTCTCATTCGAGTTTTTCTTGTTGTACTTAAGGTCGATCTTATTGTCTTGTGAGTTGGTCTAGCTGTCTTTAGGGAAGGTCTATTAGTGTCAATAGCTGATATTTTTTTCTTTAGGATATTTGAAGGTGTCAAGAAGCAACTCTCAACGTGGTGAAGCCATGGTAGCTCAGAGGAAGCAATATAAAGGCAACTTAGTTATGAGATATGAACCAATGGATATGAAACTACTGGAGGAGGACCCTGCCTTCACTCAAGAAATTTCCAGCGTGGGGTGCCTTCATTTTTGTCATAAGATGCAGGGATACCATGGGAAAATTGCCAAATACTTTTCCATTAATTTCACAGGGATGGAATCAAAAGTGGGCATGTTGAACTTTGCAATGTCCCCTGACACCATTTCTCGTGCTACAGAAATCCCTAGGTATGGATAAATGTGGTTTAAAGTGCAAAAGTTTCAATTACAAAATTGTGATGAGTTTCTTCAGGAAGATCACAAAGGGATTGATATGACTACAATAATTCGCAGAACTTGCCTCAAAGAATATTTTTCTAAACTCCTGATGATCATCCAGAAGTACTTCACTTGTGAAGGCAGGTTCAACATGGTCTACCAATACCATTTCAAATTGCTACTACATTTCACATGTAAAAAACCCCTATACAGTCCTTTTTATATGTTTAGAAGTTTAGGAAAGATGGATAACAAGGTCCAAGCCAAGCCTCATGCTAGTAACACTTTTTTTTTCCATCATGGTCTTATTAAATTCTTGGTTGTTGAAGAGTTGAATAGGCTTAACAGAGATTGGCTCACCTTTTTATTTTTAAGTGGTTATGAGTTAGATACTGCCAACCCTAGGAAAACTCCAAAATCCAAATCCATAACCCCTAGGGAAGAGAAGCAACCTGAGCCTGAACCTGAAGCAGAGATAGAAATTATAGCTAAACATGTAGCAGAACCTGTCTCAGCAACAAACACATCTACAAGCACCAAGAGGAGGATGAATAGAAGTCAAAGAAAAGGGAAGGGTAAGCTATCAGATATCCTAGAAGCTATTGATATTGAAGTAAGCCCAATTGAACAGCCTATAGAAGTAACAAAGATTGAATTTCAGAAAAAGAAGAGTAAGAGAACCAAAAAAAAAAAATTCACATCAAGAACCAGGTTTTGTTTTCAAACCTAGGAAGCCTGTCACAAGATCACATCAGCCAATTGAAAAAATACCTAAGTTGTCCTTAGAAAAAACAGATCCATCAAAGAAAAGGAAAGGAATGGAACATGTACAAGAAAAAATTGAAGTGGAGGTTTTACAAGAACAATTAAGAGGTGATAGGAACGAGGTGATAGAATCTAAATTACGTTTTGAGGAATTGAAGGATGATATATCAAAGCAACTTAATCTCTATGATAAGGTTGCAGATGGATATAGGAAAATGTTAAAGAGAATAATTCATTTGCATAGAATGATGAAGCACTCGTGCAAGAGGAATGGTTGGTTACAAGCGGACAAGAAAAAATTACAAGGGCAAGTAAAAGCCTTAGAGACTCAAATTGAAATGATCAAAGCTGAGCTTTTGAAGAAGGGGCTCAAGATTATTACTGAAATAGATGGTACTCCTTGAACATGGTAACGTAATTAATTTTTTCCTATGTTATGTTTAACTAATATTTTTAGTGGTATACAGGCTTGTATAGGCTATTAGAAATGACATGGAGGTGGAAGAAATCATGAAAGGGAAAAATCTCATAAAGTTGACAATTTCATAGCAACTACCCATAATGAAGGTGAATATTTGCTACGAAATTTCTGTAGCTTTTCATGGAGGAAAGGACGAGTTTAAACCTCAACAAATGGAGTGCTAAAGTCATGTGTTTAGCTAATAAACATCAATGAAGACCCTAGAACTGTCAGAAATGTCAGATGGGTAGAAAAAAGGTTCTTTTTGAATTTGCTACCAAATTTTGCTACAAAACTACCTATACTTTGTTTTTTTTTCATAATGAAGTTTTCATGAGTTTTTGGGTAATCAGACAACAAGGTATTGGATGGAAAACATGTCAAAGGTGTCCACATCATCAAGCTATGAACTCCTATTTTTTCAGGGAGACAACTCAGCAAGTCAGCATTGTTGGGTCCCTATATTACTAGTGTAGTCCCTTATTGTTGTTAGTGTAGCCCCCTTATTGTTATTGTTGTACCCCTGTAACCCCAATATTGTTATTATTGTGCCCTTACATTATTATTGTTAGGTCGGCTAGGATTATATTGTGACCCCATGAACTCCTATATATAGAAAGAGGTTTTTTCATTTGTATCATCCAATAATTGTTCATTTATGTAATGTAAAGGAGGTTTCCTCCTTGAAGTGGCTTATTTTTAAGGTGTTGATCTCTCTTTTCTTCTATTTTTGGAGCTAGTTTCAT
Source organism: Pinus albicaulis (assembly GCA_034641835.2). NCBI lineage: Eukaryota > Viridiplantae > Streptophyta > Pinopsida > Pinales > Pinaceae > Pinus > Pinus albicaulis. The sequence continues at coordinate 1,587,858,470 of CM076579.1, forward strand.
AAAATTTGGTATCAAAGCTTTGGATTCTAGGGTCTCGCTACTCCAAATAGGTCATCATGGAATTTGCGCTATAACTTTTTTTCTACAAAGATTCAGAAGCTGAAATTTTTATCACGCGAAACCGAAATCCTGAGGAACATCGTGTAAAAATTTTAGGCTCCCGAATTTCATCTTAAATAGGTGACCGTGGTAAAATCATCATAACTCTCTCTCTCTAAGCATCAGATTGGAATTCGGTAAAAATTGGCCACAAGTACACGGACTATAGTTTCCTGTGTATCAATTTTAGAGCTGAAGGAGGAAACAGTGACATGTGGCACGTTGTACAAGTTCGCTCTACTAAACGAGTCCATAATTAGGTCATTGTGGGAGATTGGGCATAAATTTTTCTTGAAGAATCCAAATCAGGTCATACCTGTGGCATTCGAAAGAAGATTCAAAGGGCTACTACAGGACCAAATTTCAGATATTGAAGATCCAAAATCACAGAGATAATTCAGTTTCAATATCGAGCTCGTCAAAAGAAAGAAAAATTTGTGTATTTTTTTTTCAAATTTCATAAGCCTTGTTTGAAGAATAAGTTTGAATTGATTCCATGGGCATATTGTAGAATAAATATCAATATTTGGTTCTAAAATTCCCCCTAAAAAGAATTCAACACCCATTAAGCCTTCAAAAGGCTCTACTATGACTCATGAAGACAAAGAAGTGCAACATGACATATCAAAATTACACGAGCAAGTGCACCAAATTTTCCTCTCGCAAAGAGCAACAAAAAATGAAATGGAAGTTTTGAAGAAAGGCGTGGAAGCTAAGATGGATGGTTTGAAGAAAGACGTGGAAGCTAAGATGGATGGTTTGAATAATGGCATGGAACCTGACATGGAAGCTAAGATGGATGACATGGAAGCTAAGATCAATGAAAAAAATGGAAAACATGAAGAATGATCTAAAAGGAGACATGGCGGGTTTGAGAAAGTTGATACAAGAAATGTTTCCTAACAATGAAAAGATAGTAGAGGAAAATCATGATGAGAACAAAATAAATGTTAATCATTATTTCATAAAATATAATGTTGGATGGAAGACCCACCATATTCCAAAGATGGATATGAGGAAGCTTGATGGCAAGGATCACGTAAAATGGATACTACAGATGGAGCAATATTTTGATCTCAATAATGTGCAAAACACACAAAAGGTACGCATTGCAACTTTATATTTAGAACAAAATACTTTTTTATGGTATCGATGGCTTTTCTCCTGTAAAAAAATTGTCACTTGGTCGATTTTTACGGAGGAAATGATAGCACATTATGAGAATACAAAGAGAAACACCTTTTTTAGCCAATTGATAAATCTCAAACAAAAGGGTTCAGGGGTGGAGCACATTGAGGACTTCAAAAAATTTAATACAAGGGTAACTGATATTCCAGAGGAACACAAGATTGATGTCTTCATAGGGATTTTAAAGGATAACATCAAACATGAGGTTCGCGTTTGGGAACCTGATCATTGGAGAAGGAATTCAGGTTGGCAAGAAAAATTGAATGTAAAATTATGGTGACAAGGAAGCCTATCACTCACATCTATAAATATGGAATTGTTGTTACTCCTAGACTTCCACAACCTACAAGGTTTACACCATAAAAATTGGAAGAAAAAAGAGAAAAGGGGCTTTTCTACAATTGTAATAGAAAATATACTAAAGGTCATAAGTGTGCTGAGAAGAAATTATTTTACATAGATTGTGAAGAGGAGGAAGAAAATGAACAAGAAACTTCAAAATAAGAGGATATACACTAGGAACCAACCCTAGAAGAAGAAGAAATGAGTCTGACCATATTGTGTAATGCATTGGCGGGAATTACCACTCCTCAAAATCTCAATATAGAAGGACATATCAAGAAGAAAAAGGTAATAGTGTTGATTAATTCGGGTAGTACCCATAATTTTATTCATTATAAGGTAGCTAAGGAATTGAATTGTTTCCTATACCCAGCACCAGAATGTCAAATGATGGTTGCAAATGGAGGAACTATAAATTGCTCTGGAAAATGCCATAATATCAAGCTAACCATGGGGGAATATGTATTGAATATTCCAATGTTTTCCATTCCAATGGGAGGTACTGATGTTGTACTAGGAGTAAAATGGTTACAATCTTTGGGGACGGTAGCTTTTAATTTTCAACAACTTTTCTTGAAAAAAATTTCGGAACGAAAGGAAGTTGAATTACGGGGAATCGCAGGAAGACGGGAAAGATAATAAGCTCTAATGATCTGAAAATGGAATGTACTTGTTTAATTGTGCAAGGTATCCATTTTCCAATATATTTCAAATGATCTGAAATTGTGAGAATAAACTATTTCCTTTTCAGAGATGGATCGGAAGGGGCATTCATCGGGACATGTCACCTCTAAAGAGGATGAGTTCCGGAGGCTACATGGCCCTCTTCGGACTACTGTCTAAGGAAATAAGATATAAACACTAATATCAAAATCAATCGAAAAGTCTATGTTTGTTTGAATTAAGTGTTCATTGATACTGTTTAAGTGTGAATAAGCAAGTATAAGTGCATGAATTTGTGTGAAGAGGTTTGAAGTTAAAACAACAAGTTTTAATTCCTGTATAAAACTTGTTTTACGAAAAATGCTCGCTTATGAGGAATTTGCGTTTTAAACTATCAAAATTACGGGAATACATGACGCAAAACACACGGATGAGACGAAAGCTGAGATATTTGTTTAAGCGGTTCACCCCTCTCTTGGGCTACCTCACGTCTGGTCCAAAGCCTCTAATTAGGCTCAGTCCTCTTTTAATTAAATCGCGCAAATGAAATTACTATCAGCCTATAAATCGCTCATGAGAAAATAGGCTTTGCTAAAACGGACTCGAATATCCAAATCGGGTAGAAATAGAGCTACAATTTCACCTCCATTCAGGGAAAAGGTAGCCCAATCGCGACAAACTCTTTCCCCTTGACACTGATGGCTTTTCTGTCAAAAGCGCTGTAAAATTCACAGATACAATGCCACTGATGGCTCTGCAGACTTACCTCCAACAGCTCCAGAATGCTACTCTACACCCAAAATCAAAAAAAAATGCGTCTTTAAAAGCCTTCCCCATCAAAAGTTATGCTGACCCATTCTTGGTGCTGTTACTCCTTAGGAAACTCCACTAAAATGTGGAGGATGCGCGATTAGCAACTGCCAAAATAGGAGGAAAGCGCTCAATTAGGTGGAACCGCCAAGTGCTCCGGTATAAACCGTTGGCAATTAAATTTGAATGGTTATCGTTTTAATGTTCACATGTCACGGTAGGTGTTTAACGTATTTTCAATAAATGTTGAACGGTTGTATTAATTAAACAACGTGATATCACATAACCCAGATTGAACAATAACAACCCATTTTAATCGTTATCACAAAAGTTTTGTAATGTCATAGTTACGAGCGCGCCAATGATCTGACACTTTGTGGTTCGATTTGTGGGTCATGTCTGCAACGATTGACTCAGTCGGTCCCCCTCAGACTTTGCCAAATCAAATTACCCATTCATATAACACTCACTCTAGCACTTCAATATTCAACAAAAAATACATAGTGCAATGGTTAGGTTGTATGGTTTATATAAAATGAGGTCCCAGGGAGTTCGAATCTTTGTCGAGCCATAACCCGAAAAACTTTTAAACCATTCAACTCGGCCTTGGGGCCACGTGGCGGCCTCGGGCTCAGCCACGTGGCACCTTCGATTGGTGCGCCCGCATGAGTATTCCCCGAATATTCCACGAAATATTCCCGAATATTCGTTGGAGATATTCTTTTTTTAACTCAAAAATTTTCCAAAGTCCAATTTTGCCATTTTTTTTTAATGAAATTGACAAAACTTTGAAGTTGAATATCTTATAGCATACGGCAACCATTTTTCGAACCGTTCACAGTAATGGCCGAATCGGGAAGACTGAGCACTTTCCGGTCGATGCTGTTTCGAACCCAGTGTGAAACACTTTCATTTTTAAGCATTTTTCTTCAAGAGACTTGATCTCCACGATCACACCTCCCAAATGTCTGAAGCTTTGGACCCTCAAAAGCTTTACGATTCTAACTTTGATGATGTGAGAGGCGATTCTCCACTCTTCACTGTGAACAAAGCGTAAATCTACCCGATTTCATCAAGCTGTAAACTTTTGAAAATGACAACTTGTCCTCGAATCAGCGATCTACCATTGCAAAGATTGACTGAGTCATGATGCAAATGATTAAGATTTCGAACGAGCGACAATAGTAATTCTGACGAGAAAATAAACTTTTTCTACATTGATCAAACTTCCGGAGAAAGATTTAAAACAACCTTCACCATGCAAAAGTTTGTTACCATGGCGAATTGTACCATTCACGAAAACCAACTTTTTCACATCTTTGAATTTTGTGTCCCTTCTTGCTTACCTTTGCTTTAACTTCGAGCACTTCATTCAATGCATTGGCATGACCCAAAAAGGTGATTCATGCAACACAACATCATCTTTTTTCAAAGAGGCAATTTGTTATCAAAGCTGAGACAAATGATTAGCAACATCATAAAATAGAAAAATGCTCAAAATCCGGTCGTTTCAACATCAACAAAGTTAGACTTTGACTTGCATTAACCAATCTTTTCAGAATTGACACTGCATGTAGTAAAGAAGATTCCATCTTCTTCTTGTGAGCTCTCACTAATGTACTCTTTACCATCTTTGAACAAGTGATACTTGTTTTCATGGCGATGAAAGATGGCCTTCTGTTTGTCAAACAAATAAGGACTTCCCAAAACCATACACGAGAGTATCAAGCGGCACCACATCAAGTTCCCACTTTGTGTCAACAAAGTGTCTGCAGTTATTGCAAAGCGTAATATGCACTTCCTTGAAACACACCAAATTAGCATCCTTGCAAATCCATCCAAGTGTGATAAGGCTTCGGATGTGGAATGGTCTCAAGTTTATTTTGCTGACCAAATCTTGAGAAATAAGATTGGCTTGTGACCTCTGTCAAATAGTGTGTCAATTTTTGGTATGGTGAGAAATTACCCTCACATGGAAAAGCTCTATTCTCCTCTTTTCATCAAGAGTATCTTTGTGACAATTCAAAGAGCTAGAACTAGGAATTGTGTCTTGCACCACTTCTTTCCCTTTATTGTTCTTCAAAACCATGCCTATGCTTTTTTGTCTCATCTCTGAGTCGACCCTAAGTCTTGCTCAGAGATGTTGCAACAATTTTCTCCTTTTTCTTTGTCCCTTGTTTTTGTTCTTGTACTTTTAAGCTTTGGTTTCGATTCGGGATGAAGCTTCCAACAATGATCTTCATCACTGACTAGTCTTAGAAAGCAGTTCTTGCAAAAGAACTTTCCTTTTCCTTTCTTGAATTAGCTAACTCTCTCTCTTCTTTCCTTTGTTTTTTAAAAGTACTATCCTCATCAAAAGCATCAAAGCATTCTTTTCCTCTAGCTTCTAAATGTATAAGTCTGCACACTGCCGGACTTCATCTAAGCTAGTAGGATTAAACATAAGAATAGTATGTTGCGGATAATTGTACCCAAACCACCTATGTATTTCAACAAGGTTTCTTGACTTTGTAAGTCTACCCCAAGTAGAAGTGCTCTCCTTCTAAATTCTTGAGTATAATCTTGCACATTTTGACCTTTAAAATTTTTGCCCTAAAATTTTGCCAATTCATGATAGCTTTTGAATGTGAGCAAGCAGGATAAAATTGTTTCTTAATAGCTATAATAAACTCATTCCATGTTAGAGTTATCTTACCATATTTTTTAATCTCCTCTCTAGTCTGGCTTCCCACCATAACCAAATACGCTCCATCCATTCGCAAAGAGGCTAATTGGATTTTTTGTTTCATCATCATGCAAATTCTAGATTCTTAGATAGACTTCAGTTTGCATGTATCAGTTCATCAATTTCTCTGCATTAACATCACCATTAAACATTGGCAACTCAAACTTCATCAGAAAGCTTCAACAAAGGATTTTTTTAAAAGAGGTTTTTGTTTTATGTGGTAGATTAACGAAGTAGAAGAGGATGATGTGGGAGGGAAGAGGATGACGATGGAGATGAAGGATCACCATTTCCTCCATTCCCTTTCTTAGACTCATCTTTATCTTTCTTCCCTCTGAAGAACCTCCTTCTTCTCTTTGGTTTTTAGACCCCTTCTCCAGCAATTTCTGTCATTTCTCTCACGGAGATAGGATTCTAACCATCTCAGATCAAATCCACGAGAGATTTTCTAAAAGACTACTGTCTTCTTCCTTGGGATCCATTTCCTCATGGACTTCTCTCTCTCTAGATGACATGCTTGTAGCTGATTCTAAGGCTATGGAGGATGAAATGGAAGGTGGATGTAATGGCACTCTAGCCACTCCTTGGTTGAGGATTAACTCTGTTCTCTAACCAATTGACCTTCCCCTCTTTGACGGTTTCGGCCTAGTAAGCATCAAGATTTGCGAGAACTACTACAATAAACTTGCACAAATCTCACAATCTTTTAAGAAAAACCTTGAGCTTTACGATACCAACTTGATCCGAAAATGGAATGTACTTGTTTAATTGTGCAAGGTATCCATTTTTCCAATATATTTCAAATGATCTGAAATTGTGAGAATAAACTATTTCCTTTTCGAGAGATGAATTTGAAGGGGCATTCTCTGGACATGTCACCTCTAAAGAGAGGATGAGTTCCCGGAGGCTACCTGGCCCTCTTCGAACTGTCTAAGGAAATAAGATATAAACACTAATATCAAAATCAATGAAAGTCTTTTGTTTTTGAATTGAGTGTTCATTGTCTGTTTTAAGTGTGAATAAGCAAGAATATAAGTTACACAATTTGTGTGAAGAGGTTTGAAGTTAAAACAACAAGTTTTTAATTCTGTATAAAACTTGTTTTTAGAAAATGCACACTATGAAATTTCCCTTGTTTAAACTATCAAATTGAGGAATAACACGACCAAAACACGGACAGATGAACAGCTGAGATATTTGTTTAAGCGGTTCACCCCTCTCTTGGGCTACCTCAGTCCGAAAGCCTCTAATTAGGCTCAGTCCTCTTTTAATTAAATGCGCAAATGAAATTACATCACTTTGTATAAAGTTTGCTCAAATGAGAAAATAGCTTTGCTAATGATTTCGAATATCAAATCGGTAGAAATAGACTACAATTTCACCTCCATTGGAGAAGGTAGCCCAATGCGACAATCTTTCCCCTTGTCCACTGAAGGCTTCTCTGTCCAAAAGCGCTGTAAAATTCACAGATACAATGCCACGATGGCTCTGCGGTTACCTACAACGGCTCCTGAATGCTCTCTACACCCAAAATCAAAAAAAATCGTCTTCAAAAGCCTTCCCCATCAAAAGTTATGACCCATTTACTAAATTGCTTTGTTACTCCTTAGGAAACTCCACTAAATGTGGAGGATGTGTAGTGCTAGCGCCAAAATAGGAGGAAGCGCTCAATTAGGTGGAACCGCCAAGTGCTCCGGGTTTGTTAAACCGTTGGCAATTAAATTTGAATGGTTATCGTTTTAATGTTCACATGTCACAGTGATGTGTTACTTAGTGCAATAAATGTTGAGCGGTTGTATTAATTAAACAACGTGATATCACATACAGATTGAACAATAACAACCCATTTTATCGTTATCCAAGTTTTGTAATGTCGCATGGATTCAGTAGCCAATGAGATCTGACTCGTGGTTTCGGTTGCGGGTCATGCACCGTAGCTGGTTCCTCGGTTTGGCTTATGGGACCCGCCAAATCAAATTACCCATTCAAATAACACCTCAGCGCATCAATATTCAACGAAAATACATAGTGCAATGGTTAGGGGTTGTATGGTTTATATAAAATGAGGTCGGGGTTGAATCTGACGAGCTATAACCAAACTTTTAAACCACTTCAACTCAGCGTGCAGCTACGTGGCGACCTCGGGCTAGTACGTGGCACCTCTCGATTAGTACGCCGCATGAGATATTCACGGGATATTCCACGAAATATTCAGAGATATTATACGGAGATACTTTCTTTTTAATAAAAATTTTCCAAAGTCAATTTTGCCATTTTTTTAATGAATATTGACAAAACTTTGAAGATTTGAATATCTGCATACAATGACGGCACATTATTTGAACCGTTCGATTTTTGGCCTGAATCGGAGAGAGCGACACTTTCGGTCTGATCTGTTTGGACCCAATTTGACACTTTCATTTTTAGCATTTTTCTTCAAGAGACTTGATCTCGATCACACCTCCCAAATGGCTGAAGCTGGACCCTCAAAAGCTTCGATTCTAGCTTGATGATGTGGAGGCGGTCTCCACTCTTCACCTTTTGAACAAATGTAAATCTACCCGATTTCATCAAGCTGTAAACTTTTGAAAATGACAACTTTGTCCCCGGAATCAACGTGATCTACCATTGCTAAGATTGTGAGTCATGACGCAAATGATTAAAATTTCGCGAAACGACAATAGTACTTTGCGGAAAAATAAACTTTTCTACATTGATCAAACTTCGAGAAAGATTTGAAACAACCTTCACCATGCAATGCTTGTTACCATGGCGAATTGTACCGATTCGCGAAAACCAACTACCACATCTTTGAATTTGTGTCCCTTCTTGCTTACCTTGCTTTGACTTTGACACTTCATTCAATGCATTGGCATGACCCAAAAGGTGATTCATGCAACACAACATCATCTTTTTTCAAAGCGATCTGTTATCAAAGCTGAGACAAATGATTAGCAACATCATAAAATAGAAAATGCTCAAAATCGGTGCGTTTCAACATCAACAAAGTTAGACTTTGACTTGCATTAACCAATCTTTTCAATTGACACGCATGTAGTACAAGAAGATTCCATCTTCTTCTTGAGCTCTCACAATGTACTCTTTACCATCTTTGAACAAGTGATACTTGTTTTTCATGGCGATGAAAAGATGGCCTTCTTTTGTCAAACAAATAAGGACTTCCCAAAACCATACATTTCGAGATATCAAGCGGCACCACATCAAGTTCCCACTTTGTGTCAACAAAGTGTCTGCAGTTATTGCAAAGCGCCAATATGCACTTCCTTGAAACACCCAAATTAGCATCCTTGCAAATCCATCCAAGTGTGATAAGGCCGGATGTGGAAGTGGTCTCAAGTTTGTTGCTGACCAAATCTTGAAATAAGATTCGCTTGTGACCCTTTGTCAATAGTGTGTCAATTTTTGGTATGGTGAGAAATTACCCTCACATGGAAAAGCTCTATTCTCCCTCTTTTCATCAAGTATCTTTGTGACAATTCAAAGAGCTAGAACTAGGAATTGTGTCTTGCACTACTTCTCC